>OX459042.1:31249181-31858344 GCA_949775005.1 Orthosia gothica | reverse complement strand
CACTTATATGTTTAAACTAGCTGTTGCCCGCGACTTCGTCTGCGAAGCATTAGTAATTCGAATTGCTTATTTTTTATATCGCGGCTTAATATTGTAGGTTTTCCATACAAACTTCTACCCCTCTTTATGATTTCCGTAAGTATGTTTGGATAAAAACTATCATATGCCAATCCCAAATTACATTTAAATCGGTTCAGCGGTTTAAGCGTGAAAAGGTAGACACAGACACGACACGACGACAGAGAGACAGACAGAGTTACTTTCACATTTACAATATTAACTCCGCCCGCGACTTCGTTCGTGTGATGGCAACCAAAAATAAGCTGTTATTAAACCAAATAAAAATGTGGTTTCGTAAAGTTCTACGGTTTATAGGTTTAAGACGATTCGTTATTTGACTTAAAGAATAATACATTTTAGGTTACCGCTACAAAGTAAAATCCGCCCCTTAAAACTTAATATACCCTTTTTCTCTTTTTAATTTTTTGTATATTTTAGTTAGATTGCTCAGTAAGATGTCTCAAAAAAACTAAAATCACTTAACCCTATCAGGGGGGAGGTAGTTTTAAAAAACGTATTATGTAAACTTTGATTATTTACTTTATCTCCACGGAAAGAGATTGTTCATAAAAACAAATTGCCCCCTTTTCACCCCCTTAAAGGTTGACAGTTCAGTGGTGACTGCGAACCGGAAAACGCAAATTAGGAAGTCCGACCTGGTCAAGGCTGCGGGAGTCCGGTGGATGCGAAACGCACAGGACCGATCAGTGTGGCGGCGCTTGGGGAAGGCCTATGTTTAGCAGTGGACGTTTCTTGGCTGAAATGATAATGATGGTGAAAGGTTGATTTTCCGCAAATTCCTTCTTCGTGCTCCCCTAGATCCCACATCATACATCAAAATCGAAACCTTGTCCAGTATGATTCATAACAAACCCACTTAATCCTATTTTGGGGGTAGTTTCGAAAAAATATAATGACAACCTTTTATTGTTTACTTAGGTTGGTATTTATGTCAACTATCAAGTTTATTAATCCAAGACATAAAATTCTTTAACAAAACTTTATCACCTGTTAAATCGTATTTTGGAGGCGGTTTGGAAAATCTAATAATATCAACCTTTATTTTTTAGGTTGGTATTTTTGTCAAGTATCAAGTTTATTAACCCAATAAATAAGAATTTCAAAAAACTTGTATTGCCCCCTAAATCGACTTTTGAGTGTAGTTTCTAAAACTTATAATGACAACCTTTATTGTTTACTTAGGTTGATATTTATGTCAAGTTTCTAGTTTATTAACTCAAGAAATAAGATTCTTCAAAAAACCTTAACACCCCTAAAAAACCGTATTTTGGGGTTAGTTTACAAAAACTAAGAATTTCAACCTGTATTGTTTACTTAGGTTGGTATATATGTCAAGTTTAAAGTTAATTAACTCAAGTAATATGATTATTCAAAAAAACTTTTAACACCCCGTAAATCTGTTTTTGGGGGTAGTTTCGAAAAACTATTTATGTAAGTTAGTATTTGTGCAATGTTTTAAGTTTAGTAACCCATGAAATAAAATTCTTCGATACAAACTTCAATACCCCCTTAATCCACTTGTGAGGGTAATTTCAAAAAACTAATAATGACAACCTTGTAGCATTTACTTAGATTACTATTTATGCCAAGTTTCAAGAATATTAGCTGAAGGAATTAGATTTTTCATACAAACTTTGTCCCCCTTTTTCTCCCCTTTAGGGGAAGAATTTCGGCAAATCCTTTCTTATCGGATGCCTACGTCATACAAAAATATACTCTCCAAGTTCCAGGTCTCTATGATCAGCGGTTTAGGCTGTGCGTTGATCCGTCAGTCAGTCATTCAAGACAAAGCATTTTATATGTATAGAAGAAGTTTTTTTTTTTTATATGTATAGAAGGAGCAGAAGACTGGTCGGGTTTTTTGAGACGCATAATTTCGGGTGGTCCAAAAATTACTTTAGTATGAAAACGAATGCTGCGTAAATTACGCGACACAACACAAAAACCAAATACAGCGTAAATTATGCAACACTAAAACGTCACTCACAACTATGTTTACCTGAGACAAACGGTCCAGTTCGGTAGTTCCCCGTATTAGTGACATTTGATTCGTCAAAGAAACTTTAACACCCCTAAATCGTCTTCTGGGGATAATTCCGAAAAACTAATAATGCCAACCTTTATTATTTTGCCAAAGGAATAAGATTTTTTATACAAATAAATGTCTCCCTTTTAACCCCTTCAAAAGTTGAATTTCCAAAAATCCCTCCTAAGTGCTCCCCTACATCTTAAAAAGAAGCTATGTGCAGTAAAAGTAATCAAAAATCTTTACCACCCCGAAATCGTATTTTAAGGGTAGTTGCAAAAAACTAATGACAACCTTTATTGTTTATTTAGGATGGTATTTATGTCAAGTTTCATGTTTATTCACCCAAGAAATCAGATTCTTCAAAAAAAATTACATCCCCTAAATCATCTTTTGGGGGTAGTTTCGAAAAACCAACAATGAAAGCCTTTACTGTTTATTTAGATTGGTGGATGTAAAGTTTCAAGTTTATTAACTGAAATAATACGATTCTTCAAAAAAAAATTAACACCCCTAAATCGTCTTTTGGGGGTAGTTTCAAAAAATAATAGTAGCAACCGTTATTATTCATTTAAATAAGTATTTGTGGCATGTTTCAAGTTTATTCATCAAAGAAATCTGATTTTTCCATACAAACTTCAACACCCCCTAAATCATCATTTGGGGGTAGTTTCGAAAAACTAATAATGTCAATCTTTATCATTTACTTAGAATACTATTTGTGCTATGTTTCAAGAATTTTGGTCGAAGGAATTAGATTTTTCATACAAACTTTCAACCCCCTTTTTACCCCCTTAGGGGTAGAATTTCCAAAAATCCTTTCTTAGTGCACACTTACATCACTTGAAGAACCTTTCTGCCAAATTTCATGCTTCTAGGCTTAGCAGTTTTGGCTGTGCGTTGATTGATCAGTCAGTCAGTCAGTCAGGCAGTCAGTCACCTTTCGCTTTTATAGATATAGATGTACTTAATTTAAAAAAAAATTACTAAGGAGTTGTAAAAAAAAAAGTTAATTAAAAAATCAAAAAGTTCGACTGCTTAAAACGAGAACTAAAAAGACATAAACAAGAAGAAATTCATGCTGTGCAGTCGGAGGATACATCTGGATTTTGTCAGCCAGCTCGCGAATAAGTATCCTCCGACTGCACAGCATGAATTCTTCTTGTTTAAATTTGGAATCAATATAGTAGCAAGCCTCTAGTGACTTCGGCAAGTTTAGGTAACAATTGTTGAGGACGACGAGAGTGTTCCTTCTGTATACTTTCAAATTCATGATATTACCACTGTAGATATATTATCATTTATCATTTAACTGAATTTATGCCACTTTTCAATGCGACGAGTATTCCAACGGTTCCAAGAGACTGACAACGGTGGCTAAATTTAAAGACGTGAATCTGGCAGACAACGCTGCATACATGAGTGAGACTATTGTTTCTTTGTGTTGACTTTAATACGGAATCAACTCTCCAATGCTGTTGAAATGCAACAAAGGTTCCGATCAATACGCAGAACTTCAGTAAGCATCTACGTGTGTTTAAAGATGGACAGGCTTGAATGCTCTTTTCGAAAAGTGCTGACTTTTGTGGCGCTGAGTGTTAATGCTATGAACAACTTTTGCAACATGAGAAAAACCATGAATTGAATCCCGAAAAGAATCAGCTGATCGGTACATTTTGTCGAGATGATGAATAAGTTGGTACGGATATACCATGAGAAGGACTGAGAAACACGTCGTGAGAACTCTGAGCCTACCTGAAGGCAAAAGAAGCCGAAGGCGACCTTCTTTGACATGCTAGACCAGTTTGACGAAGCTTCTCAAGAAGGAGAAATTACCTGACCCGATAACCTTTGACAGAATGTCGTCTGGCGTCGTGTAATAAGGAAAGCTGACCCTACCTAAAGTGGGTAAATAAAGGTTCATTTTCTCGAGTAAGGCTTGTAAGCCTTACTCGAGAAATGAACTGAAAGAGAAAATGAACCTGTTTGGGTACAATCACCACTTTTCAGGAATTGGGTTGAATTTGTTTTGGACAATTTGAACTATCATATTGTTGCACTTTATATAATATTACATTATATATTTTTTATATTACTTTATATTATCTATTTTACATATTTGATCAATTTATAAGTTAAACACACATATTCACTTTATGACATTATATTAATTATCTATTTTATTTACCCACGTCCGTGTGTCACTAGCGGTGTGCCAACTGAAAATCAGCGTTGGGTGTCTGACGCCCAGCAAATCCTGAGTTGGTAACCCTTTCGGTGTGGGCACGCCCGGCGCAATCACTCGTATACCTTGTTTGTACTTTTTTTTACTATTCTTCTCTGTTACTTTGTGATTGTTGTTGTTGTGTTTTGCACTATGTCAAATAAATGTTTTCTATTCTATTCTTTTTTATACCTCATTTAACTAAAGTACTCAGTAAGGATGTTCTAAAAACATTACCTAATAAATAAATGATGAAAGTTTATGCGTCCTTTTTCGTTGGGAAATCCACCATGCCTGGTAGAAAACAAGAAACATAAGCAGAAAAAAAAATTGTAGGGAAGACTATGTAATTGTCAGGAAAAGCCACTATTACTTGGGTCCTTTTCGGGCTAAGAGTTAACAAACGAAATTCTTTGCTTGTATGTAAGGTCACAATTTAACTAATCACGTTATGTATTGAAGAATAACGTAAATGAAATTCCACTAAGCACGTAGTATGATCTACACGAACAATCGGGAACTCTCACTGTGTTTTATAACAAATTAACAACTAAATCCAAACCACCATCTTCTTCCGCCATCTCCTCTCTGATCCCCCTTGTTCGCGCCAAAAACTAAAGTTGTCAAAAAATAAATGGCCCGTTTTGAAAGCTATTAAATTTTTAATAATAATTAAACTTGATGCATGCGAATGATACTCGTTGTTATAGTGTATGGGTAACATAGTAATACATTAGGATTATAAATTTTATATTTCAATTTTTTTTTTTTTTGTGGCTGCGCACGGTTTGTGCATTTAGCCAGTGTCACGTTTGGAAGTTCTAGTTTCTTTAGTTTTTAGTCCAATGTCCTATTTAGGCCCCAGTAAAATGGTGGTAACTTTATTGGAAGTCTCAACGAGTTTCAAAAATCAAAATCAATATTTTTATTTCATATAGGCCTACATGGGCATTTATAAAACGTCGACAAAAGGTGCACGGTTTGGGTTGGTTTCCTATGGAGAAGAACCAGCAAGAAACTCCATGGTTACTCTTTTAAAAAAATGGTTTGGTTTTACAATATTTCCTTGTTACAGCATTAGTACTTAGATATGTGGGGACAACGTAGGCCCGACAATAAGTCGTAAGAAAAAAACAAAAAAAAAAGATTACATATTATTCAAACAAAAGAAAATAAAACGAGTTAAAAAGTTAAAAAATGTTTACAAGCATCTAGAAGGCCTACAATGTTCACACATTTACAAAACAATCGGTAAAGGAATCTATACAAAAGAAAAAAATAAAAATGACTAAATCTAACATGTGGCACAAATATTGTTATCAGTGCTGTAACTATTCTTAGCAAAGGGCTATGAAGATGATTGAAAACCATTGTAAAAAGAATAATCAAAAGAAGGAAAAAAAACAAAGAATTAATGAGATTGAGAATAGTTAGAGACAACCACATATTTGTGCCGTATAAACGAGTTACCAGGGAAGCCGCATGCGCAGAAGGAGCTAAAGCCAAATTTTTTGTCTTCAACGTCCTTGATTTTATATTAAGCTTTTTTAATAAGGACACGTTTGATGTAGTTTTTGAACTTTCCATCGGTCAGTTCTATAACTGACTTTGGCAACTTGTTATAAAAGCGTATACTGTTTATATAAAAAGACTTGCTAGTTTTTGTTAATCTGAATTTGGGTATTATAATTTCGTGCTTACTGCGTGTATTTAAATTATGAAAGTCGCTTCTAGTTTTGAAAAGCCCTCGATTTTTGCGGACATACAAAATACATTCTAAAATATAGAGTGAGGGTAGAGTCAGTATATCTATATACGAACGAATATATGGAGGTATATGAGAAAAAGATAGAAAAAACTAAGAACAAAGAAAAGCTATTTGATTTAATATTCTCAGACTTAATTACAGGTTATACTTTAAGGAAAGACTTTATTAAACTTTGGTTCTTATTGTTAGATTAGATATTTGTATATGGATTGCTAAGAACATTAGTTTTAATGGTAACAAAGTCTATTTAAAACGCTTATAAACTATGGAGTTTACCTATAATATTTACACTAAATTAAAGATATATTATGTGTGAAGTAGGGTTTGCAGTGAATGTTTTGTCTGGGGGCAGGTGTTTTCGTCCTCGATTTTGTTTCCACAATTTGTCAAACAAAATGAGACATAAACGTAGCCGGTGTGTACTGGACGTCGCTCAGAGCCCTGAGCAGTGTATGAGTGGTGTATAGTATGTAAATAATACAGCAATAAATACGTTAATAAAACAAAATACTCCCCCGGTTCGAAGAATTCAAATCCACAGTTCTAACGTTGACAGCCGGTACATGACTTCGTGAAATATCAATTGTTATTGAGTTATTACAATACAAGTAAAATTTCACAATTTAAAAACCCCCGACGCATTTATCTTGCGAAAACACCCCGATTCAAACAGTAAAATGCCCATAACTTTTCAACGGCTGAACCGATTTTATCAAACATAGCTACGAACACTCTCGACAAAATTACCTTTCAAACAAAAAAAATTAAATCGAAATCGGTTCATCCGTTTAGGCGCTATGATGCCACAGACAGACACACAGATACACTGATACACAGATACACAGATACACAGCAACACACGTGAAACTTATAACACCCCTTCTTTTTCCGGCGGGGGTTAAAAACTGGTCACAAACACTACGTGAGTCACTTTATACGTGAATTCTAATATTAATAAAGGGTTTTTAACAAACTAAACACAACAAAACAATAATTTTAAAATAAATTAGTTACGAGGCCGTTTTTTGACGACCTGTCACCAGTGTTGCCAGTGTTGCCCTTCAACGTTTTGTCGACAACATGAGCAAACTCATGTTCTACCGCTGTGTTTTACTTGCCCACACTCTCGTGCACGTTCACTAATATTATTATAATAAAACAACACCATTTTTACACTATTAATATTAAATTTAACACAATTTTAGGAAAATAAAACAGAAAAGCAACATAGACGCCATCAAGTTCCCGCCAAAACCCCTACGTAGAAAGTTATCGCGGCATGTAAAATGAGAAACGTCAACGGACTTCTTAGATTGTGACGACTTTAGTGCTTAGTGTTATGTCAAGTTGACATCTGTCAGATTCATTCGAAACCATAGCTCTCTTCAGAACAAAATCTTTAAAAGTGCCGACATATTTAATATTAGCTGTGCCCGCGGCTTCGCTCCCGTCAACTGCCTACCCTACTTACCTACCTACCTACGCCTTACCTACCCTACCTACGCCTTACCTACCCTACTGACGCCCTACCTACCCTACCTACCTACCCTACCTTCCTACCCTACTTACCCAACTTACGCCTTACCTACCCTGCCTACCTATCCTACTTACCCAACTTACGCCTTACCTACCCTGCCTACCTATCCTACTTACCCAACTTACGCCTTACCTTCCCTACCTACCTACCCAACTTACCTACCTGCACAGAATATTATTTAATCTAGGGAGAATAATATCGACTTCATACAAAAAAAAACCGGCTAAGTGCGATTCGGACTCGCGCACGAAGGGTTCCGTACCATTGTCGCAAAAAGCGGCAAAAAAACACGTTTGTTGTATGGAAGCCCCGCTTAAATAATTATTTTATTCTGATTTTAGTATTTGTTGTTATATCGAAAACTGAAATACATCATCTGTACAAAATTCAACTGTCTAGCTATCACGGTTCATGAGATGCAGACTGGTGACAGACAGATAGACAGACAGACAGACAGACGGACCGTGGACTCTTAGTAATAGGTTCGCGTTTATACCCTTTGGGTACGGAACCCTAAAAAAGTAAAGACAGTTTTGCTGCTCGCCATCTAGTAGCACTCCAGAACACTACACCAAATCCTGAATACCTATCCATAGCTGGGATTCGAACCCGGAACCTTGGGTACTACGCCCACCGAGCTTACCATTAGTCTATTCAGACGGGCAGTAGCAGCGGCAAAATTACGAACCACATTCCACACACGAATTTTTTTGTCTCGTGCATTAGGTCCCGAATTATTATTTTTACTCTAGCCACACCTGAAATAGCCCTTGAAGGTAATTCGTTGATTCGAAGTATAGAGTTGACACCCCCTGCCTATATGCCTACCTTAATTAACTTGCTACCAACCATTCCTACCTACCAATTTTTTTCAAGTGTCATTCTGCCGCGGAAAACATTATCACCGTCATTCAGAAAATGTCATCAAATGCACAACGTCATCTATCGAATACGGAGTTCAACTGTCCTCGTATCTGAATTGCGTGTGTCAGAGTTCAGAGACATGTCGTATGTTGTGATATTTTACATCTTGAACATTTTAAATTCATGTAACTTTTGATATAGTGAACTGATTGCGATGAAACAAAAACTAAGTTATACTTCAAGTTACGCATAATTTTTATGTATATAAGTTACCTACTTTGGTTTCGTACATTTTACGTGATGCGTGCACAAATAAACAGACAAACAGATAAACAGACAAAAATTTCAAAAATACTGGAAATGGGTTCTGTAGGTTATCCTTTAACACCCTGGCTGTTTTTTTTTAAATATTTTCGATGTACAAAAACGACTTTTCTACAGATTTATTATATGTAATGATTGATGATGATGATGATTGTATAATTAGAACAATATTTTTCATAGCTTCTGTTATTACCAAAACCTTAGCGAGGTGTAATGTTTCTAATAATACAAAGTGTAACCGAAATAACACAATTCCTGAAAAGGGGTCATTGCACTTAACATTTTTAATAACTTATACGATGGGAACAAACCTAAAATCAGCTTCAGGATATTTTGTTCAGTTATGCAAATATAATAATTATTATGAGGAAATCGTTTTATTTCGATTTCTGTGAACTTTTTTAAATACAATGACCTCATTTCAGGTATTGCATTGTTTCTGTTATACCCTACATAATTATAATGTTTGAGGTCATGACCTGTTACCACTGTGGACTATAATGCTCCTAATAATGTATATCTGATGCACTCTGGACGGTTAGTTCTGCTACTGCATTGATCAGAACTGTTTACATAAAGGTGTCTAATTCACTGGCATTTTTTCAAGACTCAAAAGCAATTGTGAGTATTCACCTCCTTAAAATTTTCCAATGAACTAAATGTATCTGGCGTTGGAAAGCCTCCCAAAAATTGGTCTGATGATGAGGGTCACGGGAGGCCGCTGGATGCGAGAAGCACAGGACTGGTCGATGCTGTTGTTTCAACGTTTGGGAGGGCCTTTGTTCTGTAGGAAACTGGTATTTCAAGGAGATTGGTGGTTGTAGGTGATGATCGAATACATTCATGCCCATGTTCGAATTTTTCCATTTATTAAACTTATATAACATTGGGTAATGTGGCAATTCTACTCTGGTCTCTGCCGAGGCCGATATGTTTCCATCCTTGACTCGCGAATGTGAGTACCATGTGAGATAGAGATCTGCTTACCCCAAAAGTATATAGAAACATGCGTAACGAATCCTTATTATACAACTCCAAAGGAGGAAAAGTACGGCTTCTGAAAAAAAGCCTGAGACATCGACCAAACTGTCTGGCGTTACCATACATGAAATATAGTCATTGTGTGGCAAATATATTTAATTAGCCCAGGTAACAATGAAATCGCAAGTGAAGTAGGACGATACAATATCTTAGGGACTACACTGGTTAATACTTATGTCTCTTACATCGCGTGCTATGCGCTTATTTTATATGTTGGATCGGTCGATACGCCGCAGTGCTGTGTAAAGAGCCGACCCAAACGCACGGACTGAGTTCGACTTCGGTAGTTTGACGAGAGTTCGTGCCAACCGCTGTTGCGTTAGAAATATCGTGGTGAGTTCTTTTTTTCAAATATTTCTTTACGCTTTTTATTTTTTGAAAATAGAAGAAAAATGACAGTATTTTTTCGTCAAAACGAAAAGTATGTTTATGAGGTAAAAAAATTAGAGAAATGCGATTATAAGTCAGTTCCTAATTTTATTTTATATTGTGACCAAGTTTAGATTACAAATATTATTAGATGTATTTTCCGCAACCGTATAAATTATTTCAGTTTTTATTTTTCTGATTAATCTCAACCAATTACTTTGAAAGCGTTCGTTGTAAATAATGTGGCTTGTCAGCTGTAAATTCTGAAAACAATTTACGACTTTTCTCCTTATGCGCAGTTAAAATTTTTGTTGAAATATTTTATACTTTAGTGATACAATGTTTCAGTTTATTTTCTATGAAGATTTTTAGTGAAAACTTTTTTAAGAATTTTAAGTATTTCAAACTACTCGTGCATTTAATTTCTTTGCAAATAGAAAATTAGACGTCCAACATCGTTTAAAATGATGACTTTAATTTATTATTTTTCAGTATTTTTAATGTAATTCACTATGACTTCAACATAATCTAATTTAGCATTGTTAAAAGTTACTTTTTATATTTTTATGTTTGCGGACTACAGTTGAAGTAATAATCTATGTATTTCCCTATATTATATATTACTGATACGTTTATACGTCAGTTTTACTGAATTAGTAAGAAATACATTGTTTTATTGTGTACAAAAATTAAACATTTTTATTATTCAATAAGTAAACAGTATATATTTTCTATACGAAAATAATGATAAAACGCAAGCCTGATAATCAATGGTCGGTCAGTGATCTTGGTGCTTGCCTACGGTTTTCAGTTAATGTTTTCAGAATAGTATTTTAATATTTGAAATAATTCCTAAATATTTTTTACATAGCATGAAATAATATAGGTTTATTCTAATAAGTTCTAGGCGGTACCGGTGATGAATGATGATATCTATACTAATATTATAAAAAGGAAAGATTATATAAGAAAGATATTATTGTATGTAACGAATAAACTTAAAAACTTCTGGAGCGATATCAAAAATTATTTATTCGTTAGGAAGCTACATTACTCGTATTCCCGGGTGACATTGGCTACTTTTTACCCCTGTATTCCTACGGGGACGGGAACTACGCGGGTGAAACCGCGAGGCGTCCGCTAGTAATTTGTAAAACAATAATTCTAATTATTAAATTCAATTCTGTATTGATAAAACAGTATAACTTGCTAGTACATAACCAATAAAAATTTATCACATTAAACACTCAGTGTTCTTCCTCCTCTCTTCTTCTTGATCTACGCTGGGCCCGACAGAATCAATAGTTGTTACTAATATAATTATTTCTCTATCATCTTACATGGGTCTTAATGTAATTGGCAAAATAAGTTTTTTGTTTGTGCATCTCTTCCTTATCCTTTGGGGAATACTGTCGTGATTTTAGTTTAAGTTGTAGTTCTTTTAGAGTAAATTAAATGAAAAAAAAAATTCTAAGACACAGCATGAAAATAATGTTACATGTCACTACGTCATTATGTTTTCACATTTATAACCGAATTCAAAAAGGAAGAGCTTCTCAATTTGATTGTATTTTTTTTGTGTGTTATCTCAGAAGTTTTTTAATAGGTGAACAGATTTTTGTATTTGTATTTGTGATGCCATTTAAATTTGATCGAGATCTTATGAGCAGTTTTTGAGTAATCGAAAAGTAAGTTATCGAAATAATTCGTGTTTTCATGGTAATATAAGGTACCAAAATTAAAAAGAGAAAATAAAACTTTATAACAAAAAAAAACGATTTCCAAAACAAAACACTACAGTGTTTTTTTTTTACTTTACTACTATCTCACCTGATGGTAGGCGATGATGTGGTCGATGATGCACGCTTGCTTAGAAAAAACCGATTCACTAGACTCCCAGGTTGTACAAGGGTGCCATACAAGGGGTCGTCTGGCGCCCATACGCTCATGTTTGTTCCACGGCGTGCGTGTATGTGTTCTGGTGCGCCGGTGATGGGGTTTACACCCCAAAAGAGGGTTCATTGGAATTCCACTCCTTAGCTGTACGAATAATAAAAGTATTCCCAAAACGTTTCGTGCCTATGGGTGGAATGTCCACCATGTACCAATGAAGCATCGCCGTACGTCGTGTAGTCTGATGATGGAACGGGCTAGGAGGAATTAGTTCATGCAATTCCATCGCACACTATAACAAACGATAACAAACCGACAGGCTGTCAACTCGGCGCCGATGTTCAAGGCTCTGGAGCCTAGACTCGACCAGTATCTCATTGCCGATGAGCCTTTTTTCGATCGACTCAAGTGCATCCAGCTGGTACTTGGTAGATCCGTCTCATAGACGAGAGCAGTACTCCAAGTATGGTTGAACTTGCGCTTGATACAAGTTGAGCAACTATTCTGGCGTGATCGAAGCGTTGTCTCACCTTTGCAAGGATCTCCAACTTTTTGGCAGCCATTTGAGCCTTTACCTCAATGAATTGACCAAAATTGAGGGTTGATATATCGCACACCTAGATGAAGGGTAGCACAACTCAAAATAATCCAAAATTGAGTTATTGCAATTATCGGAATCAGCGCCGAAAAAGAAGGAAAGAGAAAGAAAAAAAGAAAAAAAAAAGGTATTTTGAGTTGTGCTACTCTTTATCTAGGTGTGCGATATGTCAACGTAACGCCAAGCAACTCAAGATGGTCCATTATCGGCACAGTCACACCTCGGAAAGGAGGAGCCAGGTGGAGCAACACACGTGCAACTTATAACACCCCTCTTTTTCCGGTGGGGGTAAAAATACCTATCCATAGCTGGGACTCGAACCCGCAATCTTGGGCGTAGTAGGCCACCGCATTTATCATTAGGCTATTTAGACGGGCTGTAGTGTCGGTTAAATTACGAAATACATTGAACACACTTCAACGTCATCATTGACATTACTATAGTATGATTAGAGGCCTCAAACCTCATATTTTTGGTCTCCATTAGTTTATTTTTTTTAAGTTCCTGAATTATTATTTTTACTCTAGCCACACTTGAAATAGCCCTTGAAAGTATGTCGTTGATTTGAAATAGAGAGTTGACCCCCCTGGACTAGAAGCTCTCAATGAACTTGGAAGTATATAGAGTTGTTAATGCCCTTTTAACTTAATGTAACTTATTTTAAAAAGAGGAAAGCGGCTTAAACAAAAACATACATGTAGTCGAACATAGAACCTCCTCCTTTTTGGTAAGTCGGTTAAAAATAGGTAAACAGTTTTACATATCTATATAGTTCACACGAAAATCAAAACAAAACAACATTAAATTACTTAGTTTTGAATTCAAATTATAATACACGATAAATCTAATAATGGATTGACATATAAATTAGCATTCGTTTGTATTCAGAAATGTGATGATTGCCGAGGGACATTATGAAAATATTTGTACTGTACCTGTATGTTTTTGTATTTGTTTATCCGTCTGTGGCATAATAGCTCCTAAATGGATGAACTGATTTTGATGTAAATCACTTCGTTTGATTCGAGTTCGATTTGATGCAAATGTAATACATTTTAAACTTTATCCAAAGTAGAGTATAATTTTTGCATAGATTTATATAGATTTTATTTATATTTGGTACCTATATTAAAACTTATATCAGCAACTAAAACGTTGTAAGAATTTCGAACTTAACTCTTACAGTAAAAACTGACCCGTAAGGCAGGGGACTGATGAGCGCGGCACAGAGTGAGAAAGAGTTTTTCTGCCCGGCAGTCAGGTATAACAGACGAATTAGCCCACCTATAATTGAGTTATGGAAATTTCAACTGCCCTTCTCAGAGTTATTTCTAAAGCATAATGTATATTAATAGAACACGCCAATTAGTTTTAGCTTTGTATCAGCTGATACTTGTTCTTAGCCGATGAGTCTTACATTGTCCTACATATCTTGGTCTAAAATTAGGAGTATGACTTAATAATGTGGTACTTCTAATTTTGACTAAACATTCTCTCCTATGGGCTTGTTTCCAATATTAAATAGGTAGATGGTTGGCTAATTAATTATAAAAAAAAAGATTCCGACGAATTGAGACACTCCTCCTTTTTTTGAAGATGATTTAAAAGTATAATTATTATCGTCTTTCAAACCACGGAATAGATTTTTTTGTTCCGTGTATCAAACTAAAAGATATTCACTGGTAGACTTAGACCCTAAAGGTCTCAAGCGATCATCCATCTAGCAGACTCTTGCGGCCCTCACCAGCTGGTGGTGGTGGTGGCAGACGTTATCGGTCTACGTTGTGGAAGGCTTTCAAATATGGATCAAATGCTTTTCTTTTGGTGTATACGGTGTATGGTAGTGGTTTATATAGGTTCTGCAGCAATTTTCTACCGACTTCAAAAAGGGGGAGGTTCTCAATTCGACTATATGTTTCTGTATATTTGTTACGCAATTACTCCGCCAATTATGAACAGTTTTTGATGATTTCATAGCTGGTGCTTCTCTTGTGGTTCCATTTAAATTTGATCAAGATTTGTCGTGTAGTTTTTAAGTTATCCTTAATAATGCGTATTTTTGAGATAATTATAAGGTACCAAAACTAAAAAGAGAAAAACAAAAAACTTTTACCAAAAAAAATATACCGTCTTCCAAGACAAAACACTACGAACCGAAAAATAACTTTCTTTTCGACAGTCAATTTCAAAAAAAACTTTTTTGCAAAAAAATACTACCGACTTCCAAATGAAAAACTACAAAGTGAAAAATAACTTAACTTTTGGAAGTCGGTGTCTTTCGTAGGTACCATTTTTTTGCGATATGGACACCGACTTCCAAAAGTTAAGTTATTTTTCACTTTGTAGTTTTTCATTTGGAAGTCGGTAGTATTTTTTTGCAAAAAGTTTTTTTATTTTTCCCTTTTTAGTTTTACCTACCTAATAGCAAGTTGTTTATTAAGGTCCCTATAACTCCAGAATAGATTAACCAAATAATATGAAACCTGAACATAACCGGTGAAATGAGAGATCTGTGTACCCCTTTAGAGCGTACTGGCGTGATGTTATGTTATGAAATGGTATAAACAACAAACAGACATGCGATTGCAGCAATCCCGAGAGTTTGGCCGTTATTTATTGAAGAGTTCTGTTGTGTATCTCCGAAGTTCTTCATCAGACCTTCACCAAATTAAAATGGGACCAATTTCGAAACATGTTCTTTCAAACTAAAAAAGAATTTTCAAAATCGGTCCACAATTGACAGAGATATCGGTGAACATACACAAAAAAAAAAAAAAAAAAAAACAAACATAAAGTCGAACATAGAACCTCCTCCTTTTTTTGTAAGTCGGTTAAAAACGAATCAAAATGGTTACCAAAGACCAAAGACCTTATACGTAGTAGTAAGAAGTATAAGGTCTTTGCCAAAGACACCGACTGCCGAAAATAAATCATAATCATAATCATAATCATAATCATCATTTATTTGTTAACATAGGTGTTTATAAATACAGATCTTAGCTTACATGAAATAGTGCGCTATGTTATGCCAGGAGGCGTACAAATATGGTGTACAAATTTGATTTAGTACAAATTAGTCAAATTCAATAAAACAATGTCAATTTAAAAAATATTGGTACGTTTAGTGTCAAATATTTATGTAAAACTTAGAGTAGTTACTAATTGAAAATTAATAAATGAATATTATAACAATATGGTGATGTCTTGTTAAATTAATTTATCATCTAAGTATTCGTCAACAGTATAATAACATTTATCAACAAGAAATGATTTAATTTTTTTCTTGAAATGTATTAAATCTAATTGTTTTATGGCATCTGGAATTTTATTATAAATACGGGGGGCCATACCCAGAACACTCTTTTTTATTAAAGCAGTTTTACATTTGTGATTACACAAGGCATTTTTGTATTGACTACGAATTGGAACATCTCGTACAGTAGATATTTTTTCGAAAAGGTTTGGATTTGTTTTGACGAAAATACTAATTTCTAATATGTATAACGCCGGCAATGTAAGTATTTTTAAGGATTTAAAGTAAGGTGCACAGCTATCATCTGTTTTCAGACCACACATGGCTCTTATACATCTTTTTTGTGCCCTAAATATTAGTAATTTATCTGAAGAATTGCCCCAAAATATAATTCCGAATCGTAGAATCGAAGCTACTAGACCGTGATAGGCAACCAGTAACGCATCTCTGTTTACTTTTTTCGATAGTTGAAAGAGTGCATAGGCAGATTTATTAATTTTTTTACATAATTGTTCTATATGTGCCTTCCAATTAAGATGGTTGTCAATATGAATACCTAAAAACACAGTTACTTTTACCTCTTCTATTTCGTTATCGTCATAGTTAACACATATTTTCGGTATATTTGTTTTTTGGTGAAAATGCATTATTTTAGTTTTCTTAAGGTTAATTAATAAATTATTCATATTGAGCCAATTAATAATGTCAGTTAGTGTATTGTTAATTTCAAATTGATAGGAATTTAAATTTTTGCATTTTACTATGGCAGTACTATCATCTGCAAACAAAATCATTTGTTGTTGTGTCACTTGTGGCAAATCATTAATGTAAATGAGAAATAGTGGTGGCCCAAGCACGCTTCCTTGCGGCACTCCATATTTTATAGTCCTGAATTTGGACAGATATGTTCGTTCTACTTTTGTCTTTGAGCACACTCTTGTGATTTCAGAACATTGCAATCTGTTACATAGATATGATTCCAGTAATCTTAAAATGTTAACTCTGATGCCATAACTGCGCAATTTATCTAAAAGTATGTTGTGATCCACATAGTCAAAGGCTTTAGTCATGTCTGTGTAAATAGCGCAGATGGGAGTCTTTTGGTCAACTGCAGACATAACATTATTTAAAAAATCAAATATAGCCATGTTAATTGTCTTATTTTTTCGGAAACCATTTTGTTCTTTGCATAAAATGTTAAATTTTGTAAAATATTGGTGTAATGAGTTATAAATGACTTTTTCAAAGATTTTTGAAATAACGGATATTTTGGCTATAGGTCGGTAATTTTTTATATCTATTTTGTCTTCCTTTTTGTGAAGCGGCTTTATTATAACTTTTTTCAGGTCTTCTGGATACATGCCTTCGGTAATACTTAAGTTAATAAGGTGTGCTAGCACAGGTGCTATGATCTCAATAACAAATTTAATTACTTTTGTGGATATGCCGTCAAACCCTACAGTACTTGTATTTTTAAGCGTTTTTGTGGCTGAAATAATATCTGAGTTTAGAACAGGCTGCATAAATATTGATTGCGATGTGAAATTACTTGGCTTGTTATTTAATTCAATGTCATTAATTATACTATTCTCAATGTCGTCAATAAAATAATCATTAAATGCATTTACTATGTCATTCGGATTTGTATATGTCAAATTTTTGTTTTTTATTGTCATTATTTGTTCTTTAGGTAGATAATTTTTAGATCTATTAACTATTTGCCAAGTTGCTTTAGATTTGTTCTGTGAATTTCTAATGAAGTAATCATTTTGAGCTTTTTGTGTTAATTTAATAACTTTTTTGTACCGTTTATTGTAATTTTTAAAGTTACTTTTATTTTTATTTGTGGGGTGTAGTCTGTAAGCCCATAACAAACGTCTTTGGTTTTTACTACAGGTTTTAATGCCACGCGATATCCATTTGACCTGTTTATTAGTGCTTATCGTAATTATTTTATCTGGAAAGCAAAGATTATAAAACAATGAGAAAAGGTTGTAAAAACTTGTATAGGCTACATTAACATCATTGCTTTCATATACTTCTTTGAAGGATAACTTGTCTATGCATGATTTGAATTTTTCAAGGTTCTCTTTGGTGTAGTCTTTTTTAATTGATTTCCAAGATTTTAGGCGACAAGTTTTATTTATAGGTACTTTAAGTATTTGAGATGTGTGATCCGACAACATAAGATCAATAATTTTTGTTGTCCATCCTTTACGAAGATTATGTGCAAAATTATCAATGCACGTGTTACTATGAAGCCTAGTAGGCTGATTTAAAGCTAGTGTTAAGTTATAACTAAGTAGGAAATGTTCCAGTTCCAAAGTAAACTTATTTCTTAACAATACATTAATGTTCAGATCGCCACATAATACAATTTTTTTATTCGTTGATAAACATACTTTTTTCAATATATTGTCAAGTTTTTCGTAAAATGTCAAATAATTATATTTTGGTACTCTATAAACACATATAATAATAATTGAATAAGATGTCAATTCTATTGCACAAGTTTCAAACACGCCTGATACAGATTGCTTTGCTACGTCGGGTAATTCCCTGTACTGATGCCCCGCTCTAACGAGAATACAAGCACCTCCCCGATTAGTGCTTCGTGAAAAGCAAGCAGCTAGGTGGAAATTCGGAATAAAGTGAAAATAAAGTGTTTTCTTGCTTTGTAGTGTTTTATTTTGGAAGTCGGTTTAATTTTTTTTGTTAGACATACTAATAAAATAGTCACCCTGAAAATAGGAAAAGTGGATCTTCTATTATTACAGTTATAGGTACCTAAGCATTAGCTTATCCATTCGTAAAATACAGTGATGTTATGTATGTGACTCCCATTTTCAAGTTTGGGTTGATAGTAAATTACAGAGTACCTACGTACGAACATATTTATGAAGTTTTAGAAGTAAACATTTTACTCAACCTTTGTGCACTGATCTTTACATGCACTACTGGACTATCAATCAAGTTTTTCCACATAAAAGAAAACCAAAGGCAAAAAATTGCGACAGGTATACGCAAAGTAGCTTGCGGTTGGTGACCTATGACCTACAATACACTACCTACCGTCTTGTAATTCCTGTGAAAAGTGGGTTTACGTACGGTAATAAGGTTCATTAAGGTATACCTTTGTAGAATTAGGCACTTGAGGTCGAGCCGTCTGGGTAAAGAAACTTAGAGGATGTGAGTGAGTTAAGTGAGACATGAGTTCTCACTATCTGCTTTCAAGAGAATGAAATACCCAATAGAAAATGTTTTATAGACTGTTCTATTCTTGAAAAGATGACTATTAAAATATTGGCTTATTCCAAGTAGGTTAAACTTAGTTCGACAACATGATTAAATATGAAAGAGGTTTAGATATTCTTGCTCGTTATGAAGAAAATGAACAGTATTTTTTATGTTTTCTAACAAAATGAGCTCAATAATTACTTCCATTTTTTAAAATTTTCCCCTGAATGTACTGTAGAACTTTTGGAGCCTTTTCATTGTAGGTATGGCGGTTTTTTTTTTAAACTTACGGGTGGGCTTTATGCTTTAAACTTAAATATTGATATTTGTGATATAGACTAGTGGTTGAGGATTCAGATCTTGTATACCTTATCAGGTTTAAAACACCTTCTGTGACCCCGAGTACTCAAATGATGACATAAACTTCCAAAAAATATAGAGCTCACCTATTAAAACAAATTTAAATATGGCGCAGTTTAGGATGTAGGTCAGAAGTGCCATTGATATAAGAACAAAATAGGTACTCTATTTGGGTTTTGAAAGCCAACATTTCATGGTGACGGACACAGTGTAACGAAGAAGAGCCATTTTGCCGCAGAGTGAGTTTTAATCAAAATTTTTAATTTTAATCCATACATATTCACGTTATTTTCATAGTTTTTTGTAAAAAACCAATAGAGGTACTATATACCTACGTTTCTAAACTGTTATTTCAAGCAAGACATTAGTTTATTGTAAACGCCATTACCTCAAATTTAATGTCATAATGCGATGACACTCGTTTTTAATTCCAACTTTTTAATGTCATCACTTGATGACATCAGTTCTCAATTTTTATAGATATGGAATCAAATATTTTGGAATGGCTAGATAAATCCGACACTGAGGCATTGTCAGAGGAAAAGCATGAAGGTCCAGTTGCATCAAACCATATCGAAATGGATTCCAGCTCAGATGACGAAGAAAACACCAGTGACACGTTACCAAGACAGGCTGAAAATATATATTCGTCGGATGAAGATACTACCAGTACAAGAACTCCTCGGCTTCCACCAGTTTTAGTTAGCCGTGTTCGATCAAGAGGTAGAGGAAGAACTTTGACTTGAGGGATATAACGAGAATGGAGCTCACAATCGATATCCTCAACTCGGAGTCGTGTCGTGTGTCAATGTGGACATGGTTGCGGTCTCGGTCGCGGCCGAGGTGTTCAGCAGCACCGAAACCAACTGTCAAACCAAGAATTGACCCATATTTCTTTCACGCCCGACATCAAAGACTTACAGCAAGAATGGAATCCTATGATTTTTTTGCTAGAATATAGACCGTGTGACCTCATAGGAGCACATAATATAAAACGGGGAGAGGGGAGAGGAGATTTTTTTTCATTTTTTTTAACTTCATTACTAGGTATTCATAAAAATATTTTACTAAAAATATTCCGAAAAAAGTCTTGGGTCTCAGGAGGTTAAAATATCGTTTATAACAACCAGCTAAAGATTTAAGAGCGGACTCTAGTCAACAGGAATTTGAAAAATAGGTATTTGACGAAACTATTGCCGTCGCGTCACCTACAACCTCACCCCGTAAAGTGCGAAAGGGACAACTGCAGCTCAGGCTGATTTTACCTACAAAAACTTTGACTAAAAGACGTTTCGTATTCTGCTGTTTTCTTCATGAAAACTGGTCTGATCTAAAAAATTCTTATATCAAAATTTACAGGAAAAGTATATCTATGCTCCTATCATTTCTTTTTTTTGTTAAAAACTTATAAATTTTGTCTGAAAGTCTTCTGAACATGGCGGTATAAACGGGATTTTTTTTTCGGATTTTTGGATTGTCATATTTCTTTTTGTGATTATGTTTTGGAAAAAAGGAAATGATACAGGCACGTATTAATTAGACCTAGATTTTATGGAAAAAAATCATTGCTCTAGAGGCATTATCCACGAAGAAAACAGCAGAATGTGTTTGTATGGAGAAAGTCTCGTAACTATTTTTAAGAGGATAAAGGAAGTGTCCCGAAATTTATGGAGCCTGGGCCAGCACCATGTACACTATATGTAAAAATCGCTATTTAATATAATAACCGTTTTTACTGTTAATTTTCTTTATTTCACTCCGTTTTAATTTACACTCAAATTAACTTTGTCAAGTAGAGCAACACAACATAAAATTAAACATGGTGGATCAGATCAGCAGTATGCGAATATTTTTATTTTGACAATAGTTTTGATTGAGGTATCATCATCGTAATATCTGCGTTAAAAATAAACAAGACGATTTCAATTGCAACAGAGAAGCAATCAATTAATGTCCGTAGTAGTAATCACTAAAAACTAAAACATATCATATAAAAGTCAATTCGTTAATAGAAACCAAGTTAATAATTTAAAACATCGAATGATCTCAATTTATCAATTGAAAGGAGATGTTCCAGAAATGTATGGAGCCTGGGCCAGCTCTATGTACACTTTATGTAAAAATTGCTTTATATTATAGTAACTGTTTTTTATTGTTAATGTTCTTTAATTTCACTTCGTTTCAATGTAAACTCAAATTAACTTTGTCAAGTAGAGCAACACAATTTACAATTAAACATGGTGGGTCAGATCAGCTGTAGGTGAAAAAGTCATTTTGACTATGACAGTATGCGAAGAATGACATTTTGACAATGACAGTATGCGCAGAATGTCATTTTGACAATAACATTTGTTTGACGTGTCATCGTAATAAATGCGTCAGTAAAAACAACACTAATTCAATTGCAATAGAGAAGCAATCAATTAATGTCCGTAGTAGTAAAACAATCACTAAAAACTCCGAAACATATCCAATTCGAAGTTAAAGCAAAGAATGACTCAAAGAAGTCACTTTTGAAAACTGTCAAAGTCGTCAGACGTCATGTCAAACACAACTGTCATGGCTGCCCTAAAAATCGGGTTATCTAATTAAAAAACTATAAATGATAATTTTTGTTACTCCTGTACCCTTTTTCAAATTAATTTGTTAGTATTTTTATGGAATTCCCCTATTTTTTTCCTATTTATCTATGTAGTGTACATAGTGATGGCCCAAAATCGAACATCTCCTTTACGAACAAAATTGAAATATATTATGTAATAGGTTACTACTAAAAACTAAACTACCAAGTATCTGAAAATCCGGTCCTGGGCTCCACGATCACGATCACTAAAAATCTCGTTGGTCGGAAAACTGAATATTCCCAAATAGGAAGCTTGCAGCTCACTAGGCAGGAATAGATGTCGAAGTCTTTAGGGAATATGGTGGGAGGGCTAATTTAGATCGCCCTACAGTCTACGGATGAATATACAGAAAATAACGTAAAATGATGATCCGAGATGCATGCAGAATCTTTTATAACAAATTAGCTGAAGGAAAAAATATGTCCCATACCAAGTCTGTATCAGGAAACGTGATTCGTCTCGAGACAAGTCTTTAATGCTGTTCGCTTTAATCGAGTTATATAATAAGTTTTACAGGAACTCAGCCCTTAGAACATGTGATTTACCGCACAAAACCCGGTCGTTCAAACCGTTATAATTTCACAGATATGATTTAAAAATATATATATTTCAACATCTCTCGTGTGTATAACAAATTTTATCAATGAATAAAATATTTGAAGGAAAGAAGGCATGCTACTTTTAGATTTATAATTCAAACGAATTTAAATATAAAGCATTTCCTGTAAAAAATAAGGTTGAATTTGTTATAAAAGAAGATTGATCCTGATACAATTATAATGTAGCATTTGCTTATGTTGCAATACGTTCTAATAATAATTATTTGTAAACTCCAATCTAAAAAAAAACTATCGAATGCAAACGAACCTACACGGATGAAGTTTACAACGAAGCCAGTGACAGTGACATTTAATTGTAGACTATTAGTTTTTTATACTTATTTACACATACTCTGTTTATTTTGTTTCAACCGAGATATTGATTAGATTACGTAAAGTATATTACTGTTCAATTAATGTTAATAAGCAAGAACTTTCCCTTTTATTTTAAAATATTAAAAATACGCAGTATAAAACCAGTATTATAAGTGTATGATTGTATTTTTCAGACGATCATCAAATTTGTTTTCGAAAATTTTCGAAAATTACTCGAATTTTATGGGAGAGACACAAAGTTTCGAAAAACAAAATGTATCTTTCGCAATTTTCAACGCTAATTCAGAGTCTTATCTTCCTCGTTTAGCGTACAAATAACAGTACGATCGAACACGGCTGGCTTATGTCAATGGGGTTTCTCATTGACTTAAACCATCCATGTTTGATCGTTGGGACGAGCTCTTAAGGGCCTTTCACCGCTTTAGTGCCGTAAAACGGTTACTTTCTAAAGTTACTCCTTAGTTACGGCTAAGTTAAAAGGTTTGAAAAAATACGTTTTTATTATTGATTTATGTACATTGTTTTTGAAACATGGTTTTTCCGTGTTTTGCTTTAAATAAATAATTAACAATACGATATTTTTTCGCTACTTTTGGATACCTACCACCATATCGACTTTGATGTTTAAACATATTTTTACACAGTAAAAAATATGATAAAATTTCTTCATAACTAAAATAGCATTTATAAATAAAAGTATATTTTGTAAACGAAATTGTCCAAAAGTACGTACGTACCGTAGCAGCCGTACAGTGTTAACTTTGGGAAATATATACGCCTTAATAGCATGGACATTTGCATCAATTTATCGGTTCTATGATCTAAAAGTGATTCGCCTAACTGCTATATAATGGCTAATGTGAATACTTTTGGAGTCATACTGTCATGATCATTGTATCGAATCGGCGTATATCATGTTCATGAATTGACTTTTTAAATGGTCTTAATGCATCCGGTTTAGGTATAGATAGGTTTTTAACTATCGATTCTATTTTTTTTTTGAATAGCTAGCTAGATGGACTAATGACAGACGACCTTAAAAGCAGGCAGCTGGGACAAACTGGATGTGGAAGACAAATAATGGGGGTTTACTAATGGGGGATAAGCATAAAATATATTCCCATAATTTTCATTGGCATAACGAAATTAAGCATAATGATCATTACGTATAATGTTAACTATACATACATATAATAAAATTGGAGTGTCTGTTTGTAATATTGAAATAACCGTTTTTTACTACATGTATAGGAATATATATACGGTTCATACACCAAAATATCATTTTTACAATTTTTGTCTGTCTGTCTGTTTGTTTCGGCTAATTTCTGAAATGGCTGGACCGATTTTAAAAATTATTTCACATATGGCAAGCTACATTATTCCCGAGTAACATAGGCTATAATTTTGACGAGAGCGAAGCCGCGGGGGTCAGCTAGTTTGGCATAAATGCTTTTCATACTATATATTGCCATTAATACTGTTGACATAATAATAATGATGCATAATCTTATAAGGCATATTATAGAGATATTTACTGTAACGTTACGTATAGCGCCGGAGAGGAAAAAAAAGGTTAAAAGAATATAGAGTCTAGAACTATGGGCAGCTTCGCACGACGTGGGCAGCTTCGCACGACGTGGGTAGCTATCCAGGCAGCAGCTCGGACAGGAAGTCGTGGAATGTTCGAGGTAGGCAGGTGATCAGGCAGCAACGACAGACATGCAGGCAATCGGGCAGGTAGGCAGGTCAGCAGACACCACGGGTAGGTGGTCAAGGCAGGCAATCAGGCAGGTAGGCAGTAGAATAGATAGTAGGACGGATAGACAGGCAAACGGGTAAGTATACGTAGGCTGGAGACCGGCTATGGCTCAATACGCCAAACAGCGAGGCCTTTGATGCCACGAGATGGCCGTTGAGGGTAAGTTTCCAGGAAATAATGCTCTCGGGAAGCACCTAAATAATATATTTAATTGGAGCACTTCAAATAATAAAAGTTTTACATAAGCTGATAATTCACCGTTTTAAGAGTTTCAGAATAGAAAGTACACTTCGTATTCTAGTACACAGTAACCCACTCCTGGCGTTCAGACCAGATCTCCACTAAAAAAAGCTGACGCCCGTTTTTCACTCGTTCTGCCATCCCTTTTAAATTTAAAATTTAAATCTCAATAAGAACAGAACGAATAAAAACAGCTTTACAAAGGGGGGTCAGTCTGCGCTGACCTTACAATAATGTACAACTAGCTTAAGGAAAGGTCTAGGTAGTCCATGGTACCTATGGTATGTCTATGGCTTTAAGAAAATAAAATAGACAGACAGATGTCATATCAGATGAAAATGTCATAGTAGAAAAATATTTCAAGAATTATAAATTACGAATATAATTTAAGTTTTAGATATTTAAAACAGTCAGAGATAACTAAATATGCTTTCCAGATGTAATACGAGTAATACAAAGAATATATTGTTTACCATTGATAGCTGACTTAATTGGAAGGAGCACATTAACGGCGTTTGTGATAAATTGAGATGCATGCTAGCTAAATTATCTATTATTAAATGCAAAATTCCATATCAAACTCTATTAATGCTTTACAAAGCCCTGGTCGAATCAACTATAGCCTATGGTCTGTCGAGCTATGGTAGGACTTATAAGACACATCTTGATCAAATTTACGCAATTCAACTGCGTATATTGAAAGTAATTGTCCCGCAAAACATTAAGAACAAATACAAAAATGATTATCACAAACTATTTAAATTCTGTAACATAATACCTATACATGAACAAACTAAATTTGCTCTGTTAAAAGAACAGTTTTTTAACGAAAATCTAAAGAAAGCAAAAAACGTAAATAGTAATGAAATTAGGACTCGTAGCGTCATCAATGCTCAGCTGTTACTACCAAAGTACACAAACTTACACGGCAAGAGATCATTAAAATATATAATACCTTACCTTATTAATAAACTACCCACATCATTGAGGGACAAAATAACCCAGAAAAACATAAAATACAAACTACATAATTATTTTTTACAAAATATAAATACTTAAGATATAAACATAGATTCACTAATAAAAATATATTATCTAATTAATTATAATTAAGGAGTTTAAAGCAATAAAAAAACAAAAACAATACCTAAAAAACTATCAAAACACAAATAAAGTTGAAAAATAAAAATTAATAAAAACATTCGTTTTTATTTTGGGGACAACCTGTATCAACTTAAAAACTCGCCACCGGCCGGAGTGGTCACTGATGTGCGCTTTTTAGTATTAGATAATTATTTCGCATTTACCCACTGTAACTTTTATGTTTTTTGTTGTTACTTTTTACCTAAGTACCTACTTAAGTGGTTATTATTTTTGTTTGTATTATGTAGTCGATGTTTTTGGTGCACGGTAAAACTCTAATGAGTTTATGTTGGCATCAACTTAAATATAGAATATGTATGTGTTACTACTGATTAAATAAATAAATAAAAATAAAAAAATATAAAAATGAGTTACTCAAATTGATACAATATCAAAAGATGTGAAGATGGTTTGTATAGTGTTATAAAATTGTAAGTAGATGTGGAATAAATACCACATTACACATAATGTTCTTTGGAATAAAATAAACATGTTCGCGGCTCAAGGGTGGCCCAAGGGCCACCCCGCCGCACCTTAACCTAATTAATTTGTGTCCTTATATCAAATATTTTTAATTCGACATTTTAAGCATAGGTAAAACAATTTTAAATCGATTCAAATCGATTGAAAAAATTTCGATATTTTGAAAATTTACATTTTACCCGTAGGTATTAAAATTATTTTATAAAATTATTATGACGGATGAATATTATGCCTTAAATATTTATGCAACTTCAAATTATGGCAAAACAAATTAGACCAAATGACAGTTATGCTATGCTAGCATTTGTAGTATGCCAAAGTATTATAATGCGGCGGTATTATTATGCTGATAAAAGTTATGCGAAAACGTTATGCCATTCAACATTATGTCTAAACTTGGAAGGAACACTTCTTTAGACATTGGCCTTTATACCTCATGATCATCCACCTCATTTATTTTGTTAAAGCGCATTATGTTTTCTTCATCCATACCAGCAACTTCTTGCTTATATGTCGTGGTGGCTCAGAGTTTAAGACCTCGCATCTCGTGCTTGAGGTCGTGGGTTGAAAACCGGGCAAGTACCAATGTGACTTTTTAAATTCATATGTACTTTCTAAGTTTAATCTTGGACATCGCTGACAACGTTGAAGGAAAACATCGTGAGGAAACCTGGACGTATAGTTGGTATAAGTTATTTTGTGCTCCATTGGTGGAATTGCTGGAAGGCGTTCCAGTGCGCGGATAAACGAATAAATAAATACCTACCAAAGAAGGTCTACTGATGTGACGGCAAACACGGCAACTGCAAACATACAGATTATTTGCTGCCATATCAATAGATCTCCTTTCCAGCCATGCCACGACGCATACAATCGATCCATATGCATCCAGCACACCGAAAAAGCATAAATAGTCGGGACAAACATTCCGTGGTAAATAAATTAATTTATAATTTCTACAGTTTCGTAAAATTAAAATTAAAATTTGTATAATAAGGATGTTTTCTGGGTAGAAAAAGGTTAATTCTATTTCGTCCGTCAGTAAGATTACCAAATAATATTGGACACATAATGTTTTGCTTTACCAAATCAATTCAAATTTACAAAGTTAAAGCGCATCAAAGTTCAGGAGTGGGGACTTGTGACATCACTAAGGGAGTATAAAATGTACTAGCGGTGAGACGTTTCACGATATTTCGCAATAAATCATCGTCACTTAATTTTTACGTGACATAAGAAAAAATACGTGATCAATATTTTTTATTAATCTACCTGACGGACAAAAAACAAATTTTCAGTAAACTACCCTATTGCATTGCAGCCTATAATATTCCAATGCCCAAAGAATTCACATATAAACAAATTTCAATACAACGACATCGTTCTACCAAAACGATACCTATAAATATGTAATACAAGACACAAACCCTAAAAGTGTACAACCGAACATGTACCATAAACCGTTATAATTTACGATCGAACCTCGGGGAGAACGCTACGTTTTACGTAAAGCGATGTTTTTACCCTTGAGACCAGATTTACGCCGAAAGGTGTTTTGGGTACATAGATAGAGACCTTTTAGTTTTTGGTAGGTTTCTATGTCATTTACATGATTAGTACTGTTTTGATAATAATATTTACAAAGTAGGTATGTTTATTTGCAAACATGTAGTCGAATTATCACGTGATCAAAGTGGTGGCCTTTTCTTCGGCCAAATAATCAAACAAATCCCTTTAAAGCGCTTGTACATTGTTTTTATTATTAGTTTATATATAAGTTCTTTAGTAATTCATAGTATTTTAGGCAAATTTTGTTGTAAATAACATAACAATTCAATGTTTGCTTGTGATACAAACTTGTTGTTGTGGTTGGGTCTGTTAAAATTATCATATTGTTTGATACGAGGCAACAACAATACATATTAAGGTGAGGCCAAACAAACGTAATTTTGTGAGTCGCGTAAAATGCATCGCGGTATTTATGCTGTATTCTGTTTTATAAAGTCCTGTTTGTGCCACACGGCGACGCAAAATGAGTTGTCTGCTGACTCACGCATGCTGTATTCTGTTTTATAAAGTCCTGTTTGTGCCACACGGCGACGCAAAATGAGTTGTCTGCTGACTCACGCACATTAAACAGAATTGCGCTCGAGGTGAGGGAGCGAGGCAAGCGTCAGCACTCAGCACCACGTATAAATAGAATAGCAACTGAAATAACGTTTGTCTAGCCTAACCTAACCAAATTTCAGTTGAACATATTAATGTTGAGTTGCGAGTCGCGTAAAGCGAGACTCATTTTACGCGACTCGCAACTCACAAAATTACGTTCTAGAGGTCTTAAATTTAAAATACTTTTAAATTATTATATAAATGAAGAAATAGATTTTCATATACATAAATTAAGTGTATTAAATAATAATAATAAATTACTTATAATTTATTTTAATAATATGTATGGAAAAATAAATGAAGAAAAATAAAATAAAAATGTTTTTATGTGTAACGAGATTTGAACCAGGATAACACTGGTTTATCAAGCTGTGTTATCCGCCTAAAACACTGCTCACTGCACCTGGACACTAACATTTAATATTGGTATTAAACATCTCTTCTTAATCAAACTAACTTAAAGATAAATGATTATCTGCCGCGCTCTTTCTGATTCTTGATGAATAGCAATACACGGGCGTAAATGCAATCGATGTTGCCGACAAAACGTGAAAATCTGCCGACATAAGAGAAGAAATATAAGTCGTCCGAGGTACATGTCCAATGACATGTCCTCATAATTTATACATCAGAGCAAATCTTGCGGTACTCTTTTTATAAGTCTCCGAAAGCTTAGAAATATTTCATCCATGAGGTGGTGTGCTAGTTTGTTTGGGTGTAACAGCAATCTTTCTTTGTATGTTTTGACTTTTCCTGTATTTCTTCTTTCACAGTTTTAATACCGTGGGCATAGTGTAGTCTCTCATTTGTAACATATCATGGTGTGTCTACTATCATTCTCAACATTTTTTACTGAAATCTTTATAAGACTACTATATTTGAATTGGCAGCCGTGCCCCATAGTTGTAACCCATAAGACCATATTGGTTTTATTATACATTTGTATAGCAGAAGTTTATTTTATTTATATATTATTATTATATTTTTTCATTGAGAGTTGTATTTTTTTATTAATTAGCCAATATATTTTGCGTACTTGTTGTCCCATTGCTAAACGTTTCGTAAATATATATTTTCTCCAAGTTAATCGTCGGTCTAAGTACATTCCATTCCAAGGTACTTGGCTACATCAGATTGTGGGATCTGGACACCAGTTAGTGTAACTGGTGGGCAATTCTGACGCCGGGTAGTAAATGTGACCTGTACAGATTTCGTTTCATTGGCTTTAATACGCCAAACCTTCAGCCATGTTGTGATTTTGTCTAAGCTGGCTTGCAGCTTAAAAGATGCTTGTGTCGATTTCAAACATAAAAACGGGGCAGTTGAGATTTATTTACGATTTCTGGGTTGGCCCCATGGTATAAGTTGTTCATAATGACGAGAACAATGATCCCTTTTCAGGAATGACGTTGTTTTCGTTCCACCTGTATATCCCAAAGGAAACAAAATTTTTTTCGGGCTTAAAAGTGCCTGTGATACTTAACAATAGTGCAGTTTTTTTGTGGAATTTCCGAAATTAGATCAGCCCCCGTACCACGACGTGTTAAAACTATAATGGTTCGACTCTGAAAAGGGACAGATGTATTCAAGTCAAATACATCTGTCCCTTACGCACACTCAAAATAACCTTGCTCTAAGAGCCTCAGTTCTTCCCTCTAGGAATTAACGTAGAAACAAACAATATTTTTTTTACAGCTAATGTTCCACTTTTTTTTTTTTTTTTTTTTTTTTTTAATTCATTATAGGCTCGCGCTTGACCACTATCTCACCTGATGGTAAGCGATGATGTGGTCGACGGTGGAGCACGCTTGCCTAGAAGTAACCTATTCACTCTTGACTTAAAGACCCCTAGATTGTAGCTATCGGGAAACACAGACTCCGGCAGGGAATTCCACTCCTTAGCTGTACGCATAATAAAAGTATTCTCAAAACGGTTCACTTATAGGTGTGCACAGCACTTACATCAATCAGAAGATATAATAATTAATAGATACAAAATAAACAATTAGTCAATGATCATCAAGTAATCAGTTAATAATAAAAATATGCTAAACACATAATTATTCTATAATAATTAATAATCACTAATAACCAATAAAAAAAATCTTTTTTATAACATTATCTCTTTATCATATTAGTTTAGATAACACTAGCCGCCGCCAGTGGCTTCACCTGCGTGGTTTATGTAATTCTGCCAATATCTTTATAAATTATAGCTTATTTATATTCTGATTAGCTGTTTCTGTAAAGATTTATCAAAATGTTTTCAATAGTTTTTGCGTGAAAGAGCAACAAACATCCATCCATCAATCCTTACAAACATTCTCGTTTATACTTGTAGTGAGATTACTTATAATCATCATCAACGTATAAAATTACAAATATGAAAAACCACCCGACAATATTTTTTTTAATACGAATTAATGGAACCGGTTCCCCGACTTGAGTACATGGTTTATTTTTGGCGTTGTAGCGATTTTTATGTGGGGAGTTTTTTTTTAATTTGTAATATAATTTTTATTTTATGCTTTTTTTAAACTATATATAATATGCCGAGTAGTAAATACGCTTCAATCGACAATCTATCGAAACAGGGAATAATGAAACGTTAACTTGCAAAACAAACCAGATGAGATGATGAAAGAGTAAAATGCGAAAAACTTTTTAACGGCTGAATCAATTTTATTCAAAGGTGCAGGCCTCCTACCTGTGATAGGAAATGAGCTGTAATCCACCACGCGGGCCCAATGTGGGTTGGTGGATGTCACATGTCTTCGAATTTTTGGTTCTAAGACATGCCGGTTTCGTCACGATGTTTTCCTTCACCGTTTTGGGAGCAGTGGTGATTAAATAATTTACACAAAGTAAAGCGCATGCCCGCAACTTATAACACCTCTTTTTAGGGTCCCCAAAGGGTAAAAACGGGACCCTATTACTAAGACTCCGACGTCCATCTGTCTGTATGTCTATCTGTCTGTCACCTGGCTGTATCTCGTGAACCGTGAAAGCTAGACAGTTGAAATTTTCACAGATGATGTATTTTTATCCACACAGTCACATACAGATCTTTATCTATTCATTCGTTTTGTGCGCTTATAACTCGAGAACTATTTATTTTAAGTGATAGATTACGTTTTCTAGCTAGTTGAGCCGTAGAAATATCTTGTAGATAACTGAACACATAGGATGACAAACAATTTGGGCAAATAGAATATATTATTAGCTACAATCTTGGGGTCTTAAGTCAAGACTGAATAGGTTTTTTTCTAGGCAAGCGTGCTTCACCGTCGACCACATCATCGCTTACCATCAGGTGAGATAGTGGTCAAGCGCAAGCCTATTGACGAAAAAAAAAAAAAAAAAAGAGTAGGTATTTATTTTCTATTAGTTGCTAACCAGATGTTGTTTATTGTAAAACACTGATACATACATACATAAACTCACGCCTTTTTCCCATGGGGGTAGGCAGAAACTACAGAACGCCACCTGCTACGATCCTCACATACTTCTTTTGCTTTAAATCACTGATCTCTTGTTTTATATAAACTTTAACGCCCATATTATTAAAGCAGAGTTAAGTGACAGCAGGTATAATCACCAGATTTAAAATTAATTTTTCAAAGTTTAAGCTTGGCGTAACTTTACTTCGTATTTATTAATAAGGCGGTTAAACTTTGTCTTAAAGGGTAGCTTAGATCACACTTAAAGATTTTGTTAAGATGGAAGGTGAGTACCGACTCATTAACCTTTCCTTTAGTGTCTTAATACATTCTTCCCGACTTAAGTATAGAAAGAAAATCTCTGATGATCATCAACTTTAATATGTTTTTTTTGGCAGCATCATGTTTTCTTATTATATCTATCAAATGTTATTTCATTAACTCCCTTTCTAGACCACGGTCTTTTGATTCAATGTGGCACCATATATATGCATCTATGTTTGTTATTCTTTCGAAATTATTTTAGTCATCCATTCCTATACAATAATTTGATCAGACACGGTACTTACTAGGTGTTACTTATCTATATTTTACAGTATCATTACAAGTCGATAGAACTTGTACTAGTCATTGATTACAAACTTCAGCCGTAGGTATAAATGTAAGGTCCGTCTTCATTTGTTTAAGTAAACAATAGATTTGTGTTATCAGGCCATTTACTTCGACTTGATTCAATGCAGATTGGATTATGAAATGTTTATATAATTAAATTGTGCTGTCCAGGTTAGTGACATTGTTTAGAAATTAGTTTCGAGTTTTCGACGCAGTTTCGTTGTATTTCATTATATTTGTAATTTATAGTGTGTGTCAGCTGTTTATATTCAAACGTTGGATAGGAAAAAAAAATGAGATAGTGTCTGCATTGCTTTCATTTTAGGGACCTTACCCTGTCAGCTCTAAACTACTATGATTGTGGAAGCATGGTAGTTTTAAGTATTAATGAATTAATTCAAGATTTGCACGCCGCACTATGTGGCAAACATGTTTGAGCCATTTCTGTTATTGTTATCCTGCATGCACTTATTATTATTTGTTGTATGTATACACATGTTTATGCAAATATATATATATCTGAATCTGAGCTACAAAGGACGAAGAGCACTATTCCTTTTTCACTGCGGTATCATGATGGCGTTGATAGTACGACCCTAGCTCTAATGAAAACAAAACCTTAATAAATATAGTGAGTCGTTCGACACATAACCGTGAATCGCTCAAAAATCTGCACGTAAACGTATTTATTTTCAGAACAAAGAAAATAATCAGTTTTCTCTTTTTATTCCAGTACATTGTCCTTAAATGGAAAATAATATAAATAAAGAGTATTAATGTGCCCTTTCACATGCAATTAAGTATTTAACATTCACACTTCACATGCACTCTTATCACGTGTTTAATTATATTAATTTATGTATATACATATAATTACCTAAATATTTATGTACTTTATGTACTCGGAAACAGTGTTAACACCTACGTATGTGATCTAATTTTTTATCGTTACAATGAAAGCAACATAATTGTACTACGAAAAGATATAGCAAAATCATTACAACTAGGAAAATACATCATGATTAATTATAATACATTATTATAATTATAGACGTCTTTTAGTTGCACTGGGGTCACCGGGTCGTTAAGGCTCGCTAGAAATATGTGTCACCCGAAACATCACACGGTTTCTGAACACGCGTTTTGATAAAAGTTCCACATTCAGTTCGCATTGGTCTAGCCAGACGAAAACACAGCACATACAAAGTAACAGGAACAAAACTATGTAGTCTTTTGGACACAGTTTGAAAATGAGAAGCAGCATTCAGATGGTAAAGATATCTGATATCTCCATTTTAATGATACTATGGCTCAGAACATTTTCCTTAACGGTTTTAGAGGCAACTATAATGTTATTCGTGAAAACGAAGTGGATTGGACTGTAATCATCCTTAGATTACATATTCAGGTATATATATATTACGTATTCATAATGAAAGTTTGAAAGAACCTAAATCGGGCAGGTCCATACCAAAAAATTGATATTCTGTTTTTTTTTTTTTTTTTAATAAGCTTGCAGTTGTAATAAAATATTTTAGAAATAGTTTAAATATAAGCTCTATATATACAATTGTTTTAGAAATTAAACTACTGCACCTAATGTACACTTTTGTGAACGTACTTACTTTTTAATAAATTATTCTTATTCTTATTCTTATAATCACTGTACAATTTTAGTTTGCCAAATAAAATAAACTTAGGACTTAAGGAACACAACCTTGCATTATTATACTACCATATAAAGTGACAACTTCGTGCCTTCTACTATCTTTTAAAACAACACAACACTTTCAAAATTATTTCTTAAGCTATATAAGACGCGCTTTGCATTAACATCGCGTCCATCTGGACATCGGCTAAAGCTACAATGCCGAGCAGAGCGGCTCGGGCGTCATTGATGCCGTGACGCTGGGTATTCGGGGAAAGATTTTCTTAAGTGTCAGGTTATACGCGTCGCTTACGCAGTCAAGTCGGTCACTTCGATTGCAGTGGCCACGGTAGTGTTAGAACTAGAACACGTAAGCGACGCGGATTTTGCGGCGCCTAAGACGTTATTTTCGGGTATTTCAGTATTATGGTCACGTCAATGTCACCGCAGCTGGAGCTTGAAGTGAACCTTCATTCTACCTTGTTTGAACGGATTGAAAGCTCACTTCATGTTTACTTTTCATAACTTATCACAATGACATTTTAACAGAATAGTACTACTGGTCGGAAGTAAGCCTTAACTCTATTGAATTAAACAAGTGCCGCAATGCGGCATTGCTCGGACTTGCAGAGTACCGTCTGATATTTTATTTAGACATAATTGCATTTAAGCTTGAACTTAGGCGAGCCTAGCGGTGGGCGATGTATTAGAGGGAATGACGGGGTAAGTGTTTTAAAAAAGCTATACTATAGCTACAGAAACTATACAATAGTTAAATAAGTTAAGACAGAATAGGTTACATCTAAACAAAAGTGTTCCATTTGTTAAATAAAAAAAAACGTTTTACAAAAAATACAACCGACTTCCAATTAAAAACAATACAAAGTGAAAAATAACTGCAATTTCGGAAGTCGGTGTTCTTGTTTTCATTTCTTCGTTTATTGTCACCGACTTCCGAAATTTAAGTTATTTTTCACTTTGTAGTGTTTTTATCATGAAGTCGGTTGTATTTTTTTTAAACTTGTTTAATCATTGATTGTCCTTTTACGAACACATTCACAACTTAAATAAAAGAGTACCAAAACTTACTTATATTTTTAAACACCTTAAACGTGTAGCAAGTGGTAAAACACAAAAAATCCAATTAATTCTAAACCACGACTCTTCCTCACTGCAACACTAAACATTAATAACTACCCTACCCTATCCACAACGCAACGCAACAAGATAAAAAAAAAACAAAATTAATAATGTATAAATGAAAATATCAATGTTAATGTTTGCAATATTTTTGTAAGTATGTGAGAACCATATTCCTATTTATCAAATTAATAAATGTACCTGTTAATGCTTTTAACACTTTATATCTATACGTAGTATAGTATTTAGTGCTGTTCTGAGTGCATCGTCCTCACCCGGGGCGATAAATCGATGTAGATAAGTTTACATTTTAGAAAACATCGTTTTCTCTATAGGTATTCATCGGTGCAGAGCTCGGTCGCCCAGGTACTATGAATTAATGTAAATATTATAAAACACTTCTTTATTAAAAGTAAGTCTGTAGTTTCTTGTCCATTCTTCTACATAACAAGCTACATTTCCGAATGGACTATAGAATCAATAATTATAAGTACTTGTTAATTTTAATTGTTGATGTTCAAAAGTGCCACTGAACGGCCTAATTGAAATAAAAATAAATAATTTTGACTTTTAGATGTATTTAGCACCTTTAAAAATCTAAAACTAACTGGCTACTAAAATTAGACTACACAAAAATTGAAGAACTGCTCGTCATTAAAACAGAATTATGTATCCTACCAACGCCATACTTTTTGAACACACTCATATAAATTCTCGCCCTCTCAAAACTACACACACAAACACACACACACTTGACTACACTTCACATAATTAAAAAAATAAACCTTCTAATTAAGTGTTTGCACTTAAAACATAATATGAATGTAATTTTAATAGTAGGTAATGTTTTGATGATATGTTCAATTATATTTTATAAATACAGGTTTTATAAAATGCAGGTTACGGCTTAGTTCAGGCACCAATCCCCAGCAAATAACTATGTGACATATTTTAATCATTACATTTCTGTTTTTTTTTAAGTTTTTTAAATAAGTGCTATTTGTGGAAGAAAAATAAACATTGTTTATGATTTGACTTTATTGTCGACCACAGCATCGTTTAACATCATGGAGATAGTGGTCACACCGCTGGAGTTTGCACCTTAGGATTGCCAGGGTAAAAGAAAACTCTTGTTACCTTACACGACGCAAGTAAGCTTTCTCAAAAAGTTTACTAAAACTAAGCCTGAATTGAAAATTGGTACCTAAATTCACATAATCTTTCAGTTCAAACGTGGCCTGAAGATGGTGGTTTGCAATTTAATTTGTTTTAATAGAGGCGATAATATAATTCTCACACTAGATGTTACACGGACAACTTTACTCACATCAGACATTCCTAGCATACTTCAATTAGTGTGAAGTTTTAATTATTTATTTAAAGCCAACAGCTGACGTTGTTGTGCATGGAGCAAGCACGCGAGGTCGTGATGTCTCCAAAACAACCCTGGACGTTATAAAACTAACTAGTTAAAAAAACAAAAGACAATAGGTTTTTTGTTGTAAAAACACTTGCCAAGCTATTTATTTGCCCAATCTAAAACGAATCTCTCTCTAAAGTTTTTTTTTGCGTAGTTTTTTAAAACGATCTCGCCGTTTTTTGACCATGACTTTAACTGAGGCTATTTAGTAGTGTACACTGTTTGCAGGACGTACAAAATTAAGACAATGAAATTTAAACGCTGTTTTCTAAAATAAATAGAGCTAACTAAATAAATTAGACCAATTGTCAAAATAAAATAATTTTAACAAAGACAAACGTTCCGTGGTCTATCGTCGAAAATCTTCATCAGTTTCGATTAGATAGAAGCAGATATTATACAATAAAACATTTCCTGAAAAATGTGCATTTAATAACGAACTTATAGTGCACAATAAAGTATATAATAAATAAATAAAACCCCATCCACATCAAACATACGGGTCGAGTTCAAAATCTCAAAGTCCGTTAATGAACATACATTTTTGGAAAATGCTTTCATAAGAAATAACATCATTTGATCTGTATATTATCTGCATACTTCTTTAAGTTGTACACAATCATTCAAATAAAAAATGAAGCAATATTTCACTCCTGAAGACGCCTGCTTATAAATTCAGAGCAAATATTCTTTCTTGTCATAAGTTCAACAAAATATAAATGTTCATTGTTTACGTTTTATGAACAAAATACGAATTTATGACAGTAATCTTTAGAAACTAACTGAATTTGAAATTATACAATGTTCTTCAAGACTAGCTTAACCTGCCTCGGTGGTCTAGGCTCGCTCCTATCACATGGGACTTTACAGTCGTTGCAATCTAAGAAGTATGATTTGACAGCTATAAACATACGTTATATAAGCTAAACTTGATGTTTACGAATGATACTCGTTGTTATAGTAATACAGTGTATGAGTAACAGACAAATTAATTAGGATTATGAATTTTTCGTAAACGTTCATACAAAGTTATCGCGGCTTGTAAAATGAGAAACGTCATCGGACTTCTTACATTTTCACAACTATAACAAAACTCATGAAATATGAATGCACAGCACACCTCTCTTATCCATACGTGGAATAAAAACCTAAATAATTGTCTTTAAAAATTTGCCAAAGACAACAGTTTCATGGTTTACGTCTCAAAGTCTCAAAAGTTCAATATAGGTAGGTAGGTATGTTTCGGTGTAGGTTCATTGATCTGAAAAACATTAGAACTGAAGGTAGGGAGACTTGGCCAGACAACTTGTCGTCACTACTACATAAGTATTTTAGTATCTATCTACTAGTAACCATCTGACATTATAGATAAGTAATTGATTTTAATTTAAAACATTTCCATAGATTTTTTAGTTTAGTGTTATTGGTTGACATATTAATAGGAATTACGTAATACACAGCTTCTATAACGAGATTTTCTTCTTTACTATTTTCTTACATTTATAACAACATACAACATGTGTAAAGCAAGTGAGCTTTTTGTCCCTCCGGACTTAAACGACTCTTTCTTACAATCGGTAGACCTTTTTTACCGACCACAGTTAATGGTAATGCCTGACCGGCTATTACAATTTTAAGACCTTTAAGCTCTTCCAAGAAATAAAACTGAAGAATGATCTCTCCAATAATGACATGATCTCTGTTAGAATGGAATGGCGTCTTTTAAGCGTTTTCTCGATATTTGAGACTTAAAGGATTATACAAAAAAATTCACGAACTTCAAACCGAACTATGTCTGACCGAATCGCATGGTTCTATCCACTTTCTTCGATTTTCGCAAAGTGTTCAAGTTTGAGTGAATTATTATGGATGATGAACACGCGAATGCCGTAAAGTCATGTTATAAGATTAAGTGTAGGTATTATTTAGATTATGACCTACATGCATAATTTGACTTATAAGAAGTGTGTTCACCTTTAATCGCTATCTGTTCTTAACTAGAACAAAATTGCTGTAAAAAAATTAAGTACAAATACTTCTCGTACATACATGCTTTTTTCTAATTGCACCAACTTTCTATAAAAAAAATAATCTTTCATTGTTTTAGAAATTTCAACTGCAATAGAGATTTGCCACTCTAATAGATATTCAAGTGAAACTAGTTAGACGGAAAACTGACTTTCACATAGAAGGGGTTAATGCAGACGATGAAAAAAAAAACATCAAACCACATTTTGAGAATAAGGATGAGTATCCTCATTCTAATACAACAAGAGAGTTGTTGTTGTAAAATATCGAATCGCAATTAAAATAAAATTGTAACTAATAACTATTGTTAACAACGATAAATAAACGGTTCTTTAAAATATTTCGATCCTCAACTGTTTAAATCAATTAAAATAAATAACTAGTCCCGTCTAAGTAACAACACAGTTAAAAATTTACATAAAATCAAATATAACAGATACATTGTAACAATCATTAATTTAATTGATAAGCGACTTGAAGCTGACGATGTAATGTCAAAGTAATTTGTACGTCGCCCTTCCTGACTGGTGGTATATAAATACTGAGAATTGTTTGAAGGGGAGAATTTGTCTTCATGTTAATGTTCAATTGGTCCCTCATTACTGAGGATCGTGGCCACTGGAACCCTTTAAGCTGACAATCCGAACAACCAAAGTTGCCATCACCACCAGCTGAAATTTGCTTAAAGACTTCTTGCACTTGGCCAGACCATTGTATTGGCGACCAGCCTCGTGCTCTTTTCCCTTCGGTATTACTAACGATGGCCAGTATTTCTAGGCTTCTATCTCCTCTTCGCATCATGTGACCGAAATGGGTCAAAATACGCTGTTGGCATACTGTAGACAATCTGGTCTTGACATCAAGTTGCATCAAGATACACATATATTTTATAAATAGCTGTGCCCGTGGTTTCGCTCCCGTTAGCTGCCTACCCTACCATACTTACCTTCCTACGAACCCTACCTACCTACCATTCTAGAGTCATTCTTTCGCGGAGAATCTTAATACCACCATTCAGAAAATGACTCGAAATTCACAACGCCATCTATCGAATATGGAGTACAACAGTTCGAGTATCTGAATTGCGTATGTTACGATATTTTACTACTTGAACACTTTAAATTGATCTAACTTTTGCTAGAGTGAACGGCTTGCGATTAAACAAAAACTAAGTGATACTTCAATTTACGCACAATTTTAATGTATAAAAGTTATCTACATTGGTTTCGTACATTTCACGTGATGCGTGTTCAACTAAACAGACGACAAACAGATAAACCAACAAACAGACAAAAAATCCAGTAAAGCTGACAATGTGTTCTATTGGTTATCCTGTAACACCCTGATTATTATTTTTTGGCAATATTTTCGATTTACAAACCCGTCTTTTCTACAGATTTAATATATGTATTGATGATTGATGACGATCATTAAACAATCTTAATTATTGTTTTCCCGTTAGTGGTAGGTAGAATAGTAATATCACCGGAAAAGCAGATTCACCCAAAGGAGTTTCCTTGCGACACAGGCGAATAGTGTTAACCGATTTAGCCCAAAGAATTTCTAATCTTAAGTAGCATTAGCAACAGTCCACAGGACATTGCTCACAGAACAGATGGCTGATGGGGCCGAAACATTTAGTGAGGCGACCGCACACTGGTAGGTGTAGCATGAGAGATGAAACGATGAAAAATTAATTTACTTGGTGAACGTCTTGGGAGTAAGTAAGCTGGATGCGAGAATCACAGAACCGTTCGGTGTAAGCGACGTTTATGCTAGGTCTGGAATGATGGTGATTAAAAACACAGTAATCAATCAGATACAAATAAACTGGATTTTGCCAAAGGGTGTAACCGATTAGATCACGGTACCTCCGAGAAAAGCCTTCCAATTTCTGATTTGATATCAGTTGTTTTGAGCTAAATCTTTCCAATATTATTTGTGAGTGAAAAAGTTTTGGGGAATTAAAACTGAAGTAAGAGTATGAAGAAGAAATCTAATTATCATCATCAGGTTTTATCATGCTTACCTACATCATAAACGCGAAAGTAACTCTGTCTCTCGGACTGTATGTTTGTTAACTTTTCAAGTCTAAACGGCTGAACGGATTTTTATGAAACTTGGCACAAGGATAAACCGTGCCCCGTATTAGGTTAAAATATACTTTTTATCCCGGGAGTATGTTCCTTTGAGCCAATTGCCGACTTTTACGCCGCTGGCAGAAACTTATTTCGTAACAAATATCATGACTGTCCACCGCGCCGCGCCGTCGCAAACAAACTTTTAGGACGCCACCTGCTAAAATCCTTACTTACTCCTTTTCTACTTCTTCCATTCATATTTCTATCTCGGTAATGTATCAATAGTGTCCTCAGTAGTAGTAAAACTTAATTGAATTCTATATTTTCAGACAAACCGTAACCATAGTTTCCTTGTTCTTCTTTTACCTATTTATAACTACCGTAAATAAAGCTCTTGACCTTTCACTAACAGGGCATACGACATTGTATTAGCTAAGTGCTTCTATAATAATAGTACGAAGTTACCAACGCACCTATGACGTACCAAGCAGGGATGTTAAGGAGCTACGTAACCGTTACCGAAACTATCAATTATCCGAAATTAAAGTCTATAACCGAATCTGGTATTATAAATATTTCGGATAATGTCGGATAGGAGAAGAGTTAAAAAGAGACCCTTCATGACAGGTTTTTATGCTCAGCTGAGCCGACACACTAGCCGCGTGAGTCACTTGCAATGAAAGTAACTTTTTTTTTGGGAAAAGTTCCAATTCGCTTCACCCAGAGCGGGCGAAATCCACTCTGGGTGAAGCGGAAGGGAGTTTCAGACTTTTACTGACTAAAACCTACCCGTGTTCCTTCAATTGCTTGTGTCAGGGCCGCGGTAACTCTCTTTCAAATTTATCCTCGACCCAGACAGGCCAATGAAAGTACCTACGAAATAATAACTTGAAATAAAGTCAAATTATTAATTATTTGTGTTTTCCTTTTACAATTTCTTATATCCGCAACCGAAACTATTCGAAACTATTAGATGATCTGAAATAATTTCATATCCTTAGGTGGTAAATTAATATTAGGTCATTACATTTGAAATTGGCGTTTTGTAAGGGAGGAAAATAAAGTCGTTTTTTTTTTAAATATTATATATTTATTTAATCAAAGTATGTACCATTGCAATCTATGCACTTTTGCCATCTCATAGGTAGTTCATTGATCCCTTTACTAAAAAAACCATTCGGGCGGTAATCAATAAAATGTTTGAAGGCTTTTTGGACTGCCCCATCGGAGTTGAATTTTTCCCTTGCAAGAAGTTATCCAAATTTCGAAAAAATGGTAATCTGTTGGAGCAAGGTCCGGGGAGTACGGTGGATTTATTAGACATTCCAATTGAAGCTCCTCTAATTTGGTAGCCGTCTGTTGTGCAGTGTGTGGTCTAGAGCGATTGACCAGCCTCGGCTGTTAAGCAGCTAGCTTTTCCATCATGGTTTGCAATTTCTGACAATAGGCATCCGCCGTAATCGTCTGGCCAGATTTAAGAAAGCTGTTGTGAACGACACCGGCAGTATTTTTTTTGTGTAAATTTTCGCTTGGGGCAGGATTTGGCTGGTTCGCCAGGGTTCAGCCATTGCGATGAGCGTTCCCGATTATTGTACAGGATCCACTTTTCATCACAGGTAATGATTCGATTTAAAATCCCTTCATCCATCCCTTCATTGCAGCAGTCGACGCGTGTTTGTCGGTTTGCTGCACTTAATTCATGAGGTCTTCAAGTGGATTAAAACAGTTTTATCACTAACACCGCAGCCTGCAGCTAACTCAACACAACAACAACTCGGACGTGGTTTGCGATGGATCCGCTTCCACAATAGCCTTAAATTCATCATTTTCAACTTTGGAATCCGGCCGTCCACGGGGCTTGTTCTGCAGATCTAAATTTCCAGAATGAAAACGTTGGAGCCAAAAACGCACTGTGTTTTCTTTTGCGACACCGTCGCCATACACATCTTAATCTTTCGAGCCGTTTCTGCACCACTGGTGCCACGAAGGAACTCGTACTCGTAAATAACGTGATATTTCAAGTTTACCATTTTGTATACTGACTGGCGCAAAGAAAAACCAAAAGAGGAAAAAACAAATTAATTACGATTTTCCAAACACAAAAGCATGAGTAAATAGCTGAATAAATTTAAAATTGGAATTCCAAACCAAAGAGGAGATATTTGAGATCAAAGTGGCCAGTACGACAAAACGTCATTTTCATAGGTAAGTCCTAATATTATTTCTATATCCGTATCCGAATTCAGATTCGAAATTTCATATCCATAACATGCCTGGTACCAAGTCTCTATTAATAGGAGTTCATGGCATACTCATGGGATCGATATACATGGGGTTATTTTAAGCGGTAAAGACAATGGTCAGAGTGTTCCGCGAGGGTCATGGGGAGTAATTGATATTAATTGTACGCTATCGGACGGTGGAGAGTTTTGAACTTAGAGTTTATTTTTAAAGTTTTAGTGTCCTTGGTAAATTATAGCTATTTTAGTATAAGATTTCAAGGTAAGGTGCTATTTAAAGTTACGGTTATAAAAGAACTTTTGTTGCTGAGTTTATTGATATTATCAACGTAATTATAATTTTCATTTCGTAATGAACATAATTTTCTTCATTACTAGCCTTGAAAAAATCAAGTATTGCGTTTTATTTATTACCTGTGACCTGTGACATTTACTAGGATTATGCTAGCTTCCACCCGCGTCTCCGCCCGCGTGAAACATGTTTAATTATCCCAAGAAAACATTTTTTATCGGGTTTAAAAGCCTATGTGCTAATCCAGACTGTAATCTATCTCTGTTCCAAATTTCATCCAGATCCGTTCAGCCGTTCTGGCTTGATTGACTTCTCTCGCTCTGGGTGAAGCGGGAGGGCGTGTCAGACATTTATTGACTAAAATGCACCCATGTTCCTTCAGTTGCTTGTGCCAGGGCTGGACGACTCTCTTTCAAATGGAGCCGAAACCGCAGATCATCCATCCTTACTTTATTATTCATTTATTTATTTAGACTTCATACACAAGGGTACAAAGGGGCACTTAACGCCTTGGGCATTCTCTACCAGTAAACCAAGGGTGGTGTACAGACAACATTGTAGGAGCATAGTTTAATAATAAAAAGCTATAGTGTAGTGTTAATACTAAAATAAGAAAAATATACGTACATATATATTTAATATAAAATATACCGATATGAATATACATATCATATATATTTAAGAAGTAACAGAAAAGAAGAAAGTGAAATGACTCTGCTTATTTGTGTTAAAATCAATCCGCAGTTTTTGCTCAAATGCGTACTGACTGTTGGCCGTCCTGATCTCGGGAGGAAGCGCATTCCAAAAAAGAATGTATTGGATAACTTTTAGTTATAATTTATAATATTAATATGTAGTATGTAGAGCCGTGTCTAGACATCGCGAGGCATGCGCAGCGCACGGCGCTCATCGCATGCTTCGCAATGTGTGGACGTTCATATTCTTGGTGAGGCATGTGCTACGACAACTTAAATCAAAGCAAAAGGCGTGCGTTGCGAGCAAAATGCATGCGTTGCAAGGCGTGCGCGTCGAATGCCTCGCGATATCTTTACGCGGCTTCAGATAAATAGTTCGTAAGGATTTATGCAGATACTAATCACCTTGTTATGTCTTACATCCTAAAAGAGATAGTGTCTTTCGTTTTATGAGCCAAGCTATCATTTTTATTGAGACATTCGCTTTTATGTCATCGCTGGGGAAAGATATCTTGACCTGTAAACAGTAAAAGTTTTACCACAAACGTTGCCTTTTTGTGAATCAAGAATTTCTTACTTTAACCTAGCTTTTGGGCATTTTTCTTATGCACGCACGATGTTGACTAGATTTTTTAATCTGAAAATTTATTTATTCTTTTAAGCCAACTTTAAAAAGGAGGGGGTTCTTAATTCGGTTATTGTTTATGTTCATTACTTAAAAAGTCCGTCATTTGTGAACCGATTTGGAAAAATATTTTTTTATATTTTTTGAACTGTGACCACTAGGTAGCTCTGACGGTGAGCTTACAAATCAAATCAAATCAAACCAAAACATATTTATTCGTAAATGTAGGTTTCATTACAATAGGATGTTATAATAAGGTGGTCAGTTCGCTACATTTTACTCGAGAGCATACAAATATTAACAAAGTTAGTGGTGTCGAAACAACACTCTTATTTAAAATGAAATCATTCAATTACTTACATACTAACACACAATTCCTAACCTACTAACACACAATTTGTCAAAATAATTATAATAATCTAAATGTAATATTTTAATAATCTAAATGTCAGTGGTATCCTCCATAAACTCAGTTATGGAGTAATAACATTTATGAATTATAAAAAGTTTTAATTTCTTTTAAACATATTATTATTAAGATTCTTTAACTGCCGGGAATTTTATTTAAAATAACTGGAGCCATTCGGTAAACACTTTTACGTAGGAGGGCTGTTTTACTGCGATCAACACAAAGATTGTTCGAATCCCTTTCTCTAAACTGTGGATCAGCGGGGGTTCTTGTTTTAAAAAGCTGTGGGTTTGTCTTAACAAACACTGCCACCTCAAAGATGTATAATGATGGCAATGTAAGAAGCTTCAAGGATTTAAAATAAGGCTTACAACTGTCCCTTGAGTGCAGATTACATATAGGACGTACGCATTTTTTTTTGTGCAATAAATACGTAATTCTTGTTTGTCGAGTTACCCCAGAAGATGACTCCCGACTTTCGGCCTTGGGTTCAATCTAAAGGTCAGGATACCGGTTTTAAATCCAAAAAAAAATATACCTACCCCTTCGTGGAACACAGGCGTGATGTTATATGTTAGAATAATAAAAAAAGAAACAAAAAAAAAATAACCGATTTCCAAAACAAAACACTACAAAGCGAAAAATAACTTTATTTTCGAAAGTCAGTGTCAAATACGATAAAAATCTTTTTAACAAAAATATAACTTAAAATTACTCGTCAGATCTTGATTAAATGGGACAAAATGAAGAGCACCAGCTTTCAAATATAAAAAGAATCATGGCAATTGATTTATAATTGGCGGCATAATCAGGCAAGAAACATACAGTCGAATTGAGAACCTCCTCCTCTTCGAAGTCGGTTGATAAAGAAAGTCTTTTAACAAATGACAATAATTCTCGGACATCAAATGCTTCTCGTTATGCCTTTTCATGTCACTTCAATGTCGGCTTGCAATCTTCATTGCTGACTGTGTGCTTGTCACAGATATAAAATCTAACTATGAATGAACCGAACGCAAATCCACCTATCTGTATGAAGACCAAGCGTGCCACTTTTTCACACATAATTTAAAAACCAATTTACTTATTGCCTTGAGTGCAAATTAGCAGTCACAATGGAAAAACAATTGCTTCTGGGAACCTAAGTTTCCAATTGCACTAAAGGGGATAATCGATGAAAGGGAATGTTTCCACATTTCAGAATTGGAAAATAATTAGTAGTTAACAAAATACCCTTTCAGATCATATTGAATCTCATTACTGTTGGCTACCCGGTCTGTCTTAACTCGTTGAATAATGTCTTGACAGATTTTTTTCAGACAACCAATACCGACGACAACGACAGACGATACCGACGATATATTTTTTAACATAGATATAAAATGCTTTTCATGTTTTAAACAGATAGGTGAAGGTTGATCCTAACTTGGATCTTAGACCCTATAGACATTTGCGTCATCTAGTTAAGAAATATGTCGGTGATTGCTGAATACACTTGTCGATTTACTCCTGATTTCTATATTTCAAGTGCATCAGTCAATGCTATTGACTGCAAGATGTATATTTATGTTGCTTGGTGTTTTTAGAATTTATAAGTGCTTTAGTAAAGTTGGTTTTGTTGTTTTGAATTTGACGTAAATTTCCAGCGCTATTCTTGGATATTAATCTATATATATAAAAGTCAAAGTCCCGACTGGAACATCGCCCAGCCTAAACAACTAATGATAAAAAATCTGTAATTTTTAATTTGAAATGAATGAAACGTAGTATTTAGCCACTCATCATGTGCCTAGCCTTTTCCCAACTATGTTAGGGTCGGCTTCCAGCCATTCTTAGCCACTAATTTAATATTTTACTAATAAACTTTTGGGTTTAAGCCAATTAATGAATATTTTAGTTTTGATGCGCTTTTAACTGTGTGCTTTAGAACCTGATTACGTACATGAAATGATAATCATCAGTCTTGCCAAGGAGGGTATCTTGTTACTCAGTTACTGGGTTGTGAGGGTCAGATAGGGAGTCACTCCGTGTAAAATACTGGTACTCAGATGCATCAGGTGCGGCTAATCGTAGAAGGTCAACCCCAACATAAATGAGAAAAGACTAGGCAGATTAATTAAAGCAATAAATTAAAGATCCAAGAAGACAATGCATTCAGTAAGCCATTGAAATAGCAATAACTTCATTATATTCTTATTTAAGAGTGTCTGAGAATAATTTTATAACCATATTTTTCGTGCAGCCGCATTTTTCTTAATGAGATTCAAAGATGAGTTTCTTCAGTATTCAACATTAAGTAGGTAAAGGTACAGACTCCAAAATAATTCACCCGAACACAAACGATGAACAAAATCGAAGAAACGATTCAAATGTTCTCGAACCCGAAACAAAGACTCGTAAAACAAAATAAACTTAAGCTGATTCCTCGAACAAAGGTGCCAAGCTCGTTTAGCCTGAAATGAAGAATATAAGCTGATGTCAAGATTACTTAAATTCAGACTTCTGCCTCGATGCATACATTTGTATATTTTATGCTCAAAAACATGGCAGAGAGCCAGGGAAGTTCCAAAAGAAATGGGTAGTCTTATGTTTCTTCGCATTCAGTGCAATTTCACTGGCTTCAGGCGACTTAATCTTGGCTAATATATTTTGCAGATTAGTGCGACTACTAGCTAATGGTGAGAAATGGGTCGTTAAAGGTGAAAATGTTTGTGTTGTTTTAAATAAACGAGAAAACTATTGTAGAAATGGTCCATTAATTTTTAATTAGACATCAGATCATGAGCTTTATGAATATACATCGTTTTCATGTATGGACCAAGTTATGGCTACCTAATGTTACAATGTTTATGTTAGGTATTGTTTTGTTGTCAATATAATATTATTGAAATTTCTCAATCATATATATCTACCTACTTTACACTTTCTAACCAACATTGACCCTTTTCAATCCAATCCAGACCGTTCTCATACATCATCCAATACAACACAGTACAGTTAAGTTCTACCTATAAAACGGCACTTCGCCATTTTATAGCCCACAAATTGTAAGGCATTTGATTCGTCACCTGTCTCTATAAACCTTAACACAGGTGTAGGATATGCCTGAATACGTTTACTAACGAGAACATTGACACACATAAAATGTAGGACGATAAGAGAGACCTAAGGGAATTAACCTACAATAGTTCACTTTGCAACAAAAACACTTCAGAATTACTTTACAGCAACAATAGATGACACACAATACGAATTCCAAACTTTATTACTCAATGTATAAAGTTCAATATGCAGTGGTAATGCGATTGAATTTATGCATCAAAGGAAATCGATGTCATGGAAGCACCGTGTCAAGATGTATCAGCAATCATGAACAACTTATCGCACTGTGCGGAACTGTGTCAGTAGTTGGAAAACGTATTCTGAGATACGATTCAGGTGGAAGAAAAACCTTTAGGTAACTGTATAGCTTTATGACTGTGAGATTAAAGTAACTGAGGGATGTGAGACTTACCAAACAATGTTATTGCCTGATTTTTTTTTCTTTTTACTTTTCACAATTTATTAGAAACTGTAAAGGTTTTATCGTTTGCCGAGTGCATAATATTCTCAATCAGTATCTAAAGAAAAATGATCGACTGGCTCGGTTCCGCACAACCTGAGCATTCTGCCTTGCTGCGGTCTTTTCTTTACTATATACATCAATAATTATTATGATGTTCATGCTGATAACTATCTTTTTTTAGTCCTTTGTCTCGCTCTTGGGCATAGGCGTCCCGGACCATTTCTCTCGGTATTGTGCTTCATCTCTCCAATGGTTAAAGAAGTCATTCAAGGCGTCTTGCCATCTTTATTTATACTTTATTGTAAGTCCACCTAGATAAAAACAAAAAACATACAACTGGTAGCTTAGAGACGGTTATCAATCAAAGACACAATTTGAGCAAAAATCAACTCTCAATAAAGAAAAATAAAATCAGGTGTTTCCTATATTTTGTCGAGTTAAGCGAACGATTTTTTAATTCTTTTAAAACATCCTGCCAGTATTATTGTCTTTGTTAACATATTTATTTCTTAATACTTAAGGTGACTATACACTTGAGTATTTTTGCGAGCATTACGATGCAATGTCATTCTTGCGAATGGTACAATATAGACAAATGCTGAGTTACCTAAAGCATTTCCATGTAATGTAACGTTCTTGCCAATGTTCAACGTAATGCTCACGGCGAGTGAGCATTTACCTGTAAAATATCTTTGTACCTTGCGTTCATTATTGACCTCACTTCAAGTCACCCGCGCTCGTGCATTTGCTCGATAAAATGTTACACCAAACCGCTCGTTGGTTTTTAAAATCAGGTTGTTAACAAAAATCGGGCATCATGTTCGAAGCGTGGTTCGAGAAAATTTAAAAACAGCGAATGCTCGATGTTCTGTTACAAGTAAATGTTGTAGTCTATACTCACCTTATAATGTAGTTTTATATTGACTGTGGTACTGTTATACGTTTGTATCTGTCCGTCGCCATTTTGTCATCGTGACTCTACGCACGAATATTGAAGAGACGTTTTTGTCTCTTCTTTGTCTCAACATAAAAGTATTGAGACAAGAAAGTTTGTTGATTGATGCGCCTCCATATAAGGAGAGCACGTGAAATAAATGCTTTGGGTTATTTATTTACGGTTTGTTTAGGACAAGGTAGTGTTATTATTTTGAAAGGTTTTGTCATTGGTATAGAAGATTAGACTTGGATAAATACCGTGGAATGTAACGAGTGGAGCCAAATCTTAAAAAGTTGACAAATATCTTTATAGCGCATAGATACCTCGCTCTGTGATGCTTGGCAATACTTAGACGGACAGCTATATATTTCCTCCTAGTAATTTCCTCTACAATTACTCAATTCAATCAAATTTACAGTTATTTAAGGGTGTACTTATTCCCCAATGTTAGCGCAGTACTGGCGGTGCGCCCGCTCGGAACCAGAATATTAATATTAAACCTCCTTTTGGACAGTTTTGTATGCAAAAAATTCTTATATTTACACTAGCTGTTGCCCGCGACTTCGTCTGCGAAGCATTAGTAATTCGAATAGCTTATTTTTTATATCGCAGCATAATATTGTGGGTTTTCCATACAAACTTCTACCTCTCTTTCCACCCCCTTAAGTAAGATTTCCGGGATAAAAAGTATGCTATGTCCTGCCCAGCGTCTCAAAATATCTCCGAACCAAATTGTATCTAAATCGGTTCAACGGTTTAAGCGTGAAAAGGTGGACACAGACAGAGTCACTTTCACATTTATATTAACTCCGCCCGCGACTTCACTCGTGTGATGGCAACCAAAAATAAGCTGCTATTAAACCTGAGACAAACGGTCCAGTTCGGTAGTTCCAAATCGATGTAGTGGTTCCCATCCTAGTGCCATTTGATTCTTCAAAGAAACTTTGTCACCCCTAAATCGTCTTCTGGGGGTAAATCCGAAAAACTAATGATGCCATCCTTTATTATTTTGCCAAAGAAATAAGATTTTTATACAAATAAATGTCTCCCTTTTAACCCTTTAAAAAGTTGAATTTCCAAAAACCCCTCCTAAGTGCTCTCCAACGTCATAAAAAGAAGCTATGTGCAGTAAAAGTAATCAAAAATCTTTAACACCCGAAGTCGTATTTTAAGGGTAGTTTCGAAAAACTAATTATTGAAAACCTTTATTGTTTATTTAGGATGGTATTTATGTCAAGTTTCATGTTTATTCACCCAAGAAATCAGATTCTTCAAAAAAAATAACATCCCCTAAATCATCTTTTGGGGGTAGTTTCGAAAAACTAACAATGTGTGTGTGTGTGTGTGTGTGTCCTATTGTATTTGTATGTTTTTTTTTTGTACAATAAAGAATAAGAATAAGAATGAAAGTCTTTATTGTTTATTTAGATAAGTATTTGTGTCAAGTTTCAAGTTTATTAACTGAAGTAATAAGATTCTTCAAAAACACTGTAATACCTCCTAAATCGTCTTTTGGGGGTAGTTGCAAAAAACTAATAATCACAAACTTTATTGTTTATTTAGGATGGTATTTATGTCAAGTCTCATGTTTATTCACCCAAGAAATCACATTCTTCAAAAAAATTAACATCCCCTAAATCGTCTTTTGGGGGTAGTTGCAAAAAACTAATTATTGAAAACCTTTATTGTTTATTTAGGATGGTATTTATGTCAAGTTTTATGTTTATTCACCCAAGAACTCAGATTCTTCAAAAAAACTAACATCCCCTAAATCATCTTTTGGGGGTAGTTTCGAAAAACTAACAATGTGTGTGTGTGTGTGTGTGTCCTATTGTATTTGTATGTTTTTTTTTGTACAATAAAGAATAAGAATGAAAGTCTTTATTGTTTATTTAGATAAGTATTTGTGTCAAGTTTCAAGTTTATTAACTGAAGTAATAAGATTCTTCAAAAACACTGTAATACCTCCTAAATCGTCTTTTGGGGGTAGTTGCAAAAAACTAATAATCACAAACTTTATTGTTTATTTAGGATGGTATTTATGTCAAGTCTCATGTTTATTCACCCAAGAAATCACATTCTTCAAAAAAATTAACATCCCCTAAATCGTCTTTTGGGGGTAGTTGCAAAAAACTAATAATGACAACCTTTATTGTTTATTTAGGATGGTATTTATGTCAAGTTTCATGTTTATTCACCCAAGAAATAAGATTCTTCAAAAAAATTAACATACCCTAGATCGTCTTTTGGGGGTAGTTTCAAAAAATAATAACAACAACCTTTTTTATTCATTAAGGTTAGTATTTGTGGCAAGTTTATTGACCCAAGAAACCAGGTTTTTTCAAAAACACTGTAATACCTCCTAAATCGTCTTTTGGGGGTAGTTGCAAAAAACTAATAATGACAACCTTTATTGTTTATTTAGGATGGTATTTATGCCAAGTTTCAAGTTTATTCACCCCTGAAATCAGATTCTTCAAAAAAACTAACATCCCCTAAATCTTCTTTTGGGGGTAGTTTCAAAAAATAAAAATATTGACCTTTATTATTCATTTAGGTTAGTATTTGTGGCAAGTTTCAAGTTTATTGACCAAAGAAATCAGATTTTTCAAAAACACTGTAATACCTCCTAAATCGTCTTTTGGGGGTAGTTGCAAAAAACTAATAATCACAAACTTTATTGTATATTTAAGATGGTATTTATGCCAAGTTTCATGTTTATTTACCCAAGAAATTAGATTCTTCAAAAAAAATAACATCCCCTAAATCATCTTTTGGGGGTAGTTTTGAAAAACTAACAATGAAAGTCTTTATTGTTTATTTAGATTAGTATTTATGTCAAGTTTCAAGATTATTAACTGAAGTAATAAGATTCTTAAAAAAAAACTTTAACACCCCTAAATCGTCTTTTGGGGGTAGTTTCAAAAAATAATAATAGCGACCTTTATTATTCATTTAGGTTAGTATTTGTGGCAACTTTCAAGTTTATTGACCCAAGAAATCAGATTTTCCATACAAATTTCAACAACCCCTAAATCATTATTTGGGTGTATTTTCGAAAAACTAATAATGCCAATCTTTATCATTTACTTAGAATACTATTTGTGCTAAGTTTCAAGAATTTTGGTCGAAGGAATTAGATTTTTCATACAAACTTTCAACCCCCTTTTTACCCCCTTCGGGGTGAAATTTCCAAAAATCCTTTCTTAGTGCACACTTACGTCACTTGAGGAACCTTTCTGCCAAATTTCATGCTTCTAGGCTTAGCAGTTTTGGCTGTGCGTTGATTGATCAGTCAGTCAGTCAGTCACCTTTCGCTTTTATAGATATAGAAGATAAGTTTCAAGAATTTTGGTCGAAGGAATTAGATTTTTCATACAAACTTTCAACCCCCTTTTTACCCCCTTCGGGGTGAAATTTCCAAAAATCCTTTCTTAGTGCACACTTACGTCACTTGAGGAACCTTTCTGCCAAATTTCATGCTTCTAGGCTTAGCAGTTTTGGCTGTGCGTTGATTGATCAGTCAGTCAGTCACCTTTCGCTTTTATAGATATAGATATGCTGTTTCAGTTATGAAGAAATTCTAGCCATCACATTTTCTGTGTACAAATATGTTTAAACATTTTAGTCGTTTTGGAGGATATCCAAGTAGCGAAAAAATATCGTGTTGTTAATTATTTTTTGAAAGCAAATCTATTTGTTATCATCATCATCATCATCATTTCAGCCGAAAGACGTCCACTGCTGGACATAGGCGTCCCCCAGGCGTCGCCACATTGACCGATCCCGTGCGTCTCGCATCCAGCGCCTTCCCGCAACCTTAACCAGGTCACCGGTCCACCTAGTGGGAGGCCTTCCAACGTATCGTCTTCCAGTTCGCGGTCGCCACTCCAGAACTTTTCGGCCCATCGGCCATCCGTTCTGCGAGCAATGTGCCCTGCCCACTGCCACTTAAGTTTGGCAATTCTTCGGGCTATGTCGGTAACTTTGGTTCTCCTGCGGATATCATCATTTCTGACGTGATCACGCAAGGAAATTCCGAGCATAGCCCTCTCCATTGCCCTTTGGGTGACTTTAAGCTTTCTGATAAGGCCCATTGTGAGCGACCACGTCTCGGTCCCATAGGTGATCACTGGCAACACACACTGGTCATAGACTTTTGTCTTTTGTCTCCCGCTACAGAGCATCGGTGGAAAAATCTAAGGGTAATTTATTGCGTAAAATAGTAGAAAAATTAGATAAAGAGGGTCCGTGGTCTCCTTTATATCATGAGTTTAAAGCCAATCGATCAGTCGACCTCGCGTATGTTCAGAACATTAAAGTAAATAATAAACACACCACCAGTATTGAGGAAACAACTGAAGTTTTGCTGAATACTCTTATACCTGATGACTTGCTTGCTAGTGACAACGACTACCATCAACAAATCAGAGCGTGGGCAGCTGTACCACCTGAATCACCAGCGTCAGACCTTCCATCCACTGACGAATTTATTAACGTTGTCAAGAGGTTACCACTCAACAAGTCATCGGGTGAAGATAAAATATCTAATCGGATGATTATAGAAGCGTGTAAAACAGCCGGTGATGCGATTTTAACCGTTTACAACCGTTGTATTGCGGAGGGCGTATTTCCTCGTATATGGCGACGCGGATTTATACGAATTATCCCGAAAAGTGGCGACAAACCCCCGGACGACCCTAAGTCGTACCGGCCCATAACATTACTTCCATCTTTGGGAAAACTCCTGGAGCGCCTTATCGTTCCACGTTTGCTACCGGACGGACCAAAATTTCATAACAATCAATTCGGTTTCACTACTGGAAAATCTACCGTAGACGCGGCCCTTACTGTTAGGAAAATAGTTAATACATCTGAACATAAGTACGTAATTGGGCTTTTTCTAGATATTTCTGGGGCTTTTGATAACGCATGGTGGCCAATGCTATTACTTAAAATGAAAACTCGGGGCTGCTACAGAAATATATATAATCTAGTTTACTCTTACTTTTTAAATGGTTCCGCGAAACTCAAACTCGGTCATCATTCCATGTCGAAGTCTCTCACCATGGGATGTCCTCAGGGTTCGGTTATTGGTCCACCTTTATGGAATTTAGGCTTTGATGATTTCCTCGCGATTCCGCTTCCTAGCGGCTGTTCATTAACCGGTTACGCGGACGACGGTCTTCTGCTCATTCAATCAAGTACTCGAGCTGGACTCGAGAACTTGGCTGACACTTGCCTACGATTAATATCTCAGTGGGGCGATCGAAACCGCCTGACCTTTGCTCCGCACAAAACTTATCAACTCATTTTGAAGGGTAATCTTAAATCGTGTCCTACTATTAAATTTAATGACGTTCCCGTAAAAAGGAAGCAGTCCGTGTGCTATCTTGGTCTAGTGTTAGAGAGGAATTTTGCATTTATAGATCATATTAAAATAGTCGGTGAAAAAGCAAAAAAAAATTTCTATGCCTTAACGAGAATATCTAAATGTACGTGGGGTCTGTCTTTTTTAACTTTAAAAACTATTTATGGGGCTACTTACTTGGGTTGTATGTGCTATGGGGCGCCTGTTTGGGCTGATAGGGCCACCATAGGGGCGGTACGACGTAAATTACTTCAAAGTCAGCGTTTGGCTTTGATATTCTTATGCAAAGCATACAGGACGGTTAGTACTGAGGCCTTACCGATACTTGCTGGTGTACTTCCGGTCGACCTTGAAGTGCAGCGACGTGCTGCAATGTACTATTCCACACGAGAGACCGCGGACGCGAACTTTTTAACGCGGAGTGACCGTGAGAAAATCTCTAGATTATTTAAACCACCTATTGACGTCTGGGAGGAACTTTTATCCGAATGGCAATGTAGGTGGGATAATTCTATCAAGGGCCGACACCTCCACCAATTCTTTCCATCCGTTCGCGTGCGGCTGGCCAGCACGTGGCTGGAAGTGGATCACTGTGTTGCCCAATTTCTCACGGGACATGGTAACTTTAAAAGTAAATTATTTTCTTTCAAGCTCGTTGCCTCGCCTTTATGTCAGTGTTCTACATCTGACTGCGAATATGTACAATCTGCACATCATATCTTATGGGAGTGTATTCTTTGGCAGAATGAACGTAATATTATGTTGAATAATGTACAGGCTGCATCAGGAGTTGTTTACTATACGGACCTTGTGGAAACTAGAACAAATTTCCGTGCGTTCAAGCGTTTTTGCCATACCTATTATTGGAACCAAATATAACAGCTCACAATGTTAGGACCCATTAATATGTATTAATGCTAATTTTTTTTTTTTATCCCTGGTGCTAGGCAACTGGGCTTATCCCAGTTGTATATGACCCTTTGTGCCTATTGGCCTTGTTTGTTCTGTCTCCTGCTTGATATGGAGGGAAGTGGAAATTTACATTTTTCCTACTCCTCCGTTATTCTTTTCTGATTAATTTCGTTGCGGGATCCAAGACAGGTAAATTCATTCTCCGGGACATCGTCGAGCTTCATTGCCTCGGCGCTTTTCTGGTGGTCGCCACTGTTGATTCTGGCTTTCAGGAGTTGCAGTGGTTTGGGAATAGTGCGGTGGGATTGTCCCAATAAAAAAAAAAAAAAAGACTTTTGTCTTGAGACTCTGCGGTAAATTGGACGAGAAGATACCACGCAACTTCCCGAACGCCGCCCAGCCGAGTCGGATTCGACGGTTGACCTCTTTCTCGAAGTTGGACCTACCCAACTGGACCGTTTGTCCCAGGTAAACATAATCGTCTACAACTTCAAGTGTAGAGTCTCCGATCTTGATAGGAGTGGGTGTTACATGGGCGTTCACCATGACCTTGGTTTTGTCCATGCTCATTTTAAGACCCACTCTTTCGGAAGCTCTACTAAGGTCATCGAGCATTTTACTGAGGCTCTCCATGGTCTCAGCCATGATCACAATGTCGTCGGCAAACCGAAGGTGAGTGATGTACTCGCCATTAACGTTGATGCCAAGCCCCTTCCAGTCCAGAACCTTGAAGACGTCCTCCAGCGCAGCAGTGAACAGTTTCGGAGAAATTACGTCTCCCTGTCTTACGCCGCGCTGGAGAAGGATAGGTTTCGAGGTCTGATCCTGAAGACGGACTGACATGGTGGCGTTTTTGTACAGACACTTCAACACCTCAATGTACCGGTAGTCGATCTGGCACCGTTGGAGAGACTGCAGTACAGCCCAAGTCTCGATCGAATCGAAGGCTTTCTCGTAGTCCAAAAACGCTAAACAGAGAGGCAAGTTATACTCTTCGGTCTTCTGTATAACCTGCCGCAGCGTATGTATGTGGTCTACGGTGCTAAAGCCTTTTCGGAATCCGGCTTGTTCGGGAGGCTGGAAATCGTCAAACGTGCGCGCGAGACGATTCGTGATGACTCTTGAAAACAACTTGTAAACATGGCTAAGAAGCGAGATGGGCCTATAGTTCTTCAGCCGGGCATTGTCGCCCTTCTTGAAGAAGAGTACCACCACACCCCTGCACCATGCCTGTGGCGTTTTGCCCTCGAGTATGACGGAATCAAAAAGCTTCTGAAGGGCCTTGAGGACCGGTTTTCCACCCGCCTTCAGGAGTTCAGCCGTGATTCCGTCATCACCCGGCGCCTTGTTGTTTTTAAGCTGTTTCAGAGCCATCCTAATCTCGTACAGGCTGACGTCCGGGATATCTTCGGTATAGTGTCGGGTCAATCTAGCTCTTGGGTCGTTTGCTAGATTCGCAACGGGTTTACTGGTTGACGTGTACAACTGCCCATAGAAACTCTCGATCTCCCTCAGAAGCTCCGGTTTGGCGGATACAATCCTGCCATCATCGGTCTTCAGTTTCGTGAGCTGGCTCTGCCCAATAGACAGATCCCTTGAAAACACCTTGGAGCCTTTATTTTATATTTGTTATACGAAAAAAAAAAATGTTTCACAAATAATGTACATGAAACAATAATAAATATATTTTCAATACACTTCCTCGAAAACTAGCTCTTATTGCACTACGATTAGGTTCGATATGCAACATATTTCGCACGCGTGCGGTAATAAGATTACAGCACGCGTGCGGTAATTCGATTAAAACATAAGAAATTTAAAAAAAAAACACCACTGACAATTATAGAGCAGGCGTGTTTTTTTTTAATTTCGTCATTTTGATTTGCGTCTTTACAGCGTAAATATTTTTTTAATATTTAAATTGTGTTTAAAAAAAGAATAATACTTATAAACATGATTATTTTAAGCAAATATTACTTTTATGAACAAGTTAACATTTATTTATGTTCTTAATTAAAATATATTTGAATTTTATATTTTTCCTGTGAGGCTGTTTAACGGCTTCATACCTTTGCTTCTCCTTTAACCTGCGAACATAAAGCGCGGCAAAAAAAGAAAAGTTAGTCTTAATAATTTGAGTTTTTTGTGAAAAATGACGAATTTAAGTTTTGAAGAGAATTCTATAAGATATTGTGATTGAGGCACAAAATGCTTGCGATAGCCTGTTGTCATCTAAATCTAAGGTGAATTAAATGGCAGCTTTGCAAAGTTTTCTTCAGTGGAAAGTTACTAAAAAGGCGTCGTCATTTCGGGGCAAGTATTTTTGGCATATTTCAATGAACTCGCTACTAAATATAAGCCTAGCACGCTATGGTGTATATATTCCATGCTAAAAAGCACGGTTCTGCAAAATCACGGTGTTAACATAAAATATATTGCAACCTGACTGCATTTCTAAAAAGACACTCCGTCGGATATATTGGACAAAAATCAAAAGTATTGTCTCCAAATGAAGTTGAAAACTTTTTGAAAGAAGCTCCGGATACTGGCTTATTTGGCAACAAAGGTCAGTAGTTGAATCAATATCTAATCTATAAAACCTTACCTAGGCGCTACGTCCGTACACTAAACGACCTATGCTTATCTAAACTGTGTTTATTTCTTCGAAAGTTTATTGAAAAACGTCGTTTGATACACGTGGGAATTTGTTATTGCGTTTCTCGGCCCCATAACACCCTCGCCTTGCGGCTCGGGTATTCATTCGGCCTCGTACGCAATAACAAACTTTCCGCACTTGTATCAAAATGTACTATTTTTTTCAAACCTTTTAACCTAGCTGTTACTAAGGATTATGCTTTAGAAAGTTACCGTTTTACAGCACTAAAGCGGTTGTAGGCCCTTAATTGCTAATTCATCATGGGTTATTTTTTTATTTCCTGGCAAGTCAGTGGTTTGTAGTAGAGGAAGTTTCCTTCAAACGAACTTAAGTACCTTAGAACATTTTTGAAGCTTCTTGTGTCATTGATTTCGAACATGCCCACTGTATTATGTGCATAGACTAGTGCTTCAATAAGTAACTGTAATCTGTTTTCTTGAGGTGGTGGTTACCTATATATCCCTTATAAGGGACGCGGTTGTCCTAATTTCACACCTTATCATCGAAACCGATCTGTGGGGTTGCCAAGCGTAAAATTTGTAGGTTAGTTGGGGCACCATTAATAACACGAACGTTAACAATATCTAGTATCGATGGTCCTATCAAATAAATGGCCATTCGGAAAATTCCAAGTTTGTGGTTGTGGAAACTTTGGGTGTGAAAACAAATTGGAACGAATAGATTTTTTGTTTCTGCCCGTACAAACGTTTGCCTGTTCACTCACAATGAATGCGAAAATAAAATATACTGCCGAGGTTTCAACACTCAGTTCAGCACCGAGAGTATAAATAAATAAATAGCCATAAATCTACTGATGACACAGGATCATTTTATGATAGAAAATTTTACAACCTAAATATTAGAATGATACTTATATTACAGTCACCAGACTAAATCAAATTGCCAGTTTTAGCTTGTTGTTTACAGAATCTAAAATAAGTAAGGGTTTTTCTGCGGTCTTATGTTGACTGAGTTGAATAGACGTCTTTAGAACTGACTTTGAATATGAGGCCGAGAAACTAGTAAGGTATTCAAATAGCTATTGAAAATTGTTCAACACTTGGTATCGATGGTCCTGGCTGAGGTGATTTGGATCGGATGCAGTGTTCATAAGTGTGCCTAAGTTCGTCTGATCCACCCACATAATATCATCGACGACATTGTAAAACCGGCTCAACAGACGCCGGATCAAAACACAGATAATCCAATACATTGTTAAACCGGATTATCCAATACCTCCAACTTTACCTTTTGACGCATTATGACAAAAACGTGATACAATCTAGAAAATTCCATTAGGTACACTCGATCAAGGATAGCAAAAGGTAATTTAGGTCAAACGGTGTGATGTAACTAGGACTTACCGCTGGCTAGACTGACTGAAGCCTCGCAAGTCTAGAACAGGTGACCTGACTTAGCTACATGTGTGAATGACATCGTTTGTTAGTTATTTATTTAAGTTTTAAAGGTAGGTATTTATATAATAGTGTGTCATAATATTAATAAATACTGGGAATAGTCTCACCTTCTGTTAGTTGGAAAATAATTATTACCTGTTAAAATATCACAGAATTGGCGTGTTCCTATTTTACATCTCCAATCAGCCATTGGAAATTGTAGGCGTCATTCAACATTATAATAGATTGAAAGTATTTTGTATTTTTTAGTAGCGATGCAACAGCCAAATCGTAGTCAAGTCAAGTCAAATATTTTATCAGTGTAAGCCACCAATAACTCCTCAAACATCATGCCAGAATAAATTAAAATTAAACCAAAAAATAAAAATTCTAAAAGCAACGACAATATTTTTTTTTCGTACTTTTTAAATTACATAATTTATCTAGTAGTAGACACGCTTCAATCGACAATCTATTGAACACGTAATTATGACACAATATCTTGCGAAAACATCCCGATTCAAAAAATAAAACGCCCATAAATTTAGAACGGCTGAACCGATTTGCATCAAACATAACTAAGAACACTCTCGATAAAACCACAATTTAAAAAAAAACATACTTACTCAAAATCGGTTCATCCATTTAGCAGCAATGATGCCACATAAAGATACACAAATACACCGGTACACACGTCAAAATTATAAAAAGCCTCTTTTTCCATCGCGGGTAATGGTAAAAAGATTGTTACCCCAGACGCAATTTAAAGCAAAATGTTTTTAGACTCGATATTATATAAAACTTCAGCTTTCTATTCCCCAAATAAGAAAGGACTCAAAGATTAACATTTTTCCATCCCTTACGTCTTAAATCTTTACGTGTCTGAAAATTGAATACAACATACTCTACGTAAAGATATATCCGTTGGGAAATAAGTCCCTTCAAACAATATCTTCAGGAGAAATCGTGAACAAAATGTTATAAGAGCCAAATATAATTATACAAACCTATTTCATAAAACACTTCGCATAAGTTCTTCTTTCGGAGCTTAGGTGAACTGATATCTTTTTATGACATAAAAACGTTGACAGATACTTTTTATCTACTCTTATTATTTGACAGATTGGGTCCCGGGTTGGTCTTTTGACAGGTCACGGGGCCCTTTTTACGTGCTCACCGGGGTTGTATTAGTGAAGTAAAATCCCACACTCCTTGGTCTTCATGTCCCCATGAAACAAAAAAAAGTGTACTCCACCAGCGGCTCTCCCACGTTGTATTAGTACTGCCCCAATATCTTTGTAAAGCTTTATCAAAATTAAAATATATGAGAAAGCGTAGCAAACATCATCACAAACTTTCACATTTATAAAATAAGCGTGAAAGATAAGCAATAGTCAATCAGTCTGCGTTTTCCTTTTTTTTTATACCTTGCCCTAAGCTAAGCATTTCTTCCTGTATCGTGGGTGCGTTTATAAACATTTAAAATCACACACACAAGACACCCAGATCGAAGTAAATCGAGATCGGCTTCCGATCTGAGCAAAAAAAAGCTGAATACCAGTGTTCTATATGGACTGACTGCCTATTCTGACCTCAACAACCCAGTAACTGGTTAACAAAATGCCTCTTGGAAAGACTGGTGTCAGATTTTCTGAGTTCTGACAACCTGATTTTTTCTGGCTGGGTTATTCCTCATTGAAATGACGCTTTTTAGACTTCAGTCCACGGGTTCGACTTCTTTCTTCGGTTTTAGAAAATGAAAAATGGAAAGATAGGATGTCTTTGTCAAAAATATAAAGTAATTGATTTTGCCTAGCCCTGAATCCTCTAAGCATGCTGTTGGAGAATTCAGGGCTATCGGTTGAAGAGAGATGGTCATGTTATATCTCACCTCCTTTACATGGATGACCTAAAGCTCTTTGTCCCCAGCAATCTTCAACTGATGGAGCTACTAAAGGTAACTGAAACTTATAGTAGCGCCATCAGGATGATGTTTGGAGTGGAAAAATGTGCGGTCATGCATGTAAAGCGAGGGGAGATTGTGGAATCCGTAGGCATTCAACTTGCGGATTTCATAAACCTGAGATCCCTCTCTCCAAACGAAACCTATAAGTATTTGTGCATGTCGGAAGCTTTAGGTATCAGAACTACTAACATGAAGCAATTGTTGAAGGAACGCTTCTTTGGCCACCTGAAGGAGGTATTCAATAGTCTTCTTTCGGGCGGAAACAAGGCGCGCCTTCAACGGCCCAACCGTATTAATGTACTCTTTTGGCATACTCAAATAGACTCAAACGAAACTTGACTCCCTGGATAGGCGGGTCCGTACACTGCTGACTGCATATCGAATGCATCACCCACAATCGTCGGCCATGAGTGTGGAGGCCGAGGCTTTTTAAATTCCAAAAACCTCCACAAGCGCGAGGTATGCAATCTCAGAGAATATTTTCTAAACACCGACGTGGGTATGCACCGAGATGTAGTAGCAGTCGAAAAGGGACTCACCCCGGTCTCCTTGGCCTTGGCTAATGAGAACTGGCGCAAGCTTGACACTAACGACCGCAGGGAGGTATGGCAGAGTAAGGAACTTCACGGACGCTTTTGCCGGGCCCTACATGGGTCCGATGTAGACCAATAAGCGTCCGTAGCCCGACTGCGTTTTGGTGACCTCTTTGGGGAAACCGAAGGTTTTGTATGTGCAATTATGGATGAAGTTATCATGACGAATAATTCCCGGAGATTAATTGTGAAGGATGGCACGGTTGACATCAGCCGGGCATGTGACCGCCCGGGTGAATCGATCCGCCACATTATCTCTGGTTGTTCTCGTCTAGCTAACGAAGATTACTTACATAGGCACAACCTGGCAGCCAGGAACTTGCTCTGAAATACACTCTTGTGGCATTGGAGGTGCCGTACTACAGGTATGTGCCCGACCCAGTTCTCGAGAATGGCAATATCACATTGTACTGGTATCGGTCCATCATCACTGACAGGACTATTGTAGCCAATAAGCCTGATATAGTGGTGGTGGACCGAATCGAGAGGCGTGTAATGATTGTTGGCATAACTGTCCCGCATGACGAAAACCTTGTGAAAGCAGAAAAAGATAAACATATTAAGTATCTTGTCTGGGCTCGCGAGGTTATCGACATGTCGGATGTGGACACAGCGATCATTGTACCAATAGTCGTGCCTACCAATGGCTTAATAGCCACAAGCCTCGACCAACACCTTAGGAGGCTCTCGTTAGGCTGCTGGGTCAAAGGCCTGCTCAAGAAAGCAGTACTGCTGGACACGGCTCGTATTGTTAGGAGGTTCCTCTCTCTGGAGCCCTGACCGCCGGTAGCTTGGACCCTGTTCCCAATAGCGGTGGGGCTCTAATTTCTATATTTTTAAATGTATTTGATTTTTAATTTATTTCATATAAATATTAAAAAATGTACAAGATAAAAAATTTAATGAATAAAGGACATAAAAAGTAATAATATAGAATTGTATCAACCCCTGTTTAATTTTACTTTTCGAGTTTCACGAACAACTGTTACCATGACCCGCGAATTAAGTAAAAATCAATAGTTTTGTCCGCTGAATTTCATGCGAAGGTCATACGAACTGATTTAGGGAAGTGAGGTGAAACAGTTCGTAGACAGCCAGTCTGTTTTGTTTGACTCATTTCGTGTTATGTAAGCAATCAATGCTAGGCGCGTGGTTTCTATTTCGTGTGTCTTGTACGTAAATAGAAGTTAAGCTTGAATTGATAAATATAAAAATCTTGTTAGTTAGGCATTGATTTGTATAGTAAGGTGCGTTTTTTCTGACGCGCAATTTTGTCATATATTGGTCATACTAGGAAGCAACAAACTGGTGAGCGCTCGGCTATATTCAGGGGTTATCGTGTGCGCGAGAAATTAACAATGCCGTGGTTCTTGTACGGTGAACGCGTATACCGCATGGCCGTAAAAATTAAGTTTTGCAATTTTTTTCTTCTTTTTTTTTTCTTTATAATTTGATGTCGTTAATTAAAAAGTAAAATGTATCGCATATTTATTTTCATGGAAAGTATAAAAAAGGTTGCGCACCTTATGCAAAAACTTTTTGTGTAACAATCTTATCTAATTGACACATTGTGGGAATAATACTGGCATAAAACAATGTCAAAAACCGATCAAAACCATCTGCTGGTTTGACATCGGCAAAATTATCGAACGTTCAAAATTGAAATAGTATTAAAAAACAAATAAACTTCAATATGGCTGTCGCCAGAGAAATTTTCTCGTGGATTTTATTATAAAGTGCTTATTATTTATTTACAGAATACGGCCCAACAATGAGCTACTTGGAGAAAGTGGACCGATACCTGGACTCCCTGAAAGTGGGGAAAAGTAAGTGACTTCTCTTTCGTTTTTAGGGTTCCGTACCCAAAGGGTAAAAACGGGACCCTATTACTAAGACTCCGCGGTCCGTCTGTCTGTCTGTCTGTCTGTCTGTCTATCTATCTGTCACCAGGCTGTATCTCATGAACCGTAACAGCTAAGCTGTTGAAATTTTCACAGATGATGTATTTCTGTTGCCGCATAAACGAAGAAATAATAAAAAAAAATAGAATAAATTTTTAAGTGGGGCTGCCATACAAGAAACGTGTTTTTTTGCCGTTTTTTTGCGATAATGGTACGGAACCCTTCGTGCGCGAGTCTCGTCTTTTTCTTGAGCCCAAAGCCCACGTTTCATCAAAATATATTGTTGCACGGCCCAAATAGCTATATATAATGAGAATATAGTCGTTTGGCACATTGAGCTAAGTTTGGCCGTGTTATGCTTCCATTCGTCATATTATTATACCTACTCGTATGGAAGTACCAATTAGATGTATTGTACCGCTTAGAAGATTTATTATTTATTAAACCATTCTGATTCTTCGATCACTGTTATCCACAAAGCGGACTATCGAATATTAAACAATCGCTGCCAATCATAATAATATGGTTCACTGGACTGGGAAAGGAAAAAACTTTTCTATTGTAGTATTTGTTGAGATTGTTATCACCTAACTACTCATGTAAGTATTATATATTTTTATCATACAATATTACAGAGCAAGGAATCGCTGTACTAATCACCAAGATTGGTTTTCTTGTACTCAACGCAAATGACGTATAGAATCTTTCTTCGCTTTTGGCGGCAGCGTCACGAATTTGATTAGTACAGCGATTCCTTGCTCTGTAATATTGCCAATGCCACCACCTCTAGGAGTGACCGTTGCTCTGAGGCAGCTTCAGATCTTGAACAAAAGTAATAATCATAATCATTCCCTTATTCGGAGCTCGTGGCTAAATAATAACAGCCACACTGGTAGATCATCAAGGTTAAGCAACGCTTGACGAGGTCGGTCCGTAGTTTCCTCCGTGCCTTGGAAAGCACGTTAAGCCGTTGGTCCCGGCTGTCATTTGAAGATCTTTGACAGTCGTAACGGGTAGTCAGAAGCTTGAGATCTGACACCAGCCTTGCCAAGGGGTACCGTGTTACCCAGTTACTGGGTTGTGGAGGTCAGATAGGCAGTCGCTCCATGTAAAATACTGGTACTCAGCTGAATCCGGTAAGACTGGAAGCCGACCCCAAAAACAATTGGGAAAAGGCTTGACAGATGAGGTAGATGATGAGAGTACCTCTTGTCAAAGTGGCGCCAACAGGAGGTGTGAATTTTCCAAAAAACCCTCGTTTTGGGATCTATAGCTCTTTATCAGTCATTTATGCCTTTGCCAGTCCATTTAATGTTACTTTGCTACAAAGTAGTAATAAAACATATCTACAACTTTCTAATTCCAGGTGCCATGGTAGATTCCTGGTTTATGATGTCGAGTCCCACGCCGATACTATCGGTCGTCGTAGCCTACCTGATCCTGATCCGCATCGGCCCAAGAATTATGAAGAACCGGCAGCCTCTACAGATGAACAGACCCATTGCTTATTATAACGCGTCACAAGTCTTCTTGGCGACTATGATTTGTTTTAAGGTGAGAAAAAACTTCAAAAACTATTTGCCTGTTCCTTTTCTATGTAGGTTTTCATCCTATTGGAGTGCACCTGTGATTGACATTTGTTTAATAAAATATCACTCGCGGCAAAAGCTAGTCTCCGGTAACATTTACCGCTGTGGCAGAAATTAATTCTGGTCTATGTTACTAAGTTAGCAAAGGCTGAACAAAATATTCATCAGATTGTATGAAGTAAACGCTATCTACTAGGAGAAGAGAAAATTGTGTAGATTGCATTGAACAAGCAATGAGAATCATAAGATCCTCCTACTATTCAGTAAATTATTAAAGCAAAATAATGTATACCTAATTTATAAATAGTTTAATCAACCGGGACGCCTTGCTTCTTTACAGCATATTTTAATGAATTACATTGTTAATAGAATAAACATTAAAACAGAAATAAAAAGTAATTTAAGTAATGGATAGGAATGTTTTGTTACCGGTATCGTTGAATGTCGATCACATAGAACACTATGGTTAATTAAATATACTTATTTTTAGTATAGTGGACCTAGCCGTTCACTTTGAGCTGATATATTGCATTCAATGTTGTTTCTATTCTGATAAATCTATACCAATATTATAAAGAGGAAAGATTTTTTTGTTTGTTTGTTTATTTGTTTGTTTGTACCGAATAGGCTCCGAAACTGTTGGACCGATTTTAAAAATTCATTCACCTATGGAAAGCTACATTATTCCCGAGTAACATAGGCTATAATTTTGACGGGAGCGAAGCCGCGGGGGTCAGCTAGTATAAAATAAATCGGTTTACACGAGCTGCGAAGTAGTTGTTTAACGCCATACTATTAATTAAATACATGCATAGGTGTTTTTTACACTTCCCGTAAGGGTAGGCCGAAGTGAACTTATTAAGTAGACCTACAAATTGTCAGTTATATTATGTGTAAAGTAGTGTAGTATTTTTTACCCGACTGCGGGCGATTAATGTTTTTTGAGCGTATGTAAGTATGTATATATGTATGTTGTGATATATGCGATGTCGGATTTGTCTCAAATGTGGGGAGTCAAATAGGTTACAAATTTTTAAATATGATGCCCCCTAAAAAAAGGTGGTGATACTATTTTTTTTTCGTTATCAATATGGGTATCAAATGAAAGCTACTAAAAAGAACATTCCAAAAAAATATATATCGTAACAATTTTATGTTACTATTTTGGTACAAATTCAAGATAATGGTAACTTTTATAGCGAAATAAATAATCTTTTGCCACATAAGTTATTTGGAGAACTCGTTCATTACAAAAGTAAAAAAGCCGACTACGCTGCAGGCCCCCCCAGGACTAACAAAAATTAAAGAGAATCCTACCAAAATTTCGTTTGTTACCGCTGACAGGACCTCATAATATTTATTTTTTTCTCTTTATGTCAATTATTTTTTTTGCAGTCGGGTTTACTTAATAAAATGTGTATAAAAGGTAGGTTATCCAATTAGTTTATCCTTTCACTGATAAAATACTACACGACTTCGTGAGTAATCATGAGTGACATAGGCTACTTTTTATCCCGGAATAAAATATACGTACAAACATCCGAATTGAGAACCTCCTCCTTTTTGGAAAGTCGGTTGAAAATTCACGGGTCTTGTCGGGCGGATATAAAATGGCTGAATAGAGTATCTACATAAATACCTAATCCATACTAATATTATAAATGCGAAAGTAACTCTGTCTGTCTGTTACCTTTTCACTCTTAAACAGCTGAACCGATTTAGGTGAAATTTGGTATGGAGATGGTTTGAGACCCTGGGAAGAACATAGGATAGCTTTTTATCCCGGAAATCATCCGTTAGGGCCACTCGTTTCACTAAAATCCCCTAGATCAGTCCCGCAGGGGATTAAGGTCAAAGGCCTCTTCTCATACAAAGAAGGCACGAGCATTAAACACTACTCTTGCTCAATGCAAGTTGAAGATATTAGACTTTGGCGATGTTTTCCTTCACCTTTGTCTGTGATGTCTAATATAAACTTGGAAAGTATATATGAATTAGCAGAAATGACATTGGTACTTGCCCGGATTTGAACATACGGATACCTACGGGATTTTAAACCAAATATCTCAATGCCACAAATGCTTCTTATTTCCCAAGACTATCATAATGATAGGTAATAAATGAGTAGGTACATTAACAGCTATTTTGTAACATTTCAGGTTTTCAAGTTGAATCTCTTCAGAGATGGCATCATTTATGCAGGGTGCCGTTATCCGTCCAATACGCAGAATCCTTTGGTAAGTACTTATAAGTCTGATTTAATTTTAATACTTTTATTAAAAAAGGCTCTAACGTTGGATAAAAGTCTCTTCTCATACCAGATTTTTATTCACTGCTTGTTGACTTGATAGAGCAGGAAAGAAATTAGCCTAGAGTTTTGGCCACAGAAATAAAAAAAAAAACATTGTCACTTTAGTTCTTTAGTAGGTATAGGGAAACAAGTATAAATTAAAAAGTAAAAAAACCCCCGAGGCTTATTAACTCACGCTTTTCAAACTACATAAATTTATCTAAAAATAGACACGCTTCGATCAGCAATCCATAGAAACACGTAATTATAACACGATATCTTGCGAAAATAACCCGCTTCAAAGAGGAAAATGCGGCTAACTTTTGAACGGCTGAACCGATTTTTATCAAACATTGCTCAGAACACTTCCGATCAAGTCACCTTTCAAATAAAAACAAACTACATCAAAATCGCTTCATCTTTTTAGGAGCTACGATGCCACAGGCAGACAGACACACAAATACACAGATACACATGTCAAACTTATAACACCCCTCGTTTTCTGTCGGGGGTTAATGAATACGGGCTATGCATTTTCAGGAGTCTAATGACACATTCCGTTTTTTTAACTAACCTATCGGTTAATTAAAAAAGAGTTAATTCAAAAAAACAAAAAACCCGACTGCTTAAAAAGCAAACTAAAAATACGTAAACAAGGAGAAAGTCATGCTGTGCAGTCGGAGGACACATATTCGTGGGCTGGCTAACCAAAACCAGATGTATACTCTGCCACAGCAGCAGTCAGGTTTTTTGATTTTTTTACTTATAATTTTTTAGTTTTTTTTTTTTCGAATGATACATACATACACATACTACATATGTAACATTTAAACTTATAAGTGTTACATATTTTTGAAACCACCGCTTAAAACCCTTTATTTTGATACCCCACACGATGGGTTTGGAAGAGAAAAACAATTTGCCCCTACAATATGGCGCCCAAAAGCCGCCATTTTTCTATTTGCCAATTTTAATGTTGCCAGTAGTGACACTCGCAGGGTTAAGACAAATCGATTGACGTAAAAACTATCATAATCGGCCAACGCGTATGGTCTCTAGAGAGCAACATAGGAACAAACATACATACATATATACATATACTGATAAACACATTACCCTCCTTCGGCAGTCGGGTAAAAAAACGGACCTACCAACCCATTGCGAGGCGCCTCTCTCAAGTTCCTCTAGTAATTCCATTAGGAAATAGAAATAAATTTAAAAACTCGATATCCATCACAAGTTTTAGTAGGTTTTTTCATTGCCATCCCAAAAACTCTGATTTATACCTAATTTTACGGCATGACTAATTATGACATTTTTATTTACAGTTACTAGACCTGGGTTGGTGGTATTTCTTCGCGAAATTCACAGAACTTCTAGACACAGTGTTCTTTGTGCTGCGGAAGAAAGATAAACAGGTAAGATTATTATTTTTATACATCAAGTTAGCCACAAACATAAAACCTTCACGTATGTCTTCTATTGTTTTATCTTTTTTACAAGAGACTGGTTTACATAAATGATCCCTGCCTATATTTATATATAAGCCTTGGAGACGTGACCATTTTTAACTGAGTACTAAAAAAATGTTTTATGAGACATGCCTTTATTTTGGCCGTTACACAAAATTATTCAGTCACTACATGCCAAACCCTTGCAAATTTTATTCTTGATGAATTTAAATTCAGCTCCTACGAGTTTTCACAAAAGCATGAAATTTAAAAAAAATAGTCTACTTAATAATCTGCCATCATTGCCCAACCTGCCTGTATTCACACATTAATAGTACTTCTTCGCATTCCAGGTTACCTTCCTGCACGTATACCACCATGTAATCATGGCTCTCTACTCCTGGAGCTACCTGAAGTTCGCAGCGGGTGGAGAGGGCGCAGTCCTAGCGCTCCTCAACTCCGTGGTACATGTGGTCATGTACTCTTACTACCTTCTGTCGGGACTGGGGCCACGGTTTCAGAAGTATTTGTGGTGGAAGAAGTATGTCACTAAGCTACAATTGGTGAGTCCGAACGTTAACTATAAGTACGTATTACTTTTGACAATTTAAGCATTTCTAAAAGGTAATATCTAGCTGGTTTAGCTTAAAAGGCTGCCCAATGTGCTCAAATTAAATGTAACCGAGAACATGGCAGCCGCATGTCGAAGAACTGGCTACAAGGGGATTCTTGTATTCTAGAAAACCTGGCGAATAAAGTATGCAGTTACGGGTAATAGACAAAAATAGGATAGTCAAGTTTGTATTATTTCACTCCATGGCAAACCTTGATTGCAAAATACAAGGCTATAAAATTTAAAAAATCTTATAAATGCTAAAGACTTTCAAGGCCCTGGTTAAAAAGTGTAGCGGCACCTGTACCGCCACATACAAGCTACAAAAAAAATTGGCTTCACACAAATCATACATCGTGCTATCAAAGTTCACGATGCAAGACAACAACCATCGGGCAGTTGCACACCAGACACAGCACCCGTCTGGTTGAAGGATCCTTCCTTATCAATGAAAGTTGCGGGAATGTACAGTTGTTACACCCTGGTCCGAATAATTACACCTCTATAATAGACTGGCTTAAAATGAATTGCCTTTTGTAAATTATACTTATAACTATAGTAATTTTCCTTGTTAACCCGACACTAATATGTTATCTAAGTTCTTATTCGTTTGGTATATTGTTTACAGATCCAGTTCATCCTGATGCTCACATACTGCGCATGGACGCATTTCTCTCCGCGCTGTCAGTACGCATCTGGCTTCACCTACTTCATCTGCTCCAACATAACCATCTTCCTCTTTCTCTTCCTCAACTTTTACACAAAGAGCTACAGAAAGAGAAATCTCGCGAAGAAAAATATTGAAAAGGAAATCAAGGAAGAATACGATAAAGCTCACAATGGAGTCAAAACAAATGGTGTATGCAAAAATGGAGTTAATAATAAAAAAGAAAACGGAGTGCATGGTGATAGTAAGAGTGGTTCCAATATAGAGGAATCTACTTCATGTGAAGTCAACAAAGCATGCGGTGATTATGTCAAAGATGGCAAATTCTTCCTCTCGAGGCGGACAGCGAAATCAGTATGCGGCGCCGAATTTGACTTCGATAGTATAATTAAAAAATGATTCATCATAGTCAAAGACTACAGCTAGCGGTTCTATTGAGACTGATGTATGTGATGACATTGGTATTGTTAAAGCCTAAGATATTTGTGGAGTAAGGAAGTTAGATAAGTACGCTTAAGTATTCGCTTCACTAGGAATCTCTCAAATTGAAGTAAGGACCATGATTGGTGCTATCATTTGTTAGAGCAGTTAATTTTCAAGTGGGGTCTAAAATTACAGCATATCGTAGTTCGTATTGCAAAATTAATGAATTTAAAAAATTATCGTACCAGTGAGAAGACGCTTTAAATTTACAATAAATTGCCAACCGCACAATTGTTAATGTAGATTTTAAGGTTAAGCATTTGCTGTAAATATAAATACGTGAAGTATAATCGTGCACTTATTCGATGCAGCCAGATTTTAGTTTAGAATTGAGACCTTTCATACATGAAGATGATTCGACATCGATAATGTGACATGGCGAATGTGTTATGTGTAAAATAATGAACATTTTAAAAGTACTTGTTAGGGACTACACTGCTATAAGCAATGCAAGGTATTGTGTGCACAGCACTTCAGAATCAGTGATTTCTTGCCTACAATATTATTATTAAGTATCCTACTTTCTCCGAGTTATATTGCAATACGCAGCCGTCCACTTGGATTATAAGATTTGCCAGTGACTGTTAAATTTGAAGTTCCATGTAAATTTGTCATTAATAACCGTAGCGTCATTTAAAATTCTTTCGTCCTAGAGTTTTTCAAATATAAAATCTACGTATGTAGAAGGCTTGTCATTATTTTCTCCATCTATATTAAAGATTGGGTCTGTAGTAGCATTACCTTCGTTTTAAGTCGTAGAATAAAATTGCATAGAATTATTTTCAAGTAGTTTTTTTTTTTTGCTGCTTTCATGGCATTTTTACTTTTACTGACTGTATTGTTTTAACCTAGAACAAAATCAAAGTATATTAATCAAATGGAGTTATGTCATGACCATTGGAATTGAGATTTCTGGAAGTCGGCTTTATTAACATCATGCAATATAGATGGCAAGGTTTTTGAGCAAGCACCTATGCTTGCTAAACCTTGCCAGTTACTACTATACTACATACAGTTATTACTATACCTATACTCAGGGTGAAATTGTTGATCGCTGAGTAGGTGCGGCTTGCTTCTCCTTTCGTGTGAGGATGTTGCCACCTCTGGTGTCAGAGTTAATTGGCCGCCTTTGGGAAAGCCACAGGCTTCTGACTTGGCTATTTCATACTTACATTAACTATATAAGTGCCGAAGAAGATATTGATTGATTGTCCAAATTGAACTTTTCAAAGTTATCAGATTTAAGAAATCTGAAAGTGAACCCCTGACCTGAACAAAGGGCTCCTTATCTGAAGCTCTTTAGATGTATTCGATGTTTTCTTAACAAGCCGCACCTACAAAGTTATCAAGATTTCACCCTGAATGAATACGCTGGCTCAAAAGCCTGCCAGCTCCCCGAGGTCGAATGATAAAGACATTTCTATAGAGTATGTTCGCTAATTTAAACCATAATTCTATTTGATTAGCTCTTTGCACATCAAAGCAAACAAAACTCTGCTTGAAGTAGCGCGGGACCACTTTATTTACTATCAATGGTAGAATCGAAAGTAGCATAATGTATGAAAAGCCTCATGAACGATCAATTGTATAATAAGTTTTTAAGCAAAGTGTGCCAGAACACATCTCGGAAGGATATATCTCATATTCAAGGACCTGTAATTTTGTTATTAAATTTAATACCTACGATTAGTTTATTTAATAATTATTTTTTCGATTAGCATAGTTTGATTTTGTACTTTTAACGCAATTAACAATAGTACAAAATAATGTTAATTTTAAGGAACTAATAAAGTTTAAATAATATGTTTGTGTTTTATTAACAGCCTTCCTGTGTTTATATACCTAATAATATTATAGAGAAAAAGTGTGTTTGTAGAAAGGGCCGTTTGAATCATTTGTCCCCCAGGGGATTGTACAGCACTCAATGTTCCACTACGATCCCCTATGCAGGGGATTCTTTATGTACTCTAAAAAGTTCTATTCCTTTAAAGATCCTTCTAAATAAAAAAGCTACCTATAAAATAACAATACTTTATACATAGAATTAAAAATCGGTCTACAGAGGGGATTACAATTAATTAGCGTCAGAATGGCTGGTTGCCTAAGACAAGCGGCTCTGAAAGTATATTCAAGAATTGCTACCCAATTGCTTATATTTGCTACATTTCTTCAATAATTGCTACATATGATAGATTCAGAGAAATATTAATATTTTTTTGACCAGCCATTCTGACGTCAGGATGGCTGGTCACCTCCGTGTTCAGCATGAAGGACGCAGAATTTCTAAAAGTTGGTTGTATCAATAATTGCTTACTAATTGCTACTTTCACGAATTTAAGTTTGAGCTTCGTACATACATTACGTAAAAAAATAGAGCTTTTATTACAATTTGTACGAAGAAGTGCCTTATAATTTAGAAAGGCAACGGTTTTTTATACTACAGCGACTTGCTTGTTCAAATCGTGCAGGCGTTCCCAATTATGGGTCACCCACCCCATTGAAGCGGCATTCATTCTAAAAGTTTGTTATATCAATAATTGCTACTTTCACGAATTTAAATTTTAGGTTCGTACATACATTAGGTAAAAAATAAAACTTTTATTAAAGTTGGTACGAAGAAGTGATATTTTGGAATGGCAACATTTTTTTCCACTACAGAGTCTTGTTCAAATTGTGCAGGCGTTCACAATGATGGGACTCCCACCCCATTGACGCGGCATTCATTCTAAAAGTTTGTTGTATCAATAATTGCTTACTAATTGCTACTTTCACGAATTTACGTTTGAGCTTCGTACGTACATTAGGTAAAAAAATAAAGCTTTTATTATAATTGGTACGGGGAAGTGCCTAATAATTTGGAAAGGCAAGAGTTTTTTTCACTACAGCGTCTTGTTCAAATCGGGAAGGCGTTCACTGTTATGGGTCACCCACCCCAGATCTGTTGACGCGCAATCGACTATTTGAAATTATTAATGTCAAACAAATAGTCAACATAATTATTATTATTGGAGCAGCATATACCTTCCTACAAAAGCATAATTATGAAACATGAGAAATTTATGAAAGAAAAAAACCGTAGTGCATCGTCAAATCTTTATTTAATATTATTTCTACGTGTTCATATAATCAAAGATTAATTTTTAGCATATACAATACAATGGAGCAAGAGAATATGATGGAGAATACAATCACCTTCTTTTTGCTCTTTAATATCTTTGTAGATTGATCGTCAAAACAATACCACTGTGTATTTCGCTTGCAGTGAGATTTATAATGACCAATTTGAATTGCAGGTGATGGAGGAATAAATTATATTATTGACAATAAAGTATATTTAGTGTCATGCAATAACAGATGGATCGGGGGATCATCTAGTGAAATAAATTCATTTAAATTAAATAGTATTTGCGGCTTCTTGCAACTCGTTAACAGTTTTATTAACGTCTATGTGTAGAACAGGTATTTTCCGGTGAACATTGTCTATCGGGCATTCTAATTCTGTGCAATGTTCCCTCGATTTCTCTCAGACGCTCAGGTTTGGCGGATACGATCCTGCCATAGTCGGTCTTCAGTTTCGTAAGCTGGCTCTGCTCAATAGCCAGATCTCTCTCTTGTTTAATTTTAAGGTGTTTTTGTTTTTAATGCAAATAAACTCATTTTTCTTTCTTTATTTCTCTTGAAAACACCTTGGAGCCCTTATTCCATTCAATCGCGTCTTTAATACGCTCAGTATTAAAGCGGTGGAGGGCGTTTTTCAACGGGTTTTCTACTGTGTCACCTTAATTTTTTATCCATAATTTAATGCGCCATAACTTTTTTGTCCTAATCATCATTTGTCCGAATGATAACTTACCCGAACTTAATATCAAATAATATCACATGCCATAAAATTAAAATCCCTAAATATAAATTGTCCTTAATCCGTTTGCCATAAATATTACAATCAATAATATACTAAATACATAAAGCCGTTTTCAATAAAATTTTAAAAGTCCTAAATTCAAATAATATTATTTTACATCAAATCATCAGCCTATTAATGTTCCCACTGCTGGGACACAGGCCTCCTCTCTGTGAGAGGGAACCATAATCCATATTATATATATTGTCCATATATTGTCCCTATTTGCACGACGGGTCTTTATAAGTTTAGACCCGACCGTATGGACAGTTTCCAAGAACCCATTGTTGTAATCGTCCACGGAGCTACCTAGGCACTCGAAACGAACATCATCGATTCGATCAATTTTATGAACACGTAGAAATAATATTAAATTAAGATTTAACCGGTCAATGTGGCGCTTGGGGGAAGCCTATGTCCAGCAGTTGACGTCTTTCAGCTGTTATGATGATAATGAAAGATTAAACGATGCACTACAGTTCATTTGTAGTGTTTCATATTTATGCTTTTATAGGTAGGTATATGCTGCTTGATTAATATTATGTTGTATTTTTTGTTTGACATTAATAATTTCAAATATCTTAGTCGATTCCGCGTCAATAGATCTGGGGTGGGTGACACATAACAGTGAACGCCTAGACGATTTGAACAAGACGCTGTTGTAAAAAAAACTGTTACCTTTCCAAAATATTAGGCACCTCTTCGTACCAACTTTAATAAAAGTTTTATTTTTTACTTAATGTATGTACGAACCTAAAACTTAAATTCGTGAAAGTAGCAATTAATAAGCAATTATTGATATAACAAACTTTTAGAATGAATTTCGCTTCAATGGGGTGGGTGACCCATAATTGGGAACGCCTGCACGATTTGAACAAGCAAGTCCCTGTAGTATAAAAAACTGTTGCCTTTCTAAATTATAAGGCACTTCTTCGTACAAATTTTAATAAAAGCTCTATTTTTTTACGTAATGTATGTACGAAGCTCAAACTTAAATTCGTGAAAGTAGCAATTAGTAAGCAATTATTGATGCAACAAACTTTTAGAAATTCTGCGTCCTTCATGCTGAACACGGAGGTGACCAGCCATCCTGACGTCAGAATGGCTGGTCAAAAAAATATTAATATTTCTCTGAATCTATCATATGTAGCAATTATTGAAGAAATGTAGCAAATATAAGCAATTGGGTAGCAATTTTTGAATATGCTTTCAGAGCCGCTTGTCTTAGGCAACCAGCCATTCTGACGGTAACTTACAATTATATTAATTATTTTTTGTAAAATAAGTTAGATGTTGAAAAATAAAGTACCAAAAGCGTTGAAGAATTTCGCAAGTTCGACTAGTGCAGCGTCTCGGTGTGGCGGGTTCGAGTCCTACCTAAGGATTTGGTTTTTTCAATGTTTCCTGTTTGTCACACTGGTGTGATAATCTGGTGTGACTACGAGTCAGCAACGAACTTATTTATGTACATTTATTTAACGTTATAAACGTAAAATATAAAAAAAATCCTTCTGTACTTAAAAAAACAGCCAAGTGCGAGTCGGACTCGCGCACGAAGGTTTATTCCCATCGGCCACCCCCAAGTTGCCACCCCGGTGGCCGATGGGAATGATTTAGTGAAATTTCCTACCTTCCTTTATTCCCATTACCGGGGTGGTGGATGGCACTAACCAGTGGCGTTTGCCGGTTTATTCCCATCTGCCACCTTCATAAGTTTAGTCAGGTGGTTGATTCTCATGACCGTAAAACGGGCTGAATAGATAAAATATCAAGAAAGTTTTCAAGGTTCATATTTAACTATTTTTCGTTAAAGTATTTTGGTAGAATTTTAAACCATCAACATTTTTTCTTTGAGTTGGCATCAATTTTATGACATTTTTTTGCGTTCTTTTAATAATCTCCTCTTGTTCTGTCCTTCTCATACTACTGATTTTGTTCACTCTTCCTTCCATATTAACTAGTCCATTCTTCCTTCTATATTCAGTTCATTCTTCTTTGGAATGTGTTTCTTATTTGTACGCACAATTGAAGTATTCGCAAAACGCTTTTTGCGTATGGGTTGGATGTCCACCATGTACCGATGGTGCATAGCTGTGCGTCTTGTTAGTATATTACCTTATTAGTATCTTCGTTCGTTTTCTTTCTTCTTCGTTTTTCAAGTCAGCCTGAAGTGCTAGTCTATCTTCGGGCGTTGAAATAGTGACAAAAACTTTCATGTCCTTGGCAAAGCATAATAGTTTGGATGAATGGAGGCTCTGATCAATATCGTTCACACATACTATAAATATGTAATAAATACTAAACAAAAAAGGACCGAAGAACGAACCCTGAGACACTCCGCTGGGCAAGTTTACCCAACTAGACATATAATTATTGAGAACTACTGCTTGTGTCAGAAGAGAACCAAGAGGTGCCCACGGATGTAGCTTAGCTTCTTTATCAGGGTATTGTGGTCGAGCCGATCAAATGCCTTACTACAATCTGTGCAAACCACATCGATCTGCTTACCGTTAGCCATAGCATCCGTAATGAAACCATTAAATAAAATCAAATTAGAAATGGTAGACCGTCCTTTTAAAAATCCGTGCTGAAAAAGCTAGCAAGGGCGGATATAACTGGTTATAGACAATCCTCTCAAATATTTTAGCTATAATGCACAGCTTGCAAATAGGCCCATGATTAGTAATCTTTTTTTTATACCCCTCCTTATGTACGAGTGAAATAAAAACAGATTTCTATAATATGGGGACAAGACCTTGAGTCAGACTTCCAAAAACCAAAATTGAAATAGGTAGGGCAATGCAAGGCGCGCATTTAGTTAGAAATTTAGATGATATTATTAAGTTATCAGGGACAGCACCTTCAGTTGGATCCAAGTAACAAAGTAAACCGGTCACAGCATCAACATTCACTTTTATATGACAAATGTCATGAGAATCGCCCACCACCCCGGTGGCAGATGGGAATAAAGGAAGGTGGCAGATTTCACTAAATAAGTCCCATCGACCACCGGGGTGGCAAACGCCACTAGTTAGTGCTATCCGCCACCCCGGTGGCAGATGGGAATAAAGGAAGGTAGGAAATTTCACTAAATCATTCCCATCGGCCACCGGGGTGGCAACTGGGGGGTGGCCGATGGGAAGGGTTATACCGTACCATTATCGCAAAAAAACGGAAAAAAAAATGTTCCTTGTGTGATTACGTCAGAAGTGAGGATATCCGCAGGGGAACCAAAGTTACCGACATAGCCCGAAGAATTGCGAAATTTAAATGGCAGTGGGCAGGGGGCACTTTGCTCGCAGAACGGATGGCCGATGGGGCCGAAAAGTTCTGGAATGGCGACCGCGAACCGGAAGACGATGCATTGGAAGGCCTCCCACTAAGTGGACCGATGACCTAGGCTTTTAAGTAGAAAAGGTTATTAAGTATTGTTATTTTATAGGTGGCTTTTTTATTAGAATCCCCTGCATAGGGGATCGTAGTGGAACATTGAGTGCTGTACAATCCCCTGGGGGATTGAAATAGGGGATTCTAGTGGAACGAGTGTTTTGAATGCCGTGGTGTTTACCCTAAAACAGCCATAGTAATCTCCGGAATAAGGTTCTGAACCGATTATTTTTGTAATTATCAGCGGATTAGAGGACAATAAACTATCAAACAGATCTATGACATGTCTTTTTCTTCTAGTCTCATTGGTTGTTTTGTTCCTTTTTTCGCATAAGGACAGATTCTCGTAAAGACATATTAGCAGAAGGACGGATTCTCATAAGGACAGTTTCGCATAAAGACAGAAAAGGTATAGTTCCGCACACTATCACTCGCACTGCCACGCGTACATACACTTTTCCAAAGCAGCAGGAATTGGCCAGGCGGTTAGAGTATTAATAAGAATGCTGTAGCTACTGTGAATGTTTACAAGTTTGTACTAATGCACTCTTCTTGGTAAGCAATTTGTTAATTTATTAAAAAAACTATTTTACTTGTCATTGATTTGACATTGTCATCTCGGGAACATTTCTAATTTATAAACACAATATATATCATTTGGATTTTACTGAAACTTATTTATTATTTTTTTTATTATTTTTATATTTTTAAGTTATTAGTCTCATGAAAATGTTGAATAAAATTTTAAGAATCTGTTATTGTCAAGATCATCAAATCGGCTAAACACCATTGATTTTTCTATTGTGTCTGCTAATTAGCACTCAAGAAGATAAACTGTACCGTTCCCAGTCTTTTGTTTTAAGGACATTTTGAGGTATATTTTTTTTGAGAATATGATGATCTGCTCATATGTCCTTTTTTAGCTTTTCAGTTCGTTATTTCGTTGGTTATATTTGTTTTTGTTATAAAGGATAATTTCTACAGAATCGTTTCTCAATTGAAAATTCAATGGGAAAATTATAAGTTAAGTTTAATTTAAATGGGAACTTTGAGATATGCTTTTTCCAATAAAAATGTATTTTTGCAATCTGAACACTAACATAAATCACATCATCATCTAACATCTATTATAAAAAGTTATGCGTGTACATAAAAATATATATACCTATATGTCGAATTGAGAACCTCCGTTTCATTTTTCGTCGGTTAAAAATAGTGTTTGGCAAGTGCTCAAATTCGAATCGTCAATTCAGAAATCCGGAGTCATAATTATCTATAGAAAATTTGAATAAAGAACCTGCTAATTAAAGAGAGATATTTTTATAAATAAAGTCTTAAAATTGTCCAGAATTAGTAAAGGCAACTATTTGCCTGATTAAATTGTAAGGAATATGTAAATTATAAATATCATTCCAAAGAAAAAAGTTACATAATCAAAAAAAAATACAAGCACTTGACTGGTCAAATACTTGTAAGCAACCAAAGCAACATACCTATTACTTTACTTTGGTTACTAACTATTTATAACGTTAATTAAATATTTATAAGAGACTGAACAATGTATAAAGCATTTGTCGCACTGGCAATAGATTCTAATGTAACTGGAGTACATTTTAATGGATACAAAAATTAATTAAAAGACATTAACATCGATTCACGAACTCGCTAAAGGGCACAATCCTGTTTAATATTCTACTACTATTATAAACGTGAAAGTTAAGACAGATGTTTGATACTCTTTCACGCAAAAACTACTGAATGGATTTTGATAAAACTGTACAGAAATATAGCTTATATACAAAATAACACATAGGCAATCATTCATAAAGATTGGGAGAAGTACCACGCAGGCGGAGGTGAATTGACATGATCTTTTTAAATTTATAAACGTGAAAGTTTGTGAGGATGGACGGACGTTTGTTACTCTTTCACGCAAAAACTACAGAATGGATGTTGATAAAACTGTACAGAAATATAGCTTATACACCAGAATAACACATAGGCTATAATTTATAAAGATTGGAAGAAGTACCAAGCGGGTGGAGGAGAATTGATGAAACAAATTTTATTTCTGATTGGCAAATCATATCTTATTACCTTTGCCGTTTTTATTAAGGCGAATTTTAGAAAATTTTCGCCAAAAAAACAGTTTTTTTTATATGAGTATTATCTCTTTTCTACTCATTTTACGATGAAAATATTTGTGTAATAAATGAGACTAAGAAGGAAGACTGCCTCTAGGTGGAGGGAGGAACTAGTCAAGGCTGTGAGAATCCGGTGGATGCGAAACGCACAGGACCGATCAGTATGTTGACGTTTGGGGGAGGCCTATGTCCAGCAGTGGACGTCTTTCGGCTGAAATAATGATGATAACGACGAATAATTGATTTTGATGATTTTTTTTTTTGTAAAATGCTTAATTTTAGCATATGAGCGCTGCGAAGTCGTGTCAACAAGCATTTTGGCCAAAATACTTTTTTGCACACACCACCATGAGGCTAACCTTATGGTTGCCCCAGTATGTCCGATCAACATCCAACGCCCTAGAGGATCACTTAAAATACAGACGATTCCTATTTGTGAGGTTTCGATCGGTTTTAAACAGTGTAATTTTATTCGCGATAGTGATTTTTGGAATTGGTTGAAATGCCAAAAAAGTAAGGTACTTATCACAAAACTTCCTTATAACTTTTGACTTATTTCTAACTGCTAGGACCACGATTTCGTTGGTAGAATGGCACTTGTTGATAACTGTCTTGATGGGCCTCCGGTCTACCAAGAATTGTGAAAGAAAAGTTACAGCATCAACATTTATACCCTTCTACCAAAAGGCCTTTATCCTATAGTGGGTCTGAATAGGCTGAACATAAAATAAAATCAATAAATTCTAAAAGTAATACCACAAGTAAGACACGCCCTATGAAGCATAATTAAAAAACAGCATGTTTTGATTTAATTATGACTGATTGATAATACTTCTTGTCAGTTTTGCACTATTAGTGGTCACATTTAAACATTTAGAATGATTTCTGTTAATCATGCTGAATACGGATCATTTTGGGATTTCAAAGGCAAATGTAAGTACATTATTTTGATCATAGACTTCGTGTTACTCAGTTAATCTATAGTTGCATATTTTTTTGCACGATGTCATATTTATTGTACAAGACGACGTCCTCTCTAGGATAAGGACCAACAAACAGTGGGTAGATTTTGTATAGAAGATAAGCATAGAAAAAATAAAACGACTGAGATTACGGTTATGGAGAAGAATGATGAAAAAAAGACTCCGCCGACCAGAATTATTGGAATAAGGGCTAGAGGATGTTAGTTGACTTTGTTGACTGCTCTAGCTTTCGAGATCAAAAAAGTTAGGTTAGAGTAAGTTCAGAGAGATAGAGTGACCACTTGAGAGGAGCCGCGTCGTGCCATCATCTCAGGAGTAGGCAGTGACAAGTCACTTCCAGCCGTAGTCGAGGCTATGGTCGGCAGCGAGGAGTCCTGGGATGCTGTGCTATACTTCTGCGAATCAGTCGTCTCGCAGAAGGAGGCTGCGGAGAGGGAGATCGAGATTATCTACTCACCCGATGTACTCGGGGACGTCCGTTGCTCCCTACACATCGGGACACGAGGTGGCGGCGCGTAGTGATCCACGCGCGCCCCTCTTAGACGTCGCGGGGAAATCAAACACCTCACTCCCCCCAACTAAATAGTTTAACTAGCAGTAAACACTTATTCCATAGAAAGTCCTATTATAGCCAGTACGTTCACATACATTTTGATGAGCTCATGCAAACAAAAATCAAGAATTTAAAAATACCTTTCATGAATTTAATTGGTAATAGTAGATTTATTTTTTTTTGGGTGGAAAATCATCCAATGACGTCTCCCGCTCTGGGTAAAGCGGGAGGGCATTTCAGACTTTTACTGACTAAAACCCACCCGTGTTCCTTCAATGCTTGTGCCAGGATCGCGGTAACTCTCTTTCAAATTTATCCGCGGCCCAGACCGGCATCGGCCCTAGCGGACCCCGCCAACTTTACTGACATCTCTTTGAGGCGCGCGTGGAACACCACTACGCGACTCGAGCCTGGTCCTTATCGGACGACGAGCTACCCATTACTCGTCGTCCGCAAGCCCGCGCCTACGGTGGCTGGGAATTGGCTTGTGACTTCCGACGCCTGGGGCGTCTCCTGCGGTGGCTAGGGGCGTGAGGTCTCCGTTGTGTCTCCCTCACGCGTTTCGCCTCCTCCTTCGCGAGCATTACTGCTTCACTGAAGGAGGTGACAGCTTCCCATGCCCTCTCGCTCCGTAACATGGCCTGAACCAGGGCCGGACGCGAGAGGTCGCCACCGCTGATCGCCTCTACGAGGACACGGCGGTGCTCCGCCCAAGCGGGGCAGATCTCCACCGTATGCTCCACCGTGTCCTCTAGGCGATCCACACAATGGTGACACCCGGGCGTTTCCTCCCGCCTTATCCTGAACAGGAACCTCTCGAAGCAGCCGTGTCCAGTGAGGACCTGCGTCAGGCGGAAGGTGAGGACGCCGTGGCGCCTCTCAAGCCACTCCTCAAAGAGGGCCTTATCGCCGCAATTGTGGCTTGCCTAAATAGTAGATGCCTATTAAACAAATAAATGACACGTGTATTGTATGCACCTTTGAATAGCAGTAGGCTTACTGCAGGTTTTATAGTGTACTCGATCGCGTGAACGTCAACTACAATTTGTAATAAAACTAACCGCCTGCTGACAAAAATGAAAAACTACCTCTTAAGGATTCCGTAGTAAACAAGGAACCCTCATAGTTTCGCCATGTCCTTCTGTCCGTCCGTCCGTCCGCAGCTTAGCTCAGAGAATCTGAGTACTAGTCAGCTATAATTTGACATGGATATATATATTAATCACGCCGACAAATTGGTAAAATAAGATTTTTTTGGGGTTCCTCCTGTTCACGTAAAGTGCGATTTTTTTTTCATCTATTCCAAGGTTAAGTATCTATCGTAAGATAGGCCATTAAAAATATTGCGGGTCGGTGAAAACCATTTTAAAATGTTGTTTGATATAAGCGGACAACAGTTTTCGAATGGCAAAGTTAATTTTGTCCCTTCGTTTGAACATGGTTCGGTGTTTTCATTGTTTATGAACGTTAGTAATGTTACCTATTTATTTTGGTGAATGTAGCTGTTTATACGGAATCCATTGTGCGCGAGTTAGACTCGCACTTAGCCAGTATAAGAGAACGTGAGCTAGGTACCTTCAGCCAAAGATATTATTATAACATCTGTATCTTGTAGCTACTTTCTGTGCAAATAAATAATTATTCTATTCTATTCTAAAGATAGTTGTTGTCGGGTCGATGTATATGAGCATATTCGTTATTCAAATAACGCGGACAACTTTGTTTACGCGTTTTGGTATTTGCGTGTGACGTCAGGTTTTATTTTTGTAGCTCGTATGTGACGGCATAGATGCCGCTTCAGGTAGATAATATTGATTTAATAGATCTCCTTCCAAAATATTTTAGTCTGCATCATAAATAACAATGAAACTTTTTATTTTTTCAGTGGATTTCGTCGACCAATGGTTCTTGATGAGTTCTCATATTCCTATGGCCACCATCACCTTACTCTATGTTCTATTTGTGATTAAAATTGGACCCGAGTTCATGAAAAAGCGCCAACCTTTCGAATTGAAAAATGTTATGGTTGCGTACAATATAGTGCAAGTTCTGATATCAGCGTATTTGTGTTTCTTGGTAAGTATTTTTATCATTGATATAGCTACAGATATAAAACCAGACAGTTCTCAACAGCGACCCATGGTTAAGTTATGTACCGTTTTATTTATACTTGCTTTTAGCAGCGCCAGAATATCTGAAAATATCCCAACGTATCCCGTTGACCTGCCTATACCAAAATTGCCTGGACCAGGGCCGGACGCTAGATTTCGCTGCCGCCGGTCGCCTCTAGGAGGACACGGCGGTGCTCCGCCCAAGCGGGGCGGGGCAGACCTCCACCGTATGCTCCACCGTGTCCTCCGGTCGATCCACACAATGGTGACACCCGAGCGTTTCCCCCACCTTATCCTGAACAGGAACCTCCCTAAACAGCCGTGTGCAGTGAGGACCTGCATCAGGTAGAAGGTGAAGAAGCCATAGTGCCTCCCAAGCCACTCCTCAAAGAGGGGCTTTATCGCCGCAATTGTTGCGTTCCCGAAGGTGTAAATATCTAACAATCAAACAAATAGTTACGTTCGAATTTATAATATTCGTATATTAAGTATACGCGTAAGTTATGCGTATGTCAACAGTATCGTGCACTTTGAACTACGTGGTCACGGCTAAGCTTTACGCACACAAAACATGCTCGCAAAAAGTTTTCTATTACCTACATATCCTGTGTAGCAGCAAAAGGTCAACTAAAACCCGCAGCCTTATTGCGTAATGAATTCGGAAAGAGCAAAGGGAAAATAGTATGAAAAATCGACCACTCACATAGACGGAAAGTCATATTGCGTCTTTCATCTCGTATGTGATTGGTCGATTTTTCATAATCTTTGCCCTTTGCTACTTCCGAAATTATTACGGAATAAGGCTGCCGGTTCACCACCTTCGTTTGTTTCGTCAATCACGTCATTTTACTCGACAGTTACTTGATATCCTGCTCCAAAGACAACCTAGCATTGAGGCCTATTGAGCACAGTTCCAGGTCAAACCGGAATTGACGACACAGTTAGTCGCGCAGTGATGAGTCATCGGCTGCTGTACTGCATGTCGCGGGTTCGATTCCCGCATGGAAAATAATAATAATTAAACAGTATTATTTGTACATCGATTAAGTTTGGTTCCGTTCCACTGCGATAGATAGATGGTGTTAGCAGCGACTTGCAATTAATACGGTTTATCGGTTCGGGACATTTTTTTTCTTTAAATTCAGTGACGATTGGTTTTGTAGTATTATTTGCACGTTTTTACAGTTTTATTGCACCAAAATGTGTTACAAATATAAACAATCGAGTTGACTGCCTCAGAAATTTAAAACCACGCCATCTGTTGGCATCGATTATAATGATCCGTTCAATAATCTTTGTAATAATGTTTCAATATTTCAAAATTGAATTCATGTAATGAATTAAGAGCCCAATTTTTCGTAATTTTATGTTTAGAAGAGTTGATTTAACAAGAATATACATATTTTATGTTCAATTCTAGAAAATTTTAATTCTACACAACATTCAAAACAAATCGATGTATATCGCGCCATCTATTGATATTTATTTGAACCAAATTTTCTTTCTTAGCGGCGGGACCCGTGGTCTTGAGTTGGTGTTTTGGCAATTGGTCTTGCTTGAGGCAGACGCTAATAGTTGTTTGTTAATATAGTTTAATTAAAACCCGCTTGCTTTTACTTTCAGTGTAGCCGATTGATGCTGACAAACGGTTTTGTGAGCAAGACTTGCCTTTTGGAAAGGGAAGATACGAGACTGAGTGTAAGAATTTTACATATTTTTGAATTTTATATATTTTAGATGGCGCTGTATCGCTTGACACCTCGATAAATAAGCTCCGTGATTACATTTTGTTTAAAAATATTTTAAATCATATTTTTGTGCCAAAACTTTGTAAAATATATACATAAAGGCCTAATTCACCAGTGTAAATGTTTTCGAAGTGACTAATTCAAAAGTGAGTGAAATATTAGGTGTTAAAAATAACATCCTTGACTATTGATAATAAATAAAAGTGACAATTAGGAGTATTAATAACAGTGATAGTATTAGATCAAAACAAACAATCAACCAAACCGTATTCTAAGTTAGCATATTCAACATAAAAAGTGTTCACATTAGTGTCTCAAATAAAAGGAGTACCTACGTGAAGTGGAAAAAAAATTTTCACTTTACTCATACCAACCGATTTGCCAAATTCAAATTAGTCATGCTTTAACATACGCTACTTAATTTCAACTTGGCATTGTAATTGCAGTGTGGCTCAGTTAAATAACAAGCTACATTTAACAGACGCTCGCCTCTCAATTCAAGTTCGAACCCGGGTCACACATTCGAAGACTTTTTGCGGCATTAATTACTCTGTACACTAGCTATTAAAAATCAAGAACTGGCTGACAGAGGGCGCTTACTATAAAAAAGCAACGTCATAAATAACCACAGATAAGCATGGATACAGACAATATCACACTTCGCAAGCAAAACACAGGGTCTTTAACTAACTTATCGGTCTTAACATATGACGATGAAAAGACGTTACTTGACACCACCATGATGAGCGTACCGGACAGCCTGCATGATTATAATGACGGCGACTATGTTAACGACTTAAACGAACAATTAAATGCACTTAAGATGGAACTAATGAGTGCTCATCAGGAAATAGACCACCTCAACACCGAAAACTTTCGATTAAAATCCGATTTAAATAAAGCCCTAAAGACTGTCGAGACATGCAAAAAAATCTGCTTGACTCCCGGCAGGAAAAATAATACACCATCATCATCGGTCAAACAAAAATCAAAGCAGTATAGGATCCGACCAAGTGCCTCAAATAATGACACCAACACAACTACTATCCATTATTGCAAGGAAAGTAAAGTCGACTCTCTCGACAAAGAAACGCAGACTTCCGAGATGACTTACGATACATTGACGCAAAACAAAAACCTGACATCATCTTCACACCGGGGAAATGTAGCTCTAAAAAAACCATTAGGCGTATCTCAACCAACACATAAAAATAAACTCGCCATAATGAGTAGTAGGTGTACCAAAGGAACACTACCGTTAATCGAAGAAGTTTTCTGTAATCAATTTGACTTCTGTCATTATTTGCTACATAACGCCACCATAGAAGAATTGTTAAGGATCGTCGAGGCCAACCTAAAATACTTCACAATGCAAGACTATTGCCTGATCTTCATTGGAGAAAACGATTTAAAAAATAATGAGTATCTAGATATCCTCGATAAATTGAAAAGCACACTAAAAACCATTAAACACACAAATATTGTAATATGCGCTCCGACGTATATAAGAGGGGCTTTAATTCACAATTATAAAGTCGAGCTTTTCAACAACCTTCTAAGTTTGGACATAAAAAACCATGAGTATGCCTATTTTTTTGACAGTAATTACACCCTGACACTTGACATGTTTTCCTATAATACAGGAAACATTAACAAACACGGATGGAGAGACATTTTTGACCAGATCAGACTTAAAATATTAATTGACTACGATCAATATTGTTCTAAAGTTGAAGAAGAACATAGTGGAACTGAAAATACATCGAACTTAATGGTAAATGATAAATCTAATAACTCTGAGTTTTTTCTTTGATAATCATATGTACATCTTGCACCAAAACATAGCTGGACTCCTTAATAAAACGGACCTGCTAACATTACATATCCAAGATCTATTGCAAAAACAAATCAGTATTGAAATGATATGCCTAACGGAACACTTCGTCATTTCTGGTCAAGAAAATTTAATAAACGTGCCAAACTTTAAGTTAGCAGCTTGTTACTCGAGGAGAGAACAGAAGCGAGGAGGTGCGTGTATTTTACTTAAGACCCACCACGATTACAAGGAACTAACTGATGTAAAGAGTTCTTCTATCACAGGCGTTATTGAATGCTGTGCAATAGAAATAATTATTCATAAATTAATAGTAGTATGTATTTATAGGCCACCGAAACTGTCTAATATTAGTCTTTTTTATGACACTTTGGACATTGTATTAAAAAAATTGTGTAATAAATCAAATGTAAAGGTAGTATTATGTGGAGACTTCAACATAGACATTTTAAAACGTAACAGATGCACCTTGGACTTTGAATCTCTGCTCCTAAATTACAACCTTATCTTAAAGATAAACCAACCTACGCGACCAAGGAGCCTTACCTGCTTAGATAATTTTGCTCTGAACTCAAATCTAAAAGGTATTGCTGAAGTGATGGATTTTGCAATATCTGATCATTCAGCTCAAATACTCAAAATTCAAGTCAGTAGAACTTGCAAATTAAAGTATTGGCGCACTCAGATACGTGACTTCTCAAAAGAAAATTTGACTAAATTTAAAAATCATTTAAAAAGTTTGTCCTTTTCAGACGTTTACAGCGAGAGTAACCCTAGTGAGTCTTATGATATTTTTATTGAAATTTTTAAACTACTTTACAATCAGTGTTTTCCAATTAAATGGATTAGAATTCGATCGGAAACAAAAATTAAATGGATTTCGAAAGGCATTAAACTCTGTAGTAGGAAACAAAGAAAACTGCTATGGAAATATAGATTGAATCCGTCAAGCAAAAATCAAAAATTATTTAAGACATACTCGCGAAGATTAAAAAAGATTATTAAACTTACTCAGAGGGCACAGAATAGTGACATTATTAATAAGGCCCACAATAAATCTAAGGCTGCGTGGCAAATTATCAACAATAATAAGCATATTAAAGAACCTATCTTAAAAATTGACAATCAAAATGTGACAATAAAGGATCCCAGGAAAATAGCAACATCGTTTAATGACTTCTTTATTGACCAAGTACAAACTGTATCTTATGACACATCTGACGGAATTAATGACCTAGTAAATGGCTCGAATTCAATGTTTATGTCACCGACAATCCCATATGACATAATAAGAGCAATTAAATCACTTAAAAATACAAAAAGTTATGGGTACGATGAGATTACTACCAGTGTTGTTAAATATGTTAGTGATGTTGTTGCTGGACCTCTAAGTCATATTGTGAACTGTAGTGTTGAATCTGGTGTATTCCCCAATAGCCTAAAAACCGTAGTAATAAAACCTTTACATAAAAAAAATAATAGAGAAGAAATGTCCAATTATAGACCAGTAGCATTGATCCCAATATTCTCTAAGGTATTTGAAAAGATTATTTATCAAGCAATGGATAGATTTTTGAGTAAATATAATATATTAAGCGAGGAACAAATGGGGTTTAGGAAAAATAAAAATATTAATATGGCAATATATAATCTCTTAACTAATATTATGACAAATGTTGACAATAAAATTCCTGTTTGTGCAATTTTGACTGATATGACTAAGGCATTCGACTACGTAAACCATGATGTCCTTTTAAAAAAACTTCACGCCTATGGTATAAGAGGAAATATCCTAGAACTAATCAAATCATATCTTCGAGGCCGAATGCAATACACAGAAATAACAAGAGTATGCCTAAAAACTAAACGTGAAATTAAATATACTTCAGATTGTAGAGAGGTCAAACATGGCGTACCACAAGGTAGCGTTCTGGGACCACCGTTGTTTCTCTTATACATTAATGATTTACCCCGTCAAACACATCACCCTATGGTGTTGTTTGCGGACGATAGTACTGTGATAGTTAAATGTTCGGACTTAAAAGAATATGAAAGTGAGATTAACAGCACATTAGAGAGTATCATTAATTGGCTTAACATGAATAACTTGATTATAAATTTACAAAAAACGAAAGTTATGCATTTTTACCAACGGATTAGTCCCGCTAATTTAACTGTCGGCTATAGTGGGCAAAAGGTTGACTCAACAAACGTAGCGAGACTCCTGGGAATCTTAATTGACAGCAATCTGACTTGGAAACCTCAATCTGAGGACGTGTGTAAAAAATTGAGTAAATTAGCGTATGTTCTGCACAACTTATCACATAAAGTAAGCCATACTACACTTTTAACAGCTTACCATGGTTTGGTTGCATCAATATTGAGGTTCGGAGTAATTTTCTGGGGCAACTGTAGCGAGAGGGAGCAGATTTTCAGGGCTCAAAAGCGCTGCATAAGGTCAATGTCAAGTTTAAAAATAACTGAGAGCTGTGAGCCTGTGTTTAGGTCAATGAAAATACTAACCTTCCCGTCTCTATACATATTGGAAGTGTCAATTTTTGTTAGATCGAATTTAAATTTATTTCCGACACTAGCCAGCATTAGATTACGCTCAGGTCCTTTAAGACTACAATATAATAAGTTACTACATACAGGAAAATATAAAACAGCACTATTAAGAAAGAATATTATGTCCATGGGGCCTATCATATATAATAAAATTCCGCATAATTTAAAAAATCACCCTATTCGTATATTTAAAACTAAGTTGACTACATTACTATTGGAAAAATGTTACTATTCTGTTAATGACTTCCTGAATGATAAAGATTTTTAAGTGTTACTTAAATTTTCTTATAATTGACATTTTTAAATGATTATATTTTTTTATAATTCCTATTTATGCTTTTGACATTTTTTTTTATTATTGACATTTAAATTTTTTTTTTTAATCGACTATGTATGTGACATTTTAAATGATAACATTTTTTTTTGTAATTCTTAGATATTGATTCGTAATTGATTGTGTATGTGACATTTAAGTTGTTTGTGATTTTTTATTTTGTTGTCTGATGCCTTGTTAGATAATAAGTCAATGACAATTATTGTATTGTACACTTACAAATACCACTTTTTGATATGAGTGATAAAGCGATAAGGGCCAGTAAAATTCAAGCCCTACTTGAAGAAGGTTATTTGAAAACTTACGATTCACAGCGGTGATCAACTGTCCAGAGAACTTGGCAACGGTATCGAGAGACCGGTTCACAGAACCAAGAGATGACCGCTTTTTGGTGAATCAGGCATTGCGGTATCGTTAGGCATCAACTGTGGACCTGAAGAAGAGCCTTGAAGAAGTATGAAGAGTAGAAGTTAGCTTGTGGACGGTCAGGAGGAGGCTTTTGGCTGCCAATATCAGGAGTTACCACCCGGCTCGGGGCCCTAAATTACTCCATGAGCAACGTGTTGCTTGACTTCAGTTTGCTCGAAACTGTGCTTCATGGACTCTGGAGGACTGGAATAAAGTATTGTTTTCTGATGAAGCTAGAATCTCTTTTTAAGAGGGGGCCGATGCCGGCGAGTGCTGCAAAGACCACGGGAACGCTATGCGGAAGTGTGTTTCGAAGAAATCACCTTATGGCGGTGGCTCCGTTATGTTTTCGGCAGCAATTAATTCGATGGAACGTATGGAGTTACATTTCATAGAAAATGGAACATTAAAGGCACACCGGTACATAATGGAAGTCCTAATTCTATATGCACAACCCGCATTGACTGCACTTTGGGCAGATTCCATTTTTATGGACGACAATGCTCGCCTGCACCGTTCTGGCGACGTGGAAGGGTACATGCAAGAAGTTGGGTTCCGTCGTTTAGATTGGCCAGCTCGAAGTCCTGACCTCAATCCGATTGAGCATGTCTGGGATGTTCTAAAGAGACGGGTAAGATCAGTGCAACCTGCTCCAAAAAACATCAGGGAGCTAAAAAGAGTCATTGCAGAAGAGTGGGAACGTATTCCTCAAAACATTATTAAATACATCGTGGAAAGTATGCCCGGAAGTATTCAAGCTGTGATTTTGGCAGAGGAGGTCACTCTCGTTATTAGGTCTTTTCATTTATTTATTGTTTTTAATTAAAACAAGTAAAAAAATCTTTTTAAATTACGAGAATTCACTTCACGCGTATTAATTTACACGATTATAAGTATACAGACTACGTCGAACAATTAAATTTCATTTAATTAACTCAAATCGACCTTGGAATGTAAATTTCCTTACGTGCCCGTTTTTTTTTTTTTGCAAAAGCTTGTATTATATCACAGCTTAGAAAGACTAACACTTGAGTATTTTATCCATCGATACCTACGATATAAGTTGGTCACACTGAAAGTTTTTAGAATAAGCCAGCAAGTTTTTAAAATTCGAATAGGAATGTTTCCTGAGTAGAAAAATATTTTTTTTCTATTTTGTCCGTCAGTGAGATTATCAAATAATATTGTACCTGAATGTTTTTGCTTTGTTAAATAAATCAGAATTGACAAAGATAAAGAGCATCAAAATTCAGGAGTGGGGGCTTGTGTCGTCATTTTGTCAGTATAAAGTGTATAGCACAGCGTGACGTCCCTCTATATTTGAACGCATTTTTTTGTCTACGAGGTAAACAAAAATACGTGTCCAATATTTTTAGGTAATCTAACTGACGAACTAAATAGATTTTTTTGACATCCCTCTTTTTTTTCAAATCTGTAGATGTGTTAATGAATTCATAGTTATTTCATTTGTTTTTACAAATTGGCAGCAATTTAAAAAGTGTCTTTGGTGCGTCAAAATGGGTTTAACTATATAAAAGATAATTTAATTACGACTTTCATTGCGATCTTACTCATTAACAGGTTTCTACATCAGTCCATTGTTTATTTTCTAAAATCTTTAATGTGTCCCCGTACCTAAGTCTAAATTTAACTCAAACAAAGCTATCAGCAACTGTCTACCCTTTTCCTTACTGAAATAATTATATAATCTTCAATATATTGATTCCAGATTTCAACTTGCATGTACTACTACCATTTGGCAAAAATATCTGAACTTTTGGACACCGTGTTCTTTGTCTTGAGGAAGAAAGACAAACAGATCACGTTTCTCCACGTTTACCACCATGCGATGATGGTAATGACAAGCTATTTGATACTGAAGTATGAACCGACATACCCAACGATATTTATAAGGAGTATCAACTCGTTTATACATGTGATCATGTATGCTTACTATGGACTGTCTTCGTTCCCAAGTTTGACGAAGTATTTGTGGTGGAAGAAGTATATCACTAAGTTGCAATTGGTAAGTTCCTGAATTTTTATATTATGGTTCTCTTTTGCTTAAATTCATTTTCGGTTTCGGATTCGGTCAAGTTTCGGCAAAAAACGAGTTTCGGTTTAGATTCGGCAGGTTTTCTGCCGAAACTACGACCGAAACGAAACAGCATTCGGGAGTTCTCGCGCTATGATCGGTTATGTTTGGCGCGTTAAATTCCATCCAAGCGATTAAGCGACGAATAAATTTTGCCGCGTCCACGGGGGTAACCACAAGCTCTTAGAGTAAGGTTATTTTGAGATCGAGTAAGTGACAGATGTATACAAGTCAGATACATCTGTCCCTTACTCGATCTCAAAATAACCTTACTCTAAGAGCTTGTGGTCACCCCCCACGTGCCTAATCATGTTGTGACTGGCTTGTTCTTGCAGTTCGTTTTGTTCGTTGTGATTTATTTTGAATTCAAATTCAAATTCAAATTCGAAATTTATTTAATAAAGAACAGTAATAAAAAGATTTTTACATTGGCCCCAAACTAGGCAAGCCTGTATCTTGGGAACCAATTTTGAGGGTAAACATTTAGAAGATTTTAGACACATGTTCGGTTTCAGAGAAAAGTAAAATACAAACAAAAAATAATAATAATACAAAACAATAAAATTTTAGGAAAATAAAAGTAGGTAGTAAACAATTAAAAAGTTCCCTGATATAATATTTCTTTATACTTTATAAATTTTAACGCTATTTTGTAACTATGAGTTTGAGTATGAATGTGAGTATAAAATGTGTGAATGCGAATGAGAGTGTAAATGTGAGTGTGACTGTGAATATGAATGTGGGTGTGAATGTGAGTATGATTTGTTTTAAATTTTACTTTGCCACGGAAATTATTTTTTCAGCATCGTCATAAGATAGGCTCAGCAGCCATGAAGTTATTTTAATTTTAGCCTGTTTCAGAGTGAGATTTTTTATGTTGCACTTGTTGATAACTTCATTGTATACATGAGAATGCAGAAAAAGTGGAAGTCTTTGTGCGTATGCGGATTTAGTTGCAGGAGTAGGGATCCTGAACTTGCGTTTGGCCTGTAAATTACTTAGGTCACTCCTCCTAAGAGTTCTGCTGTGGGTCTTTGTTGTTACCTTCAGTATGTACATTTTCCTTACGCTTAGAACTAAAGTTTCCGAGTATAAGATGTCTGTAGGGAAACGGTAAGGCTTGTGTAACAGGGTTTTGAGAACTGCGCGTTGTGCTCTTTCGAGGGTTATCAGGTGAGATTTTGCAGCTCCTCCCCAAATTGTTATGCAATATTGTATTAGCGACTGACACAGAGCCACATAGACAAGTTTTTTTACATCGTCGCGTGCACAGTCTCGTATCATTCTCATAATATATATTTGCTTCCGTACGCGTTTAACTAGTTCCGTAATTTGTGGTTTGAATGACAGGTGCTGGTCGATGATAACTCCCAAATATCTCATTACGTCTACTCTGTCAATGTTATTGCATGAGCATTGGGTGACTGTGTTATATGTGCTGTGACAACTTTCTTTGTGGATTTTAAGACTCCATAACGGTATTTTTGTAGCCAGTGTTTTCCTAAAAGCTATGAACTTCGTTTTTTCTACATTCAGTGTAAGCAAATTCCTGTTGAGCCAGTTTGCGATTGTGTTCACTGCTACTTCTGCTTTCCCATAGACGTCCTCCCAATCGGTTCCGTGGATTAGTATCACCGTGTCGTCTGCGTAACAGATTATGTCAGCACTTGGTATGGTAAGATTGAGTATATCATTCATATATATTGTAAAAAGTGTCGGTCCAAGTATGCTGCCCTGTGGGACTCCGAAGCTGATTTCCTGTTCTTCGCTGACTATATCTTCAACTCTGACGCACTGCCGTCTCCCACTCAAATAACCACGAAGCCAGTCAAGTGCTGTTCCTCTTATTCCGAACCTTTCAAGCTTTCTAAGGAGTATTGGGATAGAGACGGTATCGAACGCCTTAGCAAGGTCCAAAAATATACCTAGGCAACGTTCACCACCATCAGTATGTTTGGATATAATGTTCGTCAACAGTTCGACCGCGTCAGATGTAGATTTGCCTTTTCTAAACCCAAATTGCCTTTCTGAGAGAAATGAGTTGTTTTCTAGGTAATTAACTATGCGAGTATTCATTAGTTTCTCCAAAACTTTTGAAAAGATGCTAAGCAGAGAAATAGGTCTATAATTATCCGGGGAGTTCTTGGGTCCGGCTTTATGAATCGGAGACACCACAGCTACCTTCCACTGCTCGGGGAAAACCCCTGTCGAAATACTCAGATTACATATGTAAGTGAAAGGTTCTAAAATACTGGTTCTTATCACTTTGATTAGAGATGGTTTAATTTCGTCCAGCCCAGGTGCACTATCGTGTTTGAGGTTTCTTATAATAGTGTCCACCTCAGTCATATCTGTCGGTGTTATGAACATTGAATCCGCCGGTGATGTATTACAATCAATATTAGCTGCTAGTGCTTCTTCAGTACTTCTTAGACTCTGCAGTATCTGTTCAGACAAGGTTTTGCCTATTGTAGAGAAGTAGTTGTTGCAGTGTTTAACTGATTCTTTTGCAGAACTTTTGGCTTTAAGCAGTTCGGCCGAGTCATTTCTTTTCTGTCGCATGTCGCAAATATCTTTTATTGTTGTCCACAGTTTCCTTGTATTTTGACTGTTTTCTTCCAAGGCTTTACTTTCGTAATTTTTCTTCGCTTTCCGTATGATTCCTATAAAAAAGTTTCTGTATCTAGTGTACGAAAGTTTAAGGGTGTCATTATTAGGGTCTAGATTTACCTGTCGGTGCAAACTATCCCTGTGCCGCATACATCTCATCAATCCTGGAGTGATCCAAGGCTTTAAGTTGTATTTCGAGCGGCTACTTTTAATTAAATGTGTGTGTGAGTTTACTACTGAACTGACAATATTAGTAAAACATTCTAACGCCTCATTCACGTTACTCTTGCCGGTAACGGTGCACCAATCAGCCTTCTTAAGATCAGCAGAAACAGCATCAAAATTTGTCTTCGGGATAATCCTTTTCTTTCTATTTGGTTTTCCATTTGTTATTTTGAGCCCGGCCATAGCTAAATCATGGTCCGTTACCGCACATTTGGCAACTACCCCCACCAGTGAATCTTTACTTCTTATGTAAATGTGATCCAAACAGCTGTCTCGCCTAGTGGGTTTTGAAATGGCGGGAAGTAAGCCATGTTGTGCCATCAGAAACTGATACGCTACGTTATCAGAGTTTGGAGTCTCCGTCAGAATGTCTATATTCAGGTCTCCCAGTAGCATCAACCTGGAATTTTCTTTGAATTTGCACAAATGAGAGTCGAGAGATACCAAAAACTTATCCAAATTAACGGTGGAAGGGGATCTGTATATCCCAAGAATCTTTATAAAACTGTTTATGCTTACCAGTAGACAGTCTGCATCATCTATCTCTGGTTCTGATACCGACGCTGAGACTGAGTCTCTCACATAAATGATTACTCCGCTTGCCCGGTTTTTATGGCGAGTTGTGTGGAACACGTTGTAGCCTTCAATTTGTCTGATAACAGAACTCTCATGCAGCCAGCACTCGGTAAGTACAATAATATCGTATTCAATGTCTAATCGTTTCAGCGCTATCAGGAAACTGTCAAAGTTACACTGTGCACTTCTGATGTTAAGCGTAAGTATCTTGAAGTTGTAATCGCAGTTAAGGTATTAAATTCGGTAAGTTTTATTACGTGATATAGCATAAGAGTAGATAGTAAACATCAAAAAATGACGAAGACTGCATAGCTATGTAATTTAAAGATAAAAAAATAAAGACTGACTGATTATAATAACGAAAGGAAACCGTTTGTCCTGGTAGTGTCATGTGATGAGGAAGGATGAAACGCATGTTACTAAAAGAGTTATGAATATAGATGTGGATGGTGGAGAGGGATGGTGTGAGGAGTGATATGAAAGAAAAGGGCGTCAGTGGTGGAGTGACGGGGGACAGGATGGTATGGAAGAAGAAATCGTGTTGCGCCGACCCCAAGTAACATGGGACAAGAGCAGGAAGATGATGATGATGATGATTATGATAACGTTTTCTTTATTTTTTCCTTAAAACATGAGTCTTGTATGCAAGTTTATGCAAGCTATAATTAATAACAAAAAAAAAAGTTTCGGTTTCGGCCGAAACTGAGACTATTGCAAAATTTTGTTTCGGTTTCAGTTTCTATCGTAAAACCAGTTTCGGTCGGACACTATTAAAATTCAACTCAGACGGTAAGCCAATATTCTCACTTAATTAAATCAAAAGATTTAACGTGATCAAGTTGATACACCTTCGTAATAATGCGATGAAATCACATTGATAGTCGATTTTTACAAAGCGAATTGCAAGTTTGGTCATTTTAATTACATGGCGGTAGTAAACCCATCGTAACAGACGTATACGCTGAGTACGCAGTCACCGTCAGCATGCGTCGTATTGCAACTATGCATTTACCGGAAATTAAAGATAATTATTTTTCTTTGCATTATATCCAGTCTTGCATAAGCCACCAGCTCAATATCCTGTATTTTTATAATTAAATTAATGTAGCAATAAATAAATATTATTTAACTAAATGCCCGATCGCCGAAACATAACTCGGTGCTTGGAAAAGATCTGTGTCCAGCATTAGTCTTCTTATGCTGTTTGATTATATAATCATCATCATGTACATATAGATTACTCTAAGTTCAAGATGTGGCTTAGTAACATAATTAAAACACAATATCGCACCTATATGCCCCGAATTGTTACGCAGAGGTGCACCTTTAGTACCTAAACCTACATTTTGCGAGTTATGTTTAAATCCTATGTAATAGGGGTAGAGAGTATTGCTATCAACTGGGCCAAATCCAGACTCTACTAATGTGAAATTCCTGATAGAAAAACCCAATAACACTTTCCCCGACAAAGGAATCAAACCCAGGACCTCTTGCTCACCAGTAGCCCTTGCAAATAATAACAATTAGCTGTACCCGCGGCTTCGCTCCCGATAACTACCTATCCTACCTGACTTACCTACCTACCTGTACCTACCCTATATACCTAGGCCTACCTACCTTACTTACCTTTATACCTAAATAGATCGAGTGTTCACTGCACAGAATACTATTTACTCTAAGGAAAAGAACATCGACTTCATATAAATAAGTAAGGACAGATTTGCTGCGCGCCATCTAGTAGCATTCTAGAACACCACACCGAAACGAAAACATAAAACAAACTTTTTTCAAAAAAAATCTACCGGCTTTTTTTATTGTCGATAGGCTCGCGTTTGACCACTACATCGCCTGATGGTAAGCGATGATGTGGCCTACGGCGAAGCAAGATTGCCTAGAAGTAACAAAAATAAATAAAAACACTACAAAGTGAAAAATAACTTTCTTTTTGGATGTTGGTGTCTTTGATAGTTACAATTTGTTTTCGTTATAGACATCGACTTCCAAAAAGAAAGATATTTTTCACTACAAAGTGAAAGAAGTAGTATTTTATTGGAAAAAAGGTTTTTTATTTTCACCTTTTTAGTAGTACCAAATAGGCAGATTCATAAGTAAGGTCATATCGTATCATGAAACTTGAACAAAACCGGTGAAATAAAGGTGTACCAAGGTGAACTATACACATCTGCGTAACCCTTTAGAGCTTACTGGCGTAATGTTTTGTTATGAAATGGTATCAACAATAAACAGACATGCGATTGCAGCAATCCTGAGAGATTTGCCGTCATTTATTGAAGAGTTCTACTGTATATCTCCGAAGTTTTACATCAGATCTTCACCATATTAAAATGGGACCAATTTGGGAACATACTCTTTCAAAATCGGCTTATATCGCTTACGATTAGGTGAGATGGTGGTCAAGCGCGAGCCTATCAATAATCAATAATAATTAATTAATTAATATTAATTAATTAATAATATTATGAAGAGGAAAGATGTTTTTGTTTGTTTGTTTGTACCGAATAGGCTCCGAAACGGGAGCGAAGCCGCGGGGAACAGCTAGTCAATAATAATAATAAAAAAGATAACGGTGAACATAAACAAAAAAAAACAAACAATAAGTCAAGAATAGCGGCAGCTGAATTATTCTACGAACCACATTGCACGCACGTCAACGTCATTATTGACATTAGTAGTACGATTAGAGATCTAAAATCTCATTTAACGTATTTTTTAGTCTCGTGCATTAGGTCCCGAATTATTATTTTTACTCTACTCACACTTAAAATAGGCCTTGAACTTGGAGGTATATCGTTGTTTTGACATAGAGAGTTGAACCCCTAGTTCGCTACGTTCCCGCATATGGGCGCGGCGGGTGAGTTTTAGGGACCCTAACTACCTATCAATGTTTTTTTCTGTGGTCGTTCTTCCATGGAAAATCTAAACACCGCCATTCAGAAAATGACACGTTATGCACAACGCCATCTATCGAATATGGAGTTCAACAGTCCGCGTACCTGAATGGTGTATGTTGCGATATTTTACTTCTTGAACACCTTAAATTCATCTATCTTTTGATAGAGTGAACCGATTGCGATGATGCAAAAACTAAGTAATACATCAAGTTACGCACAATTTTTATGTATAAAAGTTATCTACATTGGTTTTATAGATTTTACGTGATGCGTGCACAAATAAACAGATAAACAGACAAAAATTCAAAAAATGCTGGCAATGGGTTCTGTTGGTTTTTCTTTAACACCCTGGCTATTTTTTTTAAATATTTTCGATGTACAAAAACGACTTTTCTACAGATTTACATCTTTTTAGTAAAAACAGCGATAGACATAGTTATGTTACTAGAAATAGGGACCAATTAATTCAACCAGGTTTCAGGCTGGCTAAAGTAGCTTCATCTTTTATGGAGTACTGTATAAAATCTTACAATAAAATACCGCCTCACATTTTAGAACTGAATGAGGCGAAATTCAAAACTTTTATAAAACGCACACTATGTAGGCAGGCATATTATATGTTGGGGGATTACATCGCTGATAAAAATGCTTGGCTCAGCGCTAGTCCAGCTCCACAGTCACTAGGGTACAATAACAAGTTATAAGCAGAAAAGTTCTGAAGTATTGTTGTATAAACTCAATTTATTTTTATATTATATAACTGCACAGCACATATGTGAGTACTATGTACCAACTGTAAATCTACCATTTGCTATACCTTTGTGACGTACGTTGACTTCAGTGTGCCCTGGCAGTTGATAGTGTGTCATGCTCTCTCTAATGTCTCTCTGATGGTGGCACATGTGTTGGATCATTCGGTTCCCTTCATGATGGTTGAGCTGAGTGGTGCCGATCCATGTGTCATGTTCGTGAACGGGCGCCATCAGTTGGGATTGGTCATAACTTAGCTGCCTCCGCCTGTTTTTAATTACCTAATTATTGTATTTTTAATTGTTTGTTTTACTGTAGAAGCTTTTAAGTGCGTTACTTTTTTTTTGTTTTTTTTTTACATCGTTCTCACATGTATGTATTTTTTTTCTCAACAAAATAATGTAACCAAATACTTGTAAAACACATTTTTTGTAAAAGAGTATGTGTGGAGTTTCTTGTCCATTCTTCTCCACAACAAGCTACATTTCCGAATGGACGGTAGAATCAATTACCCCCGGTTTCCCAGCTCGGAATTGTCGGGGGGTTGGTGTGGCGGGTTGTCGGGCGCGCGTTGTCTGCTGTGATTGGTTGAATGAATTTTCAACAGCCAATCGCAGCGGATAGCGCTTGCTTGGCAGTTTGTCGCATTGGTTCGCCGATGATTTTGACGTTCGAAAGTGCCGCTTAATGGCCTAATTGAATAAATAAATTTTGATTTTGATTTTGATTTGGGACAATCCCACCGCACTATTCCCAAACCACTGCAACTCCTGAAAGCCAGAATCAACAGTGGCGACCACCAGAAAAGCGCCGAGGCAATGATGCTCGACGAAGTCCCGGAGAATGAATTTACCTGTCTTGGATCCCGCAACGAAATTAATCAGAAAAGAATAACGGATATATAACGGATTTATTGATTGATTGATGTAGTGTCATCAACACACATAATTATATTTCAATGCGTGATCAAACCTAATTTCAGCGCCTGATGCTTTTTCAACATTAAATTTGTCGTAACAGCAAAACTTATTTTTGTTTCCTTTTTTTTCAGGTACAGTTCATGCTGGTCCTAATACATTTCGTGATGACCTACACGACATCAGAATGTATTCCTTCGTACCCTCTATCTTTAACTATAACACTCAATGCGTCTCTATTCATATTTCTATTTGGAAAGTTTTACGTGGAATCCTATTCTAAGAAAGATATAAAACAATTAAATGGAAATAGAGCAAATCAAGAAGTAATAAAATCGAGTAAAGATGAACTCAAAAACTATGATAAATGTAATGGAAATGGTGAAAGACATAGCAAAGATGACAATAGTGTAGTTAATAGGAAGAAATTGATGAATGGAAAAAAATAAATTATTTTAAACTCGATAAGAGTTTTACTTTAAGTAGATATGTTTTACCTCAATTTTAACCTCCGACGGAAAAAGAAGAGTATTATAAGTTTGACGTGTGTATCAGTGTGTTTGTGTATTTGTGTATCTTTCTGTGGCATTATAGCTCCTAAACTGATAAACCGATTTTTATATAATTTTATTTGTTTTGTTTGAAAGATGACCTTGTCGAGAGTGTTCTCAGCTATTAAATCGGTCCAGCTGTTCATAACATATGAATGGCTGGACCAAAGCGCATTTTACTCTTTGAATCAGGGTATTTTCGCAAGATATCGTGTCTTAATTACGTGTTTCGGTGGATTGTCGATCGAATGGTGTCTACTACTAAATAAAACGATATCAAAATCGGTTCATCCTATTAGGAGCCCTGATGCCACAGACAGATACACAAATACACACTCAAAGGTACACACGTCCAACTAATAACACCCCTCTTTTTCCAACGGGGGTAAATAAACTAAGATAGAGTGAACTTCAATAGAGATGTCAATACCTAGCACAGACATAAAGCGGAAAGACAGTTCGATAAGCATTAATTTTTGAAAACTCATAGTTGCTAATCGTTGCTCATACCAAATCCAAAGGCGTTTTTAAACGACGTTAAAAAAAGGAGGGGTACCTCAATTCGTCGGAATATGTTTATGTATGTATCCTCCTTCCCCGATTACTCAAAGACGCCCGGACCGATTTGGAAAATTGTTCTTTTGTTTGAAAGGCTAAACTTCCTTGGATTAAATTTGGTGAAGATCTGAAGAAGACCTTCGCAGATATACAATGAACTCGTCTATAAATGACGGCAAATCTCTCGGGATTGCTGCAACTGCATGCCTATTTATTTTTTACACCATATCATAACATAACATCATGCCAGTACGCACTTAGGGGTATGCAGATACGTACGTACAATGTACACTCTCATTTCTTCGGTTATGTTCAAGTTTCATGTTATTCGGGTAATCTATTCTGGCATAACTTTGGGCATAACCTATAGGTTTTGTCTTACTATACGAGAAAATCTTGCCTTTTATGTACCACAACCGGTGTCAAAAACGAAGAAAAAAGAACGGGAAGACCGACTTCCGAAGTTAAAGTTATTTTTCACTTTGAAGTGTCTTTATTTGGTAGTTTGGTAGTTAGTTTTTTGTGAAGTATGGATGTATTTTTTTGAACAAATGTTTTTGAAGTGTTGACACAAAAGTCTAAACAATGATAATTCTATGATAAAAAAATAAATACAAAAGAATATTGGGTCAAGGGCCAGCCAACGATTCGAAAACTCAACGATTAGAAAACTTAATGATATATTTGCCCATTACACATAGTTATACGGTGGACGGGGTACCTCTGACTAGGGTCACCGAAGTGAGGGACTTGGGTGTCTGTTTCACCACTGGGCTAACGAAAAAAGCATATAGAAACCTAGGATTTGTCCTGAGAACGGTTAAATGTTTCACAAATATAAAAGCTATAACGGCATTGTATAATTCCTTAGTAAGGAGCCAATTAGAATGTAATGCAGTTATCTGGGCTCCGCATGAATTTAAATATGGTCTCATGTTGGAGCGCGTACTGAATAAATTTATCATATATAAATATATGAGGGAATACGGGTTATATCCATTTTATCCATTGATGTATCCAATTCTATTTGTCTTAGGTATGGTCGGATATAATGAACTGAGGGTCAGGAGGCAACTCACACTTGTTTCTTATACTCGTATTTTTAAGATAATTAGGGGGAAGATACACAATGCAGATATATTGCGAAGAGTCGAACTAGTCGTGCTAGACGGGTATGTGGGTCGTCGTTGCCAGCCACGGTTGCTAGCGGTGCCGAGCGCGCTCCGCACTCTTAGGCTCGGCGCAAACGGGCCACTGACCACAGCTATCGGTGGCTGTCGCGCGCTACCGCCACATTTGTAACAGTTGCAGAAGAGCGTGACAGCCACCGTTGTTCGGAAGCCACCATTTTTCTGTTGCTGTATAGATCAGAATTTAAATCCCAAATAGCAGATCGTAATTGGATTGCCGGTGGTGGGTGTCGACGTCTTGTGTGGCCCGGAGCAACCACAAGCGGCGAGTCGTGGACACTGCTATAGCGAGTGGCCGCCACCGTCTACACGTTTGCGGTGCTTCCATACAAAATATATGGAAAAGTGTGTTAAGTCGCTGTCGCTAGCCACCGATGGCAGCGGTCGGTGGCCCGTTTGCGCCGAGCCTAAACCTCATTGCTGATGACGTCGACAGTTTCAGTACCTCTTTGGGTGAATTCGAAAGAATAGCTACCTATAGAATTTGTTATGATACAAGTAGTAGAACTTTTTAATTTCTAAAGTTACTCTACATTATCGCATTGGGTCTAGCCTGTAAGGATATTGTATGTTTTGAGTGAATAAATAAATAAATATTTTATGTAAAATAATTCAAAGAGATTATAGCAGAAAAGCTGTGCTGTTTTAGAATGGAATAGAATAGAAGATTATATATATATTATTATTTGATTGTGGCAACGATGCATAAATTATTTTCTCAACTTGCAGTTTTTTAGGAAAATACATGCTTACTATCCTTTTTAGTACCTACATACATAATAAAGCATAATTAACTTCTTATCCGTCATGAGCATTATTTTATTACAAACATTCATTGAAGTAGGTCGAATTTTGATTGAACATAAATTGTATTTATTTATTTAAACTTCATGTACAGTGCAACTATTTTCTTAATGCCCCTCGGCAAACTTTGTGTTTTGTCAATCGTCGGATTTCTATCAGTTGGCCTTTGTACTTCTACTTGGTGCAGACCGAACGCTCTCAATCAACTTGGAAGAATACAGAGTTGTTAATACTCTTTTAACTAAATGTAATTTATTTAAAAAATGGGAGGAAAGCTGCTAAAGTCGCAGGCATAAATATTTTTACAGCTCTATATCAAAGATAAGCCAAATATTTGCTCGTTTAATGTGTTTTTAGAATTTGAAGGAACTTTCCTATTGTAAATAATGATCAAATTGATAAATTACAGCACCAAATCGCAAATAAATACTATGATTATGATTATCTGGGTATAAAACCATTAAAAAATAAATGTCATGTACTGCTTTCTTACATGGGGCAGTCGCATAGTACCAGACATAAATTTAATATTTAATTAATTCTCACGGCAAAGGCTTGTATGACACATGCCAAATTACCTATTGTAGTGATCTTTATTTTCGTAGCAATAAGGTTGCATTCATAGCCATAACAGTGAACGGTCTGTTGTCAGATGCTAGCCGCCAGTTTGAAATAAGAACTTGCGCGGTAATGTTTTTGTAAAAACCATCGGAAGAGTCAGTTTATGATGTTGGTTTCTGGGGTCGGTCTTGTATGTATATTAAATTTTCAAATAATTTTCTCTCCAATTTAAGTGTGGCCTTAAGCTATCTATGGTAGTGGGCGAGGCTAAAATCCTCAGATGTCGATTGTCAACTGTTCTTCTTCATTCCGTTAATTCTATAGTTCAAAGAATTTAATACTAATCGTACATACCTACACCGCGGCCCATAATATCAAATTGTATTTTATTTATTAAACTAAAGGCATAGCACGTAAGTATTAAAACTTTTGTATGGTGGCAGAGTTTATTATTACAAATATGGTGGCATAAAATTATAAACTCAAATTCAATATTTCGCATATAGCAAAGTAAAAATACAATTACTTGTGCAGCATAATACTTAGTTGTTAGAACTTTTGTTGTAAGGTATAACTAATCCATCCATGCATATGGGTAAAGATTGCAAAAACTTAAATGTTTTTTTGGCATTTACGAGCCATTTTCAGTTTTCCATTATTCCACATTACTCTACCTGTTAGCATTTTGACTAATATAAAGTTTAGATAGTACTAATAAAGAAACAGTAAATTATTAAAATTTTATATTATTGTTAGAACACGAAATTTTAGGAATTATCTACTTCATACCGATTGCTCTAAGCTCAGCATTTTTGTACATAGCAATGAATTCACATTAGGTATCCACCTAGCAAAAATAAAAATCTTTTGAATTATCGAAGGGCATATTCTTCTGGCTATTGGACTACCTGCCATTGTCGGTCTTCAGTTTTGTGAGCTGGCTCTGCCCAATAGCCAGATCCCTTGAAAACACCTTGGAGCCTTTATTTCGCTCAATCGCGTCTTTAATACGCTCGGTGTTAAAGCGGCGGAGGTCTCTTTTCAAGGATTTAGAGATCTGTCTATTGACTTGCGGGTTTTTGCGCGCCTCAGCTGAAGACTGCAGGATCATCTCACGCCTCTCTTTCATAAGCTTAAGAGTAGGGTCTGAGAGCTTTTTGTTTCAATCTGTACGACGGGCCTTGAAAATTTAGACCCGACCGTATGGACCGCTTCCACGAATCCATCGCTGTATTCGTCCACGGAGTTCACCAGGCATTCGAACCGATTCTGGAGTTCAAGATGAAAGCTCTCGGGGTTTTGGACCTGGATCTGTCCTGGACGGAGTGTGTACTTCATCAGTTGAGACTTTTCATACTTAATATTAATGTTCAATGTACCTCTTACCATGTGGTGACCGCTCCCGGTTTTTCACCGAATTGATTACAGAGACATCATTGAACATTTGCTTCTTAGTTGACATGATGAAGTCAATCTCATTTTTTGTTGCACCATCGGGGCTCTGCCAGGTCCACTTCCTGTGTTGACGATTTCTGAAGAAGAAGTTCATCATATAGAGGCCCTCCTTGTCCATAAATCTGGCCAGTACGTGACCCCGGTGGTTCCGTGGTCCATCTCCAAATTTCCCGACTTGCAACTCATTGTCGTCTCGTTTGCCCAGTTTTGCGTTGAAGTCCCCCATGACAACGGTGAAGTGAGTTTTGAAACCATGCATGGCTCTAGAAATATCCTCATACATGGTCTCCACTTCGTCGTCGGGGTGTGCCGATTTCAGGGCGAAGACCTGTATGACCTTTAGTGATTATCTCGAGGATATTTTGAGTATATATACACGCCATCCTGGTCGACACACTCTCTATCTTCACCTCTTTATTCACAAGGGACTTGTGGACGATAAACCTGACACCACCCTGGGACTGCCGGTCACCCTCTTGGAAATAGAGAAAATTACTGGATTTAAGGATTATCGTGTCTCTCTTTTCGGACTTCAGATAACCCTATAATACTCCATCGCAACCTACTCAATTCCTCTTCGAGTTCAGTGATCTTCTCATCGGTCCGAAGTGTGCACGGGTTGTACGTTGCCAGGTCCAGTCGTGCGATGTTTCTTGGAGTAGCCGAATCTCTGCCGGAGATTCTTATCACCCCTTGCCATGCCGTAGCCTCGACCATTACCGTAGTCGACGGTTGGTAGGCTGCCGGGCACTAGGAGGCATTTGTTATGTGTTGTTTTCATGGTTTTGTCATAATCGCCACGCTTGACAGGTGGGTTGGCGATCGCAGTATGGTTGTTATAAATGCACAGAGAACGCCGCTGCCCATTCTCTGGTTTGTCCCTTAGTCGCCTCTTACGACACCCAGGGGCGGACATGGGATGGTGAAATTCTTTACGTCCGACACCATACGGGACCTGTATTAGAATGTCGAAAAATAAAATAACGCTTATGACGGGCTATATACTAACAATCCAAAGGTTCACTGGTAGATAATGTATTGCTAGTTGCATTATGAAAAAGGCATAATGGATTATAATGCTTTTGTATTTTTTACATATTTTAATAATTATTATGCCCTATTGTCCCTTATAACCTCAAATAAAAAAAAACTTTTGTAACTTTTGGAAAATTAAAAATCCGTGTGTATATTTTAAATGATGAGCGGGGTATGGTCTCTGTAAAAGAGATTAATACGAGGCTAATTTTCAATGACCAGCCAATTTTTTCCATGAATTAGGTATCAATCAAAGAACGGTTTATAGTTACAAACACAAAAAATAAGCTGATCGTTGAAAATCAACCTGGTATAGCACATCATTTCATAAACAGTTTATAACGTTTCCATAGCTGGGAAACGGGCATCCTCCCGGTTAAAGGCAAGCAGGTCACAGATGGGATGTATTATGTCTTCGTAAAAGGGTGTAAGAAAATTTTATTATGTAGGCTGAATTGTAATTCAGTCGTAATTCTTTTAATTGCTTGTTGAGTTCTCGCTGGTTACCAGGTTCAATGTCCACGTAGCAAAAACAATAGTTAAAACAATCACAAATGCCATAATTATGTGCGTCATGGGACTGTGAACCTGTTAAGTATAATCTCTTCCAGGACTATAAATCTAGCAAAAAAAACCGGTTTACAAAGATATAATAGTAGTTTATGCAATGGTCATATAATATGGGTTATTAAAACACGAGCGTGGGTTTATCACATGAGGCGAAGCCGAATGTTATAATATTAACACGCGAGTGTTTTAATACCTAATTATATGCCGTTGCCTATACTATTTTATCTTCACTCATACAGTTGAAATAAAATAAAAGTGGAAAAGGAAAAAATATACAGTATGGCGGGCAATTAAGATTCTCATTGCACCATGACAGTCAATGTCAATGAGCCCAAGCGCCAATAAATTAAAAAGTAAAAGTGTGCTATAAAAATTAAAAAGTTATTTTATGATTCAGTTGTTTGAAAATCGAAGGAAAATGTTGAACTGTAATGTTTTTTTTTTTTAATTTTATCAATCCACGAATATAAAGTCTTGGGTACTGGCATCAGAAGTGAAAACTTAAAATAGCATATAGAATTAGCTTATCGCTGACGCAAACTCATAAGTTTTGTCCCTACTATGCTAGTATTATATTATCTGTGCCCCTACCAAAAAAATCTCATCGCAGCAAAATAAATTTTGCCTTCAAAAATCTGCAGTATGAAAAATCTATGTACAAGTTATTTTGCAAGACGCTACCGCTTATAGTGGAACCACGCCCTACTCAGAACACCAAATTAAAACTCAGCTGTAATACGTATGGCAATTGCAGCTATTTAATCGATCTGTGAAGACGTGTGGCGCTTCCCTCTGTGTAGTTAAAATGGAAGTCAATAACGGAATTGCAATGGATGAAAAAAATGGAACCCAAGAATTACCAGTATCGTTTTATGAAAACAGTGAGTAGCTTTTATTTTTTTAATTTATTTGTGTGCTTAATTTGACTAGTGTAAAGGAAATGTGCAATTTTCTTGGGATAAAAAAATCTTCATACTCACTGACATTATACTAGTAAAATATTTACGTAAAGGATCAATACTTCTTAAGATTACGTTTCATATCATTAAAATTTTTTTCAATACCTCTTTATTAATTAAAAAAAAATATTGTCAGTTGTTGTTCGATTAAGAACTGATAATAATAGTAATGTATAATTGGATCAATATTATTTTGGTTTCTTATCTTTTTTTTTAAATTTTATTGTGTATGAGTTTAATGCCTGTAATATGGACTTGTTATGTCTGAAATAAATTAATATAAAGAAATGCAGAGTATACGAAGATTGGATATTCAAAATGCCGCGTTTATAGTTTCCCTTGATAAAAAGAGGTGAAAGTTCTTTTTAGGTCTTTCCAAGAGGATAAAGCGCTGTGTACACTGTGAGAGACCTTTTTGTACCAAAACTATTTGCACTAATTTATTTTATTTTGTTTCTCTTTCTTTAATTTAATGTTTTAATCAACCAAAAAAACCTTAAGTAGTCTTGGCTTTTGGGACCCTAAGAATCGATGAGAATCGACACTACAAGTTTTCGAACAAGCCTGTAAATGTTAGGAATATAAGATTATGATTACGCGGTTTTTTTCTTTAAACAATCTCCAAGTTTTTGTGTTGGTTTTATTTGCTTTTTTCGCAAACATTACACCCAGAGGCACGCAGTACGTGACTAATATAATAATTAATGATAATATCAATAACTGGATTGGCATTTATTGCTATCGTTACGCATATTACTCAACTTATTAATAGGTATGTAATGACTTTAGACATTAAATAAAATTCCAAAATTTTAAAAGAACCATTTCTTTCGTAAATGATCTTCCGGCCTATGTAATTATCGTCTAACGAGTAAACAATTGAATATATAACTATTAATAAAAGAGGGCTGTGGTGGCACATTGGTGACGGCCACGACATACAAGTTGTAGGTCCGAACCCAGGCAGGCGCTTTACTTTGTGTAAATGATTACCGCTGCTCTCAAAACGGTAATGGAAAACATCGTGAGAAAACCGGCCATTTTCTAGAACCAAAAATTCGAAGACATATGAAATCCAGCAACCTGCAATGGGCCCGCGTGTTAGATAGAGATATATATAGAGGGGGCCTGTGTCCCAGCAGTGGGGACATTAAACGGGTGGTGATGATGATGATGATGAGTAAATAATTTAACATTAATTTTTCCGATTTCAATCACTATCACTACATAATACAAAATAAAGTCTCCCGCCGCTTCTGTACGCCATGCATTCAAAAACTACTGAACGGATTTTCATCCAGTTTTTACCAATAGAAAGAGTGAGATACGAGGAAGGTTTTTGTCTATAATTTGTCACGGGCGAAGCCGGGGTGGGTTGCTTGTGTTGAATAAAGAAGTCTGCATCTTATTTTGTGTTTTTAAATCAATGTTTTTTTTATCCTCTATTACTGTCTCGTTGGTGTAGTAGTTGCAAGCGTTAATGCTGAGTATGAGGTCCTGGCTTCGATTCCCAGGTCGGGCAGTGTTATTGGGGTTTTTCGTCTGGAATTTCTCAGTAGCAGCCTGGAGTCTGGATTTGTAACCGATTCGGCAATAGACTCGCCCCCCTATTACATGCTTCTTAATCATAACTGGTGAAAGTGGATGTATTGGTGCATCTCTGCTTAACCCTTTATTTATTTTATCTGAATCCATCCAATGTGTTCTCCCGCTCTGGGCGAAGCGGGAAGGCGTGTCAGACTTTTACCGACTAAAACCCCACCGTGTTCCTTTAGTTGAGTGTGCCAGGGCCGCGGTAACACTCTTTAAAATTTATCTGCAACCCAGACAGGCATCGGCCCTAGCGGGCCCCGTCAGTTTTATCTGTTTGAGGCGCGCGTGAAACACTACGCGCCGTTGACTCGGTCCTGGTCCTTTTCGGATGGCGAGCTACCCATTACTTGCCGTCCGCAAGCCCGCGCCTACGGTGGCCCGGAATCGGGTCTCATGCGGTGGCTAGAGGCGTGAGGGCGTCTCCGTTGCGTCTGCCTCACGCGTTCCGCCTTCTCCTTTGCGAGCATTCCTGCTTTGCAGAAGGAAGAGACAGCTTGCCGTGCCCTCTCACTCCATACCATGGCCTGGACCAGGGCCGGATGCGAAAGGTCGCCACCGTCGATCGCCTCCACAAGGACACGGCGTGTTGAAGTTTACTAGTGTATACGGGCGCTCTTTTATCTGTAAAAATATTCATAAACGCACTTTGCATCAGATTTTATGTTCCGCCAGGTGCACACCAGACGAATACAGACAGTCATTAACTAATTAATTAGCAAACAAATTTATGTACTGACACAAAGTCATTATGTACTCTGCAAAGTACAAAGTTAATGTGTATCTTTAAATGCGTGGACATAGAAAAACAGAGCAAAACTTCCATCGAGAGGCAAACTACTAAAAAAAAGTAATACATATTGCTAATGTTACTTGTACGGGGGTTCTTGACGTTGAAAAGTCCAGGTTTTACACGTCAAGGACCCTATACAAGGTCTATGAAGGTTATGAAACTGGTTCTGCAAACGCAATAATTGCTCTACCAGTGCACTGTGCTTGAGAGACAACTAGTACGAAGTTATTTTTAGAAATTCTAACTATAAACCTGGATAAAAAGTAATGAGTTGGAAATAAGGACAAAAAGTAAACATGTAATGGAACCTGTATCCTAGCCGATTATTTTTATGCTTTCGTTTTCTTTAAACCTGATTCGATACATTCCGGTTACCGAGGAGTCAATAAACCTACCTGCCTACTTGAAAAGTTAACATTGTTTTTTTCCTGTATAGGTAAGAGTTAAAGGGGGAAAGTTTGAAAGCTATCAATCACACTTATTAACGTAGCGGTACAATTATTAACTGAATTTTTTTTTTGATGGTTTGCTGTATATAAAATCATTGGGTATTGCGAAATAAGTCTTACTAGCAACAAAACAGAGTTGTGTAATTTGGTAGTTTTGTATTAAATATTTTTTTGTAATAACAAAAGTTTGATTTGGTTATGTCTTTTTTACAATGCACACCCCGAGACGACGAAAGGTCAACAGTTGCTCAGCCAGTGTAACTATTTGAACGAAAATACATACAAAAGAGTACTAATAACTCATGTTTAATGTGTAAATTACGGTGAAACATTCTCATTGCACAGTTAATATTTGTATGTTTAAGACTTTGAACTAGCATCATCATACAATTAAAATTGATGTTTCACTTCTTGAAAACGGTTTTTTTTTATATTTAAAAGACAGGTAATTTTTATGGTTCCGTACCCGAAGCCAAACGGAGCCCTATTGCTGAAACTCAGGTGTCAGTCTCTCTGTCTGTCTGACAGTCACAATTATTTTTCCGAACAATTTTTAAACTTCTCATTGACCTATAAACTTGAGATTTGGTGATAATGTTTATTATTACGTATATTTTATTGACAAATACCAATATATTCTACATTTGATACGGAACCCTAAATGTTTGAAGTCCGAAACGCACTTGGCCGATTTTAAACCAGTTAGGTTCTGATGTTTTTGTGACAAGCTTTTTCCCTCGGCTTCGCTCGCATAGCTGCAGGTACCTCAATTTTTTCGGGATACAAAAGTAGACTGAGACTCAGCGATGATGTAAATTTATATAAGTGTATGATTTTTTGTAATCAATTCAGTACTTACCTGATCTGAGAGACAGTAGATTACCTGTTCTTTGCAAACTTAAGGCCCTTTCTCCGCTTCAGTGTCGTAAAACGGTTACTTTCCAAACCATACTCCTCAGTAACGGCTAAGACAAAAAGTTTGAAAATAAAAACATCGAGTCATTAACATTTTTTTTTGTGAAACACGGTTTTTTCCTATGACCAAAATAATTTTACTTAGAAAAAAAATTAACAACACGATCTTGTTTCGCTTTTTTGCATACTCCTCCAAAACGACATGGATGTTTAAAAAGATTTTTACACAGAAATATTAATGATAATCTGTCCAAAAGGAGGTTTAATATTGTTAGACTGGCACCGTGTGGGGCGCACGGCCAGTACCACGTTAACATTGGGAAATAAGTACGCCTTAAAAACATAAAAATCACCTGATTAATACAAAATTTTAGGTTCCAGTGAAAATAATACTTTTAGTACCTAATGTCCTTAATAAACTTCAACAGTCAATGTCACTTTTCGTAATTTCGGATCTGAATAAAAAGTGTGGCTGACTCTGGCTTGGCCACCATCAGGGATTTTAATTTTGATAACACAAATATTTAGTCGCTAATTAGTCGAAATTAGTCGCCAAATATCAGATTTAGTCGGTCACTGGTTCAAAAGTTAGAAGGGTTGTTTGGTGGCCGATCTGGAGTCACTCCCCCCGGCTTGGCCACATTTATATCTCAAAAACTAGGGCACATAGCGAAGATCTGTTTTCTCCCAGATTTAGTCGCCAATTAGTCGAAATTAGTCGCCAAATATCAGAATTAGTCGATTACTGGTTCAAAAGTTTGAAGGGTTTATAGGTGGCCGATCTGGAGTCACTCCCCCCGGCTTGGCCACATTTATATCTTAAAAACTAGGGCACCTAGCGAAGATCTGATTTCTCCCAGATTTAGTCGCTAATTAATCGAAATTAGTCGCCAAGTCACAGATTTAGTCGGGACTTAGTTTAGAAGATAAAATAAGTTCAACTTTTAAGGTATAGTACAAGAGCTAGATCGAAAAGTTTACGAAAATGAGCCTAGAAAAAATATTTCTATCAATATGTGTAATATACTTCTAGTTTTATCGGTCTAAAGTCCTTAGAAATGTCAGAGAGATAAAATTTTTTAATTAAATATATATTTTTATGTTGTATATTACTAGGTTAGAGTAGCTTAATCTTCTTTGAAAACATTAAACCTTGCTCTTGGTCTATTTGATGTCAAGATGTACAGTCGCATACAACTGTTTTACCAAATTATAATGTTAGGTCTAAATTACGTTAGAATAATAAAAATTTTGTTGTCAAATATATGATGTATCTACTATGCTAAAACTAGGCTAGCACGGGGACCCAGCGCTAAGAAAGAAAATTTGGTTCAAATAAATATTACTAGATGGTTATTGAATTGTGTGTAAAATTAACATTTTCTGGAATTGAACATAAAAATTGTATGTTCTTGATTAATCAACTCTCCTCAGCACAAAATGATGGATATTATTTTGCTCTTAATTCACATTTCAAATATTATTTGAACGGATCATTTAAAATTGATGCTAATAGATGGCGTGGTTTTAAAGTTTGTTGAGGAATTCCACTCGATTGTTTAAATTTGTGTTGTAACACATTTTGGTGCAATGAAACTTTAAAAATGTGCAAAAAATACTACAAAACAAATCGTCACAATGAAAAAATATTCACGAACCGACTAAACCTTTTTATCAGCAAGTCGCTGCTAACTATCGCTGTGGAACGGAACTGCACGCAATCTATGTCCAAAAGTAATTAGTTTAATCAGAATAAAAACGCTAGGTAAGTCTGCACGGTTTCTTTGTATGCATCCCATACCAGGCACCTGTACCTATGCTAGTATTTATATTATCTATGCTAATACGTTAAAAATATCGTACTATTAGTAAATTTAAAAAAATAATTATACGTTGAAAACGTATTGTAAGTATGTACTTTACTTAAGTATCGACCTATTGCGTATAATATACTTACCATACGTTTATGTTTTATATCATTTTTTTTTTTAGAGAAAAAGTGATATAAAAAGATTCTATTTTTAAATTTCGGTATAGTTCTCGCCAAACTTCTTGGGCGCCCTGAAGTTGGCTACAATGGCTGCGCAGTAGTAAATCTCATACAAAAACAGCACCGATCCGTACCTTGCGCATCGGAAAGCCAACATCAGGGCGGCCAAGAAGTTCGGACAAAGACAAGACAAAAGACAAAGATATGTTATTTCAACTAGGCCACCAAGCGGCACTTTTGAATGTCACAATTAAAATTTACATGGAATAAAAGTTGATTCTACCGTGGCGAGAACTATATTGTGTTTATAAAGTATGTCAATATAAACTCGTTTTGAAGTTTATAATTCGATTACGTTAAGAGAGTATATAAAATTTATAAAACGCACACAAATTTATTACAAAACCGATATTACTCGAGTTCTTAACCACAGACTATTTAGAGATATGTTCTTAACTATTCTTAACAAGTTCCACTGTAAACTGGCTGACTTTAATTTACGTCACGGGCAACTCGCTCTATGTAGTTCATCTGTACACGCGCATCTATCTCTTTCTTACTTACCATACCATATATAAATGGACCGGAGCGCACAGGAGCGCAGCAATCTATCTGCCAGCAACTGCCACATTTTGTTCGATAAATAATTACATTATATTTAGTAGATATGTTTCTAGGTAATGCATACTGCTTTCCTTTTTTGGAATCTAATAACATAGAATAACTTTATATTTAGGTTTATATTTCGAAACAAACATTCCATCTTACGACATCATAGGTATAGGTATTGTTTAGAAACTACTTAAAGTATTTTGTACTTGCTTGTACCAATGTATCGAGAAATTTATTACTTTAAAATCTTTTTATTTACACACAGACTAAATCTGTGACTTGGCGACTAATTTCGATTAATTAACGACTAAATCTGGGCGGAAACAGATCTTCGCTAGGTGCCCTAGTTTTTGAGATATAAATGTGGCCAAGCCGGGGGGAGTGACTCCAGATCGGCCACCTATAAACCCTTCTAACTTTTGAACCAGTGATCGACTAATTCTGATATTTGGCGACTAATTTCGACTAATTGACGACTAAATCTAGGAGAAAACAGATCTTTGCTAGGTGCCCTAGTTTTTTAGATATAAATGTGGCCAAGCCGGGGGGAGTGACTCCAGATCGGCCACCAAACAACCCTTCTAACTTTTGAACCATTGACCGACTAAATCTGATATTTGGCGACTAATTTCGACTAATAAGCGACTAAATATTTGTGTAATCAAAATTAAAATCCCTGATGGTGGCCAAGCCAGAGTCAGCCACACGAATAAAAACAATACAGGATTGCAAGGTTAAGCCAGAATTAAGCAGTTGAGGCCAAGTGGTAAAAACCCTTGAATTATGACTTGCAAATTGCAGGTCGAGTGGTCGAACCTAACTAGACACTTCGTGTAAAACATTTAATCATATTTTTCTTTGCGTTGGTACTATACTTCATAAAAGATAGCTTGATCTCTGCTACAGCTGTCAGTGTCAATACAGTAACAATAGCGCTTGACAGGCTAACAATAACGTATACGTCAGTTTGACATATTATTATGTCCCAGAGATCAAGCTATCTCTTATTAAGTATAGTATAATTGCTATGAAGCATAAATAAATAAATCGTCATCGTCGTTCTACAGCATCACAGATTGAAACAAATAATCGAAGATATGTGACATCTATCAAGTCGCACTTTGCTATAATGGTGGATACACTCTTCCTTAGAAAGGAGATTTTCGTCCCAGATGCATTCGCCCCAGATGCATTATAGGCTGATTATACGAGTACTACGAGTATGTATACTATGCCTGGACTTCTAGCACCCGGTAGCAATAGGCTCGCCATCTATCACATGGGACTTAAACATAACTGCCGAAATGTGAGTGTATCTACCACAGAACAGATAAAAGAGGTATCTCTTTTATCTGTTCTACTATGGGTGCACCACTGCCCAATCCTTCAGGAAATTCTTGCAGGCGTTATGTTATATACTAGGTATACCTGAACCGCAGATAATATAATACTATAGCATACAGATGCCTCATCCCATATAAAGAAACCGTGGTGACTTAATAGATGATTACTTTTATAAGTACTTCGATCGCGTTCGGTTCCATCCCACGGCCATAGATGGTGTTAGCAGCGACTTGCAAGTAAAAGGGTTTTCTTGGTTTCGGGTCAGTCGATTTGTTTTATAGTATTTTATTGCACGGTTTTACAGTTTTACTGTACCAAAATGTGTTACAATACAAATTTAAAAAATAGATTGGCTTGCCTCAGAAATTTAAAACCGCGCCATCTATTGGAATCAATTTTAAATGTTCCGTTCAAACAAGCTTTGAAATGTGAATTAAGAGCCTAATACTATATAATTTTGTGCTTAGGAGAGTTGATTAAAAAAGAGCATACAATTTTTATGATCAATTCTATAAAATGTTAATTTTACACAATAATTCAATAACAAAGTCGATGTCGAGTGACATTTATTTGAACTAAATTGTCTTTGTTAGCGCTGGAATCCCGTGTCTGAACTTCCCCTTGAAGATAATACCAGAGATCAGGGACTATTTCATATACGCGGTCCACTTTTACAAATGACATTCGACTTTGTAACTTACCAAACTGATATTGCCCTTCAGACTACAATAGCCGTAGCTGCCTAAGGTTAGATGTCACAACACTGATTTAATTTGATGCTCTCAAAAGCAGCTAAACAATACCAATTAAAAACGGCACGGGTGACGCAGTGGATGAGCGATAGCCTAACTGCATTTCGCAGGTTCGAGTCCCGCATGGAACAAATATTTGTATGGCTTACGGTAGTTGTTCCGTGTATGGCTGTTTGTCTACATGAGTTTTAATGTTTGTAAACGCACCCACGATACAGGGGACATTCCTAGTGTGAGGGAACGTTTTTTAAAACACATATGAAACATCTGACGTTAGAAGATGTAGTGACTAAAATTGAAAAGAGTATGTTAAGATGGTTTGGCCATATTGAGAGGATGAATGAAAGGCGACTAACGAAAGGTATTTACAAGGCAGACGTGAATGGAAACGCCGGGAGGGGACGCCCTAGAAAGACATATATAGACCTTATATGTGATGTTCTTCAGAAAGGCCAAGTGCGCAGTACCCATAACCGGCGTGTGTGTATGACTAGATGTATGAATGTGTGTGAAGCAAAAGAAGTATGTAAGGATCGTAGCAGGTGGCGTTCTGTAGTTTCTGCCTACCCCCATGGGAAAAAGGCGTGAGTTTATGTATGTATGTATGAAAGATCTTAAAATTAAATTCATTAAAAAACCCAATATTATGTATTTGTTTCCATTTTTTTGGTAAAATTGTAATAAGATTTTGCGGTTAGCTGTAATTTTGAATTACGAGCAATGTTATAGCAATGGCATGACCGAATTCCGGCAACAACACGAAATACGCTTTTTAAATAAAAAAGTAAAGGGAAATGCAAATATTTTAATAATTTCAGAGAGATCACCGACTTTCTGAAAGATCACTGACTTACTCTCATTATCATAAAACGACATTCTTTGTTATTAAAAATGCATCCGCTTTAATTAAAAACGCATTACGTAACTTAGGTATTTAAAACTTATAAATAAATAATTTTAAATAAATTAAAATGTCATTGTCATCGTCAATTTAATGGTTTTAATTATCGGCTAAATAATAATAACAACACGGCTCATATCGAGTCATAATCGGTATCGTACTGTAAAGATGGCGGCCTGCGGGTCCTTTGAAATAAGAACACTTTGGTTGCTACTACACCAATTTAATTTAATTTAATTAGAAAACTGTACATGGAGTATTACGTTGAAATTATAATAATCGGACACAATTCGTGGGTTGACTGCACAGCTATGCATAGCATGCAGTTTCATGTAGCACATGTATTGAATGATCAGCAAATAATGACGTAGATCAGAAATTATATATGTACTTATAGCACAGTAAGGGACTTACCTGATAGTGGAACGCGGATTGCATCAATAGGTGATATCGTGCTCGTATTTTAACCGAATTTCCAAAAAGGAGGACGTTCTATGTTCGACTTTGTTTTTTTTAGTCTATGTTCACCAATATCTCCGCCAATTGTGGACCGATTTAAAAAATTCCTCTTTCGTTAAGAAAGTACGTTCCGAAATTGGTCCGATTTTAATTTGGTGAAGATCTGATGAAGAATTTCGACGATAGACAACAGAACTCTTCAATAAATAACGGCAAATCTCTCGGGATTGCTGCAATCGCACGTCTGTTTATTGTTTATACCATTTCATAACATAACATCACCCCAGTACATTCTTAATCAGTATTCTGCGTAAGTGCGTACCCCGCAGATCTCTCATTTCACCGGTTATGTTCAAGTTTAATGATATTCGCGTAATCTATTCTGGCGTTATAGGTACCTTCCAAAACAACTTGCCTATTAGGTAGGTACAACAAAAAGTGAAAATAAAACATCTTTTTCCAAAAAAATACTACCGACTTCCAAATAAAATAAAAAACATATTAACAAAAAAATCAAATTTCTTACTTTGTAGGGTTTTGATTTGGAAGTCGGTTTTATTTTTATGTTAAAAAGTTTTTTATCTAAGAAAACTTCCAATTGCAAATCGGTCGAATTGTATTGTATTGCATTGCGTCCTTAAGAATGTATTTGCAATTTTGCTTAGTAAAAATCGCTAATTGATGTGATATAAATCGCGTCGAGTAATACGTAAAATACTGGTATACTGGTAGCTAGTCCACAGCTATACACATTGATTTTTTATCATCAACCGATATTGGTACAATATCATTAAATTACACAAATTAACATAAAAATAACGTCATTCTACGAATTCATGTTTGTTTTGCTATTTTAACCAACAGTAGTATTTCCTATCAGTTTGTATGAATCACAGATTCAAAGTAAATCTTATCAAGGTCGGGATTTTCCTAATTTTTGTGGCGAAGATTATGACAATTTTTGTGTTTATATAAGCCAACATAATACCTTTAGTTACTATTATGTGTCCTTGCTTTGAAATAGACATTTCGAGTCCCAAATATTGTATTTTGATTGCATATCGATCGCTAAGCTGCTATTTCTACAACACTATGGAACACACAAGTTAGTAAAATAATTGGTACTCTTAGTAATTAGGGACTGGATTATATGCATTTGCATGTTCAATATTATTTAGGACTTTTCACCCGTTATTGCATATATTAACAAAAAATTGTGATCATGCATGGTCTGTTTTTGCTTGGCTAAATTTTGCTTACAAAATTGTTTGAGCAATTCAAGATAAAATCTTGCTATCGTTCATTAGAAACAGTCCCTAAAATTATGTCAAACATACTTCGTAACAAATCTTACTAATTTGTTAACGACAAATTTTGTACGATATATTTAAATAAAATAAATAATAAAAATACTGATTGTATGTGATTCTTTAAATAAATTTAATAATAATGATTGGATAATTTATTGTTTGATGTCGAATATTCTGACACTTTTCATGAATATTTAAACCATTTTTCAAGCATGTTTGTGTGCATATTTCAAGTCTTTTACGAGTATATTGCATATAATCCGGTCTCTAATAATGAACATCAATTAACAAAAGCAACAACCACTTTGCAACAACTTTGTATGAGATCATTGTAATTAATAACAATCATTGTGCAAATATAAAAAGAGTTTGAGCATTAATAACCAATAACATAAGGTTTAATACTGCTTACACCATGTTATGCAAGTTTTAAAAATAAATCGCCGTTACTATGATTGCACTTTATTTTGTGTAAAATATTTCATCACCATTGCTCTCAAAACGGTGAAGGATAAGATCGTGACGAAACCGACATGTCCGAGAACCAAAAATTCGAAGAAATGTGACATTCACCAACCCGCACTGGGCCCGCGTGATGGATTCCATTCCCTCTCACAGAGAGAATGCCAGTGTCGCACCAGTGGGAACATTAAAATAAATTTTCAAAAAATCAAAAAACCCGACTGCTTAAAAAGCGAACTAAAAAGACGAAAACAAGAAAAAAATCATGCTGTGCAGTCGGAGGATACATCTGGTTTTGGTCAGCCAGCTCGCGAATATGGATCCTAGTTCGCTTTTTAAGCAGTCGGGTTTTTTGATTTTTTGTGTTTTTTTATTTTTATTTAACACTTTTTAGTTAACATTTTTTTTTATAATTAGGTACATTTAAACATATAAGTGTTAGATATTTTTGAAATCGCATCTTAAAATTCTTTATTTTGATACCCCACACGACGGGATTGGAAGAAAAATAATAATTGGGCCCCCACAATATGGCGCCCAAAAGCCGCCATTTTTATAATTTCAATTTCAATGTAGCCAGTGACACTCGAAGGGATAAGACAAATCGATTGACGTACGAATCATCAAATTCGGCCAACGCGTTTGTTCTCTGGATCGCCACATAGGAACAAACATACATACATATATAGATAAACACATTACCCTTCTTCGGCAGTCGGGTAAAAAAGCTTATGATAATGATGATGACTATGATTGCAATTAAAATTATAAATGAGACAGATCGCCATTCGATTTTTAAAAATCACTTTTGTTCTCTCTGTGTAAAATATTCAAACTTTATTTTTTTTCTTTTATTTTACAGCGGACTTCGTAAACACATGGTTCCTAATGGGATCCCCACTGCCAGTCACAATGATTCTAGCGTCATACCTTCTCTTCGTGTTGAAGTTAGGACCAGACTTCATGAAGAACCGGGAACCATTTAATTTACAAAGTATTATGCCGCTTTACAATGCTATCCAAGTGCTGGTCTCCTGCTACTTATTTTATATGGTAAGTGTGTGTGCCTCGGAAAGCACGTTAAGCCGTTGGTCCTATGCATGATCTCACTCTGGTCGTGTCGGATAACCGTCCCATCGTACTATCAGAGTGAAGGACCAGAGATTACATCTAGGTGTGCGCACACATTTGTGTGTTTATTTTATCTTCCTTCTTACTAATCACATCACACTAATAGTGGAATAATAGGTGAAAGTTTGTGAGTGTGTGTGTTTGTATGTTTGTTACTTTTTCACGCTCAAAAGGCTGGACGGATCTGGATGAAATTTGGCACGGAGATAGATTACAGTCAAAAATAGCACAGAGGATACTTTTTATACCGGGAATATATTCCATCGGGATCATTTTCTACTTTCACGGGGACGAAGCCCCTGGAAGAAGCAAGTAACATTATGAATGCCAAAGTTCTGATGGATGAATGTATGCTTGTTACTTAATCACGCCAGAACGGCTGAACGGATCCGTCCGGTATAATTTTTCCGATTAGGATAAGAAAACACTTTTCTCGCCGTCGAAGCCGCTGAAGCTAGTTTTGAATATTCATAGAAATTTATGTTTTCTTCACTGTGTCCTAATGCTAAAAAGAATTGCATCTCCTAGCGACTATTTTTTTAGGTAACAGGAATTTTGCGTTGGTATCTATGTAACTTATATCAAACAATAAAGTTTATTTAGACTAACCTGAAAAAAAAATGACAAAAAGGTCTTTTTAGTTCACTTTTTAAGCAGTCGGTATTTTTTATTTATTTATTTATAACTTTTTAGTTTTTTTTTAACGATATCAGTGACTAGCGGACGTTTCACCTGCGTAGTTCCCGTTCCCGAGAGAATACAGGGACAAAAATTAGCATATGTCACCCGGGGATAGTGTAGCTTCCCAACGGCGAAAGAATTTTTGTAATCGATCCAGTACTTATTAAGTTTATTCGTTACATGCAAAAATACAAATCTTTCTTCTTTATAATATTAATATAGATCGGCACGAAATACCTCGTACTTTCTATATCTATGTAAAATCAGATGTCATGGAAATTTATTTTCCATAAGTCACTGTGCAGGTACGCATTGTGTCAGGGTAGAAGAGGGGATTCAAATAAGTGTAGTAAAAAATTAGGTCAATGAAAACGCAATACAATTTTTAATAACTATCGCGTTGGTTGTCGCAACGGTGATTATGCTGATTTCATAAATATATATTATTTAAGTAATTTTACTGAACTTAATTTTCAGTGCACTACCATGCTGGCAGAAAATGGACTGGTGCCAAAAACGTGTGTCATGGAAACGGATTACAACAGAAGAAGTGTAAGTATCCTTTATTTCTCACCCTTTCTTGTTTTCTACTCTCAGGTCCACGTGAAACTATATACCTTTAAATATTCGCTTTACAGCTTCAAACTGTACTCTGTAATAAAGGACTTAAGTATGACTGTTACATCCAATCTTGCAGTTAAATACCCAACTCTGCTAGCATAGTCTAAACTAAGGCCCGTATTCCGGATGCCCATACTTGTTTTTTATTTATCTGTAGGCTCGCGTTTGACCACTATCTCGCCTGATGGTAAGCGATGATGAGGTCGACGGTGAAGCACGTTTGCCTAGAAGTAACCTATTCACTCTTTACTTAAAAACTAATACTAAAACTCTACTCAAACTCAAAATTGGCCACACCTACCAATCAATTGCCAACCAATCACAGCTCTGAGGTGTATATGATTTTTCAGCTTGACATATTTGTATACAATAGAGCAAAAAGTTTTTTAATACAAAATGTGTGGCAGGTATTGAATAAAAATGATAGTCCAAGTTAGCAAGTACAAGTACGTTCAAAGTACATGCTAAAACTACTCAATTGCACTGATTTTGTGTTGAAAGAGTATGGTAACGTTTGGGGCTATGATGTTTGTCTTAAGCACGTTAATGTAAAAATAAACAAGCAAATCAATCACAATTGTCCATTGCCAGTTTTAATTGAGTTGAGCATGGGTATGAGCATCTGGAATACTGGCCTTAGTTGTAGCCAGAAACAATCTTAAGAATAAAAAGAAACACTAACATCAGACAGAAAAGAGAGATGTACGTACAAATACGGATAAAAATGACTAACCAACCCTTTTTCTTTTAACCCTTCTAAGAAATTGTGTTACACTTAATATTAGGTATTTATGTTTATATGTAAGCGTATCGTATTTTATGTAGCTATATAATTTTGATATATTTTATTGTAGTAGTACACCGCAGACTTCTTCTTCTTATTCTTCATCGCAGACTGCCACCATTTTTATGTTAAGTTCCTTTATTCCATCCAAAAGTTGTTTGGTAGATATCGCTGTTAGCGGTAAGACCGCCTTTGCTTCCAATGTATTTAGTTCTTGCAAAGAGATGTGTAACTTTTTCGTGTTCATTAAAGTATATTCTTTTCCATTCCATTTTATTCTATTCTATTGTGTTCTGTTGTGTTCTTTTCTAAACTAATACAAATTTTCCTCAAATTACAGCTTACAGCAGCAATGTACTGCTACCTACTAGCCAAGTTCTCAGAACTCCTTGACACAATCTTCTTCGTGCTGAGGAAGAAGTACAACCAAGTGAGCTTCCTCCACGTCTATCACCACACTCTGATGGTAGTGGTGACATGGGTAGCGCTGAAGTATGAGCCAACCTATGCTCTACTGTTCCTGGGGATGGCGAACTCCTTCGTTCATGTTGTCATGTACACTTATTATGGGTTGTCATCGTACCCAAATATGGCCAAGTATTTGTGGTGGAAGAAGTATATTACAAGTATACAGTTGGTAAGTTTGTCATATATGTTATATTATTCTATCCTCTTTACATCTAAACCTTTATGCGACATTTTATGTATTTAATACTTCATGCACACGACTTATAGTTTAGAAATTTTCTACCAGTTGACCTTAGGTTGATGCAAAGACAAATAGTGGTAGGTGCAATATTGAAAGATTAATTAATTCATCAATTTTTATTACTTCTAATTGACAAGAATAGGGTCAAGACAATAAATTCAGCGTTAAAATTTTGATGAGTAAAAAGAACTTAAAAATCACTTCGATTCGCCTTCTAAGAATATTTGATAGCATCGTGTACTGCTTGGTAGCTAACAATCGTGTAGCGCCCCATTAAGAAAACTTATTTTCAATTAAACATGCCAGTATTAGGAATCTTATTTATAAAACAAATTTTCTACTTAGAAATTGAATTTGGAATGTGCTAAGCAATTACTGTACAGTACAACTATTTTCTTAATGTGTCTCGGCAATCATCGCATTTCCGAATACCAACGAATTCTAATTTCCATCAATTATTAGATTTATCGTGTATAATAATTTGATTCCAGAACTAAGTTGTTTCTTTTTTATTTCTGTGTGAAATATATAGAACTGTAAAATAGCAGCCTTAGCAGTTTTCCTCCCGTTTTTAAAATAAATTACATTATGTTTAAAGAGTATTAATAACTCTATATACTTCCAAGTTGATTAAGGGCGTCCGGTCTGCACCAAGTGCAAAGGGCCACTGATATAAATCCATCGACTGACGAAACACGAAGAGAGAGAGTCCCTCTGCAATCTGTTGCATCAAGAAAATGTTTGTACTGTACAGTTTTGAGATTTTTATAAATAAAAGTGTTTGTATAAAGTAACCTTGACAAATGACAGGCCTTCATATGCATTTTTCATCCACGCAGGACTACCCCTTACTATAAAACAGAGCTTAACATATTTTTTTGTCACTAACATTCAAACATTTTACTTTTCAGATCCAGTTCGTTCTCATATTCATCCATTTTGGAGTAGCGTGCTTGACCTCAGATTGTAAACCTTCTAACATCATGACTATTGCTATGGCCGTTAACATATGTCTTTTCTTATATCTCTTCGGAAGCTTTTACGTGAAAACCTACAACAAGAAGACGCCTGCTAAACACGAAAACAGCAAAGAAATTAAAATGCGAGATGAAATCAAGAATGGTCTATCTAAAATAGATAAAAAAATGTATCAAAATGGAAAGAAACTAACCAATGGCAAGATTGACAATGAAAACAACTATACAAGCGCCTCAATAACAGTCAACGATACTTATAGAATAAGATTTAATTTAAAATCTAATTAATTTACAAATAATTAGTGATTAATTTAAGATTTAGTTTGTGATAATAAATAGTATTAGAAATGCTAATGTTTAAATGTGTTTCAGTGAAAAATTTTAGCTTTAAAATATTAATAAAGGCAATAAATAATTTACCAAAATAAAAGCTTGTTGTGTGGTCATTTTCACTCGTAACACTAAAATCTCCTAGACCAGTAAGTACCCAGGGGACTACACAGCACTCAATGTTCCACTTAGATACCCTAGGGGATCATATAAAACTTTAATTTAAAGGGTACTGGCAAAAAACAGGGAACGTCCTAAAAAGAAGATTTTGAGAAAAACGCAGTTAAAAGAGTATGTAATTTTTATCCTCTTCTTTACCGGTATTTAACGATAAGTCATGAACATTCCCGGTTCTTTTCGTTTCGGCTATAAACGAAAATGTCTTTTTGACGCCTTACCCTTACGTTTACTTTTAAAAAAAGTTAGTGATTGGGAATAAAACTAACATAGATACTGTTAGTGACTTAAAGGACATTTGTGAATGTTTCAGCGATTTCTTTGCAAATATAGGTTCGATACTGGCAAATCAGATTCCGAAAAAACATCACCCGTCTAGTCTATCAACAAGTTTATCTGGATCCAGCTCATCTTCCCTAAGTAATCTAGAACCAACCACAACAGATGAAATCCTAAAAATAATCAATAACTTAGATATAACACCAGTTCAGGCCTAGAAGGAATCACCACAAAATCACTGAAATGCTTTACAAAATTAATTCTTGACGAACTCACTAGTTGCATTAACAAATGTATGAAATCGGGGACTTTTCCGGATAGCCTTAAGGTTGCAAAAGTTACACCAATTTATAAGACCGGAGTTAAATCAGAGCCGGGTAACTACCGTCCCATCTCAGTTCTGCCCGTGCTATCAAAAATATTTGAAAAGGTCCTCTTCAATCGCCTTGAAAAATACCTTATCTCTCTTAACTTTATATACGAGAAACAATATGGTTTTAGACCAAAATCAAATACACTATCTGCTACAATAGACCTTGTGACCGGTATAAAACTTAATATTGATAACAAGAAAATCGCTCTGGGTGTCTTTATTGATCTAAAAAAGGCGTTTGACACAGTTAGTCATGAATTATTGCTAAACAAACTCATGGAAATAGGCATAAACGGCCCCGCACTTAAAATTTTTAAATCTTACTTGTCGAACCGATACCAAGTTGTTAAGATTGGTAACACTCAGAGTAATCCCAAAATTATAACTTATGGTGTGCCCCAAGGCTCAATTTTAGATCCCCTATTGTTCCTTCTGTACATAAACAGCGTCCACAGAATTGGTCTAAAGGGGGACCTAACACTGTATGCTGATGACACATGTCTGTTTTACTTCGGTCACTCTATAGATATCATTGTTAAACAAGCACTAAACGATCTGGATGTACTGAACTTATGGTTTCAGCAAAATTTCCTTACCATTAATACAGCTAAAACTAATTTTATGATCTTCGCAGAAAAAAAATAAAAAAATTGGCAACTATGCACCATTAAAAATAAATGATCAAATCATAAATAAAGTAGATAAAGAAAAATATTTAGGCTTGACCTTAGATAGTAAATTAACGTGGCTTCCACACATTCAAAAAATAAAATCAAAATTACAGTCTCTGACTGGTACCCTACGAGGTATCGTTCGCTGCTTACCCAGTCAAGTTCGCTATTCAATTTACTTTTCACTCGTTAAACCACATATTGACTACCTAGTTGAAATATGGGGCGCCGCTGCTAGGTCACATACAAACCTTCTGCAAACTACTCAAAATAAACTACTAAAAACGTTGTTTAATTATGACTACTTAACTCCAACAGACACTCTTTATAAACAAACCAAACTAATGAACATTACACAAACATACATTTACAATGCATGCATACTGATTAGAAAAATACTTAATAAAAATATACACACAAACATTACCTAAAACTTCACAAAAACAAAAAAAAAACACAAAATGACATTAAGACGTGAACAGGACTTTTTACAACTACACTCAACCCGAACAAACTACGGCAGAAAAACTATTTTGCATGAAGGATCCAAATTATTTAACAAATTACCAAGAGACCTTAAGGAATCCAAATCCAAGACTACATTTAAAAAGCTAATCAAACAATTTATATTAAAGAACGCACTTTCCTTGAAATAGTTTCGAGCCACATCCAGTTGCGCTTATCCGTGTTGTAATTGTAACTGACGGTGACTTGTTTACCTCAATGTTTGAACCAGTGTCGAACCAAATATTGTTGTATTTTTGGTATACCCTCAAAATTTAATGAATTACCTATATTGACCTACCTATGTATTAACCCCCAACAATAATTAATCTACCTACTGTTATTTTTAATATTCACATGTAAGTGAATTATTTGTATTCTTATGTGAATAAAGATTTCTCAAACCTCATAGATAAAGATTTGCTTGCCAATAAAAAATAGAATAATGAAAACTTGTGGCATTCCCTGTTCTTACCCTGTACCCTTCATTTTATTTCTTTTTGAATCCCCTAATTCCTTATTATTGAATTGAAACCATAGATTAAAACCTATTTACAAGAAGTACATACCTTGTCCATCCCACAGACTCCAGTAATCTCAACCTTCGGCAAAGGCTATAAGGATGAACTGAGGTTCTAAACAAGTGCCTTTAAAAAAATGTATGCGATTGACCAGTGCTATGGAAATGTCACGTGGTGAATTCTTTACATTTCGGCAATATGACAATAGTTATCGTCGATAAAATGTAATTTTTTGTAGAGTCACTGTTAGCAGGGTTATACAACCTGCTAAAGATCAAACTTGTTTTAAGTAATGTTGGGTTATTATTTTACAAAAAATCAGTAAATTTTTCTACCTAGCTTGTACAAGTTGTAGAATTATGAAATAAAATAAACACTTTTTAACGCAACGCTAACGTATAATTTGAAATTTAAAAGAAATAAATCGAAAAAACATTAATATAGAAAAAGGTAAAACACGTTATTAAAAAAAGGAAAGACGCAATTGTCAATATCGTACTAATTACTCTAAATATTTAGTATACAAAAACTTAAGAGTGAAATTATGGCAAGGTTTAAAGGTATTGTAATTGGATTGCCTTATCTTCAACGCAGTTGCAACCGGTTTAATGATGGCTAAAGCATACAAGTTAAAGACCATACCATAACGTGATGTAAGTAAGGTAATAAAAGTTTTTAACTACAGAAACTTAAAAGGTAAGCTACGGTAAAAATAAACTAGCTAAATTAAAAGTATGATGACAGCTATTCGTCGGGTATCCTCGCTGGATGAACAAAACCACCTTCCGTAGAACCTCTCCCAAAAACTCAAGCCAAAAAATATGTACGGCACCCGTTGAAAGATTTTCAGTATCCCGAAAACCGCAGGTACTCCAGGGGTCATTCGTTCTGTCCCGGGGGTTAAACGGCGATGTTAGCTCAACTGATATCTACAGACAAGGAAACGAACTATTAAAATTATAGAACCAAAAGGGTCTGAAATACCAGAAGGAAACGACATTCTAAAGAACAATTAGTAAGCAGAGTCATTACGTACCAGTTTTGATTCATGATGCAAAGACTCTTTTTAGCGACAAGGTTTTTTATGATTGGCTTGTCACCAGTCTTGGCAGAGCAGCCCGGTCCTCCAGTCTTTCGCACGGCAACAGTGGTATGCCATGGTAGTGAAACGATAGTTGTTGTCTCTGACGAAGCTCTGTCGCAGAGACATGCGGTCTGCGAGCTCCGGCGCGCCCGCGGGACCCGTAAATCACGTACCCTCAGCCTAACGACAAGGAATGTGTTCCCGCACAAGAAATGACATAGCCCTGGCACAGATAATATAATACTAGCATACAGATGCCTCATCCCATACACAGAAACCATGCCACGTAACTAGCGTTTTTCATCTATTATACCGATTATATTTTGTAAATCGATCGTGATCAGTTCCGTTCCTAGGCGATACATAGATCACCATCTAATAATCAATCAATATCGATAGATAAATCAAATAAACAGTACAGTACGTCAGGACAGTTTTTTTGTATGGGATGAGACACCACTGGCCATGGTCATATTATTGCTGGCCATTTTAAAACACACTTTTAAACAGTTTCTATAAAAAATACCTATAATTAATTTAGTAGATTATTTTAGAGCCAAATATTTTATAGAAAAATCCCGTCCACCAGTCCGAGAAAAAATGTCTTCTGTTTTCTTGACAAACAAAATTTGAATATTTGAATTATTGTAACCGACGTGTTTTGACAAATAAAAAAGAGACTAAGCAAAACGTCTTGTAGCGATCACGCTTCAATGTGTACTAAATTAAATTGAGTAGGCCCGCAATTTGGCTGCGAGAGGACACTGTCATCATTACTAGCTTGCATCCGTTTCTCAACCACACAATCTTCAGGGAAGAACGTGTTCTAACAATGCAAATACGATCTCGACAGAAAAACGACAGAATGCTGCTGTTTCCACCATTTAGAGCCATCGCGGTCACAATCTACCATGATTAGAGAAATATCTTCAAAATCATCTAGCAACGGTACTGTGCGTCTCGCGTCCAGCGGATTCTCGCAGCCTTTACTAGTGAATCCGTGTAAGAGAAGTAGATAACACTTAGGTGAAATCTAATAAACCAGTGAAAGTCCACAAACATGGAGGGTAACAATATCTAATGACTATAAAATATATCATAATCATATCCAACTGAAACCCTGAATACAGGGTCAACGACTGCTGGCAGTATTCACGTAAACGATGCAAAAAGAATGTGTAAGGATCATAGCAGATAATGTTCTGTAGATTCTGCCTAAAGGGGTGAGCATATTTACGTAGGTAAATATGTATTCTGTGGGGTCTCGGTAGCAAATTTGATTTGATATTCTACCTATACATTAACCTGTTAGTCACGTGCCTATTTTAGTAAAACACGCTTATTTATTAAAAAAAAACTTGGTATGCTATTTTGTCACTGTGTCCTATGTCACACGACTGAAAAATAGCCACTAATCAGCACCTGTAAGCAAGTTGACAATCTACAATCGATAACACTAGTAGAAAACTAATCAATGTATGGGAATGACACATCTGAACCACAAAATAGTAAGTATGCAGAAGGGCACTCCCGCCGTTTAGAAAATTGTCAGATTCACTAGGGTTGCTACTATATTGATTCCGAATTTAAAAAAAGAGTAGGTGGTAAGTTACAAACATAAATACATCGATTCGTCTAAACATACCTCATATCATGCTTACATGCCTTAGAGGGTAGACAGGGCACCATATCACGAAACATTTAATATTACGCCACATACGACGAAGATTGGAAAGTAACAAGACTTAGTAATAGTGTAATAATGATCCCACTTAAAACATTAAATTGCGAAAAGCACCAAGCTCAACAAAAATATAAATGTGAAAAACTGGTACCTAATAAAAAAAAAAAAACAAAGATGATCTTAAACAAGAAGAAAATTATGCTATGCAGTCGGAGCAAACATATTGTATGCATATGTAAGCTGTATGACTTGAACCTTATTATTATGAGAAGTTCCCAATTTCGTCCATGGGCTTAAAATAATGTATTATAATCCTGGATAATGAATTTGTAATTGGTCATCTTGAATGATTTAATGACCTTTAAACTTAAAAATTATTGAAAGAAAGAATTAAAAACAAAAAAGTAAATTCGGTCTGTAACCAATAATTAAGGTAACCCATCCAATGCAACCAACCTCGTTACAGTACTTAATGTATGAATGAAGTGACAAACGCCCGCACAAAGCACTCATGACAGCCGCGACTGACTCGGTCCAATATTGCCCAATATTCCCTTTAAAACCGCAATGTCAAAGTACGTGTGCAAAATGACACATTGTTCGTAGTGGCCCCTATGTCTGCGGCGCGCCGCCGCTTACGTACTTTGTGTCTGAACGTTAAGTCATGTGGTCAGACCATACAAAAAGAAGGCGTTAACGATTGTGGACAGAGATTCGATACGAAACGTTTGTAACTTGAATAGGAGCCCAGATCTACGAATGAATTGTCCTAAAATACACTTCTCTATCTGCAGCATTATTGCATAATAAATTCGGCAAGGCAAAGGGCAAAGAGTATGAAAAATCGACCACATAGACGTAAATCCAAATTGCGTCTTTCATCACGCATGTTATTGGTCGATTTTTCATACTCTTTGCCCTTTGCCTTGCCGAATTCATTACGCAATAAGTCTAGTGGTGGTAAGTGGGCTGACAGATTAAAACTTCAAGCCGTTAGTCTTTAAAATCAAGAATACACAGGCACATCTTCTGGGCTAACTCTTCCCTTCGTAGACCTAATCCATCGCTTACCAGGCGAAATGGTAATCAAGATCTAGAAAACAGTACATAAGTATTTCTCAATTCGATTAAAATAAGGTATCTAATATTATTGGGTACGCGCCCACTCAACCAGCTTAGACTCTTAGACGCATTTTGGGGGCCGAGTCACCCACGTCCGTAGGAGAGTACCCTTAGATTCCCTACACGTGGTCCCCGGGTGGTGCAAATCAGGTGACACAACTGGTGGTAGGCTTCGGCCGAAGGCTTGTGACCACCCACTGAGCAAAGACGTACCGCCAAGCGGCCTGGCTGTGTTCCGGTTATGATGCTCAGTGTAGCCATCTAGAGGAGTTGGGTCGAGATAGCTGTTCCATTGCAAGCAGACCAGCCTGGCGCGCGCTGTTATGGGCGTATCGGGAGACTAGTCGCGGAGGGTAGCGGGATCGAAGGCACGGTGCACCGCTGGCCGACCGCAGGTAGTTGGGGGCCCAAGTAGTGTGCCAGCCACACATGAAAGGCTGCCCCGCCAACTGTCGAAAAATCCCGGCATGCACTATCGTGCTGGTTGGCGACCAGATGGGAGGGCCCGATAGACATTCCGGGGGGGCTCGGGCGTCCCCGCAGTCTCCAGGCTAGTACCCCAATGATGGCGTCCTATCAGTGCGTGTCTGTAGGTTAGCAGCGTGGAACCTCGTCTCACTTCCTACTCCTCTCCTCCATTCACTCTTCTTTAAATGAAAATGCCAAGGAAAAAGAAAACAGAATATAAACAGCGGCTGCACCCCCTCCCCCACAAAGTGCACCTCACCAACATTAGAGGTCTGCACTCAAATCTCTCTGCAGTCCACTATCACCTGGAGACTGAAAAACCAGCGCTGTTTTTCCTTGCGGAGACGCAGATAGCGAGTCCGTCAGACGCGTCGTACCTATCTTACCCAGGGTTTACCCTGGAGCACAATTATAAACCGCGCGCGGGAGTGTGTATGTACGCCCGTGACGACACTTGCTATCGGCGTCTCCGTAACCTTGAGGACCCAAGATTTTCGACGCTGTGGGCTCTAGTGGACACAGGTCTAGAAAAAATTATCTACGCCTGTGTCTACCGCTCGCACAGCGGAGATCAGGAGGCAACCAGACTCACAGAGTACCTCAGTGAGGCGGCTGATGCGGCACAGCAGCGGTACCCTTCCGCCCAATTAGTGTTACTGGGGGACTTTAATGCCCACCACCAGGAGTGGCTCTTCCCATACCAGTGCACTGACCATGCTGGACGGGAGATGCGTAAGCTTGCGCTTGCGCTTAACCTTACCCAGCTGGTCCAGGGGGCAACGAGGGTACCGGATGTTGATTCGCACACGGCCAATTGCTTGGACCTTCTGCTAACAACAGAGCCAGACCGATACTCTGTGTCGATAACTTCACCTTTGGGTAGTTCCAACCAATGTCTGGTGAAGTCTGTGTCCGTCTACTCCCCGCCCGATCCCAGCCCAAGAGGCACCCGGCGGGTTTGGCGGTACAGGTCAGCAGATTGGGATGGCATGCGATCTTTCTTGGCATGTTATCCTTGGCAGCCTACTTGCTTTTCTTCGGACGATCCTTCGGCGTGCGCGGACAACGTGACGGATGTGTTGCGTCAGGGAATGGAGTACTACATTCCGTTTTCTGACGTAACAATGACCAATGTTGACCAAACCATGGCGGTTTGGCGCCGAATGTCATCGCGCCAACGCGCTTAAACATGAGGCGTACCTGGCATGGGTTGACGCTCGTTCGCGCAAAGCGAAAGACGTGGGTCAAAGGAAGAAAGCCTACAACAGGGTCCTGCAAGTCCTGCAAGAAGGTGTTGGGAAGGGCTCGGTTCGACCACATTGGCCGAATAGGGGCCAAACTTGCTTCTTACCCAGCAGGTAGTAAAGCGTTTTGGTCCCTGGCTAAGTCGGTCGAGTCCAACTTCAGCCGTCCCTCACTACCACCACTGCTGAAACCCGACGGGTCGCTGGCCCACTCCGCTGAGGAGAAGGCAAATTTATTTGCCTCTCTTTTTGCGGAATCTTCACGTCTGAACCCTGGTGACGCGCGGCCCCCTTCTTATCCTGATGGATGCGAGACAAGTATGTCGGACATTCGTATCCATCAAAAGGACGTCCGTAAGGTACTGCGCAACCTCGACGTGAACAAGACTAGTGGCCCGGACGGAATACCAGCAATAGTTCTCAGAACCTGTGCGCCTGAACTGTCTCCGATCTTGACACGCCTATTCCACCTTTCGTATGAGACTGGAAAAGTGCCGAATGCATGGAAGCTAGCTAACGTACAGCCCGTGCCCAAGAAGGGTAGTCGAGCTGACGCGGCGAACTACAGACCCATCTCTGTAACGTCCATACTCTGTAAGAGTATGGAGCGTGTACTTAACACGAAGCTCCTGGCATACCTAGAAACTAACGATATCCTTAGTGACCGCCAATACGGCTTCCGCCGAAATCGGTCTACTGGGGATCTTCTAGCGTATGCCATTCACATCTGGAGTGAGGCCATCGAGAGGCACGGGGAAGCGCTTGCCGTCTCCCTCGACATATCGAAGGCTTTTGATAGGGTCTGGCACGAAAGCCTTATTGGTAAGCTTCCTTCATTCGGTTTGTCCGGTGGTCTGTGTGATTGGATTGCAGACTTCCTGAGAGATCGGTCCATTCGAGTGGTTATCGATGGCTGCTCGTCGGACCAATTGGATATCAATGCCGGAGTCCCTCAGGGGTCGGTACTCTCAGCAACTTTATTCTTGCTGCATATTAACGATTTGCTTAAACCCGGCACCTTTGGGTATGCAGACGACAGCACTGTTGCTGAGAGATACTTGTTCAACGCTCGTGCTACCGGGCCTCAGATCCGGTCTCTCCGGGAGGCCATGGTGGAGCGCTTGAACCTGTCCTTGCAGGCAGTCTCCAAATGGGGCGATGCCAACCTGGTCAGGTTTAATGCTGCTAAAACCCAGGTGTGTCTTTTTTCCGCTAAAAAGAGCCAATTTTACCCAGATCCAACTTTCCGAGATGCGACCGTGCCAATAACTGACCATCTTGAGCTTCTTGGCGTTACGTTGACATCTACTCTCAATTTTGGCCCTTACATTGAGGCAAAGGCTCAGCTGGCTGCCAAAAAGCTGGGGATCCTTGCAAAGGTGAGAAGGTACTTCACTCCAGAACAGCTCCTCAACTTGTATCAAGCGCAAGTTCGATTATGTAAGTAAGTAAGTAAGTAAAGTAAGTACAATTTTATTTGTTGAAACATGGTGTACATGAAACATTGCATGCAAGATAATAATGGGATACATAAAAGTTCTAACATGTTCAGCCGCATATCGTGGCGTACAAATTGGTAAGAAGAAATGGTGCATTAACCGCATGCATGGAGTACTGTTCTCATCTCTGGGATGGATCAGCCAAATACCAGCTTGACGCACTAGAGTCGATCGAAAAGCGAGCCAAGAGGCTCATCGGCGATGAGGCGCTGGTCAAGTCAAAGCTCCAGAGTCTTGAACATCGTCGCCGAGTTGCCAGCCTGTCGGTTTTTTATCGGTTACATTTCGGGAAGTGTGCGATGGAATTGCACGATATAATTCCACCTAGCCCGTTCCATCATCGGACTACCAGACGTACGGCGATGCGCCATCGATACATGGTAGACATCCCACCCATACGCACAAAACGTTTTGGGAACACTTTTATTATGCGTACAGCTAAGGAGTGGAATTCCCTGCCGGAGCTTGTTTTTTTTACAATAAACAGCTTTCTATTTGCAAGCCAGTTTGAAATTTATATAAAACCTTTAATATGTTACCTCCTTGGTTGCCATGTTTCGGAGTAAAAGATCGTTCCATTTTTAAATTACACGACAGATATGAGTTTACTATGTAATTTATTTGGTCACTAAACCACGACAGATATGGATTTTCATACAACTTTTGCCGGCCGCTGCTCGCATTTATTGTCCAGTACTGCAATTTCGATTTATCTCGAAGAAGGTTGTCAAAATAGTGCTCAAATTCCTAAGCATCTTTGAGAAAATATAAAAACTGTGAAAATAAGGTGTGGATATAAAACTGTATCGTAAACTATGTGTCTCCCTTGCTTTCTTGTCTTCTATGCCCCAAAACCTACTGTGAAAGCGACCTAGTACTGCCACCAAAGACGAAGTCTAACAATCTGCTCCCTAGTCTTTTTCCTTGTTGCGATCGGCTTTCAATCTAAAGCGCTGTCCTAACACGAATTGATGTGATGCGGCGACGGTCAAGTGTTTGCGCGATAATTGCGTTGTATTAGTACAGCCCCTAACCAGATTCAGCTGAGTCCTAGTATTTTACATGGAGTGTATTCCTAGCTGACCTTCACAGTCCAGTAACTGGGTAACACGATACCCTTTGGCAAGACTGGTGTCAGATTTCCTGGCTTCTGACTATTCGTAACGACTGTCAAAGATGACAACCGGAACCAACGTACTTTCTGTGGTACGGTGTAATTCTGTTTTTAACCCCCGACGGAAACAGAGGGGTATTGTAAGTTTTACGTGTATTCCTGTGTATTTCTGTATTTTTGTATGTGTGTATTTGGTGGCATCATAGCTCCTAAACGATTTATTCCGTTCTAATACCAACAACTAATACCACTGGCATTTGTTTCAACTAATATTTATTTTTTATTCCGAACGGATACGACTCTGTAAATAAATATATTGAATGTGCAAACGAATACCAAAATCTTGAATTTGGTACAGTCAGCTCACACAAATCTAATCAAATTAAAGGTAAATGCCCATTTTTGGCCATGAAACGCCCAACAATTAACTTTTGTTAAAAAAAAAGTCTTGTTTTATGTTTATTAAGCGCAGTATTCATTTATCCAAACGAAATTGCAACAAGGTATCGAAAAGATAAAATTAAATTTGGTAAAGCCGGTAAATTTATTGGTTTGTGGATAAAATAAAAAGTGTTGCCATTTACTAATTTTGTTCAAAATATAAGTGATCCTCTTTTCTTTAATCGATTTGTGAAGATGTAAATATTTTGTAATTATGTACCTATCAAATAATAACTAAGTCTGGTAATTTAATTTTTTTGTAGGTATTTTTTTCTAGTTTTAATGATTTTGCAAAAAAAAAACAGGTAATATGACTAAAATCTACTTTCTTATTAGTTTAGTTCCTCCTTGTAAACTAATAAGAAAGTAGATTTTAGTCATATTTTATTATTGAACTAGACGTTTACTAATAACATTTTATGTTGTAATTTAACAATTTTTTTTCAAATTAAAGGTCTTCTTATTACATACAAATCATTTTTACTGACTGTACTTTATATCTTTGAACTTGTTTTGGTATTAGTTAAAACAATGGTATCCGTTCGGAATAGAAAATAAATATAAGTTAAGACAAATACCAGTGGTATTAGTTATTGGTATTAGAACGGAATAAATCTCCTAAAAGGTTGAACTGATTTCGATTTCGTTTTTTGTTTGAAAGGTGACTTTATCGAGAGTGTTCTTAGCTATTCGTTTTATTTATGAGACAAAATTTACATATGCAAATGTCAAATTACTTATTTAAGGGGCTTCTAATGTATGTTATATATAACCCCATTTAGAACTATTACAGTATTTGAGACTATAAGAGTTATATCGATACATTCGTAGAATGAAGTCCGGGCGCCAGAGTTTCATGATCATTTGTTTTTGTGTAATTTGTTTTTATGCCAAACTAGCTTACCCGGCAAACTTTGTTTTGCCATAAACACACCAAACATTCATCCACCCTATCCTACCTATGTATGTAAGGTATTTTTTTTTAATAAAAACCTCCTAAAATAACAAACAACAAAAAAAGAATAAGCGAAATCGGTCCAGCCGTTCACGCGTGATGCCGTGACCAAGGGAAATAGGGATTCATTTTTATATATATAGATAAATAAATCTGTAGGTTTGGTGGTTTTCATTTGAGGTTAGAGAAGTTGTTGACTTGTGTAACTCTTACACGGTGAGACTTGATATTAAGACTTTAATGATGATGTCAATTTTTTGCTACGAGTAAAAAATTGTATCTAATTTTTTTCACGGACCGACCTCGACAAGCCTTGCTTGCCATAAAGATCTACGTCGGCTCGTTATTATTTAGAAAAAAACTTCCAAGAATAATTAACCCTTAGCTTCCTGAGGAAACAGTAATATTGAGACTTTGCTTTGTTAAAGTTAATGATGATTTTTAAGCGCTTAAATAATTATATTGTATTTCATTCTTTAAATTTTTACTAATTGTCTGCTTCAACAAAAAATTTAATACCTTTAAACGTTAATTTAAAATAAATCTAAGCAACTAATTATTGCGCGTGCAAAGCTCTATTTATTTTGGCATTGACGTATATTAAGACGGTACCCTGACCAAAAAATCGGCATGCGATATGAGCATTCCTATTGGTCTAGCGGCACTGGCGGCGCATGAATAACAGAGGTGAATACGCCCAGATTTTAGAATAAAATCTTTATAAAATCGAATTTTGGTCTTTTGAAAAAAAAAAACTACAAAAATGTTCGTTATTAAATTGTCTATCCATTAGTGTCAGTACAAAAAATAATTAATGAACACTTTACGAGGAGATGCATAATATCAATAATTATTTCTCATTTTTATGTTTTTTTGGAAGGAGATTAGTGAAATATAAACAACATTTAAAAAAAAAACTAAATCTACCATTTTAGAATCAATATTATGTAGAATTTTAATGTATTTTTATTAATTGATATTTCTTTTTAAATAACTAGAAGATAGCTCCTAAAAACAGCTCAAAAAACGGCTTGCGCGGCGTTTTGCTCGGGGTACCGCCTTAAAGCACTTCATAAAAAGTGACATCTTCTCACGTGGTGTTTGATAGACCGCACGTGTTTATAAAAAAAGAGTTATGAAATATAGACTCTGGCTATTATAACTCTGCAGAACTCATAATTGGTATCCCCAAAAAGTTTAGTATGTGGTATGTGGGAGTTATTATATTACATGTTATGTAAATTCCAAGATGTGAAGTAACTGCACGATGTCGTTCGTAGCCAAAACGACAATGTTTATAAGATATCGCATCGTTGACATGTACGTTGAACGATGCGATATTTTGCCTTTTGATTTTTGCCTAATAGATTATTTAACTAAGAACGTTATTTCGAATACGCATACGCCTGTTCATGTTATTTACAAGAAATCGTGTCAAATTACAACATTATGAAGCAAAGCATAAACTTTGTGGTTTTGCAGTAATCACAAACGGAGAAAACGGTCACTAACAGTGATATAACTGTATCAAATCCACATTGTCTTGTACTAAAGAAACTATTCTTTACCAGGAATTAATCAGAATATAAACAAAATAAACTATCAAAATCACTTGACATAATCATAATCACTTGACATTTCGATAGCGCTTGGCAATCCTATTGGCCGCTTGGCATTTTTTACATTTTACTGATTGCTATCGCGAAGCTTTCGTTGATCAGAATATAATTGTCTAGGGCTTGTCTTGTCTGGGCTTCTCTTGGCAAGAGGACAGTTCAAAAGTGCTTTTTTATGTTTAAATGGTTTATTGAAATAAATGCTTTGAGTTTGCGTGGCTAACTCAAACCCGATAGACTATTTTTCATAATATAGTGGTGTCTCATCCCATACAAAGAAACCGTGCCGACGTACTGTACTGAGTATACTGATTATTTTTTGTACATCGATCGCGTTTGGTTCCGTTCCACGTATATAGATGGTGATCTTTTTATCGCCATAACCAGATATTTTACATTTAAATAAATGTAAAATATCTGGTTTAACTCAGCGTCATATTTTTTTTTATGATATCAAATAACTTGAAAAGATGAAAACGCTAGTTGCATCGGCACGATTTCTTTGTATGGGATGAGGCATCTGTATGCTATTATTATATTGTCTGTGAAACTGTTGTATTGTATGAACTGTGATATAGGTAATTGTTGTTTTCTTCAAGTGTATTTACTACTGTTGTTATCGTTAGTGTACAACAATTAGTGTGTCAATTTTCAATCAAACGTAATATTAAGATGGTACCCTGACCAAAAAATCAGCATGAGATATGAGCATTCCTATTGGTCTAGCGGCACTGGTGGCGCATGAATTGCAGTAGTGAATACGCCCAGATTTTAGAAAAAAAAACTTTATAAAATCGAATTTTGGTCTTTTGAAAAAAAAAAACTACAAAAATGTTCGTTATTAAATTGTCTATCCATTAGTGTTAGTAGAAAAAAAAATAATGACCACTTTACGAGTAGATGCATAATATCAATAATTATTTCTCATTTTTATGTTTTTTTGGAAGGAGATTAGTGAAATATATACAAAATTAAAAAACTAAATCTACCATTTTAGAATCAATATTATGTAGAAATTTAATGTAGATAGCTCCTAAAAACAGCACAAAAAACGGCTTGCGCGGCGTTTTGCTCGGGGTACCGCCTTTAGAATGAAGGTCTAGGTACAGTTTGACACAATATCGATTGTATCGAGTTTCGGACAAAGTACGAGGTTTAGGCCAACGACCCTGCCCTAAGACCGGACCTCGTCAATTTATGTTCTATTGTAATTGCTTGAATTTCAATGATAGAAGTGTGTAATAACGAACTTGAAATTTTCTCTATGAAAGTTGGCTTTTTTTTAATTTTTCTACAATATCACGGTCAGTCAGCTTAATCACAACCGATGGTCAGGATCAATATTGATTGTATTAGGAATATAAATATGGCTCGCGATCATCGAATTTGATTTTGAATCGCGCTCGAGATATATTTTTAAAAATGGCTGTCTGTAGTGCTATTCTGCAAAACCTCACAGTGAAAATTGAGTTGAAGTGAACATGAAAGGAGCTGTCAATCATTACAATCAAGTTACAATGACAGTTCACTTGAAGCTCACAAAAAATAATTCCCTGTGAAAACTGACAGCACGAAGTTAGCAGGAACTGGACTGTCATACCAATAGCACAAAATATTAAGTATACAGAAGGGCCACTCCCGCCGTTTAGAAAATTGACAGCTAAACTTGACAGATTCACTAGGGTTGCTACTATATTGATTCCGAATTAAAAAAAAGAGTAGGTTGCCCAAAGTTACAAACATAAATATCATATCCAAATCCAATATCCATCAAATATCCATTTAATATCACGAAACATTTAATATTACGGCACATACGATGAATATTGGAGAGTAAAAAGACGTAGTAATAGTAATAATGATCTCACTTAAAAAAATAATTGTAAAAAACAGGTACCTAATAAAATAAAAAAACCAAAGATGATCTTAAACAAGAAGAAAATTATGCTGTGCAGTCGGAGGAAACATATTTGTAAGCTGTATGACTTGAACCTTATTATTATGACAAGTTCCCAATTTCATCTATGGGCTTAAAATAATTTATTGTAATCCTAGATAATGAATTTCTAATTGTCATCTTGAAAGATTAATGACCCTTATAACTTAAAAATAATTGAAAGAAAGAATAAAATAATAAAGGTAACCCATCCTATGCAACCAACCTCGTTAGAGTACTTAATGTATGAATGACGTGACAAACGCCTGCACAAAGCAATCATGACAGCCGCGAATGAGCTCGGTCCAATATTGCCCAATATTCCCTGTAAAACCGAAATGTCAAAGTGAGAGTGGCCCCTCTGTCTGCGGCGCGCCGCCGCTTACGTACTTTGTGCCAATAGCTTATAGAGTTTGACTGTTTACTTCATGCACTTTTCACCTTAGTTATCACGCTAAAATCGATACAGAATAACACTAATAGACCGGCTGATACAGGCGGGAACCACACCCATCGAATGAGTGAACGAACACCTGCGAACGAACGAGAATGAGTGCGTAAAAGCACAAAGTATGAAAGAGGCGCGGCGCGGCGGCGCGCCAGTATAATATTCACAACGGATCTTTGTGTCTCTGAATTGGCTGCAAGAGCCTGCGCAGTAGCTATTTATGTGTCAATATTGAAAGTGAAGATAGCAATGTATAACAGTCTCGTTCAGTCACTTACGTTTGTCACATCATCTTATCTCGCTTACTCTATGCAGTTTAACTGTTTCTTGCGCAATAGTTGAGCCAACTTCAGAGACACAAAGATCCGTTGTCAATATTATAAAAGCGAGCAAGCGTGCGGTGATTCCTATTTGTTATTCAAATTGGGCCTTCGAATGATAAAATTTGTCTTAGCAACCGCGTTATTGCGGCCAGTAAAGAAATTACTATTGTACCAACTTCTGTATAAATAAATGGATATCCAATAAACTTTAATGTACCGTGCATAAAGCAATGTTTATCAAATTCTATCAAGACTTAAACATAAATTTCTACAGATTTCTATGCTACTATGTTACTTGCAATTTTAGATAAAAACGCAATTTGTAATGCCTACCAATAAATTATTATCATTTTTGTTTTTTTTAGGGTTCCGTACCCAAAGGGTAAAAACAGGACCCTATTACTAAGACTCCGCGGTCCGTCTGTCTGTCTGTCACCAGGCTGTAACTCATGAACCTTGATAGCTAGACAGTTGAAATTTTCACAGATTATGTATTTTTGTTGCCACTATAACAACAAATACTAAAAATAGAATAAAATAAATATTTAAGCGGGGCTCCCATACAACAAACGTGATTTTTTGCGATAATGGTACGGAACCCTTCAGCGCGAGTCTGACTCGCACTTGGCAGGTTTTTTCTGTAAGATTAATATATGCAGCACCGACCCCAAATAGGTATTAAAATTGGGATTAAGGCGGTACCTGATAATCTACAATCTGAACCTGAAGTAACAGTGACCAATCAAAATGGAATCAAAAATAATATATTGAGAGACTCAATAATATAATTACAATAGGTTAATTAAAACAATTATTATGAAGTAAGATGAAGATGAAGATGGTGATGGTGTGGTGGTGGATGTTGATGTGAAGATGTAGTGACTAAAATTGAAAAGAGTATGTTAAGATGGTTTGGCCATGTTGAGAGGATGAATGACGACTAACGAAGTGTATGTACAAGGCAGACGTGAATGGAAACGCCGGGAGGGGACGCCCTAGAAAGACATAAATAGACCTTAGAGGTGATGTTCTTCAGAAAGGCCATAACCGCTGTGTGTTTATGACTAGATGTATGAATGTCTGTGAAGCAAAAGAAGTATGTATGGATCGTAGTGGCGTTCTGTAGTTTCTGCCTACCCCCACGGGGATAAGGCGTGAGTATGTATGTATTATGAAGTAATCAGAACAAGTAAAATTGAAAATTAAAAAAACCCCGAAACATTTTACTGCAGGCTACATAATTTATCTAGTAATAGACACGCTTCAATCGACTATCTATTGAATGATGTCACGATATCTTGCGAAAACTATTCGATTCAAACAGTTAAACGCTTCAAACTTTTGAACGGCCGAACCGACTTTCATCAAACATAGCTAAGAACACTCTCGATAAAGTCATCTTTCAAACAAAAAAAGAAACGAAATCAAAATAGTTTAATCCGTTTAGGAGCTTGATGCCACAGACCGATAGACAAATACACAGGTACACACGTCAAGTTTATAATACCCCTCTTTTCCGTCGGGGGTAAAAAAGGAAGAGGAAAAGAAGTCATGGGGCATCAGATCGCTGGCAGCATTGCCGCGTTGAATGCTAAAGCTGATCCTTTGGCCAAAGAAAAAGCCAGTCTTCTTCTCGGTCACGGAACTAGGACTTAGACCCCATGGGCCTAATGTTAACGGCAGGATGATGGTAGTAAAGATTAAGAGTTTTTAGGGTTCCGTACCCAAAGGGTAAAAATGGGACCCTATTAACGGGTCCGTCTGTCTGTCTGTCTGTCACCAGGCTGTATCAGATAAACCGTGGTAGCTAGACAGTTGAAATTTTCACAGATGATACGTATTTCTGTTGCCGCTATAACAAAAAATACTAAAAACAGAATAAATTAAACATTTAAGTGGGGCACCCATAAAACAAACGTGATTCTTTTGCCGTTGTTTGCGATAATGGTACGGAACCCTTCGTGCGCGAGTCCGACTCGCACTTGGCTGGTTTTTTTTTTGTATACGGCCTTGTGTTCCACGAAATAATGGTATAATTAAGTGCCGATGAATTGCAAAATAGCTACTAAATGAGACGAGAAATGATGAACAGTCCCTTTGGTATTTTGGTAAAGGAACCACCCCAGGACGTTGACCAGTTGACGACCCTTTTACATAATTATTAGTTTCTGGTTATTGTTTTCAAAACTTTTATTTTTATTTCAACGTCAAAAAAACAATGAAATTATTTAGGTTGAAATAAAGTTCAATTATAATTGTAAGGTCAAAGAATACGCATTGTCATTCAACGTAGCAATGCTGCCAGTCTTTTGGGCACCGTTCCGGATGACTGCGATGTGGAAGAGTAGTTGCTTCGACGCCTAGTGCACCTTGTTTTAACCACCGATGGAAAAAGAGGGGTGTAGCAAGTTTGACGTGTGTTGCTGTGTTTTTGTGTCTGTGTATCTGTGTGTATATGCGTATGTGTGTCTGTCTGTGGCATCTTAGCTCCTAAATGGATGAACCGATTTTGATTTTGTTTTTTTGTTTATAAGATGACTTTGTCGAGATTAGTCTTAGCTATGTTGGATGAAAATCGACTTAGTCTTTCAAAAGTTATGCGTATTTTTCTCTTTTCTTGAATCAGGGTTTTTCCGCAAGATATTGTGATAAAATTTAATTTTTCAACCACCACGGAAAAAGAGTGGTGCTATAATTTTGACGGGTGTTGCTGATATCTGTGTATCTTTGTATCTGTGTATCTGTCTGTGGCATCTTAGTTCCTAAACGGATGTACTGATTTTAATTAAGTTATATTTGTTTGAAAGGGGACTTTTTCGAGAGTATTCTTAGCTATGTTTACAGATACACAAATACAGAAACACACAGGTACACACATCAAAATTATAACACCCCTCTTTTTCCGTCGGGGATTAAAATGAGCCTTGTACGCGCATCGGGGTACCGCTAAGTAAATAAAATAAACTGCGGTACAAACGTTAATATCCCGACGCGAGTACGAGGCTTTTTTTTTGCTTTTTAGAGGTTTTTGTGTCGGAGCTTTTTTTTGTAATTCCTTTAAGGGTAGTAAAGTTCAAGGTAAGATAACGAGACCGGAACGCCAGCTTACGTAAAATATGCGAAGGAGTCGAGTCTCATAGCGATAAAAATGAGTCCAGGGATTTACATCACAAAATACGCTCGATTACGAAATCAGTCTCTTCTAAGACTTGGGCGATTGAAAACAGTCGAGGGGAAATGGTCATTGAGCTAGATGATATTTCTAAGACGTGAAACAGTACTGCCAGTCTTTGTACGAGAACCCTCTATCCCAGGGTTTCACTCCTAAAGAACCCAACAATGAAGACATGGAGCCAGAAATTCTTAAAGAAGAAGTCAAAACTGCCATCAAACATCTGAAGAATGACCAGGCCATTGGCAAAGATGCCATTCCAATAGAGACCATTAAGGCCGCAGGCAAACAGGGGGTACAGATAATTCATACCATGTGTAACAAAATATGGCAAAGCGGAATATGGCCTCAGAAATGGGTTCACACTGTCTACATTCCACTTCATAAAAAGGGTTCCACAAAGAAGTGCAGCAACTACCGCCTGATTGCTAATATCACACGCAAACAAAATTTTACTGCACGTGACTGAATACTGATTTCGAATTTTTTTTGGAAGGAAGTTAGAGAGGGATGGCGTCGCATCGATAAGCAAATTATGGCTACTCGAAGTCTCACTGCAACATGATGACCATGACTGGTCTGCCAAGAGTGTACCGACGAAGAAGAAGTAAGGTTTAGTATAAGTTAGTATAGTTTAATATAAATTATTTAAGTATTCCCTCTCTCACAGGTGGATGCCTGTGTCTGATGATGCTATCATCATCTAGAAGTATGTACAGTCAAGGGTCAAAAGTGCAGTCTTACTCTCCCAAAACTCAAATGGCTAGTTTTTGTAGAAGTCAAATTATCCAAAACTGATTTAATATGTTGTATAGAAATTAAAGTATAGATTATACTGCTAACCGTGACAAATTTAAATGCTTCTGCCTAAAAAAAATGCCACTGTTGTATTGGTAGAATGTGACTACACTTTTGAATGTACCTATAAATTACATTTAAGTAAAAGAAATATGAAAGGGTACATTAGTTTCGTTAAATCATAGTAAGTAAGCGTAAATATCCGGTTCCGGAATCAATTGTTTCATTAATATTTTTGACACATTGGCTTCTCTATCGAACATTTCCACATAAAGCAAACACTGACACCTTGACAATAAGCTAATCCCTCGTAATGTCTAATAGATACGGTACATAATGCGTAAACCACTATGTACGTAACCAATTAAGAAGATTTATTCTTATTTGTAATAGGATGTTTGCTCTTGTCAGATTATTCGAATTCTCGAGGTGTTATAGATTATTGATGAATCATATAGGCTCCAAAGCGCCTAAAGACCAGAGTCTTCAATCAGTGCATCCTACCTGAACGTGGACACTCACGGCACGGCTGGCTTATCAGAACCAAAGTCGTCGACACAGCATAGAGAGTAAGCCAGCTGAAGTGGCAGTGGACCGTCCATATTAGCCGTAGAACCGATGACCGTTGGGGTAGACGTGTAGACCGCGAACTGGCAAACGTAAGGTAGGATGCCTTAGGCTAGGTGGAGCGACGATCTTCACAGGTTGGCTGGTAGCAGCTGGATGAGAGTTGCCGAAGATCGAAGCAAATGGCGTGTAATTGGAGAGGCCTACGTCCAATAGTTGACTGCCATAGGCTGATGATAAATCGTAATGCAAATACCTACGATGATGAGTAGAGTAGGTAAATAATAATATCGATCAAATTATGCTTGATAGATTTCAGAAGTTAAAGTCTGCTCAAACTGAAACACGACGGGATACATATTTCATTAAAAAAATTGATTATACCAAGTCGAGTATAAAATTAAAATCTATCAAAGTGAGCTGACGCTATGGCGAGTCAAGATTAGGCTTTTTACTCATTTTTAGGGTTCCGTACCCAAAGGGTAAAACGGGACCCTATTACTGAGACTCCGCGGTCCGTCTGTCTGTCTGTCTGTCTGTCTGTCTGTCTGTCTGTCTGTCTGTCACCAGGCTGTATCTCATTGACCGTGATAGCTAGATAGTTGAAATTTTCACAAATTATGTATTCCTGTTGCCGCTATAATAACAAATACTAAAATCAGAATAAAATAAATATTTAAGTGGGGCTCCCATACAACAAACTTGATTTTTTCGCCGTTTTTTACGATAATGGTACGGAACCCTTCGTGCGCGAGTCCGACTCGCACTTGGCCGGTTTTTCTATTTACAGCCATTAGCAAAATGTCTGGGCTTACTGCTGAACCATGACTACCATTTCCTAGTCATCTATTCAACTCTGGAACTTATTATATGAAGTCTATTAAGACGTCTTTATAATGACGTCAAATTGTTGAAAGACGGCTAAATCGCTGCCGCTGTTAAGATGACTAATAATATAAATTGATGGAACTGATGAGGTTTGATATCTGAAGGCAACAATACCCACTGAAAACCGACATCCCAGCTCTTTACCAAAGTTGATACCGCCATCTATTGGTCGCACAAGAAAGCTATCCTATGACGTCACACGAGGAGTTACTGACGCACATAAAGCTAGCCCTATTCATACAGTAAAATAAATATCCTGTCACATATATACTTACTTATTTGAAAAACGGTAATTACTTTTCTCAAGTACAGTTACGAGCATAAATTTGTTACAATTATGCATTATTCAAATGTGATTTTCTTCTTAATTATTCATTAATTTCTTCTAGTAGAAACGAACTTTACGATATCAAACTAACCATGGTCATACGCCTCCCTTAAGTGACGACACTTAGTGTGTGTGTAGGCGTATTCCCAGCAGTGGACATCTTTCGACTGAAATGAGAATGATGATGATGATTATAATATTTTATTTCAAAAGATAATTAAAGTGAGGTGTTTATGTTGGTGACCGTACATGTCCTTGGATAACCCATATGCGTCATAGTGTGCTCTTGTTTTCGTGTTTTTATCATTTTCTGAGAAATTACTGAGTTGATTCTGTTGCTAATTTTTTTTCCGTTCGTCAATTCTTAGGAGTTGGTGACATTACCACATACTTATACATTTTTGGGTAATACGCCAAAATACATATGGGTGGTGACTCAATGTTATCTAGCGGTTACCCGAAGAATTGACTAGAGATGCCATTTCTTCGGGAAATACAGATCACACCTATAATACACCCAAATTTTTAGCAGTAATGTTGAAGTCTTATTAATACTTTATTGCACACCAGAATATACAGGAATAAAAGACACTTAAAACTAAAAAAATATACAACGGGCGGCCTTATGGCATTCCGCGACCTATTTCAAGGAACCTGGAGTGGACAGTAATTGCCTGGACATGACACGGGGTTGTCAGTGGTGCAACAATACCAACAATGAATACAAATATATAATAATAACACTAATACTGCTATAGTCTGATGATGAATCATAGTGCAAGTATCTACAATGATGAGTAGAGTAGGTAAATAAAAAAATCGATCAAATTATGCTTCATAGATTTCAGAAGTTTAACATTTGTTATTCTTTTTTTTCATTTATTTATTTATTCTCTCTTTACAAGGTTCCCTTAAAATTAACAAAGTTTTTTGTCTAATGCTATATTCCACCAATGTAAGAGACTGGTGCCTGAAGTAGGTTTTTGAAAAAGCCTGTGTTACAGGTCACCACAGCAAAACAATATGGTAAAATGATTAAAGACGATTTGAACATCATTAATAGTACCTACCAAGAGGACTAATTAATAGTCTGTTTAAAGTTTAAAATAATATCAAAAGGAAAAAAAAACAAAATAAAAACTTAAAATTAAAATATTAAAAAATACTGACTGAAAAAAAACTGGTAATTTGTAGTGTCCTGTATGCATGTATGTTAGAGTGTTTGAAGGTATGTTGGAGTGTTAGAATGTATGTTGGAGTGTATTAATGTATGTTAGAGTGTTCGAGAGCGAGTGTGAGGTGTAAATCAGCCACGGGAGAAAGGAAAGACGGAAATCTATTTGAGAACCGTCAAAAGATTCTCAGTTTTTTTGTAGTCAAGGGTTTTAAGATATGTTACAACTGATTTGTGACAATTAGAGATGGTTTTGGGATAAAGATTAATTGTAATATTTAATATGTTACCAAGGAACCAAAAACTTACCAAGGATCAAAAGAATTTCTGAGGGTGTGAAATTTTGAACTGCAATGAGGGGCAGACTCTTCCCTTCCGTCGTTGATTATTTATTAATTTGGAGTCAAACTGTAGCTGGCAGTGCTTTTTAGCTACCGTACAAAGTCAGTTCACACTGAAACGTTGACGCGATACATATTTCAATAAGAAAACTCGATTACACCACGTTGAATTTAAATTTAGAATCTATAAACATGAGCTGACCTTATGGCGAGAAAAGATCAGGCTTTTTTTCACATTTTTCTATTTCCAGCCATTAGCAAAATGTCTGGGCTTATTGCTGACTTATGACTACCATTTCCTGGGCATCTATTTGAACTCTGGAACTTGTGATAATGCCGTGACTGGAAGAGGTTGAAAGACGGCTAAATCACTGTTGACCTTAAGGAAATTTAAGGAACTGATGAGGTTTGACATTTGAAGGCAACAATACCCACTGAAAGCCGATATCTCAGCTTTACCAAAGTTGTCACCGCCATCTATCGGTCGCACAAGAAATCTATCATATGACGTCACTCGAGGAGTAACTGACGCACATAAAGCTAGCCCTATTTATTCAGTAAAATAAAAATCCTGTCACATATACTTACTTATTTGAAAAACGGTAATTACTTTTCTCAAGTACAGTTACGAGCAAAAATATGTTACAGTTATGCATTATTCAAATGTGATTTTATCCTTAATTATTCATTAATTTGTTCTAGTAGAAACGAACTTTACGATATCAAACTATTATAGTCTTTTATTGAAATTATTATACCATATTAGATACGAGACGCACATAACCGATAGATGTGACGACACTTAGAGGAGGCGTATGCCCAGCAGTGGACATCTTTCGGCTGAAATGAGAATAATAATGATGATTATAATATTTTATTTCAAGAGATAATTAAAGTGAGGTGTTTATGTTGGTGACCGTACGTGTCCTTGGACAACCCATATGCGTCATAGTGTGCTCTTGTTTTCGTGTTTTTTATCATTTTCTTAGAAACTACTGAGTTGATTTTGTTGCCAATTTTTGTTTCCGTTCGTCAATTCTTAGGAGTTGGTGACATTATAACCACATACTTATAAATATTTGGGTAATACGCCAAAATACGTATGGCTGGTGACTCATTGTTAACTAGCAGTTATGATAATATTATGTCTGTATTTCCCGAAGAGTTGGCTAGAGGTGCACCCACATTTAGCCAGTTATGTTAAAGTCTTATTTATATCTTTACATAGTGCTAGCTTCTGCCCGCGGCTTCTCCTGCGTAAAAAGTGTTATATCATCCCAAGGGAATACAAACTATCACATGTCCTTCTCAGGGCCTCAAACTATCTTCATGCCAAATTTCATCTAAATTGGTTCAGTAGATCCAGAGATTACTCCCTACAACCTCACAAACTTAACCTCTTTATAATAATGTATAGTATAATAAATATTATAAAGAGGAAAGATTGTTTTGTTTGTTTGTTTCTTTGTACCGAAAAGGCTCCGAAACTACTAGACCGATTTAAAAAATTCGTTAACCTATAGAAAGCTACATTATTGCCGAATTTTAACGGGAATGAAGCTGCGGAGGTCAGCTAGTAATAAATATTGTATAGATAAAACAAAGTTGCTCTCGCTGTTTGTACGCTTAGATCTTTTAAACTACGCAACGGATTTTAATGCAGTTTTCAGCAATAGATAGAGTGATTTCAGAGAAAGGTTAATTTGTAAGTATACATGCATATTATAGTAGAAATAGGCCGAGAAATTCAAAGGTTTGTTATTTGATGTCGTAATCAATATATTTTTGTGCGCTTCCATTGCAAACGCTAGCTACATACGGTTTAGGCAGTGAGATAGATCAAATTAATGTACTACGGAATATAATATCTTAAAAAGATAAAAAAGTTCGCGATGGTATATGTTTATCTCCCAAGGATAACCCACAGTAACCATTTATATCTTTAAATTAACATTTAAAAAAATGGGTTATTTACCAAGCTATTTTAAACAATACATTATAATTCCTTATCCAATAAAATACATTAGAAACGTTGTGCATTTAATGTAGATCAAAATTGCCTTTTTGCCTTTCATTAAAAAGAATATCTAAGAAGATATCAGAGATTTAATAAGCGGGGACAGAGCTGCTGGCGGGGCCGTACGTCGGTCCAGCAGGCTTATTATCTACGTAAGAAACAGCAATCAGCAATTATCACGCGATCAAACGCTTTATGTCATAAAAGATCGTTTGCTAATCGCTTGCTGTTTGTCAAATGCAGTTATTTCTAAAAAAAACCTCCAGAAGCGAAAACTTCTGTATTGAAAAGCAATGATTGCGCAAAACTACGTAAAAAGGCTCAGGCAGCGGTCGCGGGCGCGGGGTGTGCCTATGTCTGAAGAAAAACAGCTGTAAATATTGTATATAAAGATATCCTGAACTATAGACTAATAATAACATTATTCATCACTGGACACAGCCCCACATTAGTATCCACATTGCACCCGTGCGAAGCCGGGGTAGCTAGTTATTAGCTAGTTTATTTATATAATTATACTTTACTGCACACCGAAATAAACAGGGACATAAGACACTTAAACTAAAAAAATATACAACGGGTGGCCTTTTGGCACTCCGCGATCTCTGCCAGGCAACCTGGAATGGACAGTGATTGCCTGGACATGACATGGAATGCAGTGGTGCCATACCAAACAATGAATATAAAGATCTAATAACACTAAATAAAAACACAAATATGTATATAATATGCTATATAATAGATACATACATACTTAATATACATATAATCAGTAAAAAAAATAACGTACGACAATCATAGACTAAGAGTATGTCAAAAAAACTAAGAGCTCGTGCTCTTAGTTTTAAGGGAACAAAGGGAAGGGGGTCATAAACATTGAGGTAATAATGTACGTAATAAATAATGTTGAAGAGTCTTTTAAACACAGGCAACGACTGAGCACGTATAATTGGGTTAGGTAATGCATTCCACAGACGAGAAGCCTGGATGGTAAAAGATCAATAATAATTATACATAAAAGTTGTGGAATGCATTGGTATTTTAATACGCAAGTTAACTGATGACCTTAGAGAAGATTTCATGTCGGAATCGCAGATAAACTGAAAACGATCCTTGCGGTAAAGAGGGGTGGAAGTAATAAAGAACACATTAAGGCAGTACCCTAACCGAAAAACCTTGAGCATTCCTAGTGCCCAAGCGGCATACTGGTGGTGCATGACTTACAGTAGTGAATACGCCCAGATTTTAGAATAAAATCTTTATATAATCGAATTTTGGTCTTCTGAAAAAAAATCGTTTTTAAATTGTCCATCCATTAGTGTTAGTACAAACATTAATTAATGAACACTTTAAGAGGAGATGCATGCTATCAATAATTATTTCTCACTTTTATGGTTTTGTTGGAAGGAGATTAGTGAATCGATTTATTCTTCGTTCGGCCCGAAGTTTTGTCCCACATTCCAAAAAATTCTTAGTTCGTCCCACATCATCATATAATTCTTAAAAAAAAGAATACTACCATTTTGGAATCAATATTATGTAGAAATTTAATGTATTTTTATTAGTTGATATTTATTTGGAGAGCAGTGGTGGCCCAGTGGTATCGGCTGCGACTTACAATTTGTAGGTCGTGGGTTCGAGTGGTAGGCGCTTTACTTTGTGTAAATTATTTCTTCACCACTGCTCTCAAAAACGGTGAAGCAAAAAACATCGTGAGGAAACCGGCATGTCCTAGAACCAAAAATTCGAAGATATGTGACATCCACCAACCCGCACTGGGCCCGCGTGGTGGATTACGGCCCATTCCCTCTCACACAGAGGAGGCCTGTGTCCCAGCAGTGGGAACATTAATAGGCTGATGATGTGATGTGTGATGTGATATTTATTTTTAAATAACGAGTAGATAGCTTCAAAAACTGCACAAAAACGGCTAGCGCAGCGATTTGCTCGGGGAGGTGCCTTAAACAAAAGAGAAAGAATATGAGTACGAAGTGTTCCGGTGAAGGTGAATTGGCAACCACTACAGCTCACGGAATTCGGAAACATGATCATATTTGCAGAAACCAACAACTTTATTCAAAATTTTGAAGCTGCTTAATTGAGGGCAAGCGTCCTGCCATTAGCGGGTAATAATCCTGTCTTCGGGCTGCTACCTAGAACAATCCAATGAAACTTTGCCCGGGAACCGAACCCAGAACTGCATGCTTATCAATAGCAGTTGTAATCATTTTTTTTCTTTTTGTTTTTTTTTTCCTACGTGGCGTCTTGCAATTCGGCCAAAGTGACCGGCTATTGCTTAACCGGGCTTCCCTGTGGAGACTAATCTCTTAGCCTCCGGCCAGGCTTCAAAATACTAAACCTTAGCGACAACGCTGAGGGCTACCCCAGTTGGGGTCGGACCTCGGCTCAGGGTGTCGCTGGGGGGACAGCCAAGGCCGGATCTAATAAAGTGATTCTACCATCCGTTCGGAAAAGCCTACGTGGAGAAGAACGGACAAGAAACTCCAATAATCTAACTAGATTTTAACTAATGCACAGCATCGCGGGCTGGCTTGTAGAATTTGATAGGAACTTCGCGGCGGGCCTCGGTGGCGAGGACGGAACGAATACGGTCGTTCGGTTGTAATCACTAGACCAACTTGTATAAATAGTCTTAAGTACTGAAAATTTATCAATCTTATATTTTTATATGAAGGATGCACACATCTTACTTAAGTACCTAATTTTTTATCAGTACCTAGGTACAATGTTTTTACTCATCTTATGTATTGATTACTATCCATTTGAAGGTAATAGGTAAGTCGCAAGTATGTACGACATTGTTATTAAACATAAGCTCTGTTGAAGGTCTTTAATACCCGACTACGGCGAAGCAAAAGGGATGGTTATGTTTTTGACCGGGATGTGTTTATGTATGGATGTTCAACTGTTCTCTCATAACGTCAAATGAGGAGCCGAGCGTCTTGTTTGTCCGCTACGTGACGTCACATTAAACATATGTGGCGCCCTCTAGAGGGCACGAAGTCAAGAAAAAAAACTAATTTGCAGAATGTTTTGTTTTGATACGGTAGGTGGCATACGGCAACGATTATCCTCTTAACACCACTATGAATATGTATGAAATACAATAAAATATTTATTACGTGTGAGTTGTTTATTTAATACCGGATACATATCGAATAGTTTGTATATAACAATTTCAGATGAGAATATTTTCTTGTTTCATACTATGTATAGCGTGATTTTGCAGTATACCGTGATTTTTAATTTCGCAGGCTAAACTGACAGCTGCCAATGACCTTATTTTTTTAGGGTTCCGTACCCAAAGGGTAAAACGGGACCCTATTACTGAGACTCCGCGGTCCGTCTGTCTGTCTGTCTGTCTGTCTGTCACCAGGCTGTATCTCATGAGCCGTGATAGCTAGACAGTTGAAATTTTCACAGATGATGTATTTCTGTTGCCGCTATAACAACAAATACTAAAAACAGCATAAAATAAATATTTAAGTGGGGCTCCCATACAACAAACGTGATTTTTGTGCCGTTTTTTGCGATAATGGTACGGAACCCTTCGTGCGCGAGTCGGACTCGCACTTCGCCGGTTTTTAAATGTTGCAAACGTGGAGCATAGTGTTGTAGGTAAGGCTCAATTATAAGTGATTCTTCGAATCGATGTGACGTGAGTTAACATGACTCATCAATTTAATTTTACTAATTGGTGTAAATAAACGTTTATAAATATAAACGTAATATATTTAAATGTAACAGTATTCATTCCCATAGTACATAAACTTTTATTGTGTTAAATATGAAGTAAACAATAAAATAAATGCGATCGACAAAATAAAGTCTGACATAAATGAGTGAAAACTTAATAAGGGCCGCTAGTTTCTTAACTTAAATATGGAGGAATCATAATATCACCAAAGCCACGAAAACCCGGCTCATACGGGCACTTGTGTTCTCCATATTTCTATACGCAGCCGATACCTGGACGCTGAAAGAAACTGAGAGGAAGAGAATAGACGCTCTGGAAATGTGGTGCTGGAGAAAAATGCTTGGAGTGTCGTGGACTGAGTTTCGCACTAACATATCCATCCTTCAAGAACTCGGTATCAGTCGGCTATAGTCCAAGCTCGAGTACTCCAGTTCTTTGGACACGTGTCCCGACGAGGCAACGACTCTAACGAGCGGCTTGTAGTTCAGGGAAGCTTGTAGAGTGGAAGGAACGAGAGCGCGCGGCAGGTCGCCCATGCGATGGACCGACCAGAATAAGTCTGCAGTGGGTGGCCCATTGCATGAGTGCACACGAATAACAGCCGATAGAGAGAGTTGGCGTCGCATCGTTAGGCAAATTATGGTAACCCGAAGTCTCACTGCTACATGATGACTACGACGACCCGGTCTGCCAAGAGTGTACCGACGAAGAATTATATTTTGGGGTAATTGTAGTGAAAGGGAAAGAATATTTAGGGCTCAGAAACGTTGCCTTAGATCGATGACCGGTCTGAAGTCTCTAAAAATTCTCACATTACCATCTTTATATATTCTTGAAATTGCCCTATTCGTTAAAACTAATAAACAGTTATTTACCTCATTGATTGATATAAGAAAACGCACAGGACCTATAAGATCTATATATAGAAATCAACTTTATACAGGTGGTCACAAAACAGCCCTATTAAGAAAAAATATTTTATCCATGGGTCCTCTTATTTATAATAAGCTACCCAATACTCTATTAGAATCACCCACCAATGTATTTAAAAAACAGTTAACAAAAATGTTATTGGACAAGTGTTACTACACTATTACTGATTTTTTAAATGATAAAACTTTTGCTTGGACATTGTAATTATTTTGTTGACATTTATTATTTTCTATTTTATTCCGATTTTATGGTAGACTCTTTTGCGTTGACATTTGTATTTTACTATTTTTGACATTTGACAAATTTTAAATAGGTATGACGTAATTATATTGATTTAATTTGACATTTGTTTTATATTTTAGCACGTATTTAATTTTATATTAATTGACATCTGATTATTATTTTGACATTACCCTTATTATTTATTTCAATCTTATAACTTACATTTATTGTGGTGAAATTTATTGTTATGATTGATTATTATTATATTAATGTCTATATTGTTGATTATTGTTGTATTCAAATTGTTTCGCTAATGATAACCTAAATCATTTTTCATTTCCTTTCCTTCCTTGTTTAAAGCCATTTTATATGTTTTATGTTTGGACTGTTTACTGCTTTGGAGTGATGATAATTTATAAAAATATTGGTGTTTCTGTATATTAAATTAAAAAAATACAAAAATTTGCATGCCGTAAGGCAAAATGTATAGGGACTCTCTACAAAAAGAACATCTAATCTGTACACCTACATTTAGCAAATAAACGATTTCATTTCATTTCATTTCAAGAAGAAGTTTCTTAACAAATGTATTTTTTTTTGCCTTGAAATTTTCCATTTTCGATCTACCTCGATTTTCGATCACTCAGGATAACGATAGGACACTATTTTTATGTAATGAAAAGTGACAAGCCCCCAAATGTCAGTTTAGTCTACGAAATTAAAAATCAGAGTATAGTCGGGTTTTATTTTTTGAACTTACTTTTTTTATTCCCGTAGAGCTTCATCATATCATGCCTTAATTGTAGAACATTATACTCTTAATGAAATAACATTAGAATTTTTAAAACCCGTTTGAACAGTCCGTTCAACCGATTTCGAGTTCTATCCCGTAAATATAAGGATGGCATAAAAAGCATAAACCTGTTACCAAAACTAGCTGTTTAATACAGAAGCCATTTGTCATATCACCAACGCAATAGAAGTCAAAATCGATTGAACGGGCTGTGAAAAGGGATTATTTAAATGTCTAATGAAATCTCAAATGGAGTATAGTTAACAGCTTTTAACTTATCAAAAAAAAAACTTTTTTACAAAAATTACTACCGACTTCCAAACAAAAAACACAACAAAATGAAAAAAATTACTTCAATTTCGGAAGTCGGTGTCAAATAACAAGAAAACAGGAACACCGACGTGTGTTTTTTGTTTGGAAGGCGGTTGTAATTTTTGTAAAAAAGATTTTAATTGTTCACTTTTTACTTGTGGTACATTATGGGCCAGTTCTAAAGGCTAGGTGAACTGTTCACACCTGTTAGAGCGTACCAGTTTGATGTTATGTTATGAAATGGTGTATTAATAGTAATAAACAGTCATTTTTAGCGATAATAAACACACATTCATAGCGATTGCAGCTATCCTGAGTGATTTGCCGTCATTTATTGAAGAGTTCTGATGTATATCTCCGAAGTTCTTCATCAGATCTTGACGAAAATTAAATGGGACTACATGACAAGCACCAGCGTTCAAATAAAAAAAAAGATGATCATAATCGGTTGACCTAATAAAAAGATCTGAGGTAACACACATAAAAAAAATCCTCCTCCTTTGTGCGAAGTCGGTTAAAAATAAACACCTAAATTGATTTAGGACTGCCAAAGAGTTTTGTATTCCATACCTTCCTGTCAACGGTCACACTATCACTAACTACCTTTTCTTCCATATGACTCCTCACCCAGTCCATCCATCTTTTCTTTGGACTGTCGAAGCTATATAATTGTAAAATAAGTAACATTGAAAAACTCCTGTATGAACAACAACAAACATGGATAAGGTAGTACAGTTTTATGAGTACAAATTATAATATTCAGATATAATTATTCCATCCTTACTGAAGCCTGATATTATTTATTTTTTGGTTATAAAACCAGCAATGTTCACTAAGCAGACGTCAAAAAACTCCAAACATCACACATAACATTATGAATCCATTTAATGAAACACTTAATATTATTATGTATTTATCCGACTGCCGAAGGAGGGTAATGTGTTTATCAGTCTGTGTATTGAAAGTATATTTGTTTCTATGTGGCGTTCTTGAGACCAAACGCATAAGCCGATTTTGATGATTCTAACGTTAATCGATTTCTCTTAACCTTGCGAGTGTCACTGACAATTATGTTGTGCAGTCGGAGGTTACGTAACGGTTTTGGTCAGTTAGCTCGCTATTATGTGTCCTCAGACTGCACATCATAATTTTCTTCCTGTTTTTTGTTTACTTTAGTCGAATTTTTTGGTTTTTATATTGACTTTTTTCATGCATTGTTAACTTGCTCATCGCGTTTGATAAACACTGTTTTTGCACTTTTTGCTAACTTTCGTGGCCTTCCTCACGGATCGGTGCGTTTTCGTTTCTGTACTGAATCTGTACAGAGGCCTTAGTGCGAGTTTTTTAACGTACTCACTCGTGATAACGTAAACGATCTCTTATGTCAAAATGTATTTAAAAATAAAGGTTTTACCTTACCGTCCCCAGACGGCGCTTATCCCATTTCAATACAAATTGACGTTTACGTTAACGCGATTGAGCGTGAGTGAAAACTCGTACTAAGGCCTCTGATGAGCTGTACGCGTATGCGCTCGGTAAAGAATCTGTACCAAAACGACTCCGGCATCTCCGTTACTGAATCGTTTCGGTACAAAACGAAAACACACTGACCCGGTGAGGAAAGTGACTTCATTTAGTTTTATAACATGTTGGACTCCTTCTTGGCCTATCGGATTGAAACTTATAGTACTCCTTCCATTCAAACTGTCTAATATTTTTCCAACTAAGTATGTTAGGTTCGACTTTAATCTTACTGGATTCAGGTGATTATCAGTATTTAACATGGGGCGATTAACAATTAGAGCTCCACAAACGTATCCTTGAGAAGACCTGTGTCAAATTTGGCTTCTGACGATATGTAATGTCCGGCTTATTATACAACATAAAAAGCTTAAAATATGCATGCAAATAAGCATGAAAAATGAGTGAAAAATGCATGAAAATTTGTAAAATGTGCAACATTAAAGTTTTAGAAAAAGAAAAATAGGAAAAAGATTTAATTAGGTTTTGAATTTTTACCCGGGTAATATTTTTTTATATTTCTAAATTGTAATTGTGTTTCAACACTCACTCAAGATATTTTAACAAATGTTTTTAAAATATTCATTTGATAATTTCACTAGGAGAGCTTGGGGAGATCTCTTTTTTTATGTTGGACTTCAAACCACTAAAACTCTACGGTGTCCTCCTGTGCCGCTTATGGCGGGAACACGGGCGCGCGTTAGCACTCACCGCGAAACCGCCGCGGCTTTCGTCACCGGACCCTCCTATGGGGAGTACCTCCAATCACCGGCGCACCAGAATACCCCAGACCACTCTAGGAACCAAACTAGCACATGGGTGCCAGACAACTCCGTGTATGGCACCCTTGGTCCCCTTGTGACGGGTCAAGGTCAATGGCCCCGCCACCTACCATTTTTCGGCCGAAGGGGATAGGGAAAGCGGCCAACGCTATACCGACACTCCTCTTCCCTGTGGCCTCCAACCCTCAGCCGCGATATCGTATGGGTATGGGAGACCCCATACGACATCGAGGCCCGCATCAGTTGCGATGTCGCCCAGGCAGCACTGCAACCTACATTTTGGCCGCTACGTCGTCGGCTTATCGGCAAAAGCCCTGACGAGCGACCCTTCCTCGGGTTCCTCTTCGCTTCACCGTGGGTGACCAAGCCACGGTTACAGAGCCTGCCTCGACAATGTGGGAACCCACCGGGGGGGCTTGGGGGAGACCTAGGAGCAGTGGACATCTTTTGGCAGAAACGATGATATTTTCTTTAGTAATCTAAGTTCTGTCCACTTTGCAATATCAGTGTCATAAAGCCGGACCCAGAGTAACGTCAGAAACAGGGAAAAGATTGCAACCATTTTGTAAGATCTTGTACACAATTTTGCACATGTCATGTCTGAGATCCGCACTGGCCCAGCCTACAATATGTTGTAAACGGATTTACTTTATTATATCAAAGTCATAAAGCCGGATCCAGAGTACCGTCAGACACAGGGCAAAGATTGCAACCATTTTGTAAGATCTTGTACTCAATTTTGCACATAACATTTCCGAGATCTGGTCTGGCCCAGCCTTCAATATGTTGTAAACGGATTCAAAGCCTCATAATGACCCGGACTCGTGTGGTCAGGCCTTAATCACTGTGAATATGCGTAACAAAAGAACTAATCTACAAAAGTTTTGTTACTTTTACTTATTATGTTATGCTGATGTAATACGTAGCGTCATCCGCTTTAGGCGTTGTATGTTTTGCTTATTTTGTACAGTCCTTATCATTGAATGCCGCTGTTCATTGTATTTAAAACAAGTTTCTGCCAGCGCGAGCGGCTTCGCGTGAAAAGTGTGTTATCATCTGAAGGAAAAAATTTACCGTAATAAAAGAGTAGCCAATGTGCTATGACTATAATCTACATCTGCGCTAAACATCCAGATCCGTTCAGCCGTTCTGGCTTGATTGAGTAACAAACTATCATCCACCCATCCATCTACACTTTCGTATTTATAATATTACTTCCTCATACCAGCGGCTTCTCTCGCGTGAATGTTGAAAATTTTCCCGAAGGAACATATTCCCGAGATACAAACTGCTAACTATAATCTCTTTGCCAAATTTCATCCAGATCCGTCCAGCCGTTTGAGACAACAAACATATAAACACACACACACACAGACACTCACATCACTTACTTGTATACGAGTAAGGGCCGATTTTTCAATAGTCTGATAACTTTTAACTGAGGAATAAAAATGGCCGTTTGACATATTTTCTATACAAAAGCTGTCAAACCGCCATTTTTATTCCTCAGTTAAAAGTTAGTAGACTATTGTAAAATCGGGCAGAAATAAGATGCAATAGGTAGAAACGTTAAAAGTAGAAGTATACGTATATATATGTAGTAAGTATTTGACTCCTTCCTCAAGAGTTGGACTTAGATTACTCAAGCTAGACCAAAATGGAAAGAAGGCAAGGAGGCCTTTGCAGTGGGGCCCTCATCATCATCATCAGCCTTTTAATGTCCTCACTGCTGGGACACAGGCCTCATATCTGTGAGAGTGAATGGGCCGTAATCCACCACGCGGGCTCAGTGCGGGTTGGTGGATATCACATGTCTTCGATTTTTTGGTTCTATTACATGCCGGTTTCCTCTCGATGATTTCCTTCACCGTTTTTAGAGCAGTGATGATGAAATAATTTCGAATCCACGACCAACAATTTGTAAGTTGCGGCCACCACGCTCACCTGTAGGATCCTACGGGCTCTAAATAATAAAAATTATAAAATATTGTGGTGAGACGTTATGTGGCTACTTGTTCTTTTATGATCAAACCCAAAAAACCGGCCAAGTGTGAGTCGGACTCGCGCACAAAGGGTTCCGTACCATTATCGCAAAAAAACGGCTAAAAAATCACATTTGTTTTTAGTATTATTTAGCCAAGAGCTCCTTAGACGAGCTTAGACTTTATTATTTAACTAGTTTCTGTTAGTAGCTTCACCCGCGTGAAAAGTGTTTTCTTATAACAAGGGTTTCTTATATCGGGATCTATGTGCTATTTCGGACTATAATCTATCTCTGTGCCAAATTTCATCCAAATCCAAATCCATCCAAACTTTTGCATTTATATTATTAGTAAGATTTTCAGTACCATGCCTTATACACAGGGACACAGATCTCTCCTCAAGCTTTAGGGTTTCCCCCCAGTGGGAGACCTCTGCCCCAGCAGTGGAAACGTTAAAGGTGGTATGGTAGTCGTTACATAATTCGGTCATTCGTAACTTAGGGCTGCACAACAGGCATTCAAATTTGTTTGACCCAAAACTTTTCACGGCATCGTCGGTGGCAGTTCATTCATAGTTCAGTTTAGCTTTATGTTTTGTGGTACAGAAGGCTGGACAGGAGGTGAAGCATGGTTTGTAAGTCAGCTCTACATGGACACCATTTTTTTTTTTTATAACTTATAGGCTCGCGCTTGACCACAATCTCACCGATGGTAAGCGATGATGTGGTCAAAAAAATCAAAAACAAAATCAATTTTTTTATTTCATATAGGCCTACATGGGCACTTATAAAACGTCGACAATGTGCACGGTTCGGGTTGGTCGTTTCCTATGGAGAAGAACCGGCAAGAAACTCCATGGTTACTCTTTTAAAAAAAATGGTTTGGTTTTACAATATTTCCTTGTTACAGCATTAGTACTTAGATATGCGGGGACAACGTGGGCCCGACAATAAGTCGTAAGAAAACAAAAAAAAAAAAGATTACATATTATTTAAACAAAAGAAAATAAAACGAGTTAAAAAGTTAACAAGCATCTAGAAGGCCTACAATGTTCACACATTTACAAAATAATCGGTAAAGGACTCTATACAAAAGTAAAATAAAAAAAAAAAGACTAAATCTAACATGTGGCACAAATATTGTTATCAGTGCTGTAACTATTCTTAGCAAAGGGCTATGAAGATGATTGAAAACCATTGTAAAAAGAATAATCAAAAGAAGGAAAAAAAACAAAGAATTAATGAGATTGAGAATAGTTAGAGACAACCACATATTTGTGCCGTTTATGAGTTACCAGGGAAGCCGCATGCGCAGAAGGAGCTAAAGCCAAAATTTTTATCTTCAACGTAGTCCTTGATTTTATAATATGCTTTTTTAACAAGGACACGTTTGATGTAGTTTTTGAACTTTCCATCGGTCAGTTCTATAACTGACTTTGGCAACTTGTTATAAAAGCGTATACTGTTTATATAAAAAGACTTGCTAGTTTTAAACGTCGACGGTGAAACACGCTTGCCTAGAAATAACCTATTCACTCTTGACTTAAAGACCCCTAGATTGTAGCTATCGGGAAACACAGACTCCGGCAGGGAATTCCACTCCTTAGCACACAATCACTCCACATGCCGTTCCGTCGAGGTAGCTCTAGTTTAAGATGTTCGAGTTACATCTTTTTACACTCTGCGGGTGCGGTTGCGTTGAGTTGAGTGCAGAGTTCAGCAAAATAGTGATTTTATCATTTCTGGCTAGAGTTGTTCGGAATAGAATTATTTTTGGTTTAGGAGAATGGGATGACGTAAATAATTAGTATTTATTTATTTATATGCAGACAAGCGTCATCAGCGCGGGGGCAGAAGTCGCACGTCGACGTGATCCCGAATGAGCTACGCCTCAATTTTAAATAGAAAATTAAAATTGAGGCGCGTGTAATTGGGCTGTTGGTACGTTATTATTAACTAGATTTTTACCGTGGTTTCGCACGCTTGGATTGTTCTAGAGGAAGTGTGTGTTTTCTATATATATAAAACAAAGTCGTGTTCGTTACAGCACTTATAAGTCAATAACGGCTGAAGCAATTTTTATGATGTTTGTGTTTTTGGATTTATATTCGTCCGGAATACTTCGAAAAAATTAACGATAAAAAAAATACTTTTTCCCAAACATTTTGCGAACACAGCGCCATCCCTGGCAGGGAAATAAAATGGCAGGTGGGAAGTAGGGTAGGGTAGGGTAGATGGAGCCATTTTGATCAAGATAGTTCTCACGTACAGTTAATTAAGTGATCTCATATAAATCAATAGTATTCAACACGTGTCACGAGCTCCCGCCAACAACAACCATTGTGTTACCTGTATAAACCATTCCATTATGAAACGACAATTAAAAATACTATGTTGCACAGCGCGTGCTAAATTTTTGAAATAATTTATATGGCAAAACATCGTTTGCCGGGTCAGCTAGTAGGGGATAAAAGTAACCCATCGCTCGGGAAATTGTTTAGCATTTATAAGTGATAGTTTTTTTTAAGACAAGAAGTTTGTATTTTCATTAACTAACGGCCAACGGGTTTTGCTGAGTGTAATTATTTTTTGTAGTCTATCCAACCGACCGCATCGGAAAAAGTCTATTGTTAGGGTTCCGTACCCAAAGGGTAAAAACTGTCTGCCTGTCTGTCTGACACCAGGTTGTCTCTCATGAACCGTGATAGCTAGACAGTTTAAATTTTCACATATGATGTATTTCTGCTGCCGCTAAATACTAAAAACAGAATAAAATAAATATTTAAGTAAACAACAAACGTGATTATTTTGCCGTTTTTTTTGCAATAATGGTACGGAACCCTTCGTACGCGAGCCCGACTCGCAATTAACTGTTTTTTTTTCTATTGTCTTACCTAATTAGCACTCAAGAGGATAATAGTAATTGGTCTGTATAATAATACTTTAATTCTCAAATGTCATAATGACAACATATTTGAAGGATGATGAAACTTCGCAAAATTGTCCCTCATAACGACCTAATTAAAATTAATAAGTTCCAGCGTAAATTAAGTTTTAAATGAATAATTCATTTAAAACTCAAATAACGCTGGATCTTATTATAAGAATGTATTTTTTTAATATAATAATATTATTCTAGGTAATTGATGGTAAAACTATTAATTTCTCTGGCTGTAAACTCAGTGTTGATTACGTATATTTTATTATATTTTTAGCAATGATTTATTGACATTACATCGCAAGGCTTCCTTACTTCCTTTGCCTCTAACATAGTTTCCTTCATAGTTTTTCATATTAATTCCTATAATATGACATCATCCAATTTACCTAACAGAATATTTGAAGCTTCCTATGACTCAAAGTAACTTACATTCTAAGAGGGAATTCCCAAAAAACATTGTTTTACTGTTTGCATATAGACACTATGTGCTACTTCTAAATATTTGCGTGTACCTATACACTGTATGTAATAGTTATTAACCAAACTGTTACGGTTAAACCCTAGAATACCACAAGAAAAAAAAACCGGAACCCCATTGATAACAAACATGCGTTAAGGTTCCACGCAAAATTAAATAATAGTCCGAATACGTCTGCTCGACAGTGTACGGTATCACTTAATGTATTTATAACTGGATACCATATTTTTCATCATATTGCAAACAGACTTTGCGGCAGACGGTCAAATTGCAAACAATTTTTTGTTTTAATTTTTCAATATAAGTTCGGATATTCTTTTTTCGTGTGTTATATTTAATAGTGAAGTGAGTGTGTCGTTTTTCCTGCCAGTGAGTATTTTGATTTAATTATTTTTTTAAATGGCTTTTTTACGTGGGTGATTTCCCGTGGGGATGTTAATGTTTTTTGCAAAAGGTAGGGTTACTCCCTTAGGGACGAGTATTATAGTCAAAGATGGAAAATATTTTCTTGTCTTTTTCAAAGCTAATGTTTTTTATATTATATTTTCGATGCTTTTTATGACAAATTTAGCTAACGATGTTTTCAGGTAAAGATATTATAATTGGCGTGAAATAAATAACATGTGTGTGTGTTATATTTCTATATGAAAAAAATTTTTTCATGAAAATTTTGAAGGACTATCATCGGATGTTCCTGAAAAAAAAATTAGGTCAACGATGATATTTTCAGAAAATTCCAAATACTAATATTTTTACGTATTTTCCCCTCTTTCTTTTACATTAGCCAATGTTTTATTTTATTTAAGCATACCTACACTTCATTTCAGTTTTCCATGCTAATATAATATTATATCTCAGTCACGTGCGTTAAACTAACAATAGGTTCTTGAGCACAAGTGGTTTGTCATAGATAACAGCATACATTCTGAACATAATGTTCGGTCTATATGTAGTAAAATCCTTTTGTAAACATTTATAAACAGCTCCGTGACTAACATACTGGCTGGCAACGCAAAGCTACAGTAAGTCACACGCCACTGGAAACAAATCCAGTATTATTATACTACGCCACGCCAGGTCAAAGCAGTGGCGTAGCTACCATAGGGATAGGTACTGGGGGCCCCATATTCAAGTGGTCCCTCGACCTCCATGCACCACTGCTGGGTTAGTACTTACTAGTAAGTAACATTTCTTTATAATGCAGTAGATGATAAGGGCCTGATGATGAGTTTTGCACCTTTAGAGTATTTATTTTAGTTAAAAAGGGCCTCAATTTTGTTTTGCCCCGATGCCTTTAGTTACATAGCTACGCCACTGGTTCAAAATCAAAGATTTGCCCCTGTCGTGCTTGCAACGCATAGGTACAGTAAGTTGCACGTCATTGGTAACATAACCAGTATACGTTGACAGCGTAGTCTATAGAGACTCCGTTCTACGCTTAGTTAACTCAAAATCAAAGGGTTACCACTTACTGGCTGGCAACGCATAGGTACACTAAACCACACTTCACTGGTAACCAGTTCAGTATAAGTTGGGCACGTATTCTATTGAAACTCCAAACTTGGCTAGGCTAACCCAAGATCAAAGAGTTATCACTGACTGGCTGGCAACGCAAAGGTAGTTTATCGGTTATGCGTTTGGTTCCTGTCTTCCGATTTGCCAGTTTTTACATAATAACATAATATATGCCTAATACTGCTATACTTGAGGATAATTTTCGGGAAATAATTTTGGTCACGGCAGTCAATGCCAATGAAGAGTATCCATGTAGGCAGAAGATTTTAAAGTGCACAATTGCTTGCGCAAAGGTTACGGCTATTTCTTCACTCTCCTAGTCCGATGAGCCGGCAATCTTGTGCGACTGGATAAGACTAGGCGCTGGACCAACTGCTTTTCATACTTTCCAAACTCCAGCCTGCTTCTAAGGCATTCCTTATTAAGAAACCAGCCAAGTGCGAGTCGGACTCGCGCACCAAGGGTTTCGTACAAACCTCAGCTTAAAGGTATTATAGACCTGAGTATTTGATATGAATTTCAATTTAATACCTCTACGCGTTCATGAGGAAAGGGGTAGTAAGTTTAAAATTATTAAAAATATTTTTATTTTATGATGTAAATAAAAAATTACGATTTTCGCAATTTTTCTTCATCTGTGCTATAAGACGATACTTCGTACCAAATTTCAAGATTCTGATTTCACGGGAAGTACGAAATTTGCGGCATAAACGGCTGTATCTTTTGATTGCTTTGGCTTAGAAGTTTAATTGTAATAACAGCTTTAAGAGACAGTAGACCTGAAGACTTGATATAAATTTCAGTTTGATAACTCCACGCGTTCTTGAAAAAAAGGGACAGACAGACAGACGGACGGACGGACGGACAACAAAGTGATCCTATAAGGGTTCGGTTTTTTCCTTTCGAGGTACGGAAACCTAAAATTCAACAGCACTTATCTGACCTAAGAACTGAACCCACGACGCTAACGGGACACTTATCGAAAAGGGCGGGTAAAAGTCAAGTAATGTAATTTTACCGGCATTGTACCAGTTTGGACATAAAGCTAGCTAAGATTTGGAGTTCTGGTAAAACCCAATAAACCGGATCCCTTATAATGAAAGTTACGTCACTATGACCTCGAGTGATTCAAACCCAAACTTGAACGGACATCGAACTTCAAATATTATCATTTCACCATTGATTATGGATAACCCTATTACTTGGTAGGGATCGGGTCGATGTTCAAGCGAAGTTTGCCTAGATTGGTCTGTGAATGATTTACTATCTCTACATAGCGAGATTCCTCCGTGCCTCGGCAAGCACGTTAAGCTGCTGATTCCAGCTGTTATTCGTAGGTTTTTGACAGTCCCTACATAAAGTCAGAAGGGAGGAAATCGTGCAAATGGGACGAAGTGCGCATAACCCATCCAGTCTTGCCAAAGGATATCGTGTTGCCCAGTTACTGGATTGTGGAGGTCACATAGGTTCGCTTCATGAAAAATTGTGGTACTCGATTGCATCTGCATATTAGCATCAGTATAACTGGATCTCTAAGATGTTGGAATATTTATTGGATTACCCTACTAGCTAGATGCTAGCCTTCAGCGTCATCTAATAGGTTAGCTTACACGCAAAGAAAATAATAACCATTGCATTGTAAGTATTTAGGTACTCGTATCTTTGAAATCATGATATCCTTGACAGTTCTAATCATGAGCTGTTTGTTGCATCTCAATATGAGTAATCGAGGATCAAGATAAATGGAGTGTGATTGGAGAATATGTCAAGGACTGTAGTGGTACAGGCAGACTGATGATGAATGATGAATCATAAATTTGGCCTCATCATCATTTTAGGCGAAAGACGTCCATTGGGGCCTTTCAACGCTGTGAGTGGCCTGAACCAGATCATCGGTCCGCTTAGGCCTTCCAACGCTGAGTCTGCCGGTGCCCCACCGCCAATTCAGAAATGTTTGAGGCCCATCTAGACCATTGGATCTGCGAGCAATGTGCTCTGCCCACTGCCACTTCATTTGGCAATTCTAGTCTTGGTTCTACTTAGGTTGTAGCTTCTACTTGATTGACAATTATTTGTGATCAACATCTCATATTTATTTTGCCCTTGTTCCATGTTCTTCTTCTTCTTCTGTCTTCAAAGGTTGGATTCGTGGAGTTTATTGACCTTTGCCTGATATTGCCATCCTATCCTAACCTTTTATTAAGGTTTCGTACCCACAGGGTACAAACGGGACCCTATTACTAAGACTCCACTGTCCGTCTCTCTATCTGTCACCAAGCTGTATCTCATGAACCGTGATAGCAAGATAGTTGAAATTTTCACAGATGATGTATACAATGTCTGTTGCCGCTATAATAACAAATACTAAAAACAGATTAAAATAAATATTTAAGTGGGGCTGCCATACAACAAATGTGATTTTATTGCCATTTTTAGCGATAAGGGTATGGAACCCCTCGTGCGCGAGTTCGAGTCACACTTGGCCAGTTTTTAAATAATGGAGTACATAAGTAACGATTAGGTACATAATTTTATTAAAGTTATGCATATAATATCGTTGATTTGAGTGATTGTTGCCAAGATTAATTTGATCAATTTATATATATTTTGTATATTGACCTAGTACTTTCTTTTGAATATGACAATACGATTTTTCCAAATACTACTTTTGTTTAAAAACTACGAAAGTAATGTGCAGAATAAATTATTCTAATATCAATCAATTGAATTATATTAACATAAATTACGATGAGTATATAAGTACCAGGCCCCTCAGAAAGTATTGCGAAAAAAAGTTTTTATATATGGGAGACTGGCCAGTTATAATGTTTTTCGAAAATATGATTATTTATAAGTAAAAATAAGTAAGTTCCAATTTCAAAATTTCCCTCCACATTTTTTGCGAGTTAATTCAAAGTATTGTGTCTCACTATAATATGGATCTGCGCCGGGAACATTTTAGAGCTATGATTTTATACGATTTCAAGTGTCGCCTGAAACCGGATGAATCGTACGATAGACTTCAAATGGCATTCATGGATGAAGGCCCTTCCAAGGCAACCGTGTATCGTTGGTATAACGAATTCAAGCGCGGTCGACCAACTTTGGGGGATGACGAAAGAAGCGGTCGCCCTTTGACGGCTGTTACCGAAGAAAACGTGCTAGCAGTGAAAAATTTAATCCAAGACAATAGGCGAATTACATATCAGGAGATTCAACACATATTGAAGATTGGATCGGGAAGCGTTCACGAGATTCTACACAGCCATCTTCGCGTGAGGAGGATAGTATCACGCTGGGTGCCGCACAACCTCACCGATGCTCAGAAGCAGGCCCGGGTGGAATGGTGCCGTGATATGCTTAACAAATTTGAAGCAGGCTCGTCTCGGCGTGTTTACGACATCGTTACAGGTGATGAGTCCTGGATTTATCAATACGACCCAGAAACCAAGCGCCAGTCGACTGTTTGGGTGTTTCAAAATGAGCCAACGCCTACCAAAGTGAAGCGATCTAGAAGCGGGGGTAAGATTTTGATCGCTAGCTTTTTTAATTTGACTGGCCACTTGGTATCAATTCCCTTACGGGATCAAAGAAGCATTAATGCCGAATGGTATACTACCAAATGTTTGCCAGAAGTTTTCTCTGTTATAAGCAACAAGCGACCAAACACAGGGCTCCGCGGGCTACTGCTCCACCACGACAATGCACCTGCGCACACCGCACTCAAAACGAGGGACTTCCTGGACAGCACGCCAGTCAAACTCCTGGGTCACCCTCCTTACAGCCCTGATCTAGCACCGTGTGACTTCTTTTTATTCCCAAAAATAAAAAATCAGCTCAAAGGGATACAATTTTCGTCGCCGGAAGATGCGCTGGCTGCGTTCGAGCAGGCTGTAAACGAGGTGTCTGCGGCGGACTGGAAAAAGTGTTTTGAAAACTGGTTTAGGCGCATGAATCTTTGTATAGAGGCTGGTGGAAAGTACTTTGAAAAGATTTAATAAAAATATATGTACGTATAGAACAATTTTTTTTAGTTTCGCAAAACTTTCTGAGTGTCCCACGTATTTATTTGTTTAATTTGATATTCAATATTAACACAAAAAATTGTTGAACCTATTTGCAAATAAAATACGTTTCATACTTTTCGTATGACAGATCGATTTAAATTCAAACTTAAATCATTTATTTAAAATTTAACTAACTTTTTTGGTGTATAATAAAGTATATTCTTTTATATTCTTGTTGTCAAGCAAAATAAATATATTTAACGACAGATATTTTATTTTTATGGTTTACTTTTACTTATTTATTTGTAGCAGAATACATCATCAATAATTTTCTCCACTATGCGGATTGCTGGATGTCACATGTCTTCGAATTTTAGGTTCTAGGACATGCCAGTTTCCTCAAGATCTTTTCCTTCACCGTTTTTAGAACAGTGGTGATGACATAATTTACACAAAGTAAAGCGCCTGCCTGGGTTCGAACCCGCGACCTAAGGCACGTAAGTCGGGGCCATTACCGATATAAATAAAAATATGTACTCAAATAAAAGAATTTAATTTATAAAACTCAAAAACCCGACTGCTTAAGAAGCGAACTAAAAATATTTTTTTGGTCTTAAATTACATTGGTACTTCTCAATAAGTTCTTATCACAATATAGTCACCCGCTTTCTAAATATGTCGTCTTTCACTCAGTCCTTCCATATTTATCTTGGTTTCTTTAACTTTTGAGTATAAAATGATGAATCCTCACTATACTTTTGTAACACAGCAATCAAGGTCTTATAATGATATTCATTCATTTTCATTTATTGTTTTACATATTATTATTTTACATATAGACATGTTCTGGGATTTTGGCGGTCTCTCCAGTTCCGTGCCTATACCTCTCGCTGGAACACCCATACCGATGTGCTCCGTCTTCTGGTACCTAGGGTCGCTTCTCCAAGGGGATGGCGAAGTTGACCGATACGTAACGCACCGGGTCAACTCGGGATCAGAATGTTGGGCTGTGAAAGACATGGATGAAAAGAGATAGCATGTAGCAGAGATGAGAATGTTGACAAGAATGGATAATGTGAGAAATGAGTATATTAGAGGAAGAAGTGGCACCAGTGACAGAAAAGTTGAAAGGAAACCGTTTGTCCAGGTAAGGTTATGTGATGAGGAAGGATGGAACGCATGTTACTAAAAGAGTTATGAATATAATTGTGAAAGGATGGAGAGGGCCAAAGAAAAGATGGATGGAGTGTGTGAGGAGTGATCTGAAAGAAAAAGGAGTCAGTGATGGCGTGACGGGGGACAGGGCGGTATGGAAAAATAAAACGTGCTGCGCCGAACCCAAGTAACATGAGACAAGGGTCGGAAGATGATGATGATGATGTTACTTATAGGCTTATAATTTGGTTCACCAACAGAGCAACAAATATTTTTTTTAATCCCCGACGTAAAAAGAGGGATGTTATAAGTTTGATGTGTGTTGCTGTGTGTCTGTCTGTGGTACCATAGCTCCTAAACGGATGAACAGATTTCGATTTAGTTTGATGAGAGTTGAGTTTTTTGTTGTGAAAGGTGACTTTGTCGAGAGTTTTCTTAGCTATGTTTGATGAAAATCAGTTCGGTCATTCAATATTTAAGCGCATTTTACTCTTTTTATCGGAGTTTTTTCGCAAGATATCGTGTCATAATTACATGGTAAATTATATATAGTTTTAAAAGCATAAAATAAAAAACAAAAACCTTATTATTAATGATGGCTAAAGAAGCAATAGGTTATGCTTCTCCGAACCGTTACAAGTAATTTTTCTTATACTTTTCTTCATTACCATTTAAAAGTCATTAGCTGGTCCATTATTTGTGCAAGTAATAACAATATTAGCTTTGCTATTCAGAAAATGTATGACTTGAATAGTTTTTACACCTTTGAGCTATTTTACCTGGCCATATTTCAACCAACAAAGACTTGTGAAGTAATAAAAGATTTGAATAATAATTAAACAGAAAACTTACTCACATCACACTAATATTTTAAAGGCTAAAGTTTGTGAGTGTGTGTGTGTGTCTACTGTACTACTTCTTCACGCTCAAACGGCTGGACGGATCTGGTTGAAATTTGGCACAGAGATAGATTATAGTCTGGAATAGCACATAGAATATTTTTTATCCCGGCAATATGTTCCCTTGGGCTAACTTTCGTCATTCACGTGGGCGAAGCCGCTGATAGAAGATTGTAAAATATAATACAACTGTGTGGCTAGGTTTTGCCCGCGGTTTCGCTCTCGTAGCCTATCCTGCAAGTACCGTTCAATTTTCCTGGATATAAGTATACTCTGTAAGATTTTGGTCTTTACAATCCCGTGGAGGGTACATGAAACAGGATCGATTTGTAAAAGACATAAAAAAATATTCGACGTTTCGGAAGTCGGTGTTGCAAAATGATACAACAAGAGTTACCTACCAAAGACTTATTGGTTTCCTCACGATGTTTTCCTTCACCGTTTTGAGAAGAGTGGTGATGCAATAATTTACACAAAGTCAAAGTTATGCCTGGGTTCAAACCCACGACCTACGACACGTAAGTCTGGGCCGTTTCCGATATGAACAAAAAGTTGTACTTAAATAAAAAAAATAAAATCAATAACTGCTCTACCACTGGACCACCAGTGCTCTACCACTGGACCACCACTGCTCTACCAATGGACCACCACTGCTCTACCAATGGGCCCCCACTGCTGTACCACTGGGCCACCACTGCACTATCACTGGGCCAGCACTGCTCTACCACTGGACCAGCAATGCTATACCACTGGGCCAACTCTGTTCTGACATTGTTTTATTGTAATTGTAAAGGGGCTGTTTAGAATATCTAACTAATTATACTACAGAAAAAACTAACCTCGGAATAACACCTTATGGCCAAACTTTACATAATGGCTTACCGCCCCGTACTTAAATATTTATTATTTTTAAATTAAAAGGGACAGCTGACATATGACATAGCGTGTAGCCTTGTTAAACATGATTCCCAGTAATATAAAAATAATAATAGCATTAAAGTAATGTTCTGTTCATCATTCGTTATTTTTACTTACTTTTATACAGTTAATAAAATAATAAAATATCACATAGCATCTGTATTCCTCGAAGGGTTATGCAGTAAGGAGTATACTGTAGAAAGCCAGAACCAACAGTCGCGACCACCAAAAAAGCGTCGAGACAATGAAGCTCGACGAAGTCCCGGAGCATGAATTTAATTGTCTTGGATCCCGCAACGAAATCAATCAGACAAGAATGTATATATATTTATATAAAACTTCTTGTAACATACAAGTACATAGGTGGACTTAATGCCTGAGGCATTCTCTACCAGTCAGCCAAGGGTGGTGGAGAGATAACATGGCGGGTGCATAAAAAAAAAAAAAATATTGAAGTAAAATTGAATGACAACATATATATTAAATAATAACGAGAAGAATACCGAATACCCCACCGCATTATCTCTACGTTGACGTTGTGGTGGGGCTTACGCGCTTCAATGATCCCTAGATTTGTGCCGGTAGATTCTGCTTTGCCGCAACATGCCTGAGGGGCCAGACTAAGAGAGACACAATCCGCAGGGCAGCTTTTTGGCGAGCTGGTATGTAAAGGCGACCCCACGGTCCTCTTCCCCAGGGAGAAGTCTTGTTCCTCATCTCTAGCTTGCCTTTATTGGCCGGTTGGAGTGAAAATTGACGGGGACCAGAGCTCTCACCTCTCTCTTGCCTTAATTGGCTGGCCTGAGTGGAGATTCGCAAGAGAAAGAAAGAAAGAAAGAAAGAAGTTAACCCAGTAAGGTGCTGGTAAGGATCTTGATCGTACTTCCGGGATTGTCCTGATAGCCATGGTATACCTCTCCACTCCTCAAGCACCTCCGGATATGTTGCCTATGAGATAATTTAAAAAATCTAAATTAAACAAAAAATTTGACAAACAAATCACAGCTCTAAGCTAAGTAATTAGTTTTAATTTTATAATTGCATAAAAAGAAACCCTGCGTATTTTTGAAAAACTTGTGGGCATTAAACCCCATATGTGGGGGTGTTTTTATTGATAATATTAAATGTATTTTACGGCTTAATTACTACAAGTTCGGACACATTGTATAAATAAAAAAAAAATGTGTGTTATAAAACCTACTATTCTTCCTTTCTAGTCGATGGAAAACTATTTAAATATTTTAACCTCAGTAGATGGCCATGTCGCAGTGGCGTTTATTGAGTGCTTTATAGTGCAGGTTTAAGGGCAGGTAGCAACTGATTCCCCATCTACGACCAATATAGTATTCAAACAGCCACATGTTGAATAGCAGCCGTTAAACAAAACAAGGTGTGAATACAAGGTGCGCGGTGTAACTGCTCCATTTAAAACACCAGTCACCAACACAGTTCACCACAAACGCGATGCGCAGTGAGGCCGCGCCCTTGTTCACACAGTGACCCACATTTCGTCACAACATAACATCACCGTACCGATCCCTACGCTAAACTCTTTAGTGCCGCTCCCATCAACAATATTAAACCATCTGACAACTTGCTCGCGTCAAAAAACTCTGTCAAATTCTAAAAGTCAGCATGTTTCTAGTGGGCTCTTTCATGTGAATTTATTTATTCTTTTTGTGTATTAGCTAAGTTTTGGTAGACTTTTTTATTTACGTTTTTTTAGTTATTTTTCTTTTGTGAATATGTTTTGTTTTGAAAATTTTGGTTGCCGTTAGTTTCTCGTGTGCCTTCGATGTGGATTCTGATCTTCGGATTCTGATGTAACAGGTACGTGAAGATGTATTGATGTTTTAGAAATAGCATGTGTTCGTAGAACTTTTTAGTTCAATGTTTAGGTAAACTTTTTAAAACGATGTGATGATGATGTGTTGTGTTGTGTGATGTGTGTTGCTTATCAGAACTTTTAGTGTGCTCCCAACTTCCTTCCTATAGACGTCTTTCGGCGTAAATGTAGTTCAGCGGTGAGTTTTTACAGAAGAATAATATAATATATACTGTCCCCACATTCTAGGCCTCAATGATAATAAATCTGCTGCGTCTGAAGTACAAAAGGAGTGTTTTGGAGGCAAATAAATTTATTCACAGGGATAACACAGAAATTTAACCATGTGAGTTTTTAATTCATTACGTACTATTTTTATTTTCATTTCTGTTTTATGCGGAACATTTTTTTCTGAACAGGAACAGCTCGGTATTGCACGCTTTATTATTTCAATAAAACACATACAGAACGTTAATATGAGTACCAAGTCAATGTAATAATTTTATTAATAATACTAAATGGGATTTAACCATAACTAGCGAATTTTGGACGTACTATAGGTGCATCTCTGCTTCCCCTTCGGCGGATACAGGCGTGATGTTTTATTATACAGGATGTATCTGACACCGAAGCGAAAAAATATACCATGGATTCAGTAAATGATTATGGACCCCAATTGATGGGATTCTTCGTCGAGTTTCACCTAATTTTTAACCCCCGCCGAAAAAAAGAGGGGTGTTATAAGTTTCACGTGTGTTGCTGTGTATCTGTGTGTCTGTCTGTGGCATCACAGCGCCTAAACGGATGAACCGATTTTGATTTAGTTTTTTTTTTTGTTTGAAAGGTGATTTTGTCGAGAGTGTTCTTAGCTATGTTTGAATAAAATCAGTTCAGCCGTTCAAAAGTTATGAGCGTTTTACTGTTTGAATCGGGGTGTTTTCGCAAGATAAATGTGTCGGGGGTTTTTAAATTTTTGGAATTTTACTTGTTGAATAAGAGATTTTTTTTTTTTATATTAATTAATTGAAAATTTTAATTATTATATTTTTAATTACACCAAAAAAAGTGTGTGCGGCGCGGGTAGGTACTAGCCGGCGCCGTTGACCTTTATCGTGAACTTTCGGAAATCAGCTGCGCTTGCGCTTTAGAATTTTATTTTAATTGCGTTTTTTTTTGGAAAAAGGGACTGCAAACGATTATTAGAAAAAATATTTGTTTTCATAAATATGAGAAAATCTACGAAAAATTTCAACACTATTTCCAGAATCATGTACGGAATAAATGATATTCTTTTTCTCGTCGGTGTTAGACGCATCCCGTATAATAATATTACATTCTTATGAATAGTTTACACAATATTTCATATTAGTAAGTTGTTCTATCTGACGAAGGTGGACGAATCGTAATAAAATGACTCTTATTTCAACGTCATAAAAGTCACGTAAACCGCCTTCGTTAGATAGAACAACACTATACCACTTGACCAAAAGTTTACGAAAAAGATAAAAATGCTTCAATTGCAGGAGGTATTTGCAAAACGGAATCTGGTAAAAGATAACAACCGTATCTAGTGGGCTGAAGATAAAACAGCTTATCTTAAGTAAATTTTACCGACTCGTAAATAATTTTAGAAGAGTGTTAGTGTAATAGAGTCATTTGGCCTTGTCTGGTACATCCTTAAATTCAGGAACAAGACTTGCTGTTGCTATCTGCTGTAAATTTTTGATAGCTGTCCTCTCTCAGAAGAACTGGGCCCAGTGCGGGTTGAAGAATGCCTTAGAATTATTTAGGATGATGGATGATGTTACGATGGAAGGAATGAATGTCTGTTACTCCTGCACGCAAAAACTACTAAGCGGGTTTTTACGTAAATTTACAGTAATATACATCAGAATAAAACATGTTATAATTTAAAAATATATTGGGGTAAGAACTAATCTCACGTGGGTGGAGCCGCGTCTGCTGGTAGTAAATAAATAAATAAATTTATTAAAGTAATAGAAAAAGTTGCATCAGCACTCAATTCTCTTAAACAACTACCCGTTTAGTTTACTTTGTGAAATCTTATATTGAATGCAAATAACAATTTTAAATCATTTTTAACAATTGTTTTAACTGAGCTTTGCTAATGAGCATAATTTGATTTTATTTTAATTTTTTCTTTTATTTTTTTTTAAAAATAACAAAAGAAAAACTGATATCTGTGGATCTTGTGACTGAAAAAGTTATTTAAAGTCAGGCCATTTTTATAGGTAACATTTGACAATTCATCAAAATTCGACAACGTAACCTTGTAACGGCGGGAATAAAATAAGAACTGCACAATTGCTTAACTTTTTTCAATTACGATTACATATTTATTGTAATACTCGTAATGACCGATACGAGTAATTTTACGATTTGCTTTCACTAATAAACCATCCTAAACATTTAATTTAATAATATAACCTTTTAAAATGGCCTGACTGTAGGTATTCATTTTCAATGGCATGTTCTAGCCTCTGAAACATGGGATTTGAGACATAATTGGTATAAAATCAATAAGATGTACCTACACCTCAGCGTAACTTTTCGATGAATATAATATTTACCGCAGTGTCTCAAGACAAAAGTCTATGACCAGTGGGTGTTGCCAGTGATCACCTATGGGACCGAGACGTGGCCGCTCATAATGGGCCTTATCAGAAAGGAGTCCCCGTCGCCCTCCTCAATGGAGAGGGCTATGCTCGGCATTTCCTTGCGTGATCACGTCAGAAATGATGAAGTTGGCATGCAAATATTATATTGTGTTAAGGTGCTTACAATAAGCAGATCTCTAATAATCTAATAACACATAACACATTATTTTTATTAGGTATTTAACCTGTTAAGTTTAATAAACTCTTCAAAACACTTAGTTTACTTACTAGACTATGAAATTATATGGTTTAACTAAAAAAAAATATTACTTAATGTCTATGGATACTACAGTAGAAGTTATGTGTAATTTTAATTTTTTCTTCTCGCAAATAATTGTCTATGTGAATGGATCAAGGTAAATCGGTGACAAAGTGGTATTGTAACCGATAGACCATTGTCAATGCATTGACCTTCTAGCAGCTTCATTCATTAAGTATCATTGAATACAATAGATTGTACCAAGTAGGCACGTCGGTAGGTATAAGTAATTACATCGTCCCTCTATAAATAAATCCATTGAATTTGTTTGATATTTCATGAAATTTTTCGGGTCTATTGTTCTATTGAAGTATCAATGACCTGGTGAGGGTTTTGGGAGTACCTACGTTGGATGCGAGAAGCGCTGGATCGGTCGATAAGATGGCACTTGTGGGAGGGCTGTGTTAGACTCTAATAAATACACTAATACAATATATTCAATACGGTCTGTTAAACCCATAAAAAATATAATTAAAAAATGTGAAATTAAATCAATATTAGCAATTAAATTAACAATAGCCTTTATAAATATATACAAAACAAATATTATTTATTTTATTCTGCCTCATCATCATCATAATCATATCAGCCGAAAGACGTCTACTGCTGGACATAAGCCTCTCTCAAGCGTCGCCAAGTCCCGTGCGTCCCACATACAGCGGATCCCCGCAACCTTCAACAGGTCATCGGTCCACCTGGTGGGAGGCCTTCCAACGCAACGTCTTCCGGTTCGCGGTCGCCACTGAAGAACGTTTGTGCCTACCCCCATGGCGAAAGTTGTTAGTTTATGTGCCTTTGTTTAAGCAAGGTGATATATAACTATATAGTGGCAACATTCCTGTCTATCTTAACGGAAGAAATAGTGATGTAATTTCAGTGTTTGATGTGCCCACTTTATATCGGTATTATCTAATCGAATCAAATTAATGTACATGACATGAACCAATTAATTGATACAATGTTTATCATGATTTAATTTCGACTATAAGTGTTGAAGATGAAGAAAATTTAACTTTTCATCGCATGATATATTTGTTCGCTATTTTAATAATCCTTAAAAATATTATAAATGCAAAAGTAACTCTGTCTGTTACCTATTTACGCTTAAACCTTTGTACCGATTTAGATGAAATATTGTATGGTGACAGTTTGAGACCCTAGAAAGGACACTGGGCGGTGTAAGTTTGTGTGGTGAACCAATGTTTTTTCAAGTAAATCGGCCCGTGATGGTCTACAATATTAATAATAACAATACCAGTCTGTAGCTCTCCCACTGCAGGGCTTAGGCCTCTTCTTATCTAGAAAACGCATGAGCTTAATAATATTGCGCAACGTAAAAAAACGGACCAAGTGAGGGTCGGACTTCGCACATTTTGTATAAGTAAAATATACGTAATAATAAACATTTTCACCAAATTACAAGTTTATAGGTCCATGGGAAGTTATAAATATTAGAACAAAATGTGTTACAGACGAAGGATAGACATACAGACGCGTGAGTGACAACAGTAGGCCTCCGTTTGGACCCTTAAAAAATAGGTTATTCAAAGTATTAATGCTACGCGGATAAAGTCGCAGGCAAACTCTTGTATAAAATGCATAGAACCACGGTAATGTTTTGTATTTTTGTCATAAGGATTTCTGATATTCTTTAGCCTCCCTACTCTTCTTGTACTTTTCTCTGAGGGCTGACTATGGCTAATAGGAATTATAGATTTAAATTAATTTTTAACAGTTAATCCTGTACAGTAAATCTTATTTAAATTAATTATTATCTTCCTTTCAACAATTTGATACGTTTTTAATTTCACGCACATAACTGTATTGCACAACTACATCTAGTATTGTTAAACGCAATTTTCTGTAAATATTTGTAGTAACAACACATGATATTTCACGATATTTATCTAATTCTCACGATATTCATGACTATCTTGACAATCCGAGTTATCTATAAAACCGCTGTCAGCTATGAAATCATCTTTTGTATTGTTAATTTTATCCATATTGTTATTTCAACACATAATTGCAATAAAGCAGAACATATTCCACGAATTCATAAAATATGCATAACTTTTATTGCCATACCATCATCTTCTCTAGTTTTATTGACAGCTGCATTGTTCTTATTTTATATTGTACGTATAATAAAAATCCCATCAAAAACATAAATGTGAAAATGGAAGCCAAGTTCAATTTTAAGAATATGCGTGGTTGTTGACTTCGCTGACAAAATTGTAATATATATGTCGTCGTGATATGATGAAAACAGGGAATTGATCAAATCTCTAAGCGATTTGATCAAATCACGGAGGATGTTAAAATAATAACACGTTTTTATCATTTCCCTAAACAAATCTGGTGATTTGACAATTCCCAATAAAAATCTAGTGATTTGAACAAACCCCTAAATTGATTCAGTGAAAAGATAATAAAACATGTAACAAAGTCGACGTAGCCCCGCTGCGCGGGGCTCCTATTTCTGTCTGCAGGGTCAAAAGTAACCTAACACGAACGAGATGACGGGAGCTGCGTTCGCTCGCTTTGCTCGCTCACTTCAGCTCCCGTCATCTCGTTCGAACCTAACCTGTCCGTGTCGGGGTGCCCTAAGTTCCCGAGCTCGCTTCGCTCGCTCTTGGACTGATTCTTTGACCATATAACATAACGCAGCCGATTACCTCGGAAAGCAAAGTACAAAATAAACCTTTAAATTACTACAGAAAAGTTATTTTTGTCATTTCACTGAACCAATTTTGAGATTTGTTCAAATCACTAGATTTCTTTATTGGGATTTGTCAAATCACCAGATTTGTTTAGGGAAATGATAAAAACGTGTTATTATTTTAACATCCTCCGTGATTTGATCAAATCGCTTAGAGATTTGATCAATTCCCTGTTTTCATCATATCCCTGCGACATATACACGTCAACCAGTAAACCCGTCGCGAATCTAGCAAATGACCCTAGAGCTAGATTCACCCGACACTATACCGAAGACATTCCGGCCGTCAGCCTGTATAAGATTAGTATGGCTCTGAAACAGCTTAAGAACAACAAGGCACCGTGTGATGACGGAACCAGTACTTAAGGCTCTTCAGAAGCTGTTTGATTCCGTTATACTTGAATGACCACAGGCATGGTGCAGGGGTGTGGTGGCGCTCTTCTTCAAGAAGAGTGACAATGCCCTACTGAAGAACTATAGGCCCATCTCACTTCTTCTACAAGCTTTTTCAAGAATCAACATATCTTACTCTTCCAAAAACTTTTGGTTTGATGATAAAACTATATCACATGACACTCTACCACTAACACATCGGTGTACATTAATGTAACCATTAACCTTTCGTGTGCCCGTAATTAGCGAAACAATAGAAAAGCCATTGTGCCTCGCGGGGAGTCACGTCTTTAACACACAAAAGTTTAAGAAAGGCTTATTTGGAAGAAGTTGTGAATGTTCACTGCTTCAACAAGCAGATAGATCTCAGCCAACATGCCGCCAACATGTTGATCATAATGTGGCAATTATAATGATAAGGGTATTTATTAAAATGTTCGAACGAATGAAAACATATTAAAAATGATATAGTATTTCTGAAAACTAGCCAAGTCAAATCTTGAGCTTTAATTTATCTAAAGTTATTTCCTTTGTGTAAATAATTCGCCTGGTCAAATTTAAGAAGTTATATTTTTAAATAGGAAACATTCTTATAGCAGAAAAAGCATGAAATTATGTTCTAATTTATTTTAAAATGTTGAATTGTGTTATAAATAAATTTAGGAATTATCTACAGAACTTGGCACCCATTTTTATATCTCAATTCTTTTTTCGGCGAAGTCAACAACCACGCATATTCATTATATTGAACTTGGGTCCCATTTTCAAATTTATGTTTTTGATGGGCGTTTTTTTACACTAATCAGCCTTTTTAACGTTACACCAATGTTGGGTGGAACACAAGGCTCCTATCTATGATAAGGAATGGTCCATAATGATAGATAAAGGCGCGGGCCCGGGTCTTCGAATGTTTGTTTCTAGGTCTTGTGGGTTTCCTCACATTTTCTTTTCGTTATCGATTTAAGACCAAGACTATTACGGCCTATGACATGTAAATCAAGCCGTTACAACTAGACCACCATTGCTGTCTGCTGACATGAAGACTAATAGAGAAGTATAGAAAAAGAAGAAGTTTTGCACCCGCTGACCCGAAATTAATTGCAATAAGAGTAAGATACTGATAATGACGTACTGCTATCCTTGCACAATATGATAATGATAGTTAACCACTGTCATGAAAATCAAATTTTATCTGCCACACAAACATACCAAATGTTGGCTCACGACTCAAAAATAAATGTCTATGTAAAGGCACCAACGCCGCCACCTACGCAATAAAGACATGACTCCACACAAATCCTGCATCGCGAAAGCATAGATTTCGGCGCGATTTGAACACATACAACAGTCCGACAGTAATCGTGAGACAGTTTCGTGGGGTAGTTTCCCGGGCCAGACACAACACCTGTCTGTTCGGAGGATCTTCCCTTTTCTATGGAGGATTGTGGGACTCTACAGCCTGTTCTGCATACCTCCAAACTGGTAACCATCGAACATGAACGTCAGCGCAGCCTTCATGCAGAGCTTCCTCATCGTGACATCATCATCACTTCCTCAAGCTTTCGAGCAGCGAGTCACACAGCTAGCCAGTACCCACGGCATCTACGGGGTATCCTGACCACCAGCATGCAGTGGCTGCGCATTCCTGGTCATCACCCTCAGCCTCTATCAGCTTCCTCAACCATATCACTGATTATGGCACAGCACACTGCACCTTTGGTCGGTCAACAAGCAGAGTCTTGAAGATGCTCTCCTGGTCGACGTCAGCAGTCAAGCCACTATCACCGCTCCGACGCACTGGAGTCAGCAACATCCCTCCGACCTACTGGAGCCAGCAGCACTGTCCCGACTCACTGGATCATCATCACCGCTCCGACCCATTGGAGCCAGCAGCACTATGCCGACTCACCGGGATATCATCACCCCGACACACTGCGAAATCTGCGACTTCCGGTTCCAACTCACGGGAAGCAACCTTCCACTGGCCAGGCACGCATCACAAGATGTACGGCCGACTCAACCTGCTATAGACCTCCAGTCTCCGGAGGGGAATGATGTAGTGGCACCAACGCCGCCACTTACGAACTAATGACATGACGTCACACAAATCCTGCATCGCAAAGGAAAGTTTTCATCGCGGTTTGAACACATTAAACAGTCAGAACAAGACAATAACCGTGGGTCAGTTGCCCGGACCAGACACAACACCCGTCTTGTCGGGGGATCCTCTCTTTTCTATCGAGGTTTGTGGGACTTTACACCCTGTTCCGCATGCCTCCAAATTTATAATTTACTAGCGGACGCCTCGCGGTTTCACCCGCGTAGTTCCCTTTCCCATGGGAATATAGGGATAAAAAGTAGCCTTTGTCACCCGGGGATAGTGTAGCTTCCCGACGGTGAAAGAATTTTTGAAATCGGTCCAGTAGTTTCGGAGCCTATTCGGTACAAACAAACACACAAACAAACAAACAAAAAAATCTTTCCTCTTTATAATATTGGTATAGATATAAAACTAGCTTCTGCCATCGGCTTCGCCCTCTCTGACTTCCGGGATAAAAATATCCTTTGTCCAGAAGGTCTCAATTTATTTCTATACCATAATTAAGAAAAATTGGTTCAGCAGTTTAACATAAAAAACCGGCCAAATGCGAGTCGGACTCGCGCACGAAGGGTTCCGTACTTGGAAAAATTGTGGTTTACGATTTATGACGTATTAAAAAAAACTGCTTACTAGATCTCGCTCAAACCAATTTTCGGTGGTAGTTTACATGGTAATGTACATCATATATTTTTTTATTTATTTATTTATTTCAGGTTAGCTTACAATTGTTTACACATTACATTCACAATAAATACACGATATACATTTATAAGTGCAACAATTATTTACAAACTAACACCACATGCACTTATTTGATACTTACTACTTATCATTAATTATCATTCTATTATTTTAGAAGTTACAGGGGGGGGGGGAGGCAAAATTTTACCACTTTGGAAGTGTCTCTTGCGCAAACTATTCAGTTTAAAAAAAAATTATATTAGAAACCTCAATATAATTTTTGAAGACCTATCCATAGATACCCCACCACCTATGGGTTTGATGAAAAAAAAAAATTTTTAGTTTCAGTTTCAAGTATGGGGACCCCCAAAATTTCTTGTTTTTTTTTCTATTTTTGAGTGAAAACTACTCCTTACCAAGTTTTAACAGCATAGTTCTTATACTTTCGGAAAAAAGTGGCTGTGACATACGGACGGACAGACAGATATGACGAATCTATAAGGGTTCCGTATTTTGCCATTTGGCTACGGAACCCTAAAAACAGACAAAGTTACTTCCGCATTTATAACATTAGTATGAATGGACGAATACTACTTATTCATAGATTATTTTAATTATAGGTCTACCAGAATCTCATGGCAAAAGGGGAAATAAAAATTTGTTGTATGCAATACTGTGGAAATTGGATCAAACGATCTTGATACTGTTTAATTTTTATTTATGTCTTTAGTATTAATGTACATGAGGTACCTATATTAAAGTAGTCACAACGGATCTTTGTGTCTTTAAACTAGGTCCTGCCAACCATTGCGTAAGAAACAGTTTGTCATCGAGTATACTGCATAGAGTAAGCGAGATAGGACGATGACAAAAAAGACAAAAGATATTTATTTCAACTGGGCCACCAAGCGGCACTTTTGAATGTCACAATTTAAATTTACATGGAATAAAAGTTGATTCTACCGTGCATTCGGAAAGTAGCTTGTTATGGAGAAGAATGCACAAGAAACTCCGTAAGCTTATGTGACATACATAAGCGAGTGAAAGAGACAGTTATATAATGCTATCTTCACCTTCAACATTGACACAAAAATAGCTACTGCGCGGGGTCTTGCAACCAATTCAGAGACACAAAGATCCACTGAGATTATTAAAGGTATGTGTATGAATAATGTTGTTATACATCGTGTTCTTAACATAGGAAAAATAAATCAATTGAATATTAATTTATGTACTAATTTATTATTTAGCATTTAAATCATACTAATAACTTAAAACCTCATTCAGAACTAGAAAACTAGAATACGATTCCATGAACTCCACTGGCATTTCAAAAACTTGTATCTTTGTAGTTTTATGTCATCTCTCTCCATCAAAATGGTTCTTTTTCATTGGCATTTAACATATTCAAAACCAATCTCTTTATGTATAAAGTCTGTAAAAAATAATAAAATGTATCATGTTACTTAAAGTCATTCATCATCATCAGTCTATATATATATTTTTTATGTAAGTTTTATGGCCTGGTTGCTAGGACCTTTTAGCCACGTCTTTGGAAAGAGTTTTGGATCTTATATTTATTCTTTAGTATGCATTATAATGCGGATGTAACAGATTCTAATGTTTTTTGGAGTATTTGGCAGCAAATTGTATCGAGTCAGTCTTCCCAGTAAGCTTTGCAGAGGCAGTCAATACTACAATAAAATACACCGCTCCACTATCCCGAGATCGCTTTTGTCAATGATTTTACAAATTGTCTAGTTGCGGAGACAGTTGAGACACAAAACTACACCAATAATATATCACAATATCCACTAGGAATCAATTTGCAAATAATATTAACAGCCACTGAACTTCACTCGACAAAATCCCGCCAAAAACTCCCGTCTATATACACGTCCCACTGCAGGGCGCAGATTATTACTTAATATTTTTCTTATGTTAAAGATTCTCAATCTCCGTTAAAATCAATATCTTGTCGAAGAATTAGTAACAGTTACATTACTGTTGCCATTTCCTTCCGGCCATCATTCGATGTGCCCTGACCTACGATTTACCATATAATAGTAATGGAAAGAAATTAAAATTAAGTACGAAAAATATAAATTAAACTAAAAGTATCAAAACAATTCAGTCCAACTTACCGGTCCACTCTACGACGCACTTTAAAATCAAAGATTGAGTTTGATTTACGCCTTCTTCTTCCCTTATTTTATGATACACATTGAAAACAATATGTCTCGCATGAGATCGAAGTGGGTTTTTCGACATTTTCACAAAAATAACAAACTTTCAAGATAATATCAAAAAATTTCAGCAGCGGTTGACACATCAAGTACTTTGATTCGACAGGTGACAATTGACATTGCCATATGAAAATCACAATTTAAAAAAAATAAAAAATGCCATGAGATTCTGGTACACCTATACATACTCGTATTATTTCAAGTTATTATTTATTATTTAATGTTTAACAAAAATAATGGCATATAAGCAAAGATATTTTTAAATCAATCAACATTAGAATTGAGGTGTCACATTGTTTTTAGTAGTGCACAAACAGATGCATATTTATAAATCATTGTTGTCTATCAGTATAATACGTTTTTTTTACTAAATTTGTAGTGCACGAACAGATGCATATTTATAAATCATTGTTGTGCTTCAGTATTACATGTTATATCACTTAAGTGTGGCAATTATAATGATATGGAAACATTTTCAAAGCAGAAAAAGCAAAAACATGTGTTTTAATTTATTTTAGAATGTTGTATGTTCTTATAAATACATTTCAGAATTATTATCAGAACTTGGTACCCATTTGTTAACCGACTTACCAAAAAGGAGGAGGTTCTATGTTCGACTTTAGATTAGTTTTTTTTTTGTGTCTATTCTCCGATATCTTCGTCAATTATAGACCGTTTTTTTTTATTATATTTCGAACTTGGTCCCATTTTATTTTGTTGAAGATCTGATGAAGAACTTCGGAGATATACAACAGAACTCTTCAATACATAACGGCAAATAGTCTCTCTAGTCGGGATTGCTGCAATCGCATGTCTGTTTTATTTTTTATACCATTTAATTATATAATATCACGCTAGTACGCTCTAAAGGGGTACGCAGATGTGTACAGTTCACCTTGATACACTCTCATTTCACCGGTTATGTTCAGTTTCCTGATGTTCGGGGTATCTATTCTGGCATTATAGGTACTGTAGTGTATGTAGATATCAATAGATCGCGCTACAAGCCGACAGTATAACAGTATTGTAGCGATGCCTCGTGCGCATATGCCGCTCGGTTATAAATACCGGTCCGAGTGGTGGGGCGATCAGTTGTTATCAGACTGTCGGCCTGTGCGGTAGTTCGTTGGCGAGTCAACTATTAATATTGATAAATGTGCATATTTTACAGGTACCTTACTTAAGTTCTTGTCTGTTAGGTAGGGACAACTAAAAAGAGAAAAATAAAAAAACTTTTTTACAAAAAATACTACCTACCTACTGACTTCCAAATAAGAAAACTACAAAGTGAAAAATAGAAGAAATATAAGTAAAAATTTGAAAGTCGGTGTCCATAACGCATAAAACTGATACCTACCAAAGACACCGAATTCCAAAAATAAAGTTATTTTTCACTTTGTAGTTTTCTCATTTGGAAGCCGGTAGTATTTTCTTGTAAAAAATGTTTTTTCCTCAAATCTTTTGTCAGCGAAGTCAACAAACACCCATATTCTTAATACTGTTTTTGATGGAATATCATTACTTTTTTAAAACAAAGTATTATTAGTCTTCGTTCAAAAGTGATCTGTAAATGAGCTTTCCCTCTCTCCCATACTATAAAGATAGCTGACTATCTACCGTTACAATATTTTCTTGTGTTTCAACTGCAGGAGGCATACGGCCCCTGTAGTCGGGTTTTAGTTTTTAAAGTACTTTTTATTTATAATATTTTATTTAGGTATTATAAGTCCAGATTTTGGCTTTACCATAGTCGAGTAAAAATTAAACGCAATTATAAAGTAAATGCAAACAAAGCAGCGAGCAAAATTTAGTTATACTAAACCAATTATATTTTTTAAATGTGCTAATAAAACCTTTTCATTTGATAACAACTGGGCATTTTAAATATATTTTTTGTTTTTTTATTCGTGATGTTCATAGCTTCTAACTAGTCGACAATCATGACGCTTTTAAACATAGTTCTTTTATAAAATTATGATAAGTAGTTCAGAAGTTACAAGGAAACAGATAAGCATTCATACATACCTCATCATCATTCATCATCACTTCAACAGAAAGACGTCCACTGCGAAACATAGGTTTCCCCCAGGCATCACTACATTGACCGACACCGTGTGTCTCGCATCCAGCTGATTCCCACAACCTTAACTAGGTCATCGGTCCACCTAGTGGGAGGCCTTACAACACAACGCCATCCAGTTTACGGTCGCCATTCTAGAACGTTTCGGCACCATCGACCATCCCACAACCTTAACTAGGTTCTGTGAGCAATGTGTTCACAATTCTTCGGGCTATGTCGGTAATTTTGGTCCTCCTGCGAATATCCTCACTTTTGATTAGATAACGCAAGAAAACTCTGAGCGTGGCCCTCTCCATTGCTCTTTGGGTAACTTTAAGCTTTAGGTGACGATGCCTATTTTGAACGACCACGTCTCAGTGGCTTAGGTTATCATGAAGCCGATCTCATTTTTAGCTGCACCAAGGCTCTGCTAGGTCTACTTCCTGCGCTCACGCTTTCTGAAGAAGGAGTTCATCATATAAACCTTCTCCATAAAACTGAACAGTAGATGACCCCGGTGGTTACAACACCTAACTTCAAATTGCCCCACTTGCAGCACATCATCGTCTCCTTTCCCCAGTTTCGCGTTGAAGTCCCCCATGAGAACGGTGAAGATCTAAAAATATCCTCATCATCGTTATCTTGTCGTCGGGGTGTGCCGAGATCGGGGCATAGACCTGTACCACCTTCAGCGAATATCTTGAGGATATTCTGAATATAAGGTACGCCTGATCGACACACTCTCGATCTTCACCACGTTACTCACAAGAGACACTTAGACTCACTAACTTACCTCTGACCTAGACTAGAGTCAAGAGCAAACCTATCACAAATAAAAAAAAATAAAAAAGGGATTTGTTGACGATAAACCCGACACCACCCTGGGTGGGACTGCCGGTCACTTTCTCGGTAATAGAACAAGTTACCGGATTTGAGGATTATCGAGTCCTCTCCGTCTCTTCGGTCTTCAGATAACCCTATAATAAACTATCGTAACCTGCTCAATTCTCATCGAATTCAGTGATCATCTCGTCGGTCCAGAATGTGCGCGTATGTTGCCAGTCCCAGTTTTCGGTGTTTGCTTGGGTAGCTGGATCTACTTCTTGGATTCTTAACCGCGACCGCTATCATATTCAACGGTAGACGGGCTACCGCGACCTTGGGGTAAATTTTATTTGTGCTATTCATGGGGAGTTTCGCCATAATCACTACGCTTGGCAAGCGGATTGGCGTTCACAGTATGGTTGTTACAAATACACAGAGAATGCTGCTGCCCATTCTCTGTTAAGTCTGCGAAGATATGGGATAGTACTATTCCTCCCGTCCGACACCATACGTACGATATAATACATAAAAAGCGGTTAAAATCATAATACTCCTTTTAGCTTCGTCGTGGTCGGGTAAAAGGCGAACTTTAATCATTGAATCTATTTTCCTGCGAAGTTTTTGCTATTATTATAATTTCGAAACGCGCTATATGTTAATAAAAATCGATTGTTTGGAAAATATTTTAAATCGTCAATATTTATTTTTCCTTTATATGCACACAATTATCCAGCTTTCAATTTTCTAGGTCATCTGGAAATGTTTTAGGTTTTTTATCTATCCATCAGTCATTGATAAAAATGGCGATATTTAGACGCTACTATCTCAATAATCGTTTGAACTATATTTATGAAATTTTGAGTTCTAATTAAACTAAGGGGTATATTAAATTAACTAAATTGTATGTGTTTATTTTAAATACATTTTGAGTTATTAAGGAGTCAAAAGTGGCTCCAAATGGTTCGTGTAATATAACACACGACTGCGTCGCCAGGTCCTTTGCTTGAAGTTGGCTTGACACGCTGCCACGTATCTTGATTACAAATCTGTCGATAACTATAGTTATGAATCATGTGGTTTTACTTGTCACCATCTTCATCATCTTGCAACCCTTGTACATACTTATTTGTGATCTGCGCAATTAGTTCCTTATTCTTCTCTGTACATCTCTATCAACCACCTTCTCTTATTTCCTTTCTTTGTAATCATACAATTATCATCTCTTACATAATCTTTTTCCCCTTTCATCAGCCTCTGTTCTTGCAGTTAATTCTGTTTTAAAAACAAACGGTGTAATTTCTATATTGTTATTTTCCTTTCCTCAGTAAGTTGCAATCTAATCAAATACTTTGGTATTTTATGAGGTTGCAAGGCTAGACTTTAATTTTATCGTTCGAGTCTTGTCAAAAGTTGCAAATTAAATCAGCCTTATTTTGACTTTGTTTGCAAATATAATTCAAGGCTTACAGAGCCTAAACGATTTAAAATGCTGAATTCAATTATAAACTAAACTATAAATAAGTACTTTGGAATTCGAATGAGTCCCAGAAATATCCAGCTTTTGGCAGGTGAGGTTCACAGTTTAACTATTATCTCTAAATAAAATAATATAGGTCACATATTATCGGTGTGTTACCAAATTAGAAATAGCTGTTCTACTTATTGGTTTAGCACTCTGTTTGTTATTTTTATCATCGATAGGCTCGCGTTTGACCGTAACCTATTCACTCCCGTGTCGGGGTGCTTGACTTAAAGACCCCAAGGTTGTAGCTATCATGGAACAAAGGCTCCGGAAGGGAACTCACAACAAGTGTGTGTAAAGGTAGACAAATAATATGATAAACATAATTATGGGTTAAGCTCGCCTTTGTACATAAGTTTTCCTTTTGTATTTTAATATGTTTATTTTGTGTACAATAAAGAATATAAATATGACTGTTTCCAATCCCATTTCTAATGTCAACAAGACGGTAGTTTTTAATCCATCAGGATATATTGACCATAGTGGAACGACGATATACTCAAAACTTGTATTTACTTGAACTCTTTGCTTGGCTAAGAAATTTAGTTCAACGAATTGTACTTTCGTGAATAAAAAGGAAACAAAAACATAGCTTGGGCCAAACTGAGTTTCTACTCGCAATTTTATATTATGTCATGAGGAAAACGTAACAGCGTGTTGAGATTATTGCTGGTGTTTATTTTTGTAGAATGGATATGCGGATATTAAAATCACTAATAGTTAGTTAAATTATCATCAAAAATAGTAACACTGTAATTTAAAAAATATCAAAAACTTAAAACCAAATTTGGTCCTAGATAAATACATTTATTTAAAAAAATGAAAGCTATGTCAAAACAAGAAGCTACAATTAAAATAAAGTAAAAATATCGGTCAAACTATATGACGAACATCTCACTATCAGATTAGGACCACCTGTCTATTAACTGTCTTGATAGTTTGTTTTCTTATCTCGTATCGACTCTTATCTTTTCGACTTAAAAGATTAGCCAGTCTGCAGTTTGATAGCGTGGCCGACTGCACTGGGTGTGCCGGATAAACACTTCGTATTGATACTTGTAAAGGCTCTTGGGAGTTAACCATTCGCTGATAATATATCTGTTACAAAAACTATTAGGTCACCCTATATCGCAATGACTAATACATTAATAACATTGGTGTCAAACTTATCATTATATCTGCTATCTAAATATCAATTAATGAATCAAGAGAGCCAGTGATCACACAAGGAAACTCCGAGCATAGCCCTCTCCATTGCCCTTTAAACTTTCTGATAAGGCCCATTGTGAGCGACCACGTCTCGGTCCCGTAAGTGATCACTGGCAACACACACTGGTCATAGACAGATGATGATGATCAAATATCAATCGAAAATGAGATCGTTAGGTACCTACTTCACTATATCATCATCATTATCATCAACATCAGCTTCAGCAGTCCAATGCTAGACATGACCTTTAAAATAGCACGCCGCGCGCCGTTTATTTCGATTTTCGGCAGCTCTCATCCAGCTGCTCCCAGCCACCCATCTCGTATTATGTCCGTGACTACCGCCCATTTTACAGCCCGTTCAACCGATTTTGACTTCTATTGCATTGGTGATACGACAAATGCTAACTGTAGTAAACAGTTGGTTTTGGTAACAGGTTTTTATGTCATCCTTATGTTTACGGGATAGAACTCAAAATCGGTTGAACGGACTATAAAAAGAGTTGTAAACATGTCTAATGTTATTTCAAATGGAGTATAGTTTTGTTTATGATTCTTCCTAGTTACTGTGAGGGGGCAGATAGGGTAGGCAGCAGTTAAACACGGAAATAACTTGATTTTTCATGTATTTAGCAAGAATATTACAATACGCCTGCCTCTGGGCGGCTTCAATCCAATTCTGACACATTCAAAATTAACAAAAAACATCTACAGCTATTCTGTTCGAAATTCATACATCTTTCAAGTAATAAATATTGCCAGTGTTCTAATAGGCAAGTAGGTTGCCTTCTCAAATGGTAAGTCCTTACATGAGCTACGCCCCTACGAATAGACGCACTGAATCATATGAGGTGCTTCTATTCTAAGTCTTGAAAGGATATATGAATCCTACCTTATCCTAACCCGAACATTTACCTAACAGAGGAATCAAAGTACAATTGAGGTACGACCCTTAAAAGGGGAAGGCTTAATCATGACAAACGAGTTACCGGATACTCCGATATGTGCTTTTAACTTCAGCTGACGTGCACATACGCACTAACAAATCAACGCAGTCATGCTTGAACCTCCTTGGCCAAAACCTCTGAAAAAGGAACAAGGCGTCCTCCTAACACTAATAAGAATGATGCGTCAACTCACATCGACCCGGATGGGGTTTAAATTCAAAAATTCAGATATGATACAATATTTCGATCTCGTGCGTTTATCAGGCCAGAGAAGGAAAGGCTGGATCGCATCGAATTTAAATTCTACTCATCGAACTTACACCAGGGCTTAACATCATAAATATATTTACTTTTTTAAACAACAGTCATCAACTGGACCGATGATGTCAACTCGACATCCTTTGCAAAGGCTATGCCCCGTTAGCAAAGTCGGTTTCAGTTACAACTATTCCTCTTTTATTGTATTTTATCACTAGGGTCTGGTGGAAATTCTACACCTACACGAACTTGCTCATTATATAAATAGAACGACTAAGATCTTCGATGCATAGTTAATGTGGCCAGCCTCTTCTTCGCCCAGCGGCATACACCCATATGTGAGGGGGTAGATAGGGTAGGCAGCAGTTAAACACGGAAATAACTTGATTTTTCATGTATTTAGCAAGAATATTACAATACGCCTGCCTCTGGGCGGCTTCAATCCAATTCTGACACATTCAAAATTAACAAAAAACATCTACAGCTATTCTGTTCGAAATTCATACATCTTTCAAGTAATAAATATTGCCAGTGTTCTAATAGGCAAGTAGGTTGCCTTCTCAAATGGTAAGTCCTTACATTACCTACTAGTAGGGCTGTCATTCAATTAATTGATTCGTGATATTAAACTTAAGTGCACATTTCATATAGTTGATTGTAAGTACTTACAATTTTACTGATTTTACAAATTGTTATCGAACTGTGATCTATAAATTAATAAACTTATTCGATTTATAAATGTGTTTTTGATAAAAAATACACCTACTTATTCATAACCTATCTCTAAAAAAGTAGGCATTAAATAGGTCACTAAAAATACACCCAAGGTCCACAGATATGTCAGTGGAAATTTTATACAATCGACTTCAGGTACTAAAAATACATACCTATTACTTATGTAATCCTTTTATACTTATTTTTTTACCTACATATTGTTACTGCAGTAAATTCGATTTTTAAAACTAGGTACTGCTTGGAGCCACGGTAAATTAGTAGGAAAGGAATAAACAAGAAATACCTATCTTAAATAATATTCACATAACAACACAGAAGATAGGTACTGTCAATGCAGAAAAATAATTTTCGAGTACCTAACTACCTACCCATCTCATTAACAAAGGTATCACAGGCCATAGGTAACGATAGTTTATTTTCTTTATTATTTTGTACCTAAAGTTGTCAAAAAATAAAAGGCTCGTTTTGACAGCTATCAAAATGCTTAATAAAGTGCGCACAAGTTAAGTCTGCGCGCGGCCAAAAACGGCACTAATCGTTTGTCATTTATGTCAGGTGTTAAAAGAATGTGTTGGATTCCGTGTTTTTATTCGTTTCCGCAGTAAATAATCGCCATCATTATGCTAAAAGTTATTTAAAGTGATGGCAGGGATGTTTTCTTCAAGTGCACAAGACAATAACGGGCCTAAGGTACCGTTTTACAATGATAGAGCCCGCGTTGCTTATTTGACAGGTTACTTTTAGGGATACCAGAATACTAAAATTTCCCTAAATTTTCGTACTACCGGTGCGACAGTATTGGTTTTTGGGTGGTACATAAATATACCGGCGGGACAGGACCGGCATCATGTAATTTAATGCATCATCGTTATTTTGTTTTAGGCGTTTCTGAACGCACCGTCACCCAAATAACTCAAGAGGGTTATGTGGCAGCAGCTTCTTCAAAAATTGTTGAAGAAGAAATTAAAAAAGAATTTAAATTGAAGGTATTAGCCACTGCAGGACCATTGTTAGACCAAATTTAATAGTAGGTACTACTAAGTATTCAATAAAAGATTAACAATAATTTTATGAAGCTTCTTTCATCATATTCCATGCAAGTAGAAAAAGCTAGTAATTAATTATGCTTAACTTAAATTACTTTTAAGTTTCGAGAGAAAAATTACTATTGATTAAATGTAGGAAAAAAGATCAGTTATGCTGGCAACATTAAGCACGCCACCCGTCGCGCGCAGACTTATCGTGCGAGCACTCTAATTATTAAACTTGATGCTTGGGAATGACACTAATTGTCATAGTGTATCGGTAACATAGTATTTAATTAGGATTATGAATTTGATTTTTCAATTTCTTACGTAGACAGTTATCACGGCATGTAAAATGAGAAACGTCATCGGGCTTTTTAGATTGAGAAGACTATAGTTACACAGTTTGTATAAAATTTTTGATATTGAACTATTTTTATTACTACTTCGACATCCATAAATTTATGTGCACGAGTGTATATCTCCCAAACAGCTCAATACCATTGACAACTTAATTTGGTCGGGTTATACGCGGATATTTATTATGGAAAAGTAATGAAAGCTAATTTCTTCTAAAATACAACACTTAGGAATCTGAATTTTTGGTCGCTATAATTTTTGTATAAATTTGGGAAGAAATCACAGTGTTTTTAATAGAGATATCTTGAAATTAAAATGTAACACCGTGACTAGCGCCATGCCACCAATGGAATGGTATATCTCGTAAACTAATTCAGTACTAGTTTTGAATTTTGGGTAGGTACTAAACTTATCCTTCAAAGTAATAATGTTCTATGTAGGTTTGAGGAAAGCGACAAAGTCCTCAAACTTGGAATCATCATTCACTGAACGAGCGCGCGAAAGTTATCATTGTTGATTTCTCGGAAAATACAAATGTGTTGGTTCTTTTTTTTTACGAAATGAATCACATATAAGGTTAGTAAATATTTGTGTACTTAGAATAGCATGACATAGCAAAGGAAAGGTAGCATGCCCCCCTTTTTCCGGCGCTCATGGTGGTTCTGCTGAAGGGAGCGTGACTACCGGCGGATCACCTTCAAAGTAGATTTTCTCGAAACCTACTAAGGCACCAATTTTGTTGTTCGAGTACTAAATTGTACTCGAACAACAAAATTGGTACCCTAATTGAGTAGTAATTATTATATAATTATTATAGAAGCGATTGGCGATGAGGATCCGGCGGTAGTCGCGGACAATCTCGTATCCTACACACGCTCTCGATTTAACATAATAATTATAAACTACCAGCTTTAGCCCACGACTTACCAAAGACAAAAATAAAAAATGAGAACTTACAACCGGGATAAAAATCATATATATTGTCATAGTCTATCTGTGTGCCAAGTTAGAGGTAAAAATTTAATAGACAGATACACTTTCGACTCGTAATATTAAGTATGGATTTTAGAATGTACAAATTTGGCACTCGTGCAAGAATAACCCATAACTATTTTAGACTAACTATTGACAGACTAGTTACTATTTACAGAAGCAATGATGGCGATGACTATTATTAACAAAAACTTTTTTTTTTTTTTTTTTTTTTTTTTTAAAAAAAACGTTGCCCCACACTAGGAATTTCTTCCTGTATCGTGGGTGCGTTTACAAACATATAAACTCAAATACACAACACCCAGAGCCGGAACAACTATCTGTAGGTCATACAAATATTTGTTCCGTGCGGGAATCGAACCCGCGACACGCAGCGCAGCAGTCAATCGCTCAACCACTGCGCCAACCGTGCGCCAAACTAATGCTAGGTTATTATTAAAGATAATGACAACCTGAAAGAATAACTTCCTTCAAGTAATTGTTTTGAGATAACATCAAGACGTTCGTCTAGGACATGATTTTTCATGAAATGGAAACATAATAGGCAAGGTTTTTTTTTGTATTGTTGACTAGCGTCCGCCTCGTGGTTTCACCCGCTTAGTTCCTATTCCTGTGGGAATACAGAGATAAAAAGTAGTATATGACACCCGGAGATAGTGTAGCTTCCCAACGGTGAAAGAATTTTTGGAATCGGTCCAGTAGTTTTAAGTTTATTCATAATATTAGAATAGAAGAATAGATATAGATAAGCTCACGTTTGACCACCATCTCACCTGACGGTAAGTGAAGATGTGGTCGACGGTGAAGTATGGTTGCCTAGAAGAAACCTATTCACTATTGACTTCGACGGTGAAGCACGCTTGCCTAAGAAACCTTTTAACTCTTGACTTAAAGACCCTCAGGTTAAGGTATCAGGAAACAGTCTCCGGCAGGAAATTAATTCCACTCATGACCAACTGATTCTGGGTTGCATACAAAAAATCTTTTGGCGGTTTTCATCACGGGTTGCGAGACAGAAATTTTGTCCAATGGCAAAAAGCTTGCTTAACTGTTGTGCTGGGGAACTGGCACAATAGTTTTGCGTTAAGTTTTCTTACAGAAATTGGGCCTAGAACGAACTATACTCCATTCGAGATAACATTAAACATTTAAGTAATCCCATTTTACAGCCCGTTCAACCGATTTTGAATTCTAAAGCGTTGGTGATATGACAAATGGCAACTGTATTTAACAATACGTTTTTTAACAGGATTATGCTTTTTATGACATCTTTATATTTACGGGATAGAACTCAAAATCGGTTGAACGGACTGAAAAAAGGGGTTGTTTTTTTTGTCATGTTATTTCAAATGGAGTATAGAGGTGTGTATACTGTAGTGCTATTCTGTAAACATCTAACCGTGACAATTTAAGTAACTTGACCTTGACCTGTCAGTCTCTATCATGAATTGAAATGATAACTCACTTCGTGCTCATTTCACCTAGGTTTTCTTATTGGTTTTTGTGCAAAATCGACCGGCAATCTACTTAATTCAAGTGTGTTGTTGTTTTGAGTTTAGACTTCACCACAATACTGTAGGTAAGACAGGTGTTCGTTAATCTTAAATATCAATGACACACTGTATAAAGTGTAAGTATTCCTCGATATGAATCACGAAACATTTTGATTAACTAATTGGACTGGTTTTGGCCTCACGTGTTTGTCCTTATTATCTTCTGCCGTTTTATTTTCGTTGTGTGTTATGCACGTGAGATTTTATGTTTAAAAGTTATAAAAATTGTGTACTAAAAATAATGTTAATTTTAATTAGGTAGGTAATGTTTAAATGGTTAAATTTAGACTTTTCTCACAATTATAATATACAAGATTTGTTCTAAAAAAAACTGTTTATGCGACAGTTGATAGCCCATTTGCATTTTGACATGATTATTTTAACTTTGCTATTGTAATAAAAATAATAATGGATCATTATTTTTTAAACGAGTTATCCGAATAGTTTTATCACAAAATATATAATACTAGCATACAGACGCCTCATCGCGTAGACAGAAACGGTGCCGACGTGACAACTGACGTTTTTCGATAGTTTAAACGGCTTATAACTTTACTTACTAAAAGTATATCGAACGACTTCGGTTCCGTCCCACGGTGATAGATGGTGTTAGCAGAGCAGCAAGTAAAAGGGTTTACTCAGTTCGTGAGTATTTTTTTCTTTAAATGCAGTTACGGTCTGTTTTACAGTTTCATTGTACCAAAATATGTTGTATTACAAATTTAAAACATAGAGGAAAATTTAAAAAAAATCAGTACCCTTTTATCTTTTGCTGTTTTATGAAAATAAAACAGCAAAAGATAATGAGGACAAACACGTGAGGCCAAAACCTGTCCAATTAGTTAATCAAAATGTTTCGTGATTCATATCGAAGAGTACTTACACATTATACAGTGTGTCAATGATATTAAAGATAAAGAAATGTGAATGAAGAGCCCAATATGCCATAATTTTGTGCTTAGAAGAGTTGATTAAACAAATGTGGTGGTTTTTTTATGATCAATTCTAGAATTAATTTTAATTATCTTAATTTTACACACCAATCCATTGAAATTTATTTGAACAAAATTTTCTTTTTTCGTATCGAGACCCCGTGGTTTTGTCTTCTAAATTACACTTTCATATTACACCTCCTGAATTAAAAGCTACCTGGGATAGTACTTGGAACACCAATACTTACTATTTAAACTCGAATCCATTGATTTTCTTAAGGACAACTCACACCAAGAAGCGAAGAGCGTGCATTTTTACGACGGTTTTTGCATCATTTAAATAAATTCAAATGTTTGATGCCACAGCATGAGTTTTCGAGAGGCGTCTCTGGCTGGCTGTCGCATTATATGACTACTTTTATTACCTTAAGTTCTAACTGAAAATATAATTTTATATTGAAATGAATAAATAAATAAAATTCTCTCGCTTGAATGTGAACCTTTTAATGTAGTTAATAAAGTTTGTATTGCTATTTTAAAAACCTCCGTCATTCACGTCGTGTCGCGTCCCGGTGTGATCTGAACCTTTGATTCTGTGTATTTGATGCAATAATAACATGTTGTGGTTATTTACTGGTACTCTATTATTTCCTTATATTTGTTTTGTTAATACGTGGGTAATGAAGTGGTCTGACGTAAGTATTGTTAAAACCTCTTACAATGCCTATGTGGTTAGGAACCTCTTATATTGTAAACATTATAATTATGGTTTATTGTCTTTCAGTGAATAAAACAAAATCAGTTTTTGCGGTCATGAATATGTGTTCTACTAAGGGCCTCGTTCACCATCTCCAAGTAAAGCTTTGATTAGTTATGTCCAGGATAACGTTATGTGGCACGTAAAAGTTGCGAGTATCTTTTGTCAATTTCACAAACGAAATTATAGGTTCGAGTAACAACGTACTGGTTAAGTGAATGCCTTAACAAATCTTGCGTTACATTCGTTCAATAATACGTCAATGTTACTCGGCAAATGCCATTGCCAGATGTCAATAGTCATTTGTATTTTTTTTTTAGGGTATGCGTCGTGCCTGGCGCATATAAACACTTTTTCTATCTTTCTTTTTTTATATTTATGGTGTTTTTTCGTCTGGTTTGGTATGCATGTGGTTTTAATATGTTATAATAGCCTATTGTTCAGTAGATTTGATAGTTTATTAGTAAAACCACTTGAAAAATAAAAAATACCAATCATATTGTGATTTATGGGTTATTTTATGTTGGTTTACTGCATAATTCAATAGACGAATTCTAGCAAAAATGAGTGACATCTAGGCCCGTAAAATAATCAACACAGCATTTAAATACACCAATCCTAGGTACTCGTTGCGTCGTAGAATGTTCTAATTCATCCAATTGATGATCAATCAAGTCAAATAAATCCATTTTTATTCACAAATTGTAAAATTATCTACACAAAATGACAACGGACAACCTAAAACTGATGGGTAAACTCGCTAATGGGCAGATGTCGTGGCAAGTAAGATATGGGTCAGTTAATCTTATAATTAGTGCTACTCGAACGTCGTGAAATTCGCACATGACGTTACGGGTGACTTTGACTGGCGGTTAGCCTATTCGACACTTTAAATGCAAGTGGTGAACGAGGCCCTTAATCTCCGACAACAATACTGCCTATAAGTGAGGCAATCAAATTAAATCGCACCTGTGCCGCTGCTAAGGCTTCCTTATCTACCTTAAGCAACGGCTCAGTGCCTATATAGGCGTATAGAGCTTTCCTCGTTTAGTTTTATTGGTGAAATTTGCCCTTACTCGACTCAGTCGCGATGACAACGCAAAAAAACCCTCGATTGATATTAATAAATTAATAGTTTATCAATTTGATGATTAGACATAGTCGAGTTTGGTGACATTGAAATACAGGAGTAAGTTTTTTCTGCCTGGGTCGCGGATAAATTTGAAAGACCGTTACCGCAGCCCTGGCACAAGCAACTGAACGAACACGCGTGAGTATTACTCAGTAAAAGTTTGACACGCCCTGCCGCTCCATCCAGACCGGGCGAAGTCACTGGATGAAATCGCAGATTAAAAAAAACGCGAACGTTTTCACCACATGAGTAGGTTCTTCAAGACCATGATTAAAGTAGCTTGAAAGCCTCCAATATCTTGTCCACTGCATTTGAAATCACGTGTTTTTAGGGTTCCGTAGCCAAATGGCATAAAACGGAACCCTTATAGATTCGTCATGTCTCTCTGTCTGTATGTCTGTCTGTCTGTCCGTCTGTATGTCACAGCCACTTTATTCCAAAACTATAAGAATTATGCTGTTGAAACTTGGTAAGTAGATGTATTCTGTGAACCACATTAAGATTTTTACACAAAAATAGAAAAAAAAACAATAAATTTTGGCTGTTGCCATACTTGAAACTGAAACTAAAAAAAAATTTTCTTCAAACCCATACGTGTGGGGTATCTATGGATAGGTCTTCAAAAATGATATTGAGGTTTCTAATATATTTTTTTTCAAAACTGAATAGTTTGCGCGAGAGACACTTCCAAATTCGTAAAATGTGTCCCCCCCTCTAACTTCTAAAATAAGAGAATGATATAACTAAAAAATATATATGATGTACATTACCATGTAAACTTCCACCGAAAATTGGTTTAAACGAGATCTAGTAAGTAGTTTTTTTTAATACGTCATAAATCGTAAACTGCAATTTACCAAGTACGGAACCCTTCGTGCGCGAGTCCGACTCGCACTTGGCCGGTTTTTTTTTATTGTAGGTATGACCCTTGACACAGGAAAGTTTTTCATTCATTATTATATGTTTAAATTGCCCGTCTTGCCAAAAATAAGTTCGAAAATAAATAAGACTCATCCCAGCTATAATGACCATTGTACATAATTAAATATGGGTTCCATCATTCCTTATAGACAATTTAATTGGTAAATGACTGATGACTTGACTACCTTCGAACCTTAAAAAGGATGGATGTGCATGTAAAAACGTCTTTAATGTTTATTCCTTGATTATATTCGTATATGGTATAATGAATGTGTTGTAAGACATAAGTAGTACCTTGGACTTGAGGCGTGGTATGATAAATACGGTAAAAGCTCATTTGAGGGTCGAGGCCGAAAAGTCAGCTGATTTTTACAAGCTTTTATATAACTTGCAATGTATGTATGTAAGTGTGTTCAGGTCTAATTATGCAAATGAATTTTAAGGCAGTTTTCCCCCTACGATTAAGATTAAATTTTGAGTACATGTTAAGTTTGGATGACAATGCATAGTTAGCTAAGTGATGCCATTCTAAATCCAATATGGCGGACGGCGTAAGATGGCGGACAAGTTATATTTGCTGCACGGAGCTCCTTTTTACGGTCTGCAGGGTCTAAAGTAACCTAACATGAAGGAGATGACTTTAGCTCCCGTCATCCCCTTCGAACCTAACCTATCCGTGTCGAGGTGCCCTAAGTTCACGAGCTCGCTTCGCTCGCTCTTGGACTAATTCGTTAAAAACACGGTTACACCCAATCCCCCGCACTGCACAGCGATGTCGCCTCGTTGGTTATTCCGCTATTTTGAGAAAAATAGAACCCCAAATACAATTAAAGTATGTATCAATATTATTACCTTAGCCCACAAAAATCTCCTAAAAGATATTACACAAACCAAATAAATAGTTACTTAATAAAATAGTCACCCATTCAGTATATTTTTCGCTCGGTTAATAAAATCCCTTTAAAAAAAGAGTTTTAAATTAATAATTTTATTTTTTGACTGTTAGCAAAATCATGACTCCATACTAATTTTTTTGCAGCCGTTAAGATGAAAAAGGTACCAGACAGTCCATCTGTCTTGTTACCTTTCACGTCTTACTGCCTAAATGGATTTAGATTAAATTCACCTGGTTAAACTGTGTCAGCACACAGTTTAACCGGGACCGGGTCCGGGTTTTAATCCAGGGATTAGGAAATAGGATATCTTTTATCCCGAGATATTTTTCATCTCCGAGAAAAAGAATATGAATATGTTTAGTGGTACATAATGGACAAGTTCTATAGTGAGGTACCTATAATATGATGCCAGAATAGATTACCCCGAATAACATGTAATTTGAACATAAACGGTGGAACGAGAGTGCACCGGGATGAACTGTACACATCTGCGTACCCGTATAGAGTGCACTGGCGTGATGGTATATTTTGAAATGGTGTAAATAATAACACCATGGCAACAACAGGCATGCGATTGCAGCAATTTCGAGAGATTTGACGTCATTTATTCAAAAGATCTATTGTATATCGCCGAAGTTCTTCATCAGATATTTACCAAATTTGAATGGGACCATTTTGAAATAAATTTTGTTCGAAGAATTATGCTAATTCCTATATATATGATGGAGCCCGAAGATAAATAAAAAAAATGAAGACATCCGAGTTGAGAACCCTCCTCATTTTTGAGAAGTCGGTTTAAAACGTTCGTCAATCCTTACGCGGTTTTTGTTAATTTATTTTAATAACAGTACATTCCCAGCATAACATTCATAATTTGTCCATTAAGACTGAACTTGATTGACTTCGTAATTAGAGGAACTAGTTTCGCCAATGCATTCTTTTCTCTCAATAAAATTTAAATTCACTTGGCTATCATTTTTAGATTTTTGACAGTCGTTACGGATGGTCAGAAGCCAGGAAATCTGACCCGGCTCGAAGGACCATGTAGAAAGTAGTGCTCGGTGCCTAACACACGATACGATATAGTCAAAACTTAATAGACAACATGGCAGTCTTGCCAAAGGGTATCATGTTACCTGGGTAACGCAGTAACTGGTTACTGTGTTGTAGAGGTCAGTTATGCAGTCGCTCTATGTAAAATAATGGTACTCAACTGCATCCGGTTAAGCAGGGACCAATTCCAACATATTAGGAAAATACTAGGCTAGGCTCATTGAGTTAATACTCAACTAGTCTAGCAAAGGATCAGATCCCTTAGGGTCGTAGCCGACTTATGAGACATCGCTCCGACCCGGCAAAATAAAGTTCATTGAAATGTAAGCTTCATGGCGTCCTATGTAGACATACTTTACATTGACAACATAAATTAGCTGACAGCTCGCTGTAAGGGTGTTTTTAGTATCACGTGGATATGACGCGGATTTGATCACGGAAGCGCGCCTGCATTTGGCCCCGCAAGTGTAGTACCCTTATATGTAAAGTCTGTCTTAAAATTAGCAAATGCTTACCGCCATCATACCACTCGATAGTTGACGTCTTGCTTCTTTAAGCGGGTACGCACGCAGTCTGCTCGCTTGAAGCACGTTGCTAGCTTGTCGAAAAAAGAAGGCAAAAGCGGTCGGCACGTGGACTGACAGTTAAATACTAGCTGTAAGCACGGTGACGGCTGGTTGCCTGCTACCTGTCGGCGCGTGTACAGCGAGCAGTCATCTCCTTTTGAGGCGGTGTTGTGCGGGAGCGGTGTTGGAGCGGGGTCGTTTAAATGAGCTACGACTGTGTGACTGTGGTCAAAGACATAAGAATACGAATACAGGAAATATCAATCTTATCTTACTTAACCCTGACACAGTTGATGTTCGAATTCATCTGTCATTAAACGTGCCTCAAATTCTGTTTACTGAATTCTCACGTAGCCAAGTCCCCCGCCGCGTCGGTTTTTTCGCGATAAACTCAAAAACTACTGAACGGATTTGCATGTGGTTTTCACCAATAGGCAGAGTGATCCATTAGGAAGGTTTGGATGTTTGATTTGTTAAGGTTTTACGATAATTGCTGAAAATGTCGACAAACGTCAGGCCGCCTGGGAGCTTTAATCGAAAACGTTGCCTAATCCTTTTGAGAACAAAACAATGTATCGTGGAAATATTCCTCTTTAATAATTCTACAGAAAAACCGCGATGGCATATATCTATCTTTAAAGGTCAGCTTACTATACCCGTTCTAACACTGATTACCTCCTAAGTGCGTTCTAACTTCTAAATCAATAGTCACGTGCAATGCGGTAATTGTAAAGATATTTAAACGGATACAGTTTTAATCTTTATAAATTTAAATACGTTAGATACCTTAAAATTTCATGTACATTATTATAATCCTTTAAATGAATATCTTAGGAGTGATCGCAAAATAAAAACTAACGCGCGCGAAAATAAATCGCTGTCGCCCATTGTTGCTATATATGCCGAGCGATAACGCTCGCGTATCCCTACAATAAACAGATTTTTGAAGCGAATGTTTTTGCAATTAAGAATGACTGGAGGCATATGTATTTTGTTTCTTTTTGGGTGTTCTTGGAAAGTAGCAATTGCGTTGGTTTGGTTTTACATTATTAATTATTTTAAAATAAAATTTCAAGGTTGCATTTTTGTTTTGAGTATGGTATAAGGTACTTATTTTACCCTTGCCCGGTCTCCTACCCGTGTGAAGCCAGTGCGGGTCGCTAGTCTATAATTATTAATAATACTCAAATATTCAAATTAGTCTGGAAATGCAGAAATATTTATTACTAAAAATAGTATTGTAATGTACAAATTCACTAATTGGTTACTGTTATGCGGATTGACCAATCGTGGTTGCTACATTATTGTACAACATTTTCCCATTAGATAACGACTGTTTTAATGTAAAAATAATTAATATTATGTAGTACATTATGAGTGATCGTGAAGACCTGTTGCGTGTTACTTACTTGTTAGATTTTATTAAATAATTCTGTGATTTTTCTAATATACAAATCCAAACATTTAATTTTGAATATATAATTATTTTAGTGATCTCTCTTGTGTGTGTTTTGCAAAATCACAGGTCGTTAAGTAGGTAGACTGTTAAGTTACGTGAGAGTCCAAATCTCAATAAGCAAAATGAAAATGCTGTATTAAATAATTTTAAATATCTCTGTGAATTTCACGTCTCGTCTAACTTTACCATGCATTATATTCATCAACATTTTGTCCTTGTTTCAGAAGCAGAATTGGTGACGTGTCGGTAATCTAAATCAAAATGAACTCAGTTATTGGACTCAGTCCTAAGAACCACAGTTGGGATTTAACGAAGAGTAAATGTGAGTATTCTTTTGCCGTATATTTTAGAATAATACTAGTATTCGTTAATGCCAGTTAAGTAATAACAGCTACACGGAAGCTATAATATCGTCATTCAACATCATCATTTCAGTCGATAGACGTCCAGGAGTCGCCACATTGACCAATCTCGTGCGTCTTGCATCCAGGGCATTCCCGCAACCTTCACCAGTTCATCGGTCCACCTAGTGGGAGGCCTTCTAACGCATCGTCTTCCGATTCATGGTCGCCATTCCAGAACTTTTGGCCCCATTGGCCATCTGTTCTACAAGTTGTATGTCGGTAACTTTGGGTCACCTGCGGATATCCCCATTTCTAATGCGATCACGCAAAGAAACTCCGAGCATAGTCCTCTCCATTGCTCATTGGGTGACTTTAAGCTTTATGATAAGGCCCACTATGAGTGACCACGTCTCGGTACCGTAGGTAATCACTGGCAAAATATACATAATCATTAATAACATTTTCAAAATCCCGCGTGGTTCGGAAAGTATAGTATACCTATTGCATATATCATTCATAATTCTTTGAGTATCGTTACGGGTAGTCGGAATTTGGAAACCCGAACACGAAGACAGGCTTACACCATGGGGATATGGTGTTTGCCATAGTGACTGGATTGTGGAGGTCAAATAAATAATAATAATAAATAAATAAATAAACAACCGTTTCGTATCAAATAAATTTGACATGAATTAGCTTTGGCATATTTATAAAACAAAACGGACGCGACCTCTCACTAAATTATAGCTTATTACACGTGTCATAACATACATTTAACAAACGAGTCGTTGATCTACTTATTGAAACGGATGAATGTTGTTAAACTTTCAATTGAAAACCATAGCGCTTATGCAATGATGATGCAGGATTCGGAACAAAAAAGACTAGAGCGGGTTTACATTGAATCAGAGAATTTATTTTCTCTGATTCAATGTGAACCCGCTAGAATAAAGCCTACCTACTTTATACGCATTTCTATTGTCGTGGCAATAAATACGTTTTTTTTCTTCTCTTTTTTAAAACATTGGCATTCTAATCACCCACTCTGTCTTCTAAGAAATAGGAACTTAAAAAAACATCTTTGTCATAAATATTATGGATCGCAGTTTTTACATTATTTCATTCATGATTCATAAATATGTTGTTACAACCACTTTAGAAATGGCCAAATGTAATGCATATAAAAAACACTTATGGCTCTTAGACGTGGTCGCTCATAATTGGCCTCATCAGAAAGCTTACTGTCACCTAAAGGGCAATGGAGAGGGTTATGCTCAGAATTTCCTTGCATGATCGAATCAGAAATGTAGAGACCCACAAGTTTACCAGGGTTACTGGCAGTGGCAGTGGGCAGGGCACATTGTTCACAGAACGGATGTTCGATGGGGCAGATAAGTTCTGGATTGTCGACCGGGAAGACGCTGCTTTGGAAAGCCTCCCACTAGGTTGACAGAGGACCTGTTGAGGGTGGTGGTCCACTGGATGCTAGACGCACGAGTCCAGTCAATAAGGCGACGCTTGGGGAAGGCCTATGTCCAACAGTGGACGTCTTTCGGCTTATATGATGATGATAAAAAACACTTGTTAAAGCGGTGTAGCGGTGTATCCCTTTTATTTATTTTTATATTTCTGCCCAATCAATCAACCAATCTGGCTGGTAGCAGCTGGGTGAGAGCTGCCACATATCGAGACAAATGGCGTGCGATTGGAGAGGTATATGTCCAGCAGTGGACTTCTATAGTCTGATGATGATGATGAATCAATCAAGCTGTCTAGCTTTCTCCCAATTTTTTTATAGTCAACTTCCAGTGGACCGAAATTTCTCGGGCATTTGTCGGACGAGAATTTGTCCATGAAATGTCGGTTCTGAAGTAGCCGTAGTACTTCTTGTAGGGATACTTACGCTCTAAATCCGAAATCTATCCGTCATAATCTGTCACAATTCAGAACATTTTGAACTCGAAACTCAAATCACGAACACGGATCACGGACACGGACGTGTAGTGCGTTATCGCCCTAACCACTCTTACCGGATTCAGCGAGTACCATGAGTCCAACATGGAGCCCAAATGAAGAGAAAACTAAAATTCTTATTAGTTTCTTATACTTTTTACTTGTTCTTTGATAGGTTAATTATTCTGCACATTTGATGAAAAAGCGGCATAAAGTCAGATGATGAGATGTATACCCAAGCAATTGAGCCTTCAAGCTTTGGTGGATGATTTTAATACCTCAGATTGTTAGTCATTTATTATATATGAAGATGTAGTAACTAAGTTACAAATAGTAATCAGTAGACTGGCATCATAGTGACTGTTCACTTGTTCATTTATGACTTGTATTTAGAAGTGGTTAGATACTGTGTAGATATGCAGCAAGTGAAATATGAAGAGAGAAAAGCAAACATTTTGAATAGAAGAGTTAAGTGAATTAGTGTTCAAAATTCAATCTTGTCAATAGTTTATTTTTTATTCATGGATATACTCCGTCTTAGAAAACGTAAGATTTAGACAAGGCCATTTGTTGGGTGGGATTTACCATTGGCAAAAATTACGAACTGCATACTAACTTTAGGTAATTAATTTTGAAAATTTCCCCGTGTAGTATCCACCGTCATAGTGAAAAATAACTCTTATGAAAAATATAATGCTTTTAGACCCAGCATTTTAAGATATGAAACGTTTTCTGTGTGAGAAATAGCCTTTGCTCTGTAGTGGGTCAGTAACAGACTGCTATTATAGTAAGCCAGAGTTGTAATCAGTTTTAAAAATTAATAATAGTAAAATTTCTAATTTTGGACACGTTTGGTACACAATTCACCTTGACATTTTATTTACTGAGATCAAGCATGTTGTAACAACAAACAATAAATTAAAGAGTGTAATCTAAACTCACAATTTATTACTACTACCTATCAATATTATGCTATTAACATCAATATTAAATTTATAAGATAGTTCGATTGTAATAGTTAGTTTGTAAAATACTTTGATTGCATTACGGCATATTGTGCGGTTACCAAATGCAGTCAGAGTATTATTTAATAGTTTAAACATAACTTTAGACCAATTCAAGACCAGACCAGACAATCTAAAACAGATACCACTAAATAAAAAAATTGTATTAATTCAGTGGCAGATTTGCCGAACCAATTAATTTTGCACAAGATTTGCTTATTTATCAAAGATGAGCCCTGAAATAGGTGCTTGATAATCTGTGCTCTAAAGAGGTTAGATAGAGAATAAAAGTTTGTGTAGTAGGTGGTTTTTTTGGCCCATGGAAAATTCTATCGAGCATATTGCTTGTAAATAAATAGTTCGGATAAATATATTGCTGTTGCAATCGCCAATCTATTGTCAAGCAATGCTCTTGTTGAAAACAGACTTCAGATCTTATCTATAAGGTGGCCCACGTTCGTGGTCCGGAAAAGACTCCCATGTCTTCTTGGCTCAAGTCCCTCCATTTTAGACAGTTTTGTGGACTTCAGAATTCCATCTTTGCAGCGATATCATTGCCTTTCTCATTCCAGATGAAGAAATCGACGAGCTACCATTCATGGCATCCCTTGGGCCAGTCGTCACCATCCTGGCAGTCTACCTGGTTTTCGTGCTGAAGATCGGACCAGTGTTCATGAGAAAGCGAGAGGGATACAAATTAACACACACATTGCTTATCTACAATGGAGTTCAAGTTGCTTTATCAGCCTATATGGTATATAGAGTAAGTCTGAATAATTTCTTAACGAAGTTTTGCCCAAGTAAAAAGTGTTTTATTATCCCGAGGGAATGGATTACGGGATCATCATCATCGTCAAATCAGTCGAAAGACGTCCACTGCTGGACATAGGCCTCCCCCAAGCGTCACCACAGTGCGTCCGAGCATCCAGCGAATCCCCACAACCTTCACCAGGTCATTAGTCCACCTGGTGGGAGGCCTTTCAATGCAACGTCTTCCGGGATAAAAAGTATTATTTATCTAAATCCGGGTCAGAAGTCACCCGCGTGCCATTCTGGTTCTGCCGTTAATGACCGTTTGATTGACAAACATCCGAACTCCATACGCAAACACAAACATATTTCAAATTATTAGATATTGTTACTTATTGGGAGGAGCTCGTGGCTAATAATAACAGCTGCACGGGTCGATCTTGAAGGTTAAGCAACGCTTGACGAGGTCGGTCCGTGGATGGGTGACCATTTCAACATACCGAGTTTCCTCCATGCCTTGGAAAGCACGTTAAGCCGTTGGCCTCGGCTGTCATTTGAAGATCTTTGATAGTCGTTACGGGTAGTCAGAAGCTTGAGATCTGACACAAGTCTTGCCAAGGAGTATGGTGTTACCCAGTTACTGGGTTGTGGAGGTCAGATAGGCAGTCGCTCCATGTAAAACACTGGTACTTAGCTGAATCTGGTAAGGCTGGAAGCCAACCCCAACAACAATTGGGAAAAGGCTAGGCAGATGATGTTACTTAAATCGGACTAGCATTAATCGAAGATCAATTCATTTATTTATTGTCAGTTCTTACAATCAGTATTTTTGTATCACTGTAACATACCCATGGGGTGTACAATATGTATATGTATGTCGATATTATTGGTCATCATAGTTAAATCATCAAAGATATTGGTGATCATAGTTGGTAATCTGATAGAAACTTAATGTCCTAACCATATAATGCAGTAGAGTTTAATACATTTTTCCAATTAATGGAAGCAAGAAAATAGAGAGCTCTTTTAAAATTAGTGACGTCTGCTCATCATAAAAGTCTATTAGGCAGATAAATATTGAAATTGACATGCCAACGTTAAGAACGGTTTTCCCCAAAACCGTTTAGTGTCAACTTAAACTCGAATTAATTAAAATAAATAATTAATGAATACTCTCTAAATATGTGTTTAACAAATAATCTTGTTATGTCAAATTACGTAACTATAAACACACGTGGTTAAAAAATAAATCTAATTTTTAGGGTTCCGTAGCCGAATGGTCCAAACGGAGCCCTATTGCTGTCACTCACGGGTCTGTATCCGTCGTCTGTCACTCAGATTTTACAGCCGAACGGTTGGAGCTATAGTCTTCAAAATTTCAAAGTATAAGCATCTTGTGGACCAAAAGCCATACAATTTGTCAAAAAATATTTTCAATGTTTTTAAGGGAGGCTCCCATACAGAAAAAAGAGGACACAAAAAAATATTTGGCCTACCCCATCCAGTGGGGTATGGTTGTTTAGAACTCTTTGAGTAGATAAATACTGTTCTTTAAAAAAAAATGGAAAACAAAGTAATGAGAAGCCACCAAAGTCAGTTTAAAAAAAAAATCCTTATAATTGTTTAGTCCTATTAACTTGAAATTTGGTTATAATGTTTATTAATCCGTATTTTTTACGAAAAAATACCAATATATTGATAAATCACATTTTTACTTTGAAATTCCCTAATTTTTCCTATTACAACATGATTTTGCGGTTTTGTACGGAACCCTAAATGAGCGAAGTCCGACACGCACTTGGCCGGTTTTTTATTATTATTGATAGACCTCCGTATTGTTGCTATCAGGGAACACATACTCCGGCCAGAGTATTCCACTCCTTGGCAGCTGCACGCATATTGAAAGGATTCCAAAAACATTTAGAGCTTATAGGTGGGACGTCCACTATGTAGTACCGATGGAGCATCGAGACCGCACGTCTTGTTGTCCGATGATGGAACGAGCTAGGTTGAATTAAATCGTACAATTGTATCGTATACCCCGCGAAATGTAACCAATAAAAATCTGAACGTGACTATGAATACTAATTTAAATTATGTTTGTACACAGTTAATTGAGGAATCTCCGCTTGAATAGATCTTAAATTTGATTAGCATCAAGACAATGGCTATGAGTCATTATTTTATGAGATTATAGTTAGATATGCGAATGCTAGATTGTAAGTTCCCAGCTAGTTACAGGCGCAGCCCAGGGTTATTTATGTTTCATCAGTAGAGATGGTAATCGAATTCCGGATTCGATTACCCGATACACCTTTTCCGTATCCAATAGATTTCCACCGGATCTAGTTGATTTTCTCCGGATCCAGCAAGGTGCTAACTTATACCGTATCTACCGGATTACCAGATCTGCTGGACCGGATTGCAGACTTGTCCGACTGTACTCATTCTTATAAAACGCCTGAAAAATTCCTGTTAGCAACAAATCGCAGCTCGTAACATTTATTGTAATTAATATAGTTGGTCAATGGCTTGTAGATTTTAATCTTCAAAACGTGTGCTTAAATATTAGTAGTACATTATAGGTGACCTATTCTAATATTACCTAACTGGTAGGCCAAAGTCCGGCTGAATTATCCTTTTAGTAAATGAGGAAACTTGTTCCATATCCCTGTTTAATGCTTCCTCTAACCGTTTCAAGTTTCCTGCTATATCAAAATGATGAGGAAAATACATTTATAAATTCCAGGAGGATATTATTTATAATGTAGTTTTTGTTTCTGGTTTCCAGTTCCTGTCAGATCTCATACACATGGGTTTGGTACCAAAGAAATGTTACATGAATGAAGATACTTCAAGGAGCAGAGTAAGTAGCGTAACATTTATTTCATTATTAGCTTCTGCCAGTGGCTACGCCTGCGTGAATTTGGAAAATTATCCCAAAGGAAAATATTCCCGAGATTAAACGTACTGCTATGCCTGACTATAATCTACCTTTGTACCAAAGGAGATGTTCCAGAAATGTATGGAGCCTGGGCCAGCTATATGTACAGTTTATGTAAAAATCGTTTTATATTAAAGTAACCGTTTTATAATGTTAATTTTCTTTAATTTCACTTCGTTTCAAAGTAAATTCAAATTAACTTTGTCAAGTAGAGCAACACACCATTTAATTAAACATGGTGGATCAGATCAGTAGTATGCGAATAATGTCATTTTGACAATGACATTTGATTGACGTGTCATTGTAAAATCTGCGTTATAAAAAATAACACGAGTTCAATTGCAACAAAGAATCAATTAATCAATATCCGTAGTAGCAAACTGGGTTGCAAAACTAAAAAAACCACTAAAAACGCCGAAACATATCCAATTCAAAGCCAAAGCAAAGAATGACTCAAAGACGTCACTTCTTAAAACTGTCAAAGTCGTCGAACGTCATGTCAAACACAACCGTCATGGCTGCCCTAAAAATAGGGTTATGTTAGTAAAAAATTGATCAAATGATCATTTTTTACGCCTGTACCCTTTTTCAAATTAATTTATTAGTATTTTTATGGTATTCCTCTATTTTTTTCCTATTTATCTATGTAGTGTACATATAGATGGCCCAAAATCGAACATCTCCTTTAATCCAGATCCGTTCAGCCCTTCTGGAGTGATTGAGTAACAAACATATACACATCCCACACATCTAAACTTTCGCATTTAAAGTGAAAGTTTATTTATCCTACTACTAATATAAACGTGAAAGTTTATGAGGATGGATTTTGATGAAACTTTACAGAAAAATAGCGTATACATCTGAATAACACATACGATATAATTTATAAATATATTGGGCGAACCACGCGGGCAGAGTCGCCGGCGGCAGCTAGTAATATTATGTAAGTAAGATTTTACTTAGAGAACAGTGAATTACAAAATGCAACTGAAATTCCTAGAAAGTCTTTTATAGGTGTTCCTTTGAAATTCCAGTGAAGATAGAAATTCCCTTGAAATTCTGAAATAAGACTGCCGATGGAGATAGAAATTCCTTTGAAATTCTGAAATAAGACTGCCGGTGGAGATAGAAATTCCTTTGAAATTCTGAAATAAGACTGCCGGTGGATATAGAAATTCCTTTAAAAAAACTACCGGGCTTCTTCTTAAATTATTATTGTAACATATTTAAAAAAACTTCGTTGGTTTAGTGGTCACATGTGTTACTATTGAGCATGAGGTCTTCGGTTCAGTTCCCGGTTCAGGCAGAAGGTTATTGGATTTTTTTGTATGGAATTTTTCAGTACCAGCACCTGTCCGGTTGATGGCAATAAGCTCAACCCCTACCACATGGGACTAAAGCAAAACTGGCTAAATGTGGGTGTACTCGTACTATAGGGGAACCCTATCCCGTCGGCAATTAAGGGCGTGACGTTAAGTTTATTTCAAAAAGGGGTTCCCTAATAGGAATGTTAACTGAAAATTAGTTTTTGTCCGTCAATAAAAAATATTAGACTTATTATTAAAAAGTATTTTTACTTTTGACACGTAAACAAAAAAGACGACGATACAGTGCGTTGAAATATCGTATGACGTCACGCCGTTAGTACACTTTATACTGACATAATGACGACACAAGCCCCCATTCCCTGAACTTTGATGCTTTTTATCTTTGTAAATTTGTATTGTTTTGGTAAAGCAAAAAATACGTTTCCATATTTTTTTGATAATCTACCTGACGGACTAAAAAGGACTATCATTTTTGTACCCAGGAAATACCCTATTATGGTATTCCACTTTTTATTCCATACTAACAACCTTTTTGTTACCATTTCAGATCCTATTTGACACATACCTGTACCTTGCAGCGAAACTCACAGAACTTCTAGATACAGTCTTCTTCGTCCTAAGAAAGAAAACGAACCAGATCACATTCCTTCATCTATACCATCACACAGTTATGGTGATTGGCACATGGGCTTTGCTCAAATATTGGCCATCACACACGCTGATATTCATCGGGTTCCTGAACTCCTTGGTGCATGTTTTCATGTACACGTACTATGGGCTGGCCGCGTTGGGGCCAAATGTGGCCAAATATTTGTGGTGGAAGAAGTATATGACGAAGTTTCAGCTGGTAAGTTTGATATTCTGTTTTTTATTAATTGAACAATATTCTTTCCCATCATATTCCTACGGTGTTATTTTCTGATTAACTTCGATACGGGCAGATAGTTAAAGGACTATCCACACATATCAGGGCCGTGCCCGGGACGTGGACGGACCATGCCCCGTCGGAGGCTTAAAAAAATATCGCTGTGTACGTTTTATATGAAATCATTCACACACGTCCATGCATGGGCCAGTAACGGAGCTTCAATGCCTGGGCCCGGCCCTGTCACGTCCCGGGCACGGCCCTGATATGTCTGGATAGACCTTAAATCGTTTTTTTGCATCGCGCTAAGCTACATTTGCCTTGCAACTTTTCTGGTGTTCGACACCGTAGATTCTAGATTTTAGGAATTGCTTTGGTTGAGAATAGTATTGTCGATTATCTACAATATGTTGGCCATGGGCAGTTTAGTAGTAAAGTACTGGACTTGGTGTAGAATTTTAGAAAGTGACGATGACGACTAAAAATAAACTAGTGTTGGGCCCTGTAGGTAAATTAAAAACTCAATACTGTACTCAAAGCTGAGTGTTAAAATCACAACTTTCCAATGCATATTAAAGTGGTTTTTCGGGTTCCGTACCCGAAGGGTCCAAACGGAGCTGTCACTGTCGTCTGTCCATCGTCTGTCACACAGGTTATTTAGCCAAACTGTTAGAGCTACAGTTTTCGAATTTTGACAGTATAAGCATCTTGTTGACCCAGAGTCATAAAAATTGACAATTTTTTTATATAATTTTATGTGTGGCTCCCATACAGCTAAAGGGAGTAGGCAAAATAATAATGACCTACCCCATCTAGTGAGGTAGCCTTGTTTAAAACTCGTTGAGTAGATAAATTATACTGAATAAGTTGTTTTAAAAAATATTGGAAAATAAAGGAATGAGAAGCCACCAAAGTCAGCTTTTTTTTTTTATTTATTCCGAATATTTTTTTAACTTCCAATTGACCTATGACTTGAAATTTTCGCTAATGTTTAATATTACGTATAATTTTACTAACATATACAAATGTACTGATAAATCTGAACTTTTCTTTGAAATTCCCTCATTTTTCTAATACAACCAACTTGATTTTGCTATTTGGTACGAAACCATAATTGAGCGAAGTCCGACACGCAATTGGCCGGTTTTTGATTTATTAATTACAACTTTACCATCAATTAAAAAATACAATTTTTCCACAGATCCAGTTTGTGTCAATCATCATACAATACGTAGCGACTGTAAGAGTATCTGATTGTCCCCCATCCAAGGGTGTCGCTGTTTTTGTCTCCTGCAACACCGGAGTCATTCTCCTTCTCTTTTTAAACTTCTACCGACAGAACTACAACAAGAGAAGAGCGGGAGTAGCCACTATCAATTCTCTACCATCAGTGTGCTTACCAAAAGAAGACTAGAGTGCGATGAAAATTATTTAAAGTGTATTTTAACGAAACCTCTGTGATGACAATAACATTTATTTGTCGTTTAAAAGGTTTATAAATTATTAAGTAAATATAACATTAATTGTTTAAATTAGATTGTGTCACGATCTTTGTAAATAGTATTTAAAATGTGTACAAATAATGAAACTTTGGAATTAAGGGTGCGTACGGGTGAAATTTATATTAGACAATTGATGTAAATTTCAGTATTGGGACAAAAGGAAAGATTAAATTATTTTTAGGCTGTGATTCAGGTTCTTTTTAATTTTTAATATGACCTAATGAGTGCCTTACTACTCTTGGTATGATACTTTTCGATAAGAGCCTATACTAATGGTAGAAAGGCAGTTGATTGCCTTTATTTAAAGTCCTACGTACAGAATAAGGATTTTTAAGATTTAAGAATAAATTACTATTTCTAAAGACCAAATAATAGCCATTTTGGTTAACTAAGTGTCCAAATTAAATTAATTCGTAATATTGTATAGATATTTGTTTAGGCATTTGAAATATCAATCAAACTGCCTGCCGGAGTCTGTGTTTCCTGAGAGCTGCAACCTGAGAATCTTTCAAGTTTAGTCAAGGGTGAATTGGTTTACTACCTAGGCAAGCGTGCTTCACTGTCAACCACATTATCGCTCACCAATAGGTGAGATAGTGACCAAACGCGAGCCTATCAATGAATTAAAAAAAACTATCCTGTTCTATTTAACATTCATTGAAATTTTGAGACCTACCTCTTCTGTTAAATATTTATAAATATATATATAAAATATATATATAAATATATATATATATATATAAATATTTTAAATACGTATTCATTTGATACCCATATAATGGCAGTGCCAAAAAGAAAATAACCGAACCAAAAAGTCCGTCATCTTGGGTCATCCGCCATATTTAGAATGACGTCACTTTAGTTCACACACGTTTAGTTTGGATGCATGGTTATGGTTGCTAAACCATAACCATGCATCCAAACTAAACGTGTATGCAAAATTTCATCTTAATCGGTGGAGGATAACTGCATTAAAATTCAGTTGCAAGATTTGACCCGAACACACTTACCTACATACACTTACATTGCAAATTAAATAAAAGCTTGTAAAATAGAACTGTTGTGTTAGGTGATTGAATCACATAATCGATAAAGAGTACCTATTTTAAAATGTGAAAATATTTTGGAAAAAAGTGTGTGTTAAATTAAAGCTATCCAAAAATATGTTCAATCGGTAATGGGTACTTTGAGCATGTGTTTTTTGCTAAACAGCCAGAAGTGATCTATTTATTGTTCGGTACTTAGGTTAATGATAATTATTTGTAAATCATTAGTTAGGCTGATAAATGTTAGTTCAAAATAAATTATTTCCATCAGTTGTATTTTGGCTTATTATTTATGGATTTCTAATCACATGTTAATTGATACCTTTCAAAACTAGCAAAGGTGGCAAAGGTTAACGACGCCAAAGCCGCTTTCGGTAATCGAAGGCGACCGTATAACAAGTGATGTCATCATGGCCCACAGCGGAAGTCTACCTTTAAGCAACTGTTCCACTGCCGGCCGACAAAGAAGCGACTTACTATCGACTATATTCTCACTCCAGAAATTGACTTCTGGGTGTACCTCTGACCCTTCAGAAAATTCAGACGTTAATAGTATGTTGTGAGTATTCTTCTCTTCTATTCTATGTTAAGAAACAGCAATAGATATCAGACTCTAACTGATGTCCCACAATAGACAGACATGCGACCGCTTGCAGCTGTTGGAACTGGCTGCTCCAAGGAATTCTGTTGATTTACACGTGTATTCCCGATCATTTCACTGCCGTCGTCCTAATGGTGGAACGATCGGAACTCACTGCTAAATAAGTATATTAATTTAATTAAGATACAAAAATGGCTCCTCAATCCTTACGGACATGTTTCGGGTTAGGGGTCATTCGGCCGCCTATAGAACAGGGACCAGGGTGGGGCCATTTGTCCCTTTAATTTTTTTTATAGTAAACAGACCTCTCTTTTGCTATTTTAGATAGATGTTGAACATTATAAGCATTTATACCCAAACTACCCACCCCTGGCCAGAATCAAGAAGAAGTAGGTATTTGTGGGCATAGAATCATAAGTGGTAGAGACTAACGGAGTACCAAGATATCAAAATCATGAGAAAGTATTCCAGGAGCTAGAATCATGAGCAGTAAATACTTACTAACTACCAGGAGAGAAAACTGCATGAAATTATTTTATTAGACTTCCAAAACTCACTTCTTTTGATTTCTAATCAGATCAATTATAGCAAATTACTTTAAATTGAACACTGCTTGCGAATCAAATCTTACGTTGTACTATGAAAACATTTGTCACACTTAACGCGTCATATTTTCCGAACTACCCTAGAGAGATGATTCTCAATAAAAAATAATATCAGACATGTAATAGAGTTAAACAATGAAATACTTATTCGTAATTCTTGTCTCCCGTTCTCTTTACCGCTCATGATGCCAGCCTCGGTAATACTTCCTCATGATTACAATCTCCTGGTAGTTTTTACCAGTATTGATTCCAGCCCGGAAAATACAAAGACTTCTTCATGATTCTGGCCTCCTAGGAGTTTGGATATAAATGTTTATTATATTCAATATCTATCTAAAAAGCAAAAGAGATGTGGGCCATTTTCCATTATACATTTTTTTAAGGGGAAACTGGGCCCAAGCCAACGATGTAGCGGCCATCTAATAGGTTGCGGTGCCGCTTGGTAATAGGCAACATCACAAATGAGGCGGGCCGCGATGTTTTATGGAGCGTCCCCGGTCCTATACGATATCGCGGCTGAGGGTTGGAGGCCGCGGTGGAAGAGGAATTGGTATTGTTGTGCGTCCCTCTCCCTACCTTCCGCGGCCTGGACGGGGTCGCCACTGTCTGATGGCGGACGCGATGGGGTTGCAGGGGAGGAGGAGTGTCAGTATAGTGTTGGCCGCTCTCCCTATTCCCTGCGGCCGAAAAATGGTAGGTGGCGGGGCCATTGACCTTGACCCGTCACAGGGGGATCAAGGGACCATAGACCATACACGAGGTCATCCGGCGTCCATGTGCTAGTTTGGTCCATGGGGTGGTCACGGCGTACAGCGTGTTCTGGTGCGCCGGTGATGGGGAGTACTACCCAGAGGAGGGTCCGGTAACGGACAGCCACGGCGGGTTCTCGCCATAAGCACCACTGGTGGACACCGTGGAGTTTTAGTGGGTTAGAGTCTCACATAACTGCGCTATCATGAGCATAATCTTACCAGGCTACAAAAAAAAAGTAATTAACATTACAATATCTTTGTAAATTAAAATATAGCCTGATATTTGTTCGGTTTAGTTTTAACAATATCAAGCAACGAAATCTAAATATTTTCGAACGAATTAAATACCGCTCGCGATCGCTGCGTTAGGAAACGACCTATTTGGGCAAACATTGTCCTAGTTCTATAGGCGACCGAATGACTCCTGACACATAATATGATAAACGGTAAACATTTTAAATGAAACAATAATAAATTTAGAAATTGTTTTATATTTAGTTTGTAAAATAGCGATTAAATCCAACCAAGTGACTAATTAGAAAAATAACTGAAAACAACGATTTAGACTTAAATGCGCATAGTGTGACGAGTGGCACTAGTGTAGGAATTATCTTCCCATTTGACTCACTAAAATCCTGAATGCGGCGATCGGGTTTTTTTTTAAATATATTTTTTAATTTCCGATCGTCTCACCAGTGGGACGACGGCAGTGGGACGATCAGGAATACACGGATTTACACACATCTATTGTGAGCTTAGAGCTTAGAGTCTATGGAGGCTCTCAAAGAATTCGTTTGCCGCAGCGACAAGAGTAATTAAAGAAAGAACTCTATCAGGAGACACTTGCTGTGTAACTCTTTCTTGGTAATTTCAAACCCCGTAAAGTTCTTCAGTTGAACTATTGAAACTTATATCTCTTATCTACCACCTCGAGCGAGTGGTGCGAGTATTCGGTCATAGTCGTGCACTCGCTTGTTCTTATTATAGCCCAACGATATAACTATCTCAATTACACAAAAGTTGCTGTGTTCGCCAACCCATTTCAGTTAATAGTATGCCAAATCTTATCTTAGTTATAATCTTTAATGTTGTAGAATATATTATAGAGGTCCCAATGACAGCTATTAACTATTAGCATACTTCAAGAAGAGCTACAATAATAGGTCTCTAATAAAGATAGAAATGGCAATGTGTCCACTAGTTTTGATGAACATAAACTAGCTGCCGATGGAATCGTCGACGGTAGGACCGAGCCTAAGGACCTAATTTTGTATTTATATTGATAGATAATATTCAAAATATTTGAAGATAATGACACTTTAACAACTCCAGACAGCAGCAGCAATAACAGACCTTGAAAATCATAGGGGATGATTGACTAAGTCAAGAAAAACAACAAAAATATTGTAGTCACATATTATATTTTATTATTATTAAACATTACAAACCCGATTACGCAAATGTACAATTATTAGACCCGGTGCCCAAATAAAGAATTTGAAGTTGAGAACTTGACAAACTCTTGCATAAAAACATTTCACACGTTACTTCAAATTCTCGATTCGGAAACCGGGTTTTAATATATAAACTTGCAACTACAGTAATGCAAGATGCTTCAACGATTGCATTTAAATTTAAAGCAGTAGCACACTTTATATCAACGGTTTTAACTTCCAAACATGATATTTTTGAAAATAATGATGCTGATTCTACGATAAACAACTCAAATCCAATTAAAGTATTGTTGTCTCTTACTTACACACAAAACAAGAAAGTGGTGGAAATATAAGCTACAGGTCTCCTTTGAAGCCCAATTCCCGTCCAAATAAGAAACTTATATAGAAGATATTAGAGAACAAAACTTATTTAATTCACAAAATTTGCTTCAGTAAAGTGTGCCACTAACTTTATTCACATTTTGGTATTGAGAGTTTAAAGAAATCTAAATCGCTATACTTGTCGCGAATTGTAGTAGAAAACCAGTATACCTAATATTAAGTAGCCTAATATTAAATTCGTAGAAAAACTGTCATATTGTTGGAGTATTTTATTTCTGTTTGATCGATTACGCAAAAATGTTATCTGTAATTCATTGCTATGGAAACTCATGTCATCAAAATATTTGAAAACACTTCAAGAAATAAATAGCACTTTTTCTAACTAAAAATTAAAAAAAATCTTAAATCGAGACAGCAAAGTATATTATATACAGTTGTAGACTTATAACTAAGTATACTTAATGGCAATAATTTCTATTTACGAACGTTTCGGGACAATTATTTTAAAAATCTTTCGCGTTTTGAGTATCAATATTTTCCTAAAAAAAAGTTAATTTCTAGTCTCTATCATGGATCCCCGATACAACCAAAGAAAATATTCCTTAAACAGCAATTAAATTTAACATTGGAAGACAATGTAATTATCACGATTTTATTAACAGTAGTTAAAATTGACAGTATTATGTGAACTCTAAATGAAGTTAGAGGAATTTAAACTACACATATGCAAATAAGAGCAATTTCATATTTTGCAACTTCAAATCTTTCTATCTACTTCAAAGCGGTATTAAAAATCTAGCGTCATTTACGTAGCATTTATTAACAATTTTGTATCTAAAGCCCACTTTCTTAGTAAGCACACTTTATGATTTTGTAATACATATTTTTAATGACGCAGAATAGATCAAAGCACGGTACTTCGAGTTTAATGGCAATATACTCTGTGTATCATCTTACTTTAAACAATTATGTCTTAAATATATGATATAACAATCTATCGTATATACACCGTAACATTCTTAATTATAATAATGAAGACATTACCTAAACAATAATAAATCCAACAAATTAAGAGTACTGAAGACTGCATTGGATAACATCTACAAGATGTTAGATGATGAAATAGTACCCACTAACCCAGTAACGGTACAAGAAAGTGAATTTAAGTTAGAATTTGTTCAGTATTCGTTACTTGGATTTCTTGTAAAACTATTCAATATTCAAAATTAGCTAGAACTAAAATTGGTATTGGTATTAAACAACAAAAATATTTACATGATATTATGATAACATTGTTTAATCGACCTTTTTACCATTGGGTTTACCATTGGCTATGCCATTGGCTTTTCCATTGAGTGCATCTTTGGGAGTGCCATTTGCGATTCCATTGGTATTGACTTTGCTATTCATGTGACCGTTACTTGTTATCTCTTTAGCTTCTCTTTTCTTGTCATCAGCTCCCTTTTTGGTAGGTTTGCCATATGCCTTGTAATAGAAGTCGTAGAAGAGGTAGTAGAAGAAGATGGAGTTAGGGAGAGTGAAGACGACGGACCAGCGAGGGTAGCCGCAGTCATAGAAGAGGAGCTGGGCGGAGTGGAGGAAGGCAATGCAGAACTGGAGCTGAAATGAAAACAATAAAGCAATTGTTACAACTATCAGTAAGTAATGGAAAACTAGTAAATCCTTGATAAAATATGAAAACGAAATAGATGTCTACAAAATACAGAGCAATAATTCTTTTATGTTTATTTCGTATACAATATTATTTTCCATCACGAAACGCCTAATATTATTTAAAAGCAACAAAATTCGAACTCAATTTCTATGGCTCTAAATTCATTGTTTTTTTTTCATGTTTCAAAGATGACTAATAATCTCACGAAAACTTACCATTTGCAATGTGGTGATGTACTTTTTCCAGAACAGATACCTCTGGAATTGAGGTCCCATAGCTGAGAACATGTAATACGTGTACATGATAATATGAACGAAGGAGTTAATCACTCCTATGAGAGTCCCATGCCCCCCTGGGTAGTACTTCGTAGCTCCCCAAGATATCATAGGCATCACTGTATGGTGGTACATATGGAGGAAGGTGATCTGCCTTTCCTTTTTTCTGATGACGAAGAAAACCGTGTCGAGGAGCTCAGACATTTTTGCCAGGAAGTATATGTATACGCCCGTTGCCACCTGGAAATGAGAAAAGATGCTGTTAGGTAGGGACATTAAAAGATTTTTTAAGACAAAAAAAGATAATGTCAACTTATTCATGGACGAGGAGAACAGAGTGGAGCCTCACTGAGGGAATAGGAATATTATAACCAACAATAGGCAATTTTGTTTTGATTGGTTACTACGTTTTTTTTTTTTTTTTTTGGGACAATCCCACCGCACTATTCCCTAACCACTGCAACTCCTGAAAGCCAGAATCAACAGTGGCGACCACCAGAAAAGCGCCGAGGCAATACTACCACGTACTACGTTAATACGTTTGTAAAGTTAGTCTCTGGAAGTACTTCTTCTTCTTCTTCGTCGTATCGATGATTTCAAAAGTAAAATTTCAAAATAAAAATAAATCCCCGACACATTTATCTTGCGTTTCGTTTGAATCGGGGTGTTTTACTGTTTAGTAAAACGCCCATAACTTCTGAACGGCTGAACCAATTTTATTCAAACATAGCTAAGAACACTCTCGACAAAATCACATTCCAAAAAAAATAAAAAAAATTGGTTCATCCGTTTAGGCGCTATGATTCCACAGACAGACACACAGATACATACGTGAAACTTATAACACCCCTCTTTTTCCGGCGGGGGTTAATAATTAAATATATTTTCACCAGAATTCAACTACGTACTAATCCGATAAAAAAAATATACAGATAGAAAACTATACGTATTATCGGTGAGTAGCATAGGCTACTTTATACCCCGTTAAAGAATGCATGATTCCTTTAGATTAAGCCTCGGAAACAAAACCACGACAAAGAGCTAGTTAAAAATACATTAGTAGTAAAAGTAAAAGTTGCCTACTTATGTTCTACCAACAATTATACCTATTCTAAATTGGCAACATTTCTCATTTGAGTGCATTATTCAAACAAACCTAATATTGCGTACTTTGAAGGCATTATTCTAGTTACGTTAATTAAACAGAAGGTGGTTTAGTAGAGCGGTCATCATTAATGGTGCCGTTACGACGCTAAATAACAGTATTTCTAAGATTACTGTGCCCACTGTTTTTATTAGCTCGGTGAAAGACAATTTATGGATGTTTTTAGGCGTATCTTACTTTGCTTTAAATTGGTGGTAAAATGATTTACCTTATTAAAAACTTTTTCTTCTACAGATACTCGAAGATGCAGTTGAATTTTATGTTTAGTACATACTAAAATAATTAGGGCGTAAGCGATGGAAAAATAAGGGGTGAGGGAGCTTTGAAGAGTTTTGGTATAAATAATGAAATCGAAGGCTCCACAGGATTTTCGCTTCTGAGAGTCCTTACTATTCCTATTTTCCCAACCAGTGATCCTACAAAAAACTAAAGAAATACAATCTTCTCGAAAAAAACATTAAAAAAAACAACATCGTAAACTAAACTGACCCTTATCCAGTCCAACACAAAGCTGATTACTACAACACGTTACTCAGTGAGCAAATTGCTCATTATTAAGCATGCATCTTGATAGAAATAAACACAACGTAAAGGAAGGAACGGTGACTGATCAACACGACAATATTATGTATGAAACTGACTCTCGTTGTTTGTTATTGATGTTCGTGTGTTTCCGTGCAACTTCGGTTATCTTGATCGTGTAATTGCATTACTGCTTGATGTGGGTTTGTATGGCTATTGTGATACTTTTACTTGTTTACATTGGTATTCGTTTTCATTTTGTTATCTTATTTCTTAATAAATAATATATTATTATAAATGTGAAACTTTGGATGGATGTATGTTTATTACTTAATCACGGCATAACGGATCTGGCTGAAATTTAGCACAGATATACATTAAGTCTGGAATAGTACAAAAGCTACTTTTCATCCCGTTATAATGTTCCCTTGGGATATAAAAAAGCTTTTCTCGCGGGCGAAGCCGCTGGCAGAAGCTAGTTTGTAATAAATTTTCATTTGATGCCAGTTTCATAGCTTTTATTATCCACCTGCCCTTGTCATGTGTTATCAGAGGCAGTGGTGTCTCATCCCATACAAAGAAACTGTCCCGACGTACTGTAATGATCATACTGATTATTTTTTGATATGCCATCACCATCACCATCTATATCCGTATGATCATAATCATCATATGGATATAGATGGTGATCTATCTATCGCCGTAAAACGGAACCGAGCGCGGTCGATATACAGAAAATAATCGGTATAATCAGGTGGAAAACGCTAGTTACGTCGGCACGGTTTCTTTGTATGGGATGAGGCATCTGTATGCTAGATTAATATTATCTGTGCCAGAGGTTAGGAAAATAAGTTTCCTTCTTCCATTCGCCCCAGTCAACTGTCACGTAATCATTCACTCAATTTTCTATGTATCATTCCCCACACATTCCATTCGTCTTTTCTCCACCAATATTCATACCCTAGACTCATACCTTTAAACGAGCAATTCCTATATATATGTACCTATATATATAATCTGAATCTCGGAAACGGCTCCAACGATTTCCATGAAATTTTGTATGCAAGGGGTTTCGGGGGCGATACATCGATCTAGCTAGGTTTCAATTTTAGAAAACGTCGTTTTCTCTATTTTCAACTGAGCAGGGCTCGGTCGCCCAGGTACTTAATTTTATATTCAGAACTACTTTAGTCACATGCGTGTAATCCCTCCTCATCACGTAACAAACGATCATAGTACGAGTTCCACCTTTTGTCTAGGCAAGTAACACAGTTATAATAATATTGATTAGCAAACTAAGATTATTATAGAATACCTAATACGATACAATTGTTCAATATAACCATCGTTTGCTTGATTACGAATATTACGACCCATGAGGGGATTGCCCGACACTGAAGGTCGATAATACCATGATAACTCAAACGTAACTAATTCAAATTACGTGTAATGTTGATGATATCGGTAAAAAGTTTGTCTTTTATCACCTTTGCAATTTATATTGTGGTTTTCACATAAAAACTGGTGAACACATTGACGGGTGAAATTTCTGTCTTGTCTGTTCTAAGCTTTACTCGATTCCAATATAGTGTTTCTGCTGGTCTATTTTGTAAACATATCAACGTTAAAACTTGGGTGGTGTTAGCCTGAAGTGAACTGACATTCTACGTTGATTGAATGGACAGACAGCTCCTTCATATTATTCACTTCACCTTAGTTTTTATGTATATTTTTTTACAGAATATCACCACTGGCCCCGCCAAGGTGCATCAGACAAACTCAATAAATCTACCAATCTTGCTGACAATATAACTTTGATTTTGCATTTTTTGTCAAACTGTTACTCACGCGAGAGTAACATGTTCACAAATTCTACTATTAATTACTAACATTTCCTAAATCATTTCGGAAGGAAACCAAGAATTGATGCCACGACACCAATACTAGAGATACTTACTCTCAAAGCCTCCGGCGATCCCGAGGTGTCAACCGGTTGACATTTCCAACTGTAAGTCCTCAACCAGCCTGCGGCGAGGCCCTGGAAATATAAAAGGCAAGCATTTGAATATATTGAAGAAGTGAGAAACTATGAATATAAATGGAAATCTACTTTCTCATGGCTAATTGTTCACAAAGATACAAACAGAAGCTGGTGCTTTCTCATTTTTTTGTTTTGAAGAACAACGATACCTTTTATTTTTAATTTTGTATGATAATCATTCAATGTTATCAATTGCCAATAAAACTGACTCAAAGATCTACATAAACGGTTGTATCATATGTCTTTGAAAGATCTGCTTTGTACACTTTACACTATGAAATTCAAGAATAAAAATGTCAGGATTTTTTAATGTAGAGCATACATTCTACTTTGAGATCCTTGCATTATCATTAGTAAAATCTGGGCAAGTATTCTTACAAAGCTATAATATTTATACATGGGTCAACACCAAATTGTAAAAAACCCTTAAAAAGCCATAACAGACATAATTTTAGCATTGCAATAGCGATTTTCAGGATCTAGACACAGCGATTGACAAAAAACGATCAACAAACCAACAAGACGCAGTCACTCAAGGAACTGTGTCTTCTATGGCCTTAACTCAATTATTGGACTAAATAGCTACTAACCTCATTGAACAACCAGACGCTGACGACGACTTGGATAAAATTATAAACGATTAAAGTCTTCTGTAGTTGGAAGGGTTTTTTGTCTGCCATGTACCTCGGCCCCCATTTCAGCGAGAAGTAGAGGTACAGGCCGAGGATAGTGAGACCAGGCGTTGGGTCTGATATTAGGAACCAGTCGTTTGTTCTGGGATCTGGAAAATTAGAGAAAAAGTTGTTTCAAAAATGTTTGTTGAAATGAATGAAAGTGCTGCCGAAAGAACACTTATTCCGTGTATTGGGACAACAAGTACAGGCTAGATTGATAAAAAAAATGTTGGAAGATCTTTTGGTTGGTAAGTCAAAGTTTCTTGGCAGCTATACAGAAGTAATCTTACAGGCTGTAAATACAAGATTGAGGCCAATGTCTAGTTGAATTTGTCTAGTTCAAAAAATAGTCCTATTAACCCATTTATGAAATGATTTTATAGGAAATCTCTTTTCTCTTTATGATTATATAATATTTGCTTTCAGACCTGGCTAGTCAGCTTTTCGTTTTTTTTTTCATTTATATGCCCAAATTACCATCTCCTTACAAAAAAGTGCCTAGCAAATAAATCATATTGTTATCTTGATCTTTGTTTGTTACGTAAAATTACACTATTATAGGCTAAACTCAAAAAATAACAACATATGTCGGAAATTGCTTCTTAAAAATGCTTCTTTTCTTAAATGCTCTTAGTATTCTGCTTTAATTACAACTCAAATTACTATGTATTAGGTAAGGAGGCTTTTTAGATAGCGGCATAAAAAGTGATGTTCTAACAAAAGTTAATTCGTTTTATTGTTAGTTTCTTGGCTGTTTTGAAACTAATTTGAAATGAAAGTAAAATTTAGAGCGTGTCCGATAGTTATCATGATTTTGCGTAATATAATGTTACATAGTCATCATGATCATCATCGTTGTAAATATTATCATCTTGCACAGGGGGGTGACCACATGCTCTTAGAGTAAGGTTATTTTGAGATCGAGTAAGGGACAGATGTATCTAACTTGTATACATCTGTCACTTACTCGATCTCAAAATAACCTTACTCTAAGAGCTTGTGGTTACCCCCCTGGTCACTATACTACCTATAAATAACTATGCCTGTGCTTACTATAAATTGCTATTTGTTGCACTCAAAAGTCCCATAAATGTAATTAAAAGTAGAAAAAAATATAGTTAATCATGAAACTAAATATTGTCTGAAATATCTAATAAATTTATATTAATAGCCATAGTATCACTAAAATATCTGAGTATATATACTGATGATTCAAAAAAATAAGAAAATCATTTCTATCTGTAATACCAGTTTGTAATTTGTACAAAGATTGAGTCAATATATTAAAATAGCACATAATAGACTGACATGTGCAAGAAACAACGAAATCAAATGGTACAATAATTTTGATGAAATAATGTTGAAAGCTGGTGAATCGTGAATTCGCGATGTTCCATTTTGAGGATATAGATATGTCATATTTTTATCAGATGAACATTTTACCAAATATTCAAGCTGGTAATTTGATTGGAAACGAAACCTACTCCAGGGAAACAAGATTTTAAATGTTATTCGATGTTGTTCAGTGGTATCTCAGGTTTGGTGTTGCTCTGGTTATTTTGGTTTTTTTTTTTGTTTGATGACTTCTGGGACCAGTTTGGTGCGGTCCTCGAAGGGTTGGTCAGAGGCGTATAATAGACGTCTGTTTGCATGGCGGTCTCTGTATCACCTTGCGAAATTTGAATATCAGAGAATTATATTCTTTAGAAAATAATAACAACAAAGATACATTTTTGGGCTGTATTACAATTAAATTAATTATATCTGCACCCTTGTATTTTAAAACAATATACACATTAATCACTAAGTCTAGCACTATTATATGCTGCATGTTTCCTCAACGTCTAGTCTCAAATAAATGTTCTTTCACTTTCAATGTGTCAGCTAAGTGCTCTGAAGAGTAAATATAAAATATAATATAATCTTTTATAAAATTATCCTCTATCATTGAAATAGCCATTGACACTCAATATTGAGCAGTTACGAGATTCATTAAGAAGTACCTACGACCGGTATTATATACCTCGTATAAGTACGTACTTAGGCAGTTAGTTCCGCTACCAACCTTGCGGTTCATTTCTACCGTGGCATAAGTAGAAAATGGCTTAATCGTATCCCTAACAGATGTAACTGACATAGCCCGATGTATTGCCAAACTTAAGCGGTAATGGGCAGACGGCATTTTTCTCGCAGAATGGATGGTAATTAGGCCGAAAAATTCTTTAGTTGAGATTCAACACACAATATTGAGCTTTTATGACATTCATCAATAAGTACCGATGTAATGTCCGGTATTATACCATGATAAACATTATTGGCAAGGCTGGTAGCGGAACTTACTACCCAAGTGTTTTATACGGTATAATAGATAATGTCTTAGATAATACTTTAACGGTTAATCTTCGAGCTATATCGGTTACTTTAGTTATGAGTACGTAACTGAGATAACCCACACGGCATTAGGCAGGGCACTTTGCTCGCAGAACAGATGGCAAAGCGGCTGAGACACTGATTGTGTACAAGAAGATGTACCGTTGAAGGCCCCCCACAAGGTTGACTATTGAGCTGGTGAATGCCGCGGGAATCTTTTAGATACGGGAAGCACAGGGCCGGTCGATGCGGTGACGCTTGGGGTAGGCCCATGTTCAGCAGTGGATGTCTTGATGATAGTCGTTCTTCAGAGGCGAGATAAAATTAATAGATACTTACCAGCAAATTCGGTAAATAAGCGGTGGTAAGTTCTTGAAAAGGAATTATTGAATAGCGCCATCTTCTAGGTTTTCTAGGTTCTAGCTGCAGAGTTAACTTCTACTCGTTTGTCATGAAAGGCTCCCACGCATTTTATGGTTGAATTACTGATCCTTTATATGCCTGGAACAAGAGAGAAAAATTGTAAGCAAATAATAAAATGAAAAAGAAGAAAAATTCGGTAAATGTACCTTCACCATAATTTCATTTCGTCTTCTTTTAGTTTCGTTTTATCTTTGAGCGGAAAAAAAAAACAAAGTCTGAGCAAAGTGTCACAAAAAAAGTTCTATTAAAAAGAAACATAGAACACAAATCGAATTATTCACTGCTATAGTGTTCACATTTGTTTGGAAGATAAAGGGACGGCGTGATGCTGAATAAGTTGTTGACCTAATGAAATACTCAGAAATTGTTGGTTACAAATACGACGAAGAAGAAATACATATTCAAAGACAGAAAAAGCAACTCCATGAGCAATGATCCAATGACAATAATGTCTAGCCTAGGGCTATTAGCGCCAGACGAAATAATAATCTTAGACTAGAACAATACAAACAGGCTTTTTGACCTAAATAAGACATAGCCTTTGTGTGATAACAGAAGATCTGTGTTTTAACATTTAAATAGTTTGTAATCAATTTATATTTGGCAATCTAATAAAAATAAATAATTAAGCTCTCATGCATTGAATGTGCGTAGTGTTTGTATTACAAGGTACTTAAAAACTATAAAATTTGCGCTTTACTTATATTCCAACCTATAAATGCAGTATTATTAGAAATAGATTGACACATAATTGAGACGTAATCTTATTACGATAGACATCCTCTCATTTGAATAATATAATATGAAGAAATTGCGTCACTATAATATATTCAGATATTATTATTGTTTAAAGAAATTGAAGTCAACGAAATACATAGACAGGCGCTGACGTAAAGCCTACACTTTCGCTTGCGCGATGCGATGACCTTTGGCCTTTTGATTTCTCGCCCCGATCCTTGAATAGGCTCGCCTTCTAGATAAAATCTTTATTTAACAACAACATTTCATAATAGTATTGATTTTATCCTTTCATTTTTATAGTAAAAAGTTTACTTGTATCAGAATAGTCATAAGATGGATTAAATTTTAATTCACTCTGACAACGTGACTTAGAAAACCTTGAGATTATATCTGCCTAAGTACAATAAGATTTTACAGCGAAAAATAATAGGATAAATATATCGTCCTTATCAGTACATCAAACTTTAACGCACACTGCGGACCAATAGCCCAAACTGATCCGACACTCGACTAAAATGCCGTAACTATAACCTATATAATACATAATACGTCAACACATCTGCATAACTACTTGAAGCACTATAGGAAGACATTGTAGGAAGCACTATATCTGCAGTTCACTTTCACATCATCATTAACATTTTAATTTATATTTTTGTTTTATTAGCACGCGCGTCACACGACACGTCCGCTCACTTCGAAATCGTTAGCGCGACTAAGCTTTTATCCCCCCCTCCACGCGATGTGGGAGTGACTGTGTTCAGAGGAGGGGAAAATTTTCGAAGGGTGGTTGGAAAACAGGGTGTTTTGTAAACAGTAGGCCGGTTTTGTTTGAGTAGTTAATTTTCCCGTGGCCAGAAAAGCTTGTTTTGTCTGATGTTGGTAATAGTAGTAAATATGCTTGGGTTTCATGTATGTTTATGTTGTAGAATGAAAAGTTTTGCTATTGGGTTCAGTTTTTTATTATCTTTATTATAACAACATATTTTTTTGGCTATCCCGTTTTGTGTCCCACTGCTGAGCAAAGGTTTCTCTGTTCTCCATACCTGTCTGTCAATAAACGCTGATTCATAAAAGTAAAAGTAAAACAACTCCTGATATAGATTCAAACACAAAATCCAAGCCATTAACCAGTTTATATTTTAACATATTTTAACAACACCCCAACCACCAGACGATTGTCTCCCCCGTTCAAACAAATATTTTGTAGATGTAGTCACCCCCGTATACGGCTGTAACTGCCTACAGAGCTTCCGGGCACCCTCTGCTGCCGTTCAGCCACCCTCTGCCTTTTTATCTCAATATGTGTTTTCAATATTTTTAATTTGAGTGTGTTGTAATGAACCTCTTGCGTATGTTTGTATCATGAGTTAACAAATGTATATTTCGATTCTAGTTCGAATTTATTAGACGTGATATTGAATTTCTAGAGACATGATCGACAGTGTCCGAATAGAACTTATCTACAAATGTTTAGATGACCAATACGTGTTCCTATTGGACTTTTTTATTTATATTTTGTAAGCAATATGATAATTGCCTGCCTGGCTATTGCCTGAACATAAAAAAGTTAGACGACGACCACCGACCACGTGGTGGACATGCATTAAACATTCCTATTGTAGGAAGAAATGCCCGACTCGAAAACACAAAACAGACTGTCCTAGCACAAGAAAAACAGAAGAGTCGACCTTACCTAAATTGGGAATGTGGGATAGAGCTAGCAAGAAGAGAAATTGGGTAATTAGCTGATATGAAATTATATAAATTGAAAGTAAAGAGTGATGAAAGGATCGTAGCAGGTGGCGTTCTGTACTTTCTGCCTACTCCCATAGGCAAAAGGCGTAAGTTTATATATGTATGAAAAGATTGATGATCCGTCGGTTACTACAGCTCATTCTTACGTTCATTGAGTAAGACACACACATACATATTTTACTTAAATTCCATTAACCAACAATACGTTAACAAATACATAAAATTATGAACACGCAGGACTGAAAACGGATAAAATGCAATCGATAAGTAGTAACATCCTTCGATTGCATTTATGATGGAATTATTGTGAAAACATCTACAAGCATTGCATACATTCGTGTGTTTAATTTTAATTGTATATATTTGATTTATGAGGTCAAAAACTGCTCATTTGTTAGTCTGAAATGTTTTCAAGGTTGTTTCATACTTATTTTTTAAAAAGGCAAGGTAAAATTATAGTCTTATGACAGTATTTTATTTGCCATTAACCACGATCTTTTCTACTTTATTCTATTTTAATTTCATCATATGATATCAGCCGAAAGACGTCCACTGCTGGACATAGGCCTCCCCCAAGCCTCACCACATGGACCGGTCCCATGCATCTGGCAAACCAGCGGATCCCCGCAACCTTCACCAGGTCATCTGCCCACCTGGTGGGAGACCTTCCAACGCAACGTCTTCCGGTTCGCGGTCGCCACTCCAGAAACTTTCTGCCCCATCGGCCATCCGTTCTGCGACCAATATGCCCTGCCCACTGCCACTTAAGCTTTGGCAATTCTTCGGGTTATGTCTATGTATCTTACGGATCTCTACATTTCTAATTCGATCACGCAAGGAAACGCCGAGCATAGCCCTCTCCATTGCCCTTTGAGTGACTGTAAGCTTTCTGATGAGGCCCATTGTAAGCGACCACGTCTCAGAGCCATATGTCATCAGTGCCAACACACACTGGTCATAGACATTTGTCTTGAGACATTAATTTACTATATGGCAATTGGTGCCATTTTGTAATCCAATAAATTACTGTAATCAAATTTAAATAATAAAGTGACACGACCATGACAGAGGTGCAAAAAGTTTTTTTTAGAAAATTCAATAAGGAGGTTCGACCTCGTAAAATATAAATTTGTTTTCATTTTTTGCAGGTCAATTAACACTAGCAATTAAAAGGTATCATAACTATTCTACCTACAAATAAGAGCCCTTTACTGGATATAGTGCCAGTAATCCACACTTGGTAGATGCCAAGTGTGGATTATGGCATAATCCTCCCTGCGTTGTACACTGCAAGATTGTACACGTTCCCTCCTATGATGCCGTAGCGATGTTATCGTTATGTATATTAATATTATCAAGATTATTGTAAGCTAATGAATAGACTATTCAGAAGACTACAGGACCATAAAGCAAACCTATAATTAAAAGAAACTCTACAAAACGTTACCGCATGGCAGTTTTTGAGAAAGTTATCGCTACAGAAGGCACAAAGGCCCGAAAATGTCTCCGTACAATTTCCGATAAAACCGAAACCAATCGTTTCAACAAAAACATAGTTTTGCGTCACACTATACATATATAATTTTCGCAACGCAACAAGTCATTCATACTCATCGTAAAACACCTTGCAGGTATTGTCCACAGTTACTTGATACCCACTTACGCAGGGCACATCAAGGAGTCACATCTATTTGCATAGCTCTTTGAAACTGGTCATACATTACAAACAGGGTTAGCACGTGCGGTTGAGAAAGACCTTAATTAGGTAAACATAAAGGTGAAAATTGAATGGGATGGCCACATAAGTGCTGTCCAGACTGTGTCGCAAGTGTTTCGCTCCGCTGGTTGTCCTAAATACTTCGGTCCAAAGATTGCCGTTCGGAAATCCCTTGCTCTCACTCGTGGAGTGATAAGTGTCTGTTTTATGCGTTTGTAATGTGATTTTGATACCGCGATTGACTTAAGTATTAGAAGCAACAATTGTCTCGTTTTTTAGTCATGCAGAATATTATATCTCTTTCATAAATTTCTTTATATATTTACGTTCTTTACAAATGCCGACAGTGATACTGACCTCTAATCAGTTTCTCTATGACTACATAGACAATAGATTAACTGATTAAAATAACGATTAATATATTAGATCAGGGGTCACCTAATGGCGGACATTTGTTACTTTAGTACGTGATCCTGAGCAGCATTTGATCTCTGAATCCTGATGGTGAATTTAGCAATGATGCTGCAAATGTTTTCGGAAGTAATCAAGTTACTCTCCCGATGGAAATTATCAATTTCCAATTAGTTGGCTAACCTTACGGACCGGGACAGTCATATTGTTTTTAAGAAACGGACCTTAATTAATGTACTTGGTGACCCCTGGATTAGATTATTGTATCTTGTGTGATTACAGTTAAGTATTCTGGATGCACAAAACCGGGATCCGTGGCAAATAAAAAAATTGGGCTATAACTAGTAGCAGTGGGTCATTCCTGACTAAAATGATGACAATGAAGAAGTATTCAGTGCAGTTTGTGACTGCAAAAATCAAGGAACAGATTTACTCATAAATTCCACTCTTTTACTACGTGACAACTCTAAGCACAGCTACTGAACAATCGTGATTATTCATAGCTTAGAAATTTTGCACGGTCAGGTTAACCGATTGCGCTCTTGCGTAGGTTTGCTTTCTGCTCTTTTCACGGATAAAAATATTTATCCTAAACGTGCTTGTTCATACATTTATCAACCGACTTCATTATCTTTGTGTAATGTACAGTATTTTGCAAAGGTATCGTAATCTTTATAATACATTTTTACATGACTATAAAATCTACACAAAATTAATCTATATTTGCGAACAAAAATTAATTTTAAATTGAAATCTGTGCTTGGGTTAAGACTAGAAATTGACTGCTGTAAGCAATAATAGACTAACGTAGCTTTTTGGAAGAATAAAGGTTTGTCTGGCAGTTATGCTCTTTCACACCCATGGATAGCGACCCCTTGAACTGGTTATATTTTATATTTGCTTCTCAGAAATCTTCGAACATTAGCAAAAACATAACGACCAAAAGGTGCTCTTTCGCCTCGGAGGCAATAAACCAGTTTCGTATCGTTACTGTCCCGGACATGTGTATGTAAGAGCTTCCTTCTTTAACATAGATTTGTTTATGTAATGATGTTTCTAGAAATATATTTCTAGAACAAACTTTCAAACAAAGCAAAAACATAATTCGCCAGCGATGGCAATTCCACTGTGATTGCCGAACGAAACTAATGTAGGATCATGTATTTCGACTTTTAATATATAAACTGCATATTTCTGATAAAAACACTAACTTTTGTTACTAAGCATATTATTATTATTTATTTTTAAATTACAAAATAGTTTTTAAGATTACAAATAAAGTTACAATGATAAATTATTACGAAAGATGATTGAGCTAAGTCAACATTCATTCTGATATAATATACTAACCACCAACCAACCACCAAAATACCAACTAATTTTCTTAGGATTATTTTTTACAATATGCATAAACTAATTTACTACTCTAGGAATAAGCTGAATATCCACATTATCCGGTCTCACATTTAGTATATGCTTATGGTACGTTAACTTCCCACCTTGCTTGGATTTTACAGTAAAGTGCCTTAGAACATGCACTAAACCAGCCAGGACTTGTAATTTGGCATATCTCGCTCCTATACACATCCTGTTACCCATACCGAAGGGCATATAAATATCGTCACTGGGTTTCCGGTCTTTTGAAAATCGCTCCGGATCAAACACCTCAGGATTCGGATAATATTTCGGATCGTGATGTATCTGGTATATTGGAGTGAATATTTTTGTCCCTTTCTCTACTTTGATATTACCAACGTCTAGTACGGTATCTTGTACGCATTGTCTACTCAAATATCCATTAGGTGGAAGTATCCTCATCGCTTCACTAAGCACCATGTCTACATACGCCATTTCACCTAAGACCTCATAAGTTATTTTGTTTTTGTATTTCTCAAAATGCTCATCGATTTCTTCGTGAACACTTTCTAATATTTCTGGGTGTTGGCAAAGTAAAGTCAACGTTGAGAAGATGACAGTGGCGCAGGGTTCGACACCAGCGGCAAAGAAGAATAAACCTTGTGCGGATAATAAGCCGGTTGTTGGTTCCATTTTGCAACCAGTTGTTTCATCTTTCATGGTCCCATTCCTCTGCAAACTAATACATAAATCAGCAAAGTCATGCCTCTTAGCGTTTTCCTGCTCTCTCTTCTTAATAACTTCTTGTATAGCACCAACAAAAAAGTCTTCATGCTCCGTGAACAGCTTTATTCCCAACCACTTCGATATTTTGGGGCTTATACCAACCATCACAAATCTTAAAGTATTCTTGAATTTTGTTGCTGATAGATCTTCTCCAAGCTTGAGAAACGGTGAATCAAATGTTGATTGAGATCCAATACCGAAAATTGCTCCACAAACTGCGGCATTGCAGAAAGTTAGCAATGTGTTGTAAAGATCACCTTCCCATGCCTTGGGGTTGTTCGTCAAGTATTCTATAAAGTCTTGAGCGCTTCTGTCCATGATGTAGTACATGTTTTTTAATTTAGCTGCGGTGAACAAAGGGCTCATGCTTTTCCGCATCAACTTCCATCTGGGTCCATTCATGAAGAGAATATTATCGGACAGTTGGTCACCTTCAACGCTTTCTATTCCTCTGTGATGAAAAGATTGGAAATCTGTATGTAGAACTTGCTGCACGTTCTTCGGATCTATAACGAATAATGCAGGTGTGAACAGCTGTCCAACTCCTACAGCTGGTTGGTCTCTAAACTCTTCGTACAGCTCACCAAAGACTTCGAACATTGCACGTTTCGAAATGAAGAATTTCCAATACGGTCCAATTACTTTGTTTTTATCGTAGAACTTCACTCCACGTTTCTTCCAGTACTTTTCATTGCTTCTGCCGATATAGTATATAAACAATAATATTACGACTGTTGCTAATAAAATTATTGGTAGAAACATTTTTAGTTATTGAACGCGAGTTATCCGTGTAGAATAATAAACAACACTGAGCTCTCGGCATTTTATCTTCAATTTGAATATAAATAGAACTATCTGTACATATTATACTTATATTTGGGGCTTATCATTCATTTTCGGTGCGATTCGGCTGCTTCCCAACTAGTGAATATGTTGTAATTACCGATCGATAAACCTGCTTAAACAACAATTTAAAAAGATTTTTTCAAATTATTTATGCTGACATTATACTAAATCCTTATTCATTCATTGCTCACGTGATGAATTGTGCTAAAGAAACAAGTTTCCAATTTAACTAATTCTAAGACTAAATTTTTAAATCTATTTTATCGAAATTGGTCTGTACACCTATATACTATTTAATAAATGTACTGTAATTGGATATAATCATTTTCAACTACTTCCACCTTTTCATATTGCAAGAATGATGATACCGTTTAATAGTCGATTTTGAGAAAGTACGAGTTGAGAAGTAGCCGCCATGATTTTTGCTGAGTAATAACGATACAGCGGTTTTTGGCAATACCGGTTTAGTATTGCAATATCCGAAATTAGATTTCGTTACGCAGGTTCCTCCATTAAGCTGACTGTAATCGGGTAAAATTGTTATCAAATGGCCTGATAACAAATTTAGCGTATAGGTTTTCCTCAAAGATAAAGTTATACTGCACTTATTTTAATGAAACTGGATATCATTCTCTGCCACTTAGTCATTCTTTAACTACGAATCATCTCGTCAGTGAATCCGTAAAAGCTTTCCAGGACGGACGGGCATGACCTTCAGCAATGAAGTACACGCATACCAAGAGAGAGAAGAAACTATGAACACGTATTTTTCCACGTATTAACCGCATTTCGCCATGTAATAAACACGCAAAATGGTTACTTTTGTAGCACTCTTTAATTTACTATCATAATAGTTCCAAACTCCTGGCTTTTGAGGTGCATTTTAATGTCGGCTATTAGTTTTGGTTTTATTAATACCAAATTATTTATTTATATGTTAAAAACACTGATTTTGTTGTAAATACAGTTAGTAAAATAATAATTGCATTTGTGTATTTAGTTGTTGCATGAAATAAACATCTTCTCATGATATTTTTGATTTTTGGTGACAGCAAAGAATACACTATAAAAAACTTTTCTATGGTTTGTTTTATTTCGTGCTCCAGCGAATAGAATACATTCCGGTAGAATTGCCGGATCTGAACACTGATTCGTTAAACACCGATCAAAAATACCTGTCATCAGATGTGCTCCGCTATTTCTGCTGGTACAGTTTCATCAAACTGGGCTAGCTAACAAAGATCCAGGCAATCTTGCACATTGACTTTCGCAAACAGGATTCTTGGTTTATACACCGTTAAATTTTACATGAACCAGTCTTTTTATTATTCTTTAATTTTATTATTACAATTCGATACCATTTCATTATACTGGAACAACCCGCCACGGGATTTTAACGACCAACATTTAACGGTGTATATTATATTTATAAAAATCTAGCCACTTTTATTATGAAATTCTGCCCGCCAACCTGGTTTGATATGAAGACAAAATCATCTTATAAATATGGTCCAATAGATGTATTTAAAATGATTAAAACGTGGTTGTATTTGCGAGATGACCTAAAAAGCATTGCCTTAAAAAACTATTAAAAGAAATGCCACAGAAAAAATGTTTCTGATTATGTTGCAAGATAATGAGTACACACAGGAAAACTGGCAGTTCAAAGAATTTTAAAGTTTGGACAATCACTGCAAAGGGAAGTTAATTCCAACTTCCAGAACATAAGTTGGGTGCAAAATTATTTTGATTTAATAGATTGTGAGAAAAAAGGTTATCTGAAACTTGATATACATACATAAACTTGATGAAATATACCGAAACAGAAATTTTAAACATTTTCTCAGAAGGTAGATTGCTTGAAATTGAAAAGTATCCGTATTACTTATAGCTATTAATTCCTTAAGCAATTTTAAGTATTATTTTTATAGAAAAGATAGTGATTTAGTCGTGCAAAAGTTCTGTTTGTTAACCAAACATTGTATATAGTAGCTTTTATTCTAATACCTCATCTGAAATTTTGCGCGAACACTTCTAATAATACGTATCATTGATTGATAATATATGAATCTTAAAATTGCAGAAACATTTTTTTTCACGCCATCCTACTGTACGAGTTAGTAACAGCATGACGGTTGATAGGACGCAATGGAAGAAGAAAACGCGTTGCGCCGAACCCAAGTACCGAACCAGGGCAAGAATATGTTATATACGCATCTTTATTAAAGAATCTATACTTCTATAATTATACTATAAAATTGTATAGATTGTGAGTTTGTGAGGTTGTAGGGGGTAATCTCTGGATCTACTGAACCGATTTATATGAAATAGTTTGAGATCCTGGGAAGGACATATAATATTTTGTATTCCCTTGGGACGTTAAATTACTTTTAACGCGGGCGAAGCCGCGGACAGAAACTAATGTTAGATATGAATGAATCAAACTAAAAGAAAATCTTAATCCTGTATTTAGGATTGTAACGATGAGTAGCAAAATTAATGGTATTAGATAACGTTATTATGTTGGTGATAAAATACTATGATAAAAAATTATTGTCATGAATCTGACCTTAGGCATACATTTTGTATTGGCATTGTGCCATACAAGCTCTTTTTGAGAATTCTGCGAAAGAAATCCTAGTTCGATGCTATCATGACAAATGGGATGGGAATGGGGATTGTTGACTTAAATAACATTTTACTATTTAATAACACATATATGTCGGGTTTAGTCAATAGTACGGACGTTAAAACAAATCGCAAGCACGCCATCTGGCGGCAAAGCAAGAACAACTACGCATTGGCGCGCTTCCTCTAATCACTTGCGGAGTGGGGATAGTAGAATATGGCAGTTGAGTACTGACAGCCTTGAACTAACACGTCGTAGAATCAGTGTCGATCCGTAATATTAGTAAGCAGGATTGTAACTGTGAATATTTGAATAAACCCAGTGTATCGAATAATTTATGTGATTTCATTTGCACGATTGTACCCATCGACCTGCCCACACACGATGTCTTAATCTAAGGGAATACATCCTGACTTCCCGATGGTTTACATCTATCGGCCAGCCTTGATGCGACATATATTTATGCATATTATATTGTTGCAAGTCAAGGAATTGAAAACTGCACTGCTGAACCATTAACATGGAGATAGTTTGAGATCCTGGGAAGTACATAGAATAGTTTGTATTCCCTTGGGATGATAAAATACTTTTTACGCGGGCGAAGCCGCGGACAGAAGCTTATGTTAGATATGAATTAATCAAAGTAAAAGAAAATCTTAATCCTGTATTTAGGATTGTAACGATGAGTAGCAAAATTAATGGTAGAAGATAACTTTATTATGTTGGTGATAAAATACTCTGATAAAAAATTATTGTCATGAATGTGACCTATATATATGCATATTATATTCGTGCAAGTCAAGGAATTGAAAAACTGCACTGCTGAACCTTGCAACGTCTTAGTATTCCATCCAATAAAGTATTATTTTTTTATAGGATCTCAGAATCAAGAGTGGACACAATATTGCATATAAATAAAAACTACGTGTCTCTTATCTGCATTATTATGATAACAACACCATCCATTATATCGTTAACAGCAATAACAATATTCGGTATGAGCCTCTCAATATTTACCGACTTGAATTTTATTTGATGTTCTAAGCTGTCTATTACAAAATCATTATGTTCGTTGACAAAGCTCGCGGAATTTTTGCGTGAGGTAATGTTTTTAATCTGACATTAAAATATTGTGCGTTCGTGTGGGCAGTAGGTACAAACCTATTGGCTAACATTTTTTATATCGTGTCAACTCAAATCAAAACTATAAGTTTCATAATAACATAGATTGAAAACCACTTTATTTTACTAGATGAAGAGAGAAAGAAAGAAGAATATAACATTTGTAATCGTACAGCAGAAAAGTACAGAAAAATGTTTGCTTTTTTTTACAACTCTTTTCGAAAAGAAACCCATACTAGCCCGCACAGTACCACTCCTAGGCGAATGCCTCTCTCTCTCTACTCTTTCCAATTATACAAACATTTAAAAGAAAACGTACCACTTAGAACCTATTTAATAACATAGGTCATAAAAAGTGAAGCGTAAAATTAAATCTATTCAAAAATAATCCTGTAATTACGTTAGCTAAATGAATCGTAATCATTTCAAATGTTTATAACTCAGATGAAATTACGCTCTCATTTAAAGAGTTAATATCCGTTCTGAATAGTTATTTAATAGATACATAATCTAATGGGCAGTTAAGATACTCCTCTCAATCAAAAGACAATAAAAAATGATTATGTAACTAAAACAGAATGTAATATACCTACTATACACATAATAAACAGACAGCGTTCTAGATAATTTAACACGCATATAAAGGTCAGCTTTTGACATGCAATTATGATTCTAATGTCAGAAGACAATGGAGTTCTTGTTCCTTTAAACACTATTGGTGCTTTCTTGTTTGATTTAGATGGGCATCTTTTTTGACCTGTTCAAATTTGGATGTGAAAGTGTATCTGTACTTTGTGTTTGAGATTAAATATGCAAGTTTAATTTTCGTAAGATCATTATTTCAGTTAGAAGGCGACATATGCGAGACATGCACCTCCCCCAAGCATATAATAAATAATAGTAAAGAAGTGTCACCACATTGACCGATCCTGTGCATATCGTACTCAGCGGATTCCCGCATTCTTTATATGAATTTCAACATGTTTCGGTGGTACATTATACTAGCTAAATATGTTTATTAAGCCATAATCAACTGCTATCAACATAATTGACATGATGAGAAGGTATTTTTTGGTAATCTACGTGACTGTGTTGTAACACAAAATAATATTTTTGCTCATATGCTCATAGGTATAATCAACTGTAGACAACTTTTAATAATTGATCGATTGTAATCAATTGATGTTGGTCTTCACGCTAATATCTTTTAATTTCACTCAATTATATGATTTTCTCGGCTTTAATTAATCATATTATATTTATTTACTTAATTTTTTAACCTGATTTGAATCATTTTAAAAGTTCGGTTTTACATTTGTTCATATTTTACTGTCAACGCGTAAATTCTAAGATTTTTGCCAACTATTTAATGTGAATTTAACTATTCAAAAATGTTTACATAAAAAATCGGACATGCAATATTATGACAATAAATTACTTTGTAGAAATGACAATAGTTTATTTACAAAAAAAAGAAAACGATGTTTTACAGATTCATGAATCATTTTTCAAAAAGTTAACTATCTTGCAAATTGCAGGCATTTAGGAAATGCATACAACTTTCTTTTTTAGCTTAGCATCATTATGTTCACGAAATTATTTTTTTTGCAAATTATGTACTAATATAATACGCCATGAAATCATCAGTATAACTTATTTATGTACATAAAGTTCTTAGTTGCGTCGGTCTCTTCAGCTTAAACCTGGCATTATTGATAGATCACATCTATGTAGTACGCCATTCCGAAAAGTGGTCAACTATTTACTACAGGAAAATGAAAATAGATGCTGTAGAAAACAACAGTAATGTTTCTAATTGGTATCGGTAATTGTGATTGCTTACACGAGACAACTAAGAACGTTTAAAAATTAAATGGAAGCTGAACCACAGTCTAACTTCATACAGTCCAACAAAAAAAGCGTGTGCTAAAAGCATGGTGGTAGGCTGTGACATAATTTGCATAAATTTAAAATCCTGTTTATACATACTCGTATTTCAGTAATGTAAGTTTCTAGCGAAAGTGAGAGGTTTGAATTTAAGATGAGGATCTATTCCTAGGTGCGGTTATTACGAGAAACTTTTTTATGTTTATGAATATCTAGATTGAATACATAACAAAACATGACTAGTTTATTCCGTAAGGGGTAGACTACTATATTACTACTGCTGTTGGCCTCAATCTCGCCTGGAAAGCGATGGACGCTGTTTACAATGCCGATGTGATAAGCGTACCCAGAAGATGGGATCACGCATATTTTGAGTACATTTCATGGGTGTTAGGTTTATTAAGGCTATCATGTTGCATATTCTGTGTATTTATTCCTAATGCTAACGGGGCTCAAAAGTCTGGGTTGCTATAATGATTTTCCTAACAGAGACACCTTAAAATTAAATAAATCTTAGGTAGATTTATTTTATTTTAAGGTGTCTCTGTGCCAGCCTTTTTCCAATTATGTTGGGGTCGACTTCCAGTCTTACCGGATTCAGCTGAGTACCAGTGGTACATGGAGCGACTGCCTATCTGACCTCCACAACCAAGTAACTGGGTAACACGGTACCCCTTGGCAAGACTTGTGTCAGATCTTAGGACCAACAAGGTGTGGGACCAACGGCTTAACGTGCTTTCCAAGGCACGGAGGAATCTCGGTATGTTGAAATGGTCACCCATCCACGGACCGACCTCGTCAAGCGTTGCTTAACCTTGAAGATCAACCCATGCGGCTGTTATTATTTAGCCACGAGCTCCTCAGATTTTTAGACACCTAAAAACTTGGTCATAATAATTATGTTCTACCTGGTTATCCATCGGCCAATGCTTAGCAGTCGCTTAATATTATAATGGCAAAAGTTTGTGAGTGTGTTTATGTTTTTTTCTCTTCCACACAAAAACTACTTAACGGATCTGGATGAAATTTGGCACAGAGATAGATTATAGTCTGTTTCAGAGAAAGATTGTAGCCTGGTATAGCACAGGATACTTTTTATCCTGGGAATATGTTGCCTTGTGATAATTTTCAAACTTCGCGCGGGTGAAGCTGGCTGGCTAATCTACTGAACCAATTTTGAAAATTCTTTCACCAGTAAAAAGCTACATCATTTCTGAGTGTCATAGGTTATTTTTATCCCTGGAACGAAGCCGTGGGCAAAAAGCTAGTGTATCATAAACTTAAAATGCTACTGGGCTGGGACTGAGACACCTTTGGTTGAATAGGGTCTTCTCTCTGAGAGACAAAGTGGACCTTTTAATCCACCATATGCGGGCCATGGATTGGTAATGGTGGATGATCGGATAAAAGCAATCTAATTTTTCGTCTTCGCGTTTTAATAACAAATATAAGGGACAATGTACAAAAGGCCTGTGTGTTAGCCAGCCTATAATGCCTACAACAGATTTATCTTCATGTTGTTGTTCCCCGGTGTGCCTCTATCTCAGTTGGAAGAGCTCCAAGTATCGATCCGATATGTAGCCTAGTAATTGTATGAGTTCCTAGTTGATTAAGTATTCTAATTTATTGTACGACACACGTATAATACCTACTATTGTGTGTTATGTAAATGCTATTGTAATAGATGTAGTGGAATATAGAATGTTTTTTTTTTATTCACCAGCTTTTTTGTCAAAAATTAACCCGAGGGAAAATATTCTCGGGATAAAAAGTGTCATATGTATTATTCCTGACTATAATCTATATCTGTGCTAAATTTCATCCAGATCCGTTCAGCCGTTCTGGCGTGTTTGAGTTACAAACATAAACACATCCATCAAGACTTTTGCATTTATAATATTATTACTAGCTTTCCCACGCGGCTTCGCTCCTGTCAACTGGCTACCTACCTACCCATCTACCCTACCTACCTACCCTACCCTACCTACCCACATACATGAATGTTGTGTAACTTAAACCGTTGACGCAGCGCACGCAACGGAAGCTCTCAAAAAAAATGTTTTTTTCCCCGTTTTTGCAACATTTTTCATTGATGCTCCGCTCCTATCGGTCGTAGCGTGATGTTATATAACCTATAACCTTCCTCAATAAATGGACTATCCAACACAAAAATATTTTTTCAATTCCAACTAGTAGTGCCTGAGATTAAGGCCAAAAGAAGGTGACCAATCTTACTTATACAAGACATTGAAAACTAGCTTCTAATTATCTAGTAATCATAATCAGCGTATAAACGTTCCCACTGCTGGGACACTGACCTCCTTTCTATGAGAATAAGTGGGCCATCAATCACCAAGAGGGTATAGTACAGGGTAGTATTTTCGAGATAAAGAGTGGCATTTCTTGTCCTTTCTTCTCAATAACAAACAACGAATGGACAGTAGAATCAGTATTTATTTTTTATCTTTAAATTCAAAAGTGTCTGAAGAATGTTTGCTTGAAAGATCGATTAGATGTTTTGATTGCTCCTACACTGATGGAAAAATTGTCTATTTTATTTGTTAACTAACAATTTTGTGTTTACTAACATTACCTAACATGAAAACATTTTCTTAAAATTGTGATCAAATGTTTGTTTAGAAAATGTTTACTAATGTTTGTAAACATTTTAAACACCAGTGTGGGGAGCACCACAGTGACAATAGGATCTTATTGCATTTCAATTACATTGTCAGGTGACTGCTGTTGGTAAACTTCTTCGATATGTTATTGAAAAAAAAACTTTTTACAACAATAAAACCGACTTCCTAATAAAAACACTACAAAGTGAAAAATAACTTCAATCTCGGCAGTCGGTGTTCTTGTTTTCGTTTCTTTCTTTTTTTGACACCGACTTCCGAAATTGAAGTTATTTTTCACTTTGTAGTGTTTTTATTTGGTAGTCGGTTGAATTTTCTTTAAAATGTTATTTTATTTTTCACTTTTTAGTTGTGGTAAATAATGAACCAGTTATATAGGCTAGGTACCAATAATGCCCAAAGTCAAGCCAGAATAGATTAACCCAATAACATGAAACTTAAACAAAACCGGTGGAATAAGAGTATACCAAGGTGAACTGTTTACACCTACGTACCCGTTTAGAGCGTACTAGTGTGATGTTATGTTATGAAATGGTGTAAACAATAAACAGAAATGCGATTGCAGCTATCCCGAGTGATTTGCCGTCATTTATTGAAGAGTTCTGATGTATATCTCCGAAGTTCTTCATCGGATCTTGATGATAATTAAATGGGACCACATGACAAGCTTTCAAATAAAAAATAATCATTAAAATCAGTTCATCCAGTAACAAGTTCTGAGTTAAAACACATAACTCCTTCTTTTTGGGCAGTTAGTTAATTAGTCAAGCAGCAAAAAACCTTCTACTACTGCCGTAGGTATACCTTCTGTACTCACTATATATATACTCATTTCAAAACTCATTTAAAGTTTGTCAGGTACCCACTTAAATACTCAAATATTGTTTTACACATCTCGGTCACGACGCATGTGGTTTCGTGTTCCATTCCAGCCTGCCTAGAATTGTGGTTAGGCTTCAACACATCTGTGGTCATTTAAAACCTAGTCAGAAACGTTTAGTGGTTTAAATAATTTGCAACACTTGAACAAGGTGCGTTATTGACCTGAAATTTTGACTAAACATTGGGCTGTGGTAAACTATGGCTCTAATGACAACTGTAAATACCTAAATGTTGTCACCTTGAGGGAGCTATTTATCGCATATACTTCATAAAAGATAGCTTGATCTCTGCGACAGCTGTCAATACCAATACAGTAAAAACCGGCCAAGTGCGAATCGGACTCGCGCACGAAGGGTTCCGTACTTGGTAAATTGCGGTTTACGATTTATGACGTATTAAAAAAAAACTACTTACTAGATCTCGTTCAAACCAATTTTCGGTGGAAGTTTACATGGCAATGTACATCTTATATTTTTTTTAGTTTTATCATTCTCTTATTTTAGAAGTTACGGGGGGGGGGGGTTTAGTGTATCTGTCTCACTCACACGTTCACTTTGCCATCCCCACTTTCCCCCACACAGACATACACAATCTCGTGCGCACCACGTTATTATCACGAGAGCTGTGAGCGGGAGTAGACGTGTTGAAGTGTGGTCATTTAGTGCGTGTACGAGCCTGTGAATTGCCTTATAAAACCGGTCACTACAGGGGGGGGGACATTTTACCACTTTGGAAGTGTCTCTCGCGCAAACTATTCAGTTTAGAAAAAAAATGATATTAGAAACCTCAATATCATTTTTGAATACCTATCCATAGATACCCCACACGTATGGGCTAAACGAAAAAAAATTGACAGACAGACAGGCAAACAGACAGACATGACGAATCTATAAGGGTTCCGTTTTTTGCCATTTGGCTGCGGAACCCTAAAATAGCACTTTACATATGTCGCAGAGTCAAGCTATTTTTTATGAAGTATAGTAGGTATTTTTACTAACACGCTTTTATCAGCTTGGTATGTATGTATCTATGTAATGGAATCTTTGAACGTGATTTTCACACCCTTCAAAACGTCGGATTAATTTGAAACTTCGCACACTTATCAAGGACCAAGGACAATGCAATAAATTAAATAGTTTGTTCCATTATCGTTACCAGGATGTTCAGGATTCGCGATTTTTTTTATATCTGTAATGTGGGTACATTCATGTTAATCACTTTGAAAGTATGTCAGTGGATTTAAGTTGGTCAGTCTATCTGTAGCTCTGAGGTGGAACACTCGACTTTTATATAATTACCCTCGAACATTACAGTGGCGACGAGGATTGCAAATTCGAACAATCTTAGTGTTTTTTTTTATTTTTATTTTTTTCGTATTGTATTGTGCATATGCCGATTTGTCGCGAGTGTACGAACCGGAATTAATAAGATATCAATAGGAAAAATTAAAGAATTCGACAAAAAGTCCGTGGTCAATGTATGTGGACCGGTTAGACATGTTCTTTAAATTGAATAAAAATAGCCATCATAGGAGACGAGGCCTCTGAATTGTTGATTATCTATTTTTTTTCATCTTTATTGAAAGAGCTTTTTCGCTAATATATGATAGGATATGACGCTCGGTATTGTATACATAATAAAATACAGTATTTATACCTAACTTACGCTACAATAGAACAAATGTTTAAAACTAGGTTCTGGGTAAATGATGAACAAAAAAGAAAATAATAAAAAAAAAACATGGTTATTGAAAAAATATAGAGCCTGGTGACAGATAGACAGACAGTGGAGTCTTAGTAATAGGGTCCCTTTTTTACCCTTTGGGTGCGGAACCATAAAAAATGCGCTTTAATGGTAAATTTAACTAAAAAGTGATAATTATTTTCAATATATTTAAATTAAGAACAGTTTGATTAACAAAAAATATTTTATTGTAAAAAAACGTGGGGTACTTTTTAAGATATTTTCAAAATTACTCTACTTTTACAAATATCTGTCGATAAAATATTATAATAATTGACATCAAGCACCCCACGCTTTTTCAATTCTTAATTCAAATTTAATGATAATTCGTTTTACTGTTTGAATCGGGGTGTTTTTGCAAGATAAATGTGTCGGGGGTTTTTTAAATTTTAATTTTTATAAAACCGCATGAAAATGCGTTCAGTAGTTTTTGAGTTTATAGCGTACAGAACGCAGCAGGGCCTTTTTTATAATATGTAGTGATAGTCATATAATGATGTGTAAATCACTTGCCTTAACACACTTTTATAAAATAATCTATATTTATACAGGTTATGCAAGAAGTACCAAGGACACAAAATAAAGTTAAGATTTTCTCTTCACGAAATACAAAAAAAAACGAATCACGGTAACTCCAACTCAAATTACGTCAAACTCTTATAGACTAAAGTGCCCACAGATCACAACCTCAGTCGCGCAGCTTTCTCACAATTATTCTATGTTTTCACTACGCGTGCAAATGTACCAAAATTGGGGAAACCCTTGATTATGTATTATGTCATGACTTCCGCAAAGAAGTAACTAGTTTACGGCATTTTTATATGTAATATATGACATAGATTAGACGCGTTTGCCGGTGTTACGTAAACCGAAACGCGAATTTGGGCTAGAGGCGGTTTTGCTCGAAAATAATTAAAATACGTGGTCTTGGATTCTTGTGTGAAGATCGTGAATGGAAACGAAATTACGCTTTTTATAACATTTTTATAACGTTTTTTTTTTTTTTACCCGACTGCCGAAGGAGGGTAATGTGTTTATCAGTCTATGTTTGTATGTTTGTTCCTATGTGGCATTCTAGAGGCCACACACATTGACCGATTTTGATGATTATACGTATCGATTCGTCTTAACCCTGCGAGTGTCGTCACTGGCTCATAAATAAACCCGACGGAAAAAGACTTTATAAATTTGACGTATGTACCTGTGTATATGTGTATTTGCGAATCTGTCTGTGGCGTCATAGCTCCTAAACGGATGAACAGATTTGCTTTTTTTCGTTTGAAATGTGACTTTACCGAGAGTGTTCTTAGCTATGTTTGATGAAAGTCGGTTCAGCCGTTCAAAAGTTATGGGCGTTTTACCGTTTGAATCGAGGTATTTTCGCAAGGTCGTGTCATAATTACGTGTTCAAAAGATTATCGTTGAGAATCATGTCAAATACTAGCTAAATTATATAGCATGAATTAAAAATGTGTCCGGGGTTTTCAAATTTTTTAATTTGACTTGATGTATATAAGTTTCTCACGTTAATTATTATATAATATTCACAGAAAAACTAAACTACCAAAATTCAAGAATATTTTAAAAGATTTCGCAAAAAATGCAGTCATTACCTAGGTACTTAGCTCAACAAACTTCGTACTAAGTTTTCTACCTTATTTTCTGCCGAAATTAATATATAGCGGCATTATTAGTATCTACTTATATTTATGAAATAATCAGTATTATAGGAGCATAACTTTACAATTTATGCCCAATTCTCCTTTTCGATGGTTCTTTAATAAACTTTTACTGAAACATGTACCCACCTATTGTTGAAAACGAACCACCCAGCCAAGGCAAGCCTCGCAGTGTAGGTATCAACATTTTAGGTCACGTTGTTTCCTAAGACCTAAACCTAACCGAAAACAAGTTTCCGCAAAGCTCAATGTTCCAATGGACAATAAATCATGATGGGAAGCGGTCACAGTGTAGAAGATATGCGTCAGTAGGCCAATTGCATGCTGCCCCCGCATTATTTCTTAATTAATAATGTATTTATTACGGACGTTACGTGATTTGAGATGGCGTGTAATTTATTCAACTGGTTTTTCTGTGAGTTTGGTTAGCGCTTAAGATAGAATAAATTAGCATAGATCTTTTTTAATGTTAATTAAAAAAGAATGTTAATTAATGCATAAATATTAGATTTGATAATTCAAACACGAAGTATCTACCTTAACATATTAATGTACTTTGATTACTCTATTCATAGGAAGTAAATAAAAAAACACATGTCATGATGTAATACATTTTCTCAAAAATAAACCACTATCTAGCAAATTCACTTTTCAATACTACGACCAAATAAATTCCACACTAATTGACCTACTGTATACTGTGCACTACGTCACACATACCTGAAGCCAATAGATACCTTTTCACCATCGCAATAAGATCTAAATTAGGATACATATTTCACGCCGCATGAGTGCCTACTTGTGACCACGGTTACGAAGTAAGCAAATACCATTTGGTGGCAGTAATCGCGCTGGTAGGCATTTCTAGACAACCCAATGCCCTACTTAAATTGCAACGAAATGTTCTAAGTTTGTTTACTATGCGGTTCGAGATATGTTATGAAATTATTATTGTATTGTTTTATTTTAAACCTATTAATATAATAAATGCGAAATTTTGACGGTTTAAGTTTTACACTATCACGCCAGAATGGCTGAACGGATCTAGATGAAATTTGGCACATACATTACAGTCTGGAATTTTACCTGCTTATATTAATAATAATCATTTCATCCCGGTGTAATGTTGTTTTATGTTATTTTGTTGTTTTGTCCCTTGGGATAAGAAAACACTTATCGAGCGGGTGAAACCGCTGGCTGAAGCTAGTACAAAAATATTCGTCGTATCAGGCTGAATTGTGGGTATATATCTAACAACGACGACCATGAACTGGTGCGTTATGTTGCTTTGAACACCATGATTGGGACATTGGCATAGCAAATTGATTGCAATGCACAGATTCTTTCTTTCAAAATTGTTTTGATATATTTGTCATCTTTACGCAAGATCACTTTACTTCCAAAAATTGCTAATATTTTTGTGTAGTACTGCCTCTTTAGGCTGGGTGTCGCAAACGCTACAGCCGAGGAAGAGGTCCTAGGTTTGATTGCCATCCTGTTAAAGCTGCTTGCCCCCTATTTCATTAAATTAAGTAAGAGAATTCAATCCATGCAGTCAATTAGTCATTCATTTAACAGTTAAATCGGTTTCTAGCTATACTTAAATATATGAGAATAGAATATAATTTATTGTACTTTTACAAGAAAACTTATTTTTACGGGTACAAAAGCGGCCTTATCGCTGACAAATATATCTACCAGACAACCTTTGGATGGACCTAAAGAACTTAGAATAAAACAGGGGGTAGTCTGTAATGTACTGATACATTAAAATACAAATACATATTTCAAAATATACAACTATGTTAAATAATATACATAAGCCTATACATTCATAATATTACACACATTCTTAATTCAACACACACACACACACACACACAGATGACAGATGATGATGATCACAGATTTTTTTTCACATTCATAGATGTAAAAAAAAATGAATAGAAAAACGTTAGTCTTATCTGGATTGTTATAAGAATAACAAATATTCATAATAACGGCATCTGGCATTCCCATCCAATACTTTAGTGACATTATGGCCTGATTTTTTGCATGTTTATAAATAACTAAGCGAATAAATTAATTATTAATAATAGTATGTTGCACAAAACAGATGAAGTTCCGGGTATTTTAATCAGTTTTTGTGTGTGAAGTAGGAAAACGACTTTTATGCTGATATGCGTATATTATATTCAAAATATAATATACGATATTATAATATAAGAAGATATTATATTCTTGTTCGTTCTATCATAGGTTACCAGTTTCCTGTTTTCCGGTTTGAGGAAATAAATTACTGACACTAATAAATAAACCGCAGGCCAAGTGATGCGATTGTTGGGCTTAGGCTTAGGCTGTTCTTCGTGAACACAGGTAACGGGTGTTTGTGAATTTGTCACATAAATTTTGCCATAAGTTCCTGAAACTTTGCCTCAGACTAAATTTTAAGGCAAAACTGCCTTTTTAAACAGAAAAAGATTACAATCTCTTTTAAACGTTTGGGAATTGCATTTTCAGCTGACTACACGATAATGAGCGCCTTTGTATGTGAAGTTGTGAACCATTTTGTGGGTCCGTGGCTTACGCCCCCAGTGGTCGATGCACCTGTGGCCGACGCCCCCGATTCGATAAATTTTGTATTATTATTTTTTTTGTGCTTTTTCGCTTAGTACAGGAAACGAGAAAAGTGTTTCAACGTAATGAAGTATTTTTCCTTGCTAAACAAAAGTTATCTATCGAATAGCAGAGAGAATAGATCGCCACTTAAACTTATCCTGACACACCTTTTTCTCCATTAAAAGCATATTTATTATGTACAAACATCCAAAAAGACTTCATATACATCTTCACATCATCGCTTACCATCAGGTGAGATGTTGGAGATGAAAATGTTAGTGAATGTTGTTAATATACATTTATAATAACTTACCATATAGACATTTTATCTTTATCACTATTATATTTATATTATATTTTATTACATTTGAGACTGATTATTGTAATTATGTTAAATTATTCTCTTGATTATAGGTGATGTAAACTGTGATTTATATATACAATTTTTTACTAGATCTCATATTATTATTTTATCTTATAAATAAAAAATTAAACATAACTAAGACTTTCATTTTTCAAATGATACAACCAATATTTCTTTGTTATAAATATAATTATGATTTAATATTATACTTAAACTTACAATCAATATACATTTATTATTTTTGTACAACATTTTTTGCCTGACAGTACATTTGGTCAAAAACTGCTTTGAAATAAATTAATCGAATCAGGGGCGTCAGCCACAGGTGTATTGACCACTGGGGGCGTAAGCCACGGACCCAATTTTGTTTTAAATTTGTATAAATGACTTATTTTGGTGTACAATATGAAAGAAGAAGATAAATATTGGAAAAATGAAATTGCCCACAAAACGACTTCAAACCATCAGACCACTACATCAAGAACTACTAAATAATAAAAATATTGCTTCAACCAAACTACCACGTGATAAAACGATAGAAATTTTGGAAAACATTGTCCTCTATCAAACTGTCATTAGCTGTTTTCACCGAACGAAGCAAACTTATCTTTCAATTGGGTATTAGTTATAAAAAAACAAAACAGTTCTTTTTCAACCGTATTTTTAAATAAGTCTTGAGATAATTTAATAATTAATTAGGTAAAAAGATAAACAAAAAAATGTTTATTCAAGTTATAATATGCCAAAACAATGCGAAATCCGCTTTTAAATTATTATTTTATTTTTAATTTAAAGTCGTTCCGTTTTTATGTATGTATTGTATAAGTTTTATCTGTATTTGAAATCAGCAGAAGCTAAATATATTTAAGCTAATATCTAAATAAATCTAGATTTTTAAAGCTGGTCAAAATAATTAATTTTAAACGAGACATGTATCTGTCAAACTTCAGCGTAGAATACTACTACCATTTAACATTTATCATAATCTTCTACAACCTTGAGTATTTGCTAAATTTGAAGAACTCCTCCAACATACTTCAACGCTTTGTTGACCAATTACGATATCGGTTTAATATGTCGGTCAATAGACATAACAGTTTGATGATTGCGTGTTAAAACCAGAAGAGTGCGAATAAATTTAAAGACCATCGTTAAATTGGTAAATATTTTGGTGTAAATCATAGTTAACAACAAACAGTCTAGTAAAAGAAGTACTTGCTACGGCTTTTTAAATCAAAGTAATTTTTCAAATGTCGTTACCGAAGAACCTTACAGGGACTTTTAAAAACATGAAAAAAACCGGCCAAGTGCGAGTCGGACTCGCGCACGAAGGGTTCCGTACCACTATCGCAAAAACGGCAATATAATCACGTTTTTTGTATGGGAGCCCCACTAAATGATATATTTTATTCTGTTTTTAGTATTTGTTGTTATAGCGGCAACAGAAATACATCATCTGTGAAAATATCAACTGCCTAGCTAGCACGGTTCATGAGATACAGCCTGGTGACAGACAGACAGACAGACAGACGGACTGCGGAGTCTTAGTAATAGGGTCCCGTTTTTACCCTTTGGGTACGGAACCCTAAAAACTAAATCAGCCAGCCAGTAAAAGGAAATGCGGTCGTTACCCTCCTTCAACAGTCGGGTAAAAAACATAGTTAATTTTTAGGGTTCCGTACCCAAAGGGTAAAAACGGGACCCTATTAATAAGACTTAGCGGTCAGTCTGTCTGTATGTCTGTTTGTCCGTCTGTCACCAGGCTGTATCTCATGAACCGTGATAGCTAGACAGCTGAAATTCACAGTTGATGTATTTCCGTTGCTGTTATAACAACAAATACTAAAAACAGTTTAAAATAAATATTTAAATGAGGCTCACATACAACAAACGTGATATTTTAAACACATTAAAAATAATCTAACATCCATCTCAATCAATTTGCGTTAATTATACGAGGTTTTCAAGGCGCGAGGCATTTTATTTTAATTCATCCATCAAGTGGAAACGCTCCTTAAACACACTTTCGCCTTCTTTTACACTTCTCGGCCTTGTTAGAAGACTTACAAAAACACGTCTTTCTTCTGTTACAGTACAGTGACTCAAAATTACACCAGTAATTTGGTAGTATGTAACAGCTTTGTTTTTTTTTTTCAAAATATAGATGCACGCCAATTATTTCGTTTTTTAGGGTTCCGTACCCGAAGGCAACTGGCGAAGACCAATGCTGTCACTCACGTGTTCGTCTATATGTCCGTCGTCTGTCACAAAATTTTGTTCCGAAGAAGTCAAGAGAATTTAATAAGCCCATATTCATTTGCTTTGTTGATTTCTCCAAAGCATTCGACTCGGTGAGACGGCCGATGTTGTGGAAGACCCTGTTAGATATGGGCACACCAAAACATCTCGTACACCTTTTAAGAAGGCTCTATAAAGAGGGCACAGCTTCAGTGCGCACAGACGATGTCCTATCAGGTGACTTCCATCCTAGTGCCGGTGTACGCCAGGGGTGCATAATATCACCGCTCTTATTCAACGTGTACACAGAGCTAATAATGCGCATCACTTTGGAAGAATGGACAGACGGTGTAACAATTGGTGGATGCAGGATTGCGAACTTGCGTTACGCGGATGACACCACTTTGTTTGCATCCAGTTCGCAACACTTGGAAGAGCTTCTGTCAAGGATGGAACGAGTGGGCCATGAGTTTGGCCTTAAGATAAATCGCAGCAAAACCAAGGTGATGATTGTTGACCGTGCCAGAAATAATTCGCCTCAAGTGACTCAAATCGCGAAATGCAACGTGGTCCAATCTTATATTTATCTTGGGGCTCAGATTTCAAACAGTGGCGGATGCATCGATGAGATCAAACGACGTATGGGCATCACGAGGACGGCGATGGACAAGATGCGCAAAATATGGAGGAACAGGAGTATAACAAAATCCACGAAGACCAGGCTCGTGAGAACACTTATATTCCCCATATTTCTATACGCGGCTGAAACGTGGACCTTGCGAGATGTGGAAAGACAGAAAATAGACGCTCTGGAAATGTGGTGCTGGAGCAGAATGCTTGGCGTTTCGTGGACCGAGTTTCGTACAAACGGCTCGTTACTTCAAGAACTCGGTATTAAGCAGCGTCTGTTCTCAACAGTACAATCTCGCATCCTTACATTCTTTGGACACGTATCTCGGCGTGGTGATCAGTCCATAGAACGCCTTGTCGTCCAAGGGAAAGTGGAGGGCACTAGACCGCGCGGAAGGTCACCTACGCGTTGGACTGACCAGATCAAGTCTGCCGTAGGAGATTCACTCAATGAGTGCAGCAGGATGACCTCTAATAGGCAGCGGTGGCGAAACGTCGTGAAGCGCATCACATCTGCCTTCTAATATTACGCATACATAGCGATCACGACCGCTCTGTCAAGAGTGTACCGGATAAGAAGAAGATTCACATCCCACATGTCGACAACCTCGCGAGCCAGACCAAGATACTAAATTTTCTAATATTATTTGATAATATTTATATTTTACTAACAAATACTAATAGATTGATAAATCAGATCTTTTCTTTGGTTCGGCAACTTAAATGTGCAAAGTCCGACACGCACCTGGCAGTTTTTTTTTTGTTTGTATATTTCTGATTGAAAACTTGAAGAGGCGACGATTGCTTTTCGTTTATTGTTTTCTTGACTATTGTTAACTACCGTTATGTTACTTGTTGGAACAAAGGTAGTGAGGTGATTGGTTTGGTTCTAGGACATGCCGGTTTCCTCACGATGTTTTCCTTCACCGTTTTGAGAGCAATCGTGTAGAAATAATTTACACAAAGTAAAGCGCCTGCCTGGGCTCGAACCCACGACTTCCAACTTGTAAGTCACGGCTGATACCACTGGGCCACCGCTGCTCCTTATAGCTTTATTTACATAAAATCAATTTCTTTTATTAATGTGCCAGAAAGCGTTTTATACTATTAAAGATTACGTTGAAGACAAAAAGCTTGGAATTGAGCTGCTCCAATTAATTTAGATTTTTTATATTTTGCACCGTGAAATTTGTTTTTTTTTTTTTTTTTTTTTGGTTTTCTTGCAATGAAAAGAATATTTACTTTTTATAGTATTACATTTTTTTTTTATTGTTGTGAATGTAAAGACTATGTGGATCATTCTTTTTTTTTGTTTTTATTTTATCTTAGTCAGTTTTTAATCACGGTCTGGCAGTTTGAGTAGTTTATGCGGCCTACCCGAATGTCCTTCGAATCGTTGAGCTCCTTAAATTCTAAGTTGAGCTGCTCGGTTATTGACAAATGCGTGCACTGACTGGACAGGTCCACTCAATCTGGCTGGTTCTTTCCTCAAAATACCATTTCAGACATCAGTCAACATGGTCTTCACATGATCTAACCAAGATTTTGTCAGGGCTTTAAAAAAGACTGTGACCTGTGAGTTTGTTTCGGCCTTTCTTCTCAGAGTAGTCAGATAGGAAACGCAGACATCATCTAGTTTTTAAAAATATGATTGACATGTAAAAGTGATTCTACAAACCAATTATAGAAATAAAATCATTTATCGTAACATTGTCATGTTGCGCCTTTGAGCTGTCTAGAGCACCCTCTTCTGTATAATATAAATTATTTAACCAGAAATAAAGACACTGACCATTATTTACTCTTTACGGAAATACACCCACAGTAATTACAAAAATAAAACAAACAGTCCATTGTTCTATTACTTTACTACCTAATTACATTTTGACAATTGTTTCGTAATTTTATTCCAGTGTTATCGTTATTCTCATTCTTAGTTTTCTTATGAATGACATTACGAACCTGAAATTAATTTAATGAATTATATAGCGGTTGTGTTGTAAAAAATATATTAGCAAAAACACTTTTTATATTGCTAATAAAAACTCGTGAAGACTAATCTCCCAATGAATCTATTAGTATAATTACACGTTGGACAGATCAAATGGAAAATCACCTAAATCAACTTTGTAAAAAGATTGTATCAAAAACAACATTCTGCAATATTGTAGTGTGTTGTTTTTAGCTCACGAATTTAAAGTCTAGAGCCTCTCGTCTGGCAAACATTCTGGTCTAGAGCTTCCTGTCTGGCAAAGGTTCTAGTCTAGAGCCTCTCGTCTGGCAAATATTCTAGTGTTGACGAAATGCCACACTATCAGCGATTATGATCGCCAAAAGTCCATGTTTAGTACCGCTTGTCCATTTTACACAATTTGGAAATTTTGACAACAAAAATGACGTCATAGCTGTTAGAATGATACTTTATCTAGAATCCAAGGAGAACACTGCTCTTGCAGCTATCGTCTTTCTCCTTGTCCTCGTCGTATTTTTTATTCCTGGGTACTACATACTACTGTGGGTCGTGATTCCCCCGACAGGAGATCAACTTTTCTCCATCTGTGTGTCCTTGGCGTCGTGGAGTGCATCGTGCAGCTTGGTGTTCAGCGTTGCATGGATTTGGTCAGACCATCTGATTGTACTGCGGCCCCTCGGTCTGTTGCTTTCGACCTTGCCAGTGATCATCAGCTGCTTGAGGTTATGATAATCCTTTCGAGCAATTTGACTAAAGAACTCTAGGATTCTTCGCAAGCAGTGGTGGAGAGAGTTTTATTTTTTTTTGGGTTAGAAATCATCCAATGACTTCGTGTCAGACTTTTACTGACTAAAACCCACCCGTGTTCCTTCAGTTGCTTGCGCCAGGGCCGCGGTAACCCTCTTTCAAATTTATCCGCGACCCACACAGGCATCGGCCCTATCAGGCCCCGTCACTTTTGCTGACATCTCTTTGAGGCGTGCGAGTAACACTACGCACCGTAAACTCGGGCTTGGTCCTTATCGGACGGTAAGCTACACATAACTTGCCGTCCACAAGCCCGCGCCTACGGTGGCCGGGAATCGGCTTGCGACTCCCGACGCCCGGGGCGTCTCCTGCGGTGGATAGGGGCGTGAGGGCGTCTCCTTTGCGTCTCCCACACGGGTTCCGCCTACTCTTTTGCGAGCATTATTGCTTCGCAGAAGGAGGAGACAGCTTCCCATGCCCTCTCGCTCCATACCATGGCCTGGACCAGGGCCGGACGTGATAGGTCGCCACCGCCGAACGCCTCCATGAGGACACAGCGGTTCTCCGCCCAAGCGGGGCAGATCTCCACCGTATGCTCCACCATGTCCTCCGGGCAGTCCACACAATGATGACACCCGGGCGTTTCCTCCCGCCGTATCCTGAACAGGAACCTCTCAAAACAGCTGAGTTCGGTGAGAACCTGGGTCAGGTGGAAGGTGAGGACGCCGTGACGCCTCTCTAGCCACCGCAATTGAGGCGTGCCCAAGGTGGTGGAGAGCCTATCTTTGATATTCAACTGTCGAAAGAAACACTCTTTTGTGCGTCTAGTATTAACAAGATGAAGAGTCTAATTATAATTTTATGAGATGTTATTGAGCAAAAGCTTGATCTATTCATTTCTTATACAACCACACCCACTGTACTGTTTTCAATATTTCCAATTTCGGTCACCTAGATATTTTGTTTACAAAAATTATGAGGCAGTCACTATCAAAAAATGTTAAACTATAAAAAGGCTACTTATTCGATTTTGAACTCTTTGATAATCTTAATACTGTCTGTTTTCGTTTGTCTTTGATTTTAATAAACCAGTTTGATACTGTTGCATTGGTTAGAGACTTTCACTGTTATTCTGATGAATACAGTTAGAATTTTTCTTCGAGTTACATAAAACAGTTATATTTTATTTTTTATATTATAAAATCGGTTAAGGTTACACAAGGTTTCGAAGTCGAATTTGAAGTCACTGATCGCTTTAATTTATGTGTCAATAAACTAATTTATCAAAATATGAATAATACGACATATTAATACAAAAGGCATGATTTTTAACTTGTAGTTTACTTTGATATATCTTTTTTCAAAACCATCGATTTTAGAAACCAAAAACACTTTATATTTGGTACAATAAAAAGTAAAAGAACATCGTTATAGCAGTTGGCAAAATAATATTGATTTTGCTGCTCAATTTTTTCCCTTTACCTAAATTACCTAAAAAACATCACAACATATTATAAAATAAAGTCCCCCGCCGCGTTTTTACGCGATATACTCAAAAACTACTCAACAGATTTTCATGTGGTTTTTACTAATAGAAAAAGTGAGAAACGAGGAAGGTTTTTGTGTATAATTTGTGACGGGCGAAGCCGGGGTGGGTCGCTAGTATAGAAATAAACACGAAAATTACCGGTCCATGGCTCTACACATCTAGAAGTCAGACAAAATTTGAGTAAAATTGTCATAGAAAAATACTTTTCAACAATAAAATTATACCGACTTCCAAAACAAAACACTACAAAGCAAAAAATAACTTTATTTTCGGTGGTCGGTGGCTCTGTTGCCATTTTTCTTTTCGTTTTTGACACCGTCTTCCGAAAAGAAAGTTATTTTTCGCTTTGTAGTGTTTTTTTTTGGAAGTCGGTTTAATTTTATAGTAAAACGGGTTATTTTTATTTTCTCACTTTCTAATAAACCACGTGGGCGGAGCCGACGGCGGCAGCTAGTAGATAGAAAAAAAAACCCACTTAGTTTTAATTACAATTGCATATAAGTTATCTAATAACCAGGCCCAGTTTAAAGAACACCTGACAAGTTCACATTACACAATTGAAGTACCAGTTCACATCATAAATCTTCACGCCTCTACAAACAGGAACTAGGCTGCGAAAGTAGCCCTCCTTACATAACACTCTTTCAGAAAAATATTCAACCCAAATACATACTATCTAACATTATGTAAAAAATATTCTTATTTTATGGAAAATTAGATTTTTACATTAGCACATGTTTGTATAGATATTGTTGTCATAATATTCTGTTGAATAATGTTCTGCAAATCTTTCGCATTGTCATGTTCTTATTCTTTTCAACCGACTTCAAAAAGGAGGCTCAATTCGACAGTGTTTTTGTATGTTTATTACGCGATCACTTCGCCAATTATGAATCGATTTTGATGAATTTATTTTTCATTTGAAAGCTTATGCTTATGTGGTCCCATTTAAATTTGATTAAGATCTGACGAGCGGTTTTTAAGTTATCCATAATAATGCGTATTTGCATGGAAGGTTTTATAAGGTGCCAAAATCAAAAGAAGAAAAATAAAATACAAAATAATTAAACCAACTTCCAAAATAAAACACTACAAAGCCAACTTACTTTTCGGTTTTTGGTATAAAATCGAAAAAAAATTGGTATCAAAGACACCGACTTCCGAAAACAAACTTATTTTTCGCTGGTAGTGTATTTATATTTAAGTATTTATTAGAAGTCACAGATAAGTGACAATGACCCACATAGCAGTTCACCAAGTAGATCGTTACCAATATTATTTACCACCAAATCTATACACTTCATCAGAACCTTGCTGAACTTGACACAAGGATGGCAATTCTTTAATTTATAATGCAATTAACGTGGTTTAGACTTCGCGTGCAGTCGCGTCATTGAGAATAAGTTTTTTCGCTAGTGGTTGTCAGTAAACTGGTGATAAATCTTTTGTGGGTCAAGTCATCCTAGTACCCTTTTTTTATACTGCTGAAAAAAGGTGCGCAAATATAATAGCTCAAAAACCTTATACCTAATCAAACTTATAACTCAAGTTTTAAACGTGTTTTTTCAATGTTTATCGGAGAAGCTCATTTCTTTTTTTTTTGCAATATCTTCACCTCTAAATCACTGACCTAATAAAAACCACAATAAAGGTAAATGACTCACAATAAAACTACTAAAACTTTTCATGGTAGGACATTAACAACCCTAAAACAAATAAAAAACGATGACTTTAATATATTTATATATGCTTTATTGTAGGTACAACCAGTTAAAACATAGAAAAGGAAACTTAAAACTAAAATGCATACAGTGGGCGGCCTTAACGCTTACCGCGATCTCTTCCAGGCAACCTGGAAGAGATGGCGGATGAAATATACCTAACAATTTGGTAGAAATAGGCATCAAATTATACGAGTAGACGATTCTACAATTTCATTGAGACTCACTTGATAGAGATTAAATAACAAACAATACAAAATACCAACTTTCACTGCCACCGAACCATTAGACTGCGCAATAGAACATAACACTTCAAGTGACATGACTATGCAATATTTCCAGTCAAGGAGAGTGACAAGTGTAGGGCGTGGTAGATGTGTAGATATATGCAATTACATAGCAGGTGTAATTGCGACATTTATTATAAGGCCTACACCCCACTATCTGAGCCACTGCTACTCCTGAAAGCTAGAACCAACATTCGCGACCACCATAAAAACTCCGAAGGCATGAAGCTCGACGAAGCCTGAGGAAATTTTACTCGATTTACTGAAGGAGAGCTCACGTAAAGTGCCTATATTTATTCCACTGGTAAGACCGTGGAGTCCACGGTCTTACCAGTCTCTCTATTAAAGTCAATGCATTGTAATATACCAGCCAGACTCAGTTGCAATTGTGTAGGTCATGCTGACATGTATTTTGGCAATTGAGTCCGTAAGTGCTTGAAGACTTTAATTTCTATTAGCAAATAGGTACTATATTTACTGCATCACTCCATTACAGCATTGTATAGATTTATCACATGCATGTTTCATTTTATAACCAGTGTAAAGCGTTTAGGTTCTATATCTATATATTTATACGCAAACACTATCGTTTTACAAAATCTTTGCTGTCTTCTGTATTCCTACATCTTTTTTTATCTGCCATCTAACTTCACCTAACCTAGAATCTACTTTGATTAACTATTTACCTGTGCCTAGCTACATATGTCGATTAGGTAACATCGACCACTTAATATTTTTGCGTGTGATCATTTTTAAGTTAGTCACGCAAGAGCGAAAGTCGAACACAACTTGATGGCGGCTAAATTACATACATATGAGCAAGCTATTATGACAAAGAAAAGCTTTGAAGTTGTACCGTAACTTATTCGGTGATTATTCTAACTTTTGTACTGTTATTTTGAGGTTTTGGGAGCTGGAAGTGAATTGATGATAAAGTACCTTTCGTTATTTCGATTAAACTGATAAGAGTAGGTAATTTATATTGATAAAAACAGTAAGCTCGTTAAGGTCTTCTATGACTTTAGCTTCAAATGAGCTGACTGAGGCCTAACTTACCTTCTGTAATAATTCATTTATGTCTTAAATTTAGAGTTTATAAAGAATATATCTATAGATTTATTAAACTGAAAGACGTAAATAATTTAGCGAAATCTGTATCAAACCTTCCAAATCAAGTTACCTATGTACCTATTAATTCCATACAAAAGTAAAAGAGGCTTCAGAATAAAAATCAACAAAATGTTTTCTTCTCTCAGATTTCTCCATCATTATCAGAAATAGGACAAACATGAAAGCAGACAACACAAAAGGATTTGCTAAACGATGCAACTTTGAATTGGGTTCAAAGGTTCTGCAGCAAAAGTGATTTGAAAAGCCACAAGTCTATCGTCTGCATTTATAATGTGTTGCCCTCAATCATACCTCACGACTAGTATTCAAAGTTAGGATGACTCATTTTATATGCAAGCACTTTGCTTAAATGTCGAGAAGTTTGAAGTTATTAGTCTTCTCCAATATTGTGTAAACCTTTATCATCAATAGTATTAGACGAAGAGTTTATCAATTTCCTACCTTATGCCAATGTGTTTAGGCGCATTGTCTTTTTTCCTATATTTCTCTGTCAGCAATGCTCTCCAGCTAGTATTAATTCCCTTTCTGGCTATTGACTATAACATTCTTTCACATATTTATTGTCCTCATAGTATCCACTGTCATACTAAAAATGTGTACCTTGTTAATGTTTATTTCATAACATTGACCAAAAATTTACTCTTAGGGTTCTTCATCTAATATTTTTTTAATATCTTTAACTATAGCTCTATGTATACGCGAGTAAAAGATTACTCAGCCCATATACCTGTATTGTATCCTATCTCACTCAATCGTTACTAAGTAAACGCTGTTCCGTCATCCATAAACTTTCGTTTTGAATCGCCATAACTGCGGTCACAATAATTCCGTAATTATAGAGGTGTTACTACTTTGCACGCGATGTTGAGGTTTATAGGAACACGCCATGAAATGTCACGTCTAAAGGTTATTCGTTTCAATCATGATTTAGCTAAAATGGCTGTAACAATTGTTAATTTAGTAACCAGTGATGGGGAGCTACTATGCAAGAAAATGAAGTAGAAAATGGTACGGTTGGCAGGATAAAATGGAACGAAAAAAATGAATTGTGACGACCCCAAGTAACATAGGAAGGCCTGAAAGATGACAATGGTGAAATACTTGTAATGGTGTAGTTAAAAGTATGTAACTTTTATCATAAAGTCTTGTAAGTAGGAAAGTTCTTTATACTTCAGAATAAACAAGAATGTTAGCAAACCTAAATAAAATTAAGTTAACATGAAATTGAAAAAAAAATCGTATCTTCTTCACGCACTGTCAAAATACAAACTACTTTAAATATATATTTGATCGTGAGGTTAGATGAGATTGACACCGGAATAAATTGATATTTCCAAGAATGTAGTTTGACGAACAAAAATGGCAAGACAACAAAAACGCGGCAAAATAAAACATAAACAACTACTGTGACCCCGTTATATTTAGCCAAACGCGCTAAAAGTGAGCAAAATGTCGGTCACATTTTATAAATACCAGGCCCCTCAGAAAGTATTGCGAAAAAAAGTTCTAATATATGGGAGACTGGCCAGTTATAATGTTTTTCGAAAATATGATTATTTATAAGTAAAAATAAGTAAGTTCCAATTTCAAAATTTCCCTCCACATTTTTTGCGAGTTAATTCAAAGTATTGTGTCTCACTGAAATATGGATCTGCGCCGGGAACATTTTAGAGCTATGATTTTATACGATTTCAAGTGTCGCCTGAAACCGGATGAATCGTACGATAGACTTCAAATGGCATTCATGGATGAAGGCCCTTCCAAGGCAACCGTGTATCGTTGGTATAACGAATTCAAGCGCGGTCGACCAACTTTGGGGGATGACGAAAGAAGCGGTCGCCCTTTGACGGCTGTTACCGAAGAAAACATGCTAGCAGTGAAAAATTTAATCCAAGACAATAGGCGAATTACATATCAGGAGATTCAACACATATTGAAGATTGGATCGGGAAGCGTTCACGAGATTCTACACAGCCATCTTCGCGTGAGGAGGATAGTATCACGCTGGGTGCCGCACAACCTCACCGATGCTCAGAAGCAGGCCCGGGTGGAATGGTGCCGTGATATGCTTAACAAATTTGAAGCAGGCTCGTCTCGGCGTGTTTACGACATCGTTACAGGTGATGAGTCCTGGATTTATCAATACGACCCAGAAACCAAGCGCCAGTCGACTGTTTGGGTGTTTCAAAATGAGCCAACGCCTACCAAAGTGAAGCGATCTAGAAGCGGGGGTAAGATTTTGATCGCTAGCTTTTTTAATTTGACTGGCCACTTGGTATCAATTCCCTTACGGGATCAAAGAAGCATTAATGCCGAATGGTATACTACCAAATGTTTGCCAGAAGTTTTCTCTGTTATAAGCAACAAGCGACCAAACACAGGGCTCCGCGGGCTACTGCTCCACCACGACAATGCACCTGCGCACACCGCACTCAAAACGAGGGACTTCCTGGACAGCACGCCAGTCAAACTCCTGGGTCACCCTCCTTACAGCCCTGATCTAGCACCGTGTGACTTCTTTTTATTCCCAAAAATAAAAAATCAGCTCAAAGGGATACAATTTTCGTCGCCGGAAGATGCGCTGGCTGCGTTCGAGCAGGCTGTAAACGAGGTGTCTGCGGCGGACTGGAAAAAGTGTTTTGAAAACTGGTTTAGGCGCATGAATCTTTGTATAGAGGCTGGTGGAAAGTACTTTGAAAAGATTTAATAAAAATATATGTACGTATAGAACAATTTTTTTTAGTTTCGCAAAACTTTCTGAGTGTCCCAGGTAATTGTATTTCAGACTTAATATACTCCCACCCTTCCATTATTTTATTACTAGGTAGCAAGGGTAGAGCATTACATAAGGCCACGGGTTTTCGAGTGTAATTGGTTTAATTAATGCCCAATTCTTTGGCTTTTTGCCACAAACACCTCGTGTAATGATAATAACACCCATGGTTTTCTGCTAATGGGAACATATTCTTAAAGGCATCTACAGCTGGTAACTCAAAGTCTGTTGTAAATTGGTGGGGTGTCCAATCTGGTATTTGCTCATTTCATTCATTTCATTTTTTCCTTAATTAACGAAAATAATAGGCTATACATTATTTTTGTCTTCCTGATTGCAATGCATAAATCAACGGTACAATTTGAGTTGTGTCTTGAGAGCTACTCATATCGCCATGAACAGTGTATGATTCAACAAATGGAGCCGGACAACTTTGAAAAGTGCCGTCGCCCAAAAAGTTTTTAAGGTTTGACATAAGATGTTTGCCATTATCAGAACAAAAAATGAGAATTCGTTCATCTACATAGGAGTAGTCTGCAAGCAAGAATGGAATAAACTTCGGTGGGACCTCCACTTCTCGTACGTCATTATAAACTAGTTTATTTACGCCTGCAGTACGATTTCGATTTCTGTAAAATTTGATTTCACATTCCTGTAATTTGGTAAATCTTGAATAATATCAACGCCCGTACTCTGTGCTTTGGCCACAGTCCGCTTGAAAGCTGATGGAATAGTTTCTTCTCCGTTGATCGCAATTTTCATTTCATTTTCAAAGTGAATGGTTACAATTTCTTTATTTATATTTGGGATCATCATCATCATCATTTCAGCCGAAAGACGTCCACTGCTGGACATAGGCCTCCCCCAGGCGTCGCCACATTGACCGATCCCGTGCGCCTCGCATCCAGCGCCTTCCCGCAACCTTAACCAGGTCATCGGTCCACCTAGTGGGAGGCCTTCCAACGTATCGTCTTCCAGTTCGCGGTCGCCACTCCAGAACTTTTCGGCCCCATCGGCCATCCGTTCTGCGAGCAATGTGCCCTGCCCACTGCCACTTAAGTTTGGCAATTCTTCGGGCTATGTCGGTAACTTTGGTTCTCCTGCGTAGGCAAGTGCGTTAGGCTTGTTGTCTTTGATGGTAATCTTTGGAGACAGTCAGCTAAAGAAATTGAGGGCGAATTAGTGACCGAGTAATCTTTTTGTTGACCTTATGGAATCAGAGAAATACTTGACAGTTGCTGTTGTAATTATAGATCGATGTAGATATTTACTTTAGACAAAATTTTACCAAAATCTGTGAAAATAGAATCGGTTTAAGGTAAACTAAGACCACTGTCTTTCAAAACATATTCAAAATTTAAATAAAAGATACAATGGAGCGTTAAAACATTGAATACAATAGACATTAAGTCTACGACACGACTATCACAACTTTTTCTCACACAACTAGAAAAATAACAGTGCACCTTTTTTTGCACATTAAAATCATAAATCACATTTTGTCTAAAATCAACTTTCCAAATTCGCTAAGTATGTCAAAAGTACATAGCATCCCCACCCATTGGGTATTTCTCAAAATTCTTTTTCGTTTTCTGTCACTCACGTGTCCGTCTGTCCGACTTCAAATTTTCACAGTGTTCACATGTGTTGTTGACCAAAAGCCATACAAATGGGGGCTCTCATACAGCAACAGGGAAGCGCGAAAACAAATCCCGATCCCGTCGAGTGGGGTATCGTTGTTTAAAACTATAGAGTATATACATAATGTATATTTTGTTTGAAGAAATATTGGATAGCATAGGAATGAGAATCCACAGTCAGCTTTTTTACAAAGTTTGTTCTGGAGAATTTTGTAACTTCCCATTAATCTATGAACTTTAAATTTGGTGATTATGTTTATTATTACGTATTTTTACCAACGACTATCAATATATTGATAAATCAGATATTTTGTTTGAAATTGCCTCATTTTTTCCATTACATACAACTTATTTTTGCAGTTAAGTACGGAACCCTAAATGTGCGAAGTTCAACACGCACTTGACTGGTTTTTCTATATCTATATCATTGCTTTGAAACCCACACACGTAACACTAAGCTATAATTAATGAATCGGAATGTATGTCATCTGTATAGTGAAGTCACTAGACTAGTGGACCATCTGGACAAGTTTTAATTAGTTCAGTGATTTTAACATTTACCATAGTGGAACCTTATACATGGATGATCGAACATCCACTCGTTAATTAATTGATATTAGTAGAAAATCTCCTGGAATTCTGCCGGAGTCTGTGTTGCCCGATGGCTACAATCTCGGGTTCTTTAAGTCAAGAATGATTAGGTTACTTCTAGGCAATCATGCTACACCGTAGACCACATCATCCTTAACCATCAGGTGAGGTAGTGTTCAAACGCGAGCCTATTATTACAGAAATAAAAACCTTTAAATTGTTGACAAAAGATAGTAAAAACGTCCAGACTGAACACTAAATTTTAATAGCGACATTTAAACTTTTATTACTATTAAAATGAATCGAGGTGCTAATCAAATTTATTCGAGGTATCTTTCTTATTTACGAGACGTTAAAAAAAAAAACTAGTTCCTTTGATACACACATTTTTTTTTAACAAAATGTGTGGAAATGATTCGAAATTGAATTTGCTTCGAATAATTCTGTTATAGTCCACTTATTGGTAAATTATACTAAAGACAGAAGAGAAGGCTAAAATGAAAACAATGAACGATTTAATACGTCGCCGGCTGAAGACATTTCTAATCGCGTGCATTTAAAGCTAAGTAATCATAATAACCCGGTAATGGTACCCGAGAGGAAATAAAAGAAGTAGGGGCAGACAGCTAAAGCGATGGGATGATGATCTAAAGAAAGTAGCAGGTTCAGATTGGATACGGGTAGCAAGGGACAGAGCCAAATGGAGAGCCTTGGAGAAGGCCCTGGTCGAAAGACAAGCTGGGACAAGCAAAAATACCCTGGTGCCGAGAAGAATGTAAAAATAATACTGATATATAATAGGTTATAATCGCATTGTAAAATAAGTATAGCTTAATGTAAATAGCTTAAGTAAACAGCAATAAAGGCTTATTTTATTTTTATCATAATAATTTAATTAATTAATAGAGACAATAAGAAAAGTGCTATTGGACACATTCTTAGTAAAGACAATGTAATAGTTTAGGTTATAATTAAATTACTTATTAGTCTATTTATAAGGCTAGATTGTAATAAGAGTAGGGTCCATCCTATTGATGAACGCTAGAAAAGGCAAAAAAAAAAAAAAAAAATTTAGATCCATTACAAATACTCTTCAACAAATGGACCATTGCAATAACAACAAAACATTATCGTTACACATAACTGAATAAACGAAACTAAAGGGTAACGTTTACCGGATACCGAATGTGCAAGTACAGGATGTTTTACAACCGATGCACTGGACCGTTGTGCAACCTGCAATTGTGTTAGTTTTCACAAATTTGTAGTGGATGTGTGTATAGCATGTTCTTTTTACACAACAACCTTTATCATTTTAGCCTGTTTAATGGATGAAGCCTTAAATGGGCTGCTTCATTTTGAGTTACAGTAAGAAAACATGAGAAACAGGTTAACTCTAATTAAGGTACACACAATGGATGTGCTCAAAGAAGGATTATCAAGATTGGAAATCCTGTTTTCATTAAGACTTATTTGGGTTTATATTTTGCAATACGTCACTATTAAAAGTTTATAAGCTGTAATTGTACCATCTACAAGACATATTGTGTCTACAGTATACGTGACATTGCGCTTTACTACCGTAAACGTACCTATAAAAGCGTAAAGTTACGCAACCCAGACTGTCAATTCGCATTTGGTTGTTACTTTTAAAAATAGCTTTACTCAAACATCAAGGATATAACACATTTAGATCATTGCTCTGAGAGTTTTTGATATGACCTTCATATTGATAATTCTCAATAATACCTGTCGTATCACTTTGTTTACTGTTGCATTATAGCTAAGAAAAAGTATTATTTTATTAAACTATAACGTCACTACTATGTACTATGTTGTCTTACCACGTGAAGTACTTATGTATCAAAACAGCCCAATTGTATACCAAATCCAGCACTACTATTACTTTCATAAAACACACAAACCTGAAAAGACTGCAAAGGTTCGAATAATTTATTAAACCCATGGATGACAAGACATAAATTGAATTTGTAATTTGAGTGTTAAAATTATAATACCCGGAAAATGCACTATATGTTAATCGGTAATACGTTTCTATTATTTCAGCCAGTATATAGGTATCACTTGCCCCCTAACCCCTTAGAACGCGAACAATTATTATACGGAGTTGATTATCCTTGAAAACTTTAGCTTGTAATTATGTTAAGTCAGAGTAGGAAACCGTTTATATTTTCATATCTACTTTACTGATAATTTTGATTCGTTTCTCTCTGTGTCTCGAAAAGCGCTTTAAGACGTTGTGCGTTAGTCTCAACAACCATTCTAAGAAGAACAACTAACTGATAGAACCCAAACGTCTGACTTTCAGTCTTACCAAGAGGTATCATTTGTGAAGAGTAGATAGTCTTGGTGTACCAAGATGTTGATGATGTTGAGAATGTTGAGAAAAGGCTTAGAAAATGATGATGATTTTGGCACAAACGATAAATCACCTGTTCACATGTTTCTTTTTTTTTCTATATTCTGCCGCGTACATGTGGCAGTCCGCTCTCTTTTTTATCGTGTTTATATTTTGTTTGATTTATTTTTCATAAAAATTACAATTGTTTGACTGCTATGTCGGACATTATTTTTAGGCTTACTTAACTAACTGAAGTCTACGTGAGTTCATCCCTCACTAAATACTATATATATTTTACACACTGGCATTACAATTTTATGTTTCTATTTACTACTTATCTTTATGTTATTAACTATATTGTTTACTTATTTCTATTGATACACTGCTTATGTTATTTACTATTTTGTTTACTTTTATCTATTGGTACACTTTCGGGGAAGATGCATGTTAGTGCGAGCAGACCAGTCCCAGCCGACGGTTCCGGTTATAGAACCCTGCCTTTAGGACGTTAAGGTGAGTATGACTGACTCGCTCCACCATGCAGCTTTACATTTTTATTTTTTTGCTTTACCGGGTTTAGACAGGGTGATGGTTTGGGTTGGAGATTTTGGATGGGACTTTATAGGTGGTGTTTTGGTGATGTCTGCTGACGAGGGACTTCGCTAGCGTGAGCAAGGCCACTATGACGACTACGTCTCGATGCTGCATGGCCGTCTTAAGATTGTAGTTGACGACCGTTTTAGTCGGCGGCGCATCCATCGCCCTCTTAGCAAGGCGGCCTTCGGCGTCATCGGCGTCATCGGTGTAATAGACGTAACTGACTGTATGGCTGGACACCGCCACTATCGCGTGGGAGATGCTGTCGTGGACCTGAAGCCTCGTGGACTTGGTGTTGATGATGATGACGCTGTCGTAGGTTGATCCCTGAGCCTCATGTATGTTTAGCAGGTGCGACCCTTCGCTGGACCCAAATCCCTAGCTTGCAAGTAAAGCTTTCTCCCCCTGCGTATGAACCAGGAACAGGCTGTTTTGGGCAGTGCTTGGTATTTGCACCCCTGTGTTAGCTTTCACCTTCAGGGAGCGGACCCGCGACAGCCTCGTCTACCGTAAGACGGTAGCATTTGTCTTGGCTCTTGGAACCATTTGCTAGGATTGAGGCCATAGTGCGCACCTTGGTCTTTGCTCGGTTTCCTTAGCGTTTCCCTAAGACCTTTGGCCATCAAGCCAGGTCAGTACTCCGTTAATACCCCTGATATTGGGTACCGCCCAACTTTCCTGGGATGCCAGGATACCTGAGGTCCCTGAAATGGACTGTGCCATTTCCAGGATCTTATCATCCGGCATGATTTTGGTACATTAGGCGGTACTTGGTAGTTACCACTATCGGGTTGTCATTTGGCACACTGAACTTGAGTTTGCCTGAGCGATCCGTCTCCTCCTTGTCCAGGGCCACAAAACCACTCCTCGCGCTGTAGGCTGCTCTATACTACCCCGTCATTTCCCCTTTGATGACTTGTGTATCAGTCAATGGTGTGCTTGTTGTTGTTTGTGTAGTTGTGGTTGTTGTTTGTGTGGTTGTGGTTGTTGTTGTGGTTGTGTGTGTTCGAATGTGTGGTCGACTTCGCAAGGCTATGTCCGTTTTGTTAGCCCTTGCTGCGATTGTCGCGGCTTTGCTCGCGAATGCCAAGAATGGAATCCTAGTAGCCGGTCTCCCCATGACGGTGTGGAGTGTGGACTGGCTAAGCTGGGTTTCGAATTTTACTTCGAGCTCCATTCTGTCTTGGCTGAACATTAGGCATTCGAAGAACAGGTGCCAGACTGTCTCTTAGCAACTCCGGTCACATACGCACGAGGGACTATTTTTAAGATGGAAGCGGTGGAGATACGCTGAGAATTCGCTATGTCCTGTAAGGACTTGTACGTGGACCGGTGTGAGCACTGCGTTTCTGAGTGTCCTTTTCGCCGATAGGATGTCTGGAAAAAACACTTTCGTGACCGGTCCTGTACTCGAGAACTCGTACCGCGCTGGCCACTTCCTTATAGTCCCGTATCTTTCTCCTCTCGAACGAAACGTGGACTTTGCTGTAGTCTGATGTGAGTTTTGTTAGGGCTGCCTCCTAGGTCAGCTCATCTGCTCTCTCATTCCTGTTCACATGTTAGATCTAGTCATAAATAACGAACACTAGACCAAGATTAATGAAGAATCCGAATCGGGTGAAGAAGTTGTATCTATTACATCATGCGTCAAGTGTATGCATGAAGATGCATTTAATTTACACGCATAACAAAATACTACCGGTTCACCATGTCTAACGAGGCACTGTAATTATTCTCAGGTGCAACAAAAACAAGCACACGCCGGACACTTGCATTTTCTCATTCCCACACAACCACGCTAATGGTCATTTGGCGAATTATTAACGTTTGTGCTAGAAATTTTACGAGACATCGTGATTCGGCAGAATAATGTGTGAACTGGTTGGGAAGAACTTTCATTGTAAACTGAAGGATGGTGAAAGATATAAAGTGGGCACATTAAGGAATTATACTCAAAAGACGAAACAATTACTTATACATTTAGTTGTGCGAAAGCTAGCTTTTTATATGTACGACCAGACGTTTGTAAGTGTTAGCTCATATTCAGAAGTGTCAAATTAGGTTACCACTGTTTCCACTTTATTTAAAGTAAAACTGGTTTTGTTTTCCTTTGTATTGCCCCAATCTTATCAATGAACCCATAATTTTGTTTGGTGGCTATCTTAAAAGGATCTACGTATTTAACAGCTGATAATAGGTTTTCTACTTTCATTCGCAATATCATAAAAATTCAAATTCAATTATGAAACAGATATAGCACCATTAGGCCTAACACTTGCATAATTTACGGATGTTTCCAAACCAGTAAAAGTTATAGCTTAATAGTTAAAAGATTCATAGGCATATTGCCTACTATTATAATTTATTGATATTATTAGATTCACATGATGGATGTTAAAGATATTGTTGTGTTGGCCGCATTGCGTGCGTCTACAGATGGAGGCGATTTGTTTGACCCATCACTTTTATGTAAGTCAACATCTATTACACCGATACATTTGTAATTACTCCAGAACTAGACACCTAGTAAAAGCTACCGCTATTGAAGGTTGACAGACCATGCTGATCTTAAGTTAAACAAAATGATAACTGGTAATTCTTGAGACAGTGTAAAAGATGCTAAGAATGCATTGTTTAAAAGTGTGAATAATTTCCTTTCCTAGAACTACAAAGAATAGTAAAGATTAATCATCACAATCACATTGTATCAACAAGTAATAAAATAACTCTTAACTAACCCAGTTAATAGTATAAACTATGAAATAAAATCTGCTAAATTGCAAATTATTGCAACTCTTTTCAATTATACTGACATACGGTACTCGGAAGACAATTATTGTTGATTTATATTTGAACCTGGCATCCGCTGAAATTGCTAATAAAAATAGTTTGCAAGCAGTATATTATGTGGTTTTGATAAGGTAATAATAAACATTATCTGCGACTAAATGGTTTGAAACTGCAGATTGTCGAAATTATTTTTATTTATTTACAGAACTTGGTAATTTAAGATTTATTATGGCTATTCATTTTGAGTTATGACAATATTTATGAATGAATCAAATGTTATCAAATCGTTACTTTTATATTTGGTTCTTTCTTAAATAAACGTTAAATACTTTATCAAGTTTTTTTTTTAAATTACTAGTAAACTTGTAGATTGAAACAATACAGTTCAATACACATAAGGTTGTTTTTCATGTTAATTATGTAGGTATGTACTTAAACAATTAACATAACAATGATTTCTATGTCATCTTTGTAATAGTTGTAACCTCTAAAATATCGAAGAATCGTATAATCGGTAATTGTATTAATTAAGAGGCAATACGGTCGCAGACTCAATTCAGTCTCAGACTGAATTTTCTAAGAACAAGTCATAATTTGAGGCTTCGTTTATTAGATCAATTTCAAAGATATTGCATAAACTCAAAAATAAAGATATATATAACTGTGCCCCCTATGTTTTCCTTTTTTGGGTTCCGATGTCAACAAGGAACACCCTTAAAGTTTCGCTTTGTCCGTGAGACCGTCCGCAGCTTAGCTCAGAGACTCTAGTACTAGAAAGCTATATTTTGGTATGGATATACATATTAATAATTGCGACAAAGTGGTACAATAAAAATAATTTTTATTTATTTCTTTTACCTCCGTACGTCCGACGTAAAGTGGGGATGTTTTATTATTTCTCGTCTATCCCATGGTGAGGAGTATCGTTAGATAGGCCATTCAAAAATATTACGGGTCTGTTAAAACCATTTTTTGATTCAAACATCCGTTTGCGTAAAATTAAGCTTTAAATTGCAAATTTTTGTTAGAGTCAAGTGTCGAGCAACCATTTCGCTGGCAGAGTAATGGTTGCTTTTGGCTATAAAAAAATGAAAAAACCGGCCAAGTGCGAGTCGGACTCGCGCACGAAGGGTTCCGTACTTGGTAAATTGCGGTTTACGATTTATGACGTATTAAAAAAAAACTACTTACTAGATCTCGTTCAAACCAATTTTCGCTGGTAGTTTACATGGTAATGTACATCATATATTTTTTTGAGTTTTATCATTCTCTTATTTTAGAAGTTACAGGAGGGGGGACACACATTTTGCCACTTTGGAAGTGTCTCTCGCGCAAACTATTCAGTTTAGAAAAAATGATATTAGAAACCTCAATATTATTTTTGAAGACCTATCCATAGATACCCCCACGTATGGGTTTGATGGAAAAAATATATTTTAGTTTCAGTTTCAAGTATGGGGACCCCCAAAATTTATTGTTTTTTTTCTATTTTTGTGTGAAATTCTTAATGCGGTTTACAGAATACATCTACTCACCAAGTTTCAACAGCATAGTTCTTATAGTTTCGGAATCAAGTGGCTGTGACATACGGACGGACAGACAGACAGACAGACAGACATGACGAATCTATAAGGGTTCCGTTTTTTGCCATTTGGCTACGGAACCCTAAAAAGGGGATAAATTCACGGCAGCAGTATACATAACGAAATTTCAAGGAAAACTATCACAGCTAAGTAGGCTTTACAAGTTTACGAGTTATAGTTGACCAACTTATAAAATGTACTTGAAACAGTAAAAGTTTTGTACAAGCCCCCGTTTTTAGACGTTGTGAGCCGCTGAAACCGTTTTTATGTTCATGTAACAATAAAAAACCCTCTACTTAGTCCGCATTATCATGCAACTATGGAACCCTATTACTAAGCGTGGCCCACCACGCACTTGGCCGGTTTTATTTATTTCATTTAAAGAAATAAATAGTTTATGAAATATATATTAAATTGGTCCAATATTGGAGGAGGAAATAGGCGAGAGCAAAACCTCGAATTATCACTTTTTACTTAGGAAGTTCAGTTGGATATCAGTCGCCGCATTTCCTCTTGAGTGGTAATTGCTTAAAAGATTTGGCTAAGTTGATGGATGTTACGTATTAGTTGTTTGATGACACGTGTGACTAAATAAGTTTATTTTGCTTATTTTGAAGTTCCGAGTTTGAAATCTTGGGTGCAGAGTTTGGATTTTATATAATTAACATCAAATTAAAAACCGTTATTTTGTTTCATTTTCAGATTATGATAGCTAAGTTCAAGGCAGATCAGATTCATCGGGTTCAAATTATTTTGTGAGATCAGAAATAATGACAAGCTCAAACTCAAGTAAAACCAAAAATTCAAAACATAATCAACTAAAACTGAAGATCAAAAACTAACCAAATTATTACCGCTATCATTTGAATGACACACATACTTTCGAGCATGGCACCGTTCGGAATGCTGTAGTTATGCAACAGTTTTCAAGTTTAAAGTCTCGCCGACTCTCGTCCTACAGACCTAGAGACAGATACTTCAAAGGTACCTACGTAATATTTCTTATTTCCGTAAACATAAAGACAAGACAAGACAAGTCAAGATCATAATTAATCTTGTTTATCATAGATACAATTTTATTATAGCAGGAGATATACTTCTTCTTTTTGAATCTGACTACTGACTCAAATTTTATCCTACATGGACATCTCTGCCGTTAGGCTTAAATCCTGGAAGTAGCATTTGGCTATGAATGATGGTCAAGAAAGGAGGAGATTTGCTGAAGATTACCATCAACAAAGAATGCCCATTGCCATGAAAAAGAGGTTTAAACGGGGTCAACATTTTGGTCCTACAGTAGGTCCCTGAGAAACCCCTTAGAGATCTGAATCTACTTGCCTCTGATACTATCATCTGATATACCATCAAGATGTTGGGTGATGTAAATAAAATATTACAGTCTTATTAGAAAGTTGATAACCCATGCCATTACGTAGCCATGTGACTGAATCCACCTGTTACAGAGAAAGTACTCAGTCAGTGATCTAAACATGCGTATGGTAAAACTAGAGCGGATCTTAGCGAACCGATGGCGATCTTTTTTTATTAGAAGGTTATGGCAATAGGGTCAGATCAAGGAAACGATGGATGGACAGTATGAAGGAAGAAAATATGTCTAGAAAGAAGATGACTTATGATTGACGACTAACAGAGGTGACCTTTGACTAAAGACCTTTGTGAGGCAAATGACAACGCTGTTGGCGTGGTTGAATTCTCGTCAAAACATTTAAAATTTTGGAATCATCGATACGACGACGAAGAAGAAGAAGAGATGTATGGAAGGAGAAGAACTGTTATTTTGACCTCTAATGAATTGAGATTAAGGTTGATGATGGTTATGCAAGTTTCAGAGGAGGCTTGTGATGTGATTTAAGGATATGGAAAATCGATTAAGGATAGGTAGTACAAGTTTGATCTTGGTTTGTATTAGAAGATAGAATTTGATTTAAGAAGTAATGTTAAGGTGGGTGGTGCACCTTAACATTACTTCTTCTATCAAATTCTATATTCTAATACAAACCAAGATCAAACTTGTACTACCTAAAAAAATAGTAATGCCAACTAGGTCAATCTTAATGAAGATGTTAAATTCTAACAGCTTTGAGTAGGTTGAATTTTGGAATATGTTGTGAATTCACGTGTAAGAAAATTTTGTAGTATTGCCAAAATAGTTACAGTAATTGCGTTTATAGGTAAGCGCTTATTTACTTTTGAGAATTATTTTGCATATATTTGTTTATTTTTACAATAATATGACAACCGAATTGACGCGCTACGGGACCGAATATGCAAAGTAATCGCTAATTGCTACTATTTTAAAAACGCAAGCCCTCAACAATTATAAAATAATTACCATTCTGAACTAGATGTGAAGGATTGATTTTATCGTTGCACAGTACAATGCAGGTTAACACTTTCACGAATAATTTAACTTAGAGTTAGTTGCTAACTCAAGGTTAAACTGGCAATATTTTATGACAAACTGACAATTTAACCTCGTATTAGCATCTAACTCGGAGTTATTTTTTTGTGCAAGTTGGCCTTAGAGTAGGTACTTTTCTAGGTTCTTCATCTGAAAATTATAACGAAGTCTGCTCGTGAGGTCTTTGTCATAACATTCCTACGTCTGTATTTCCCGAAGGGGCACAGGTGTACCCAATTGTAAACCCATATTTCGTCAGTTCTATGTAAATCCCTTGTAATAGACGGTCTGTCCCAATAGTCCCATTGACCCAGTCCCATGATGGGACAAGTGGGATGATATGTTCCTTAAATATGGCCATCAAACGGGCATACATCCTAAATCTAGGTTGTTCACTAGGTATAAGTGCGATATCCGTAACCGTCTATGCGCATCTGTACTTGAAATTGCTTAAGTTTTGTTTTATATTTTATTTCTCCTCGTAAGTGATTTGATCTTTGAGAAATAAAGAATTTTAAACCGTATATGTATAGGCATTACTCGATAGGATATGAGGAATCGCTGATTAATTTTGACGATTTCAGGATGGTCCTATAGAGGGTCCCAAAATCTCGTGTTTTTTTTATACCTGGAACATTGCGAACGTGTAATTTCAAGTCAGCCTTTAAAGACGACGACTAACGCCAACAACCTTGAGGGAACAAAACGCGTACTCGTTTCCCACCCGCGCGACCCAAAATTTATTAGTTTTTTGTACTGTCCATATAATTCTATGAAATTAAAAAAAAAGCATCAGATCAAAATGTAGATAATTTGTCTTTGAGATGGTGTAAATTTCATTAAAATACGCCCAGCGGTTTTGGTGCGATTGTCGTGTTTTTGTCCGTTTTAGACATAACTTTACAAATTAATTACACTATGTTATACGAATAAAACTCAAATTCTGCTTAAATGAAATTATTAAGAAAATGGTCTAATATAACATATGTTTTTTCCAAAAAAATACGACTAGCCGTTTAGACGTGATTCTCATTTTAAAATCAGCTACACAAGGGAATCGCCAATACAACATCACTATCATTTAACGGTTTTCAATGTATAATTTTCGGGGTAGCATACTGTAATCGGATCAGAAAGCATACCGCTATCTGTTTTGAAACCACAATCAAGAATCAGATGTATAATCACGAGTTGACCACAATCACAACCTAGGGTCAGACAAAAACATTATAACCTGCAATTAACTTGCCGCGTTACAGTGTCAAAGTCCAATCTGTGTTAGAAAATTGAATCCATGTTCTTATCATTAGATATGACATGCATTGAGATGATGTATTTGTCTTATAATGAATTAAGGAAAGAACTGAGTTTTTTTATTTACTATGGTAAATAAAAAAAACTCGCGCTTGATCACTATCTCACCTGATGGTAAGCGAAGATGTGGTAGACGGTGAAGCACCCTTACCTAGAAGAAACCTATTCACTCTTGACTTAAACACTCCTAGTTTGTACCTATCGCGAAACACAGACTCCGGCAGGGAATTCCAGAAAGAAATAATAATACTAATAACATAACAAAGGATTTATGTGTGGGGGCAAAATCATGCTAATTAGATATTATAGAAAGTACCGTAGATGAATAAAAATATTGAAACGGTAATTGTAATTACAATTACCGTTTCAATATTTTCAAAAAAAATTACCAGAAAGACAATGAAGGGGATAAAGGAGATAAACTAAATATTACTACGAAAATAAAAGGTAGATAAGAGAAACATAGAAAATAATAATTATTCATATTCTTTATTGTACACAAAACAAACTTAAACAAATATAGAAGGACAACTTATGTACAAAGGCGAGCTTAACCCACAATTGGGTTCTCTTACAGCAAACCTCAGTGTTATAGCGAGATTTACACTAATTACTACTTAGTTAAAAAGAAAAAAAGTCAGTGATAAAGGGATTATTGACAGGACGGAATGCAAGATGAAAGCATGTTGTACCAACCACGAGTATATAGAACAAGGGCAGGAATATGATGTTTGAGACAACACGTTTGGAAACCTTCAGGAAGAATGTCATAGTCATCATCCTTTTTCCAATTTCTAAGTTTATTTGATTTAAACGTCCTTGTCATCAATACAGCAACCATGAAAGAGGTCTTAATACCAATTCCAAAATTATGATCAAGTGTTCAACAAACGATAATTTTCGGCTTTAATATATTGGCGCTTTAAGCAAACTTATTCAACCACATAAGTTTAAAACGTTATTGCTAGCTCCATTGAGCATTGAGTATAATACTCTATTGCTTAACATGCCATACGATACCAGTTTGTCGGTAGTTGCAATAAAGTGATCAGTTTAAAGATTGCAAAAACATACGCATCATGCGTGCATCATAAACAGATACAGGAAAGCATTTCCCTTTCATGGAAGCTTTTGTCAAGAAAATACGTTAAATATTTTTCTCTCTATAACCACACTGAGTTACATAAATTATGAAGTTTGTCATTTCTTGGTTAGTTAAAATATTATCATTTCCCTGCCTTTTCCCATGGTATTCGAGGTTGGCGTTGGGGTTAGTTAAAATATGTTTTTTTTTTCTAAATTCTAATTAAAATACTGGAATATTAGAATTATTCCTCGTAGATGCAGTTTCCTCGTAGACACACTTTTAGAAATCATTCACTTGTGTTCCTGTTATATACACTTTTTAAAATTCTGAACCGTTATTCTTCTTAAATATACTTTTAGGTACAGTTGTGCACTAAATAATTAGAATTATGTTGATGATGAATGATGAATTGAAAGCATAATCAATCTTATGCCAATAGATATACGAAACAAAAAAATTGTACAAGACGTTCGTATCCATTCATAGGAGGCTAACCCCTACATAGTTGGAAAAATGCAAAAAAATATGATGATGGAAAAAAAGAACCTAATTATGGGTTAAGCTAGCCTTTGTACATAAGTTTTCATTTTGTATTTTAAATGTTTATTTTGAGTTCAATAAAGAATATGAACAATAAGCAAAACTCATTAACAAATCTGTGGGTCAAAACACGAACATTATAAACATTTTTATTTGCTTTTATTCAGCTGTTAACATAAAATCTATCAACAGAAAAAAACAATAAACTTGTTCTTTATCTATTCAGTGAGATTTTCAGCCGATTTACCACCGAGTCTTGAAAACATTACGCTACTGCCAAGTTTGATTTCCTTGCAACCTTTTAATCGGAATTTCTCTATAATTATGTCGTCGAGCTTTTTCCAGCTGTAATAGCATCAGCAATTTTCTACTTGTACACATGTTTGCTAATTTTAATTCGCGGTTAGATGTTAGATGTCCTCAGGTAATACACACTCATAAACGCCATAATTAGGTATAAGAAAAAACAACGTAATTTAGCCAATCTATACATAAAATCCATAGCCTTAGTAATGGAATAAAAGTACATACAGGTAAATGTCAACAAAACAATAAAGCTGCAGTAATGCTTACTTCACCTTCTTCAGTAAAGAAAACCTGACATGAAGTTAGCATATTGTAGCCTTTCTAACATTCTTAGGCAAGACTCTTATCAATTTCCAAATACCAATAATAAACATAGGTTCAACTCGATTTCCCAACATCCAAATAGACAGCTCGACGTAAAGATTGTATGCCACAGAAATTATATACAAAAGGCCTCATATTAATCTTACTTTCAGCATAAAATTACTAATCTAGGTTATCGATGTCACACATGCATTCAAATTATACTTTCTAATGCAAAATCACACTTATTTTACAAAAAAAAATCACTAACCTTCGCTTTTTGATGTGATTGACGAAAAAGGTGGGAAAACCCAAAAATTAAAATTCAACAAAAAAAAGTCCTTTTTTATAAAATTTCAAAATCACTCGCGATTTTCGGGACGCTCTTGGTCGTACGAGTGACTAGCGCGGTGACTGGTAGGCAACTGAGGCGGTCAGGCTGTTGTTGCGAGCTTGCGCGTACGCAACGGCCGGTTAAACCTCGCGATGAATGAAGCCTAGTTTACAAGAAGTAGGTGGAGAGCACACTGGATTTTGAAGAACTAGCTCGCTACATATTACACGTGTATTATTATATTATCATTGCATCACTATTGCAAATGAGTCCCATTAGGTATGCTTAGCCCTATTAGCTGTGAAATAAATTGTTACTGAATGAAAAAAAGAAAAATAAATTTGCAATTCTTATAGAAATATTGCCCTCACAGGATTATTTTCCTTTATAAAAAGGCCTTAATCCATGCAAACATTTTACTTCGTCGTACTCACAAAAACTTTAATATATAAATCTACATTTCTATCAAATTAAACAAACATTACTCAACAACTCTTACTAAATCAATGCCTACAATTTTCTTTTAACGAATGCCTAGAATTTTATTTTCATACAATTGTCAAAACACAAATAAATCTAAATTTGAAATCGACTTGCTTTTAAAACATAAACAATAAGAAATCACCCAATAACATCCCCTCTGAATTTTATATTGTCTAAAATAAAAATCAACCTGTATTTAACTTGGACATATTTTCCTAGAACATCCCATATTTAACTTCAACACTGAACACATAATTAATACAAAAATAAAACCCATACTAGTATTCCCTACCTATCATTACATTCTACATACATAAAACTCCCCCTTAAATATAAATTTCAATTATCAATCAAAACAACCTTAATAATATAACTAATACCTAAATTTCAAATAAATTCCAAAACATTATCTCTACAAGATATAACACCTATTATAATTATTCCACTAAATTCACTTCATTAAAGTTCACATCAAACTCATTGATCACTCACAATATGCTTTCTTAAACGTAACGTTTTTATTTTTCCCTTTTTAGTTTTACCTACCTAATTGCAAGTTGTTTATTAAGGTCCCTATAACTCCAGAAAAGATTACCCGAATAACATGAAACTTGAACATAACCGGTGAAATGAGATCAGCGTACCCCTTTAGAGCGTACTGGCGTGATATTATGTTATGAAATGGTATAAACAACAAACAGACATGCGATTGCAGCAATCCCGAGAGTTTTGCCGTTATTTATTGAAGAGTTCTGTTGTGTATCTCCGAAGTTCTTCAACAGACCTTCACCAAATTAAAATTGGTTTCACATGTTTTCACCAATTTCAAAACATACTCTTTCAAACAAAAAAAGAATTTTTAAAATCGGTTTACAATTGACGGAGATATCGGTGAACTTAAACAAAAAAAAAAAAACATAAAGTCGAACATAGAACCTCCTCCTTTTTGGAAAGTCGGTTAAAAACTTAGTTCTGTCTAATCCTTTTGTCAAAATATCTGCAATATTAGAATTGGTTGGACAATAGAAAATTTCAATTAAATTTTGATCTATCTTTTCTTTAATAAAATTATATTTCACATCAATATGTTTGCTTCTCCGATTTAAAATTCCGTTTTAAATTAAAACAATAGCAGACTGATTATCAACAAATAATTGAGTTTTCGGTGTATGCCCTGTAATCTCCTTAATTAGACTTTGAATATAAAGTAAATCTTTAATACATTCTGCGGCAGAGATGTACTCTGCTTCCGTACTTGAGAGAGCGGTGACGGACTGTTTACGCGAGCACCAATGTATAGAACCACCACTGTACAAAACTACAAAGCCAGTCGTACTTTTCCTAGTATCAGGATCACCAGCAAAGTCTGCATCACAATACGCTGTCAAAACTAAACTATTACCACGCAAATATTCAATGGATCTAATTTCAGTTGTTCAAATCCCAATTTCTTTAAATATTCAGTTAGTCGCTTATTCCACATGAGCGGTGCCTTCTTAAGAGCATAGAGACTCATCTTAAATTTACAAACTTTATTTTCACCATACGCATATCCTAATGGAATTTCTATAAAAATGTCCTCATTTAACTCTCTATACAAAAATGCTGTCTTTACATCAAACTGTTTTAATTTTAGAGCTTTCTTTGCAGCAATCGAAAGCAATAATCTTACACTAGTAGTATTCACCACTGGACTATAAGTCTCTTTGTAATCTATATTATATTTTTGTAAAAATCCTCTAGCAACAACAGTCGTGCTTTGTATCTTCCTTCCGGCTTCACAGTAAAAATTCATTAACTGATTATTAATCTTCTATTTCCAGCTTCTATTTTATCAACTACTTCCCAAGTTTTATTTTTCTCCAAAGAATCCATCTCTTCTTTAATAGCTTTCTCCCATAAACTTCTCTCATCACTCTTCAACACCTCGCTGTAAGTTAAAAATGACGTTTCTAAATCATAATCTTTCAACCTTATCGGTAATCTTCTATCTCTTTTTGGCAAAATCCTTTTACCACTAATTTCTTCAACTCACATTCACTATCAACTCATTTCCATCCACCGTCAATCAACTATTATCTTCAATTTCATTTCCATTATTCACTTCTTGACTACTATCTTCCAAATTAACTTCTCTTCTACTATTATTATCTACTAATTCTTCAGCAATACTATCTTTAAAAACATCAATTCCCTCATTTTCTATCACTTCATTTCGTTCTTCTTCTAAAATATTTTCTATGACATCATTTCGCTCTTCTTCTATGACATCATTTCGTTCTTCTTCCAAAATAAAAAACTCCTCTCCCTCCGTTGCTTCGAAATCTGTCTTCTTCTTCTGATTTTCTCTATAAAAACTTCCCCTCTCAACTTGAAAACTATTATCAGCTGTAATGACATTTCTTTTCTCATTTTTTTCTTCCACCTCCTCTTCTTCTTTAAATAATTTACATAAATCTGTAACTTTAGCACTCTTATTACATTGCTTTAAAAATTCCAAAACATCCTTCTCATTATTATTAAAAGTCACATCTCTTGAATAAAATACCTTCAAACCCACCGGATCCCAAATCTCATACCCATTGTTCGTAAATCCTACTAGCTAACCCTTATTACATCTGGAATCTAATTTATTTAGTTTTGTATTTATTTTGTAATAAGCCAAAGAACCGAAGATATGTTTTAAATTTGGAATTTTATTAAACCACATTTCTGATGGCGTTCTCTCGTTAATTCTATTGGAACACCTATTGGTTATGTTGCTGTTAACACCGCTTTGCCCCATAACTCTCTCGGCAAGTTCATGTCGAACAGAAGAGCACGAGTTCGCTCCATAATTGTTCGATTTAATCGTTCTGCCTTCCCATTATGTTGTGGAGTATACGGTATTGTATAATCTATTGAAATTCCTTTATTTACCCAGTATTTTTTGAAATTATTTGGTGTATATTCACCACCATTATCACATCTGAATGTTTTAAGTTTTATTTTAAAATAAATATAAAAAAGATAAATTAATGTAATTAGTTATTTTCGAAAAAGCTTCACTCTTAGTTCTGATAACATAAATTTTAGCAAAATGAGTATAATCGTCTAGAAAAGTGATAGAATATTTAAAACCATCATACGTGTCTGAACCTATTGGACCACAAATGTCACTATGAACTATTTCTAATGGCCTAGTAGCTCTATACCTTTCGGTATTAAATGGTCTCCTGCAAAGTTTTGCACGTGTGCAGACTTCGCAGGTGTCAAATTTGTTGTCACTATGTTTTGAATCTATACCTTAAACTATTTTTTGATTCAAAGTCTCAAAAAATAGTTAGAAGAGATATATAGAAGTATGTGCCAAAGCTCGATGCCAAAAGTTACTAATAGAAGATTATAAAGTTTACTGACTTTGTATTTGATCGAGTCGCTGAAAGCTCTACATAATACAGTCCGTCATTCCTTAACTCACCAGTCAGTAAGCATGTACCAGCTCTTTCATATACTTTACATTTGTTTTTTATAAATTTGTGCTCGCGCTTGACCACTATCTCACCTGATGGTAAGCGATGATGTGGTCGACGGTGAAGCACGCTTGCCTAGAAGTAACCTATTCACTCTTGAGTTAAAGACCCCTAGATTGTAGCTATCGGGAAACAGACTCCGGCAGGGAATTCCACTCCTTAGCTGTACGCATAATGAAAGTATTTCCAAAACGTTTAGTGCGTATGGGTGGGATGTCTACCATGTAGCGATGGCGTATTGCCGTACGTCTTGTTGTCCGATGATGAAACGGGCTTGGTGGAATTAGATCATGCAATGCCATCGCACACTCCCCGAAATGCAACCGATAAAAAACCGACAAGCTGGCAATTTGGCGACGATTTTCAAGGCTCTGGAGCTTTGTCTTAACCAGTGCCTCATCGCCGATGAGCCTTTTGGCCCGCTTTTCGATCGACTCTAGTGCATCAAGCTGGTATTTTGCGGATCCGTCCCAGAGATGAGAACAGTACTCCATGCATGATCGAACTTGCGCTTGATACAAGCTGAGCAGCTGTTCTGGCGTGAAGTACCTTCTAACCTTTGCAAGGATCCCCAGCTTTTTGGCAGCCAGCTGAGCCTTTGCCTTAATGTATGGGCCAAAATTGAGAGTCGATGTCAAGCATTCGGCACTTTGCCAGCCTCATACGAAAGGTGGAATAGGCGTGTCAAGATCGGAGACAGTTCAGGCGCACAGGTTCTAAGAACAATTGCTGGAATGCCATCAGGCCGATAGCCTTGTTCCCGTCGAGGTGGCTCAGCACCCTACGTACGTCCTTTTAGTGGATACGAATGTCCGAAATACTCGTCTCGCCCTTCGCAACACCAGCTTGCAGGACTTGGCAGCCCTGTTGAAGGCCTTCTTCTTCCGAGCCACGTCACTCGCCTTGCGTGATCGAGCTCCGACCCAAGCCAGGTACGCCTCATGTTTAAGCGCGTCGGCGCGCCTACATTCGGCGCCAAACCATGGCCGGTCAACGCTGGGCATTGTTACGTCAGAGAACGGAATGTAGTACTCCATTCTCTGACGCAACACATCGGTCACGGCGTCTGCGCACGACGATGGATCAGTCGAAGAAAAGCAAGTAGGCTGCCAAGGATAGCATGCGAAGAAAGATCGAATACCATCCCAATCTGCTGACTTGTACCGCCAAACCCGCCGGGTGCCTCTTGGGCTGGGATCGGGCGGGGAATAGACGGACACAGACTTCACCAGACAGTGGTCGGAACTACCCAAAGGTAAAGCTATCGACACAGAGTATCTGTCCGGATCTGTTGTCAGCAGAAGGTCCAAGCAATTCGCTGTGTGCGAATCAACATCCGGTACCCTCGTTGCCCCCTGGACCAGCTAGGTGAGGTTTAGCGCAAGCGCAAGCTTACGCATCTTCCGTCCAGCATGGTCAGTGCACTGGTATGGGAAGAGCCACTCCTGGTGGTGGGCACAAAAAATGACGTTAGCCTATATAGTTTTGTAAGACTATGGGTACCTATACATACCTTCATAAGTGTAAATTTGAATATGGTTTTAATTTTTTTATTTTTTTATCTTGTAATGCTATTTTTGTATATGGGTGTTTTGCCTGAAATAAACGATTATTATTATTATTATATTAAAGTCCCCCAGTAACACTAATTGGGCGGCAGGGTACCGCTGCTGTGCCGCATCAGCCGCCGCACTGAGGTACTCTGTGAGCCTGGATGTCTCCTGATCTCCACTGTGCGAACAGTAGACAAAGGCGTAGATAACTTTATCCAAACCTGTGTCCACCAGTGCCTAGAGCGTTGAGAATCTGGAGTCCTCAATGTTACGGTGACGCCGAGAGCAAATGTCGTCACGGGCATACATACATACGCCCGCCCGTGGTCTAAAATTGTGATCCAGGGTGAACCCTAGGTAAGACAAGTACGACACGTCTGACGGATTCGCTATCTGCGTCTCCGTAAGGAAAAAGAGCGCTGGTTTCTCAGCCTCCAGATGGTAGTGGACTGCAGTCATATTTGAGTGCAGACCTCGAATATTAGTGAGGTGCACTTTGTGGGGGAGGGGGTGCAGCCGCTGTTTATCTCCAGTATTCCTTTTCCTTTTCATCATATAAAAGAGTGAATGGAGTAGAGGAGTAGGAAGTGAGACGAGATTTCACGCTGCTAACCTACAGATTGCACTGAAAGGACAGCAACATTGGGGCACTAGTCTGGTGACTGCGGGGACGTCCGAGCCCCCCCGGAATGTCCACCGGGCCCTCCCGTCTGGCACGATGCACGATGGTGCATTCCGGGATTTTTCGACGGTTGGCGACACACACGAAAGGCTGCCCTTTCGTGTGTGGCTGGCACACTACTTGGGCCCCCAACTACCAGCGGTCGGCCAGCGGCGCACCGTGCCTCGGATCCCGCTACCCTCCACGACTAGTCTCCCGATACATCCTTAACAGCGCGCGTCAGGCTGGTCAGCCTGCAGTGGAACAGCTATCTCGACCCAACTCCTCTAGTTGGCTACACCGAGCATCGTACCGGAACACGGCTAGGCCGCTTGGCGGTACGTCTTTGCCCGGTGGGTGGTCACAAGCCTTCGACCGAAACCTACCACCAGTTACACCAGTAGTGTCACCTGATTTGCACCACCCGGGGACTACGTGTAGGGAATCAAAAAAGGGGTACACACCTACGGACGTGGGTGACTCAGCCCACAAACATTCATTTCTGAAAAATAAAATTTTATAATTATTATCTGCAATTTTTGACATTGAAATTAGGTTCTTCTTCAATTTCGGGACTAGTAACACATCATTGAATGTAATTTTATGCGAACTGGTATTAGACCTGCATAACACCTTTTCTACAGTGTCAATAATATGTGTATTGCCGTCAGCTGTCGAGATTTTGTAATTGCACTTTTCTTTCAAATGTAAATATACTTCAGAATTAATGATATGGCTGCTGGCTCCGGAATCTAATATGAACTTAATAGTTTCCTCATCATCACTTTCTAATTGTGTAAAATTACTTACCGAAAATTGTGGTTTTTCTAAACAAAATTATGAATAATGTGTGTTTGACTTACAAAATACACAATTATATTTTTCTTTACAATCAGTATTTTTATGCCCATTATTCAGACATTTGAAGCATGTTATAAATCTAATGTTCTTCAAGCTCTTGAACCCTTTATCTTCTTCATTTCTGCAGAATTTTGCAATGTTAAATGTTTTGAATGTTCTTTCTTTCCACACGAAAACAAACTTTTATTGCTAAAAATGTATCACAATTTTCTGTATTTTCTAAAAAAAAAATATCCCTTTCTTTCATTTTTAGTTCTTATTGTTTTCTTGAAATTAGATTTATAAAAGTTTTATCCTCTTTAGCAGTAGACTCCCATGCTGTCCTAAAACTCGATAATTCCTGAGGTAGAATACATAAAATCTTCGACACAATCTCTGTATCAGTTAGATTCATTCCAGTACTTTTGATTGAGGTAATGATGTTTATGAGGTCTCCAATATCCTCTAGTAAATCTATTTTCTCAAATTTATAATTGTAAAAATCTTGAAGTAAATGACATCTCTGCGTTTGAATTTGTCCCAAAAATATCTTATCCAATGTGTCTAAAATTTCTTTTGCAGTCTTACAGTCAATGATACGTCCAACATATTTGGAATCCACAGAATTAATTATTGTAAATCGGGTTTTTGCATCTTTACTAATAAATTATTCCTTTATTTTATGTTCATCATTTAAACCTTGTATAACTGAATTTAGTCCTTTCGATAATAGTAATAACAGTAATTTCTTATTCCAAATAATGTAGTTCGAATTTTTATCTAATTTTGACAGTTCCTCTGTCATGTTTCTTTTAAATTATTTCCAGTAAATAAAATTATAAAACGATCACCATATGGTTTCCAGGGTAGAGGTATCTTATCTTCAGCTCATCTTCATTCAATCCTGGAGAGCAAGGGGCCATGACCTCTTGTGGAAATTTTGCCCTCACAGGAGTAGATATTTATTTGGGATCCTTTATAAAAAAAGCCCTTAATCCATGTACACATTTTATTTCGTCGTACTCACAAAAACTTTAATATATAAATCTACATTTCTATCAAATTAAACAAACATTACTTAACAACTCTTACTAAACCAATACCTAGAATTTTCTTTTCATACAATTGTCAAAACACAAATAAATCTAAATTTGAAATCGACTTGCTTTTAAAACATAAACAATAAGTATAGACAATTAAAAATCACCCAATAACAGCAATCGGATCAAGTGCTACTTTTAAATAGATTGCATACTGTTTAATAAGTATAAAAATAAGTACATTTAATTAAATGATAAATTTGTAGCAGGATCGACAAAACAGCCAAAAATTAGCACAAAATTAAAAATAATTAAGAAGTTTTGCGAATTAAAGATAGGAAGACGATTTAATCTTCGGTATGCTTGGTGCGTCACACTTCCCACGTCACACGCGGGTTTTGAACTTGTTATTTCTAAAATCATTTTTGATAAATAATTTATTATAATAAAATAATGTTTTAAAATTGCAAATGAACAACTTTTATTAATTATTTTTCTAATTAAACTTAGGTAGTTTTTTTTAAAACATAATTACTTCGTTACTCTTAATTCCCACATTAATTATAAAAAAAAATGAATGAAAAACAATGGTTAATGTGTAGAGGTGGGCTTATTAGGCATACCGAGGGTTAAAACGCACAGCTGGACATCAATGAAGAAGGGCAGTTTGAGATAAAACTCAGAAGAAAATGTAAGAGGAGGACTGTACCAAGAGGTAAGCTTAACTCCGGGACATTCTACATCGACACTGGAATAACATTATTTTAATCTTTGTACGCAACTTATTACTACAGAATTAATGTTGTTATTATGATTATGTAAATTATAAATAAAAATAGAATAGGTACCTGTTGTTACATCATTCTATGGCGCAGATGTCTGTGAAGAGAAATTAACATAAAAAATAAATATTAAAAGGTTTCCTCCTTGTTAGATTATGAAACTTATATCACTTGACATCTTCTGCATGACTTGACGTTAAAAAAACTCTACCTTATGTCATATTTCTAGTTGTCAAGGTCTTATAGCGAAAAGGTTGTGATATTTCCCGCGGTGTAATTAATAAATTCGCGCGCCGCCGCTAGCTTTGATCTGAGCTAGATTAGGATAAGAGTGCTTTTTATCCAAGGATGTGTGAAATAGTGCGAGTAAATGTTAGAGTTTCTATACCAAAACTGAAGATGAAGCTGCATGAAATCTCCATAGACAAAACGAATAAAACGTATTGTCACTTCTTGTCAAATATTTTCCTTGTAAAAATGTCTCATTAAATAATTATACACATTCATTGAGATAATATGTACTACGTACTAGAGAAGCTACCCTTAGCAAAATACATGCTCCATTTTGTAAATTTTGACAAGAGTTTAAACTAAAAATTCGCTGCAGCGCTGAAACAACAATTAGTCGTCTTACAAAACAATATAAACATGCTGCGCTAGAGCGCTTCTAAGGTATAGTTTTCTCGCGACCAAAAAGACAGAAGCGCCGTGATTTTCATGGCGCTTACGCGTTTCGTTCAACCTTGTCATTCATATAGACTAAATGGCTGATTCACTACAGAAGTGACATAGCATTATACCTAACAAGCTTCATTAGAATTCACACTTTTTCAAAATTTATTATTAGTTGAAATAACCGAATGTTAAATTATATGATACTTTTGTATTTCTTTATTTAATAGATAATCAAATGCGCTTACAATAAGTTAAAAACATATCAAATCGGAATAGGGAATTTTAAAATTAGCTTGAAACACGAATCTATTTTTAATATTTATTATGTTAATTTAGTTACCCCTAAACAATATAAGTTTAGTTAACTTTTGACGCTTCGATAAATAATTATTAGTCTAATTAATTTTAGCTTCGTACTTCAAGCGAATTGTGGTGTATTCGTTTATGATGGGCCGTATCAAATGTGTTAAGTGCTTGATTGATCAAAAGATTGTTGAAGCAAATATGTAAATTTTTCCTTGTGAATAAAATATTCCAAAGTATTAACAGTATTATAACTGAAATGATATTAAGTAGAGAGACTGATTCAGAAAACGCCTGCCCGCTTTTGTGGTATATTTATCCTCTTTGCGAAAATGCAACGAACACACATAAGTATGATTGGATGGTAACCAGGTATCTTCACTGCGGTTAATTTGGATAAATTTTATCCATTTTTCCCTATCTTTACGGCCCAAACGTGGAAACCTTAAATAAACAAAATGTAACAAATTATGTCTTACATTATGTAATAATTATTTTTCATCTTTTTTCATTGAATAACCACAGTCAGTTCTTTTCTAAATATATGTTTTATTATTATTTTCCGCTTTAAAACATTGAGGTAATAATGTACTACGCACTAGAGAAGCCACCACCCATCACTACTGTGTTCTGTTCAGTTGCGCTCTTCTAGCCGCAATTCACTTATTTGATTGCTAGATCTTGAACGCTTAAGTCATTTTATGTTTTTAAACGAAACAACTTTCAAACGCATTCAATATGCCGGTCGTGTGTTATAACATTTTGCACTAATAATTCAACCAATACGGCGAAGATCAAAGGAATAACTTTTCATAGTTGGCTAACTAGATAATTATTTTAAAATTTAATTTTAACAAAATATTTGCTGGACGCCATGTTATGTCAATTTTCATATAGACTAAAAATTCAGATGTGACAATTTGTATAACAAGTGTAGGTAAAATTAGCTGATGTTTCTTTTTAAAGCGGAAAATAATAAGAACATATCTTTAGAAAAGAACTGACTGTGGTTATTCAATGAAAAAACATAAAAGATGAAAAATAATTATTACATAATGTAAGACATAATTTGTTACATTTTGTTTATTTAAGGTTTCTACGTTTGGACCGTAAAGATAGGGAAAAATGGATAAAATTTATCGAAATTACCCGCAGTGAAGATACCAGCAGCCTAATTGTGTAAGTGAATTCAGCAAAGGAAACAATCTGTTTCTTTCCCAAAAACGACTTTTCGTATTTCAAAAAGTAGTTTTTGGGAAAGAAACAGATTGTTTCCTTTGCCGAATATACTTACACAATTAGGCTGCTGGTTACCATCCAATCATACTTATGTATGTTCGTTGCATTTTCGCGAAGAGGATAAATATACCACAAAAGCGGGCAGGCGTTTTCTGAATCAGTCTCTCTACTATTAATATCATTTCAGTTATATTACTGTTAATACTTTGGAATATTTTATTCACAAGGAAAAATTTACATATTTGCTACAATATTCTGTTGATCAACCAAGCACTTTAAATCACTTAACACATTTGATACGGGCCATCATAAACAAATACACAAGAATTCGCTTGAAGTACGAAGCTAAAATTATTCAGACTAATAATTATTTATCGAAGCGTCAAAAGTTAACTAAACTTATATTGTTTGGGGGTTACTAAATTAACATAATTAATATTAAAAATATACAAAAGATTCGTGTTTCAAGCGAATTGTAAAATTCCCTATTCCAATTTGATATGTTTTTAACTTATTGTAAGCGCATTTGATTATATATTAAATAAAGAAATACAAAAGCATCATAAACTTTAACAGTCGGTTATTTCAACTAATAATAAATTTTGAAAAAGTGTGAATTCTAATGAAGCTTGTTAGGTATAATGCTATGTCACTTCTGAAGTCAGTCAGCAATTTAGTCTATATGAATGACAAGGTTGAACGAAACGCGTAAGCGCCATGAAAATCACGGCGCTTCCGTCTTTTTGGTCGCGAGAAAACTACACCTTAGAAGCGCTCTAGCGCTACATGTTTATATTGTTTTGTTAGACGACTAATTATTGTTTCAGCGCTGCAGCGAATTTTTTAGTTTAAACTCTTGTCAAAATTGACAAAATGGAGCATGCATTTTGCTTAGGATAGCTTCTCTAGTACGTAGTACATATTATCTCAATGCTTTAAAAAGAAACATCAGCGAATTTTACCTACACTTGTTATACAAATTGTCACATCTTAATTTTTAGTCTAAATGAATATTGACACAACATGGCGTCCAGCAAATATTTTGTTAAAATTAAATTTTAAAATTATTAATCTAGTTAGTCACCTATGAAAAGTTATTCCTTTTTCTCTTCGCCGTATTGGTTGAATTATTAGTGCAATATCTTAAAACACACGACGGCATATTGAATGCGTTTGAACGTTTTTTCGTTTAAAAACATAAAATGACTTAAGCGCCCAAGATCTAGCAAGCAAATTAGTGAATTGCGGCCAGAAGACCGCAATTGAACGAAACACAGTAGTGATGGGTGGTGACTTCTCTTACACATTTAGATATTTAGCCCTGATTTTTTATTCAACTTTAACATGGTAGCAGAGCGCTGAGTTACTAGAGGCTAAATTCTATGGGTGGATAGCAAATAAAAGTAAGAAATTTTGAATTTTACATAAAAGTAAAACTATACCTACGACAAGTAAAATTTTCGATCGTCACCATGCAGTCTGTAGCTGGGGCAAAGATCGAAATAAACAAATTGGATGGTCAGAATTGGCAAAAGTGGAAATTCATGATTACTCGATTACTTAAAAGTTATCCAGGTACAATGGATGTTATAAAGGGTACAATTAAAAAGGAGTCAAACAATTTCGAAACATTAGACAACACTGCTCAATTAGTTCTTTCAGCAAATATGACTGAGGATATGCTGCACAAAGTGATGAGATTCAGCACTGCAAAGGATATGTGGGATGAACTTGCTAGACTATACGACGGAGCTACAGAAGATAAGAGCTATGACTTATGCATGAAGTTCTTTAGCTACCAAAAAGATCCAGAGCATGATATGACCACACATATATCTGCAGTAAAATCTTTGTTCTACGACCTAAATACAGAACTAGAAGGAAACGATTTACCAGTTATCCTTGTAATTTGCAAGATACTGGATACACTTCCAGAACAGTTTTTTGCATTTAAGTCAAGTTGGTTTTTGATGGCGAAACCAGGATAGAAACATTGAGAATCTGACGATACAGTTATGTGCCTATGAAAGAGCGCTAATAAATAAAGCAGAGTGTAGTACTAATGTAAAAGCTCTTGTAGTATAATCTGAGAAGAGCAAGAACAATTACTTTAAGAAAAAAGAATTAAAGTGCAAATATTGCGGACAGGTCGGTCACATTGTCAAGAAATGTCATAAATGGATTTCCGACGGAAGACCACCAAAGAATTTGACTAGTAGTGTGAATAACATGGATTTAACAGTTCTGTCAGTTGAAGATACAACTGAAGCAGATAAAAATAGTTGGTACGTATACAATGGCGCAACTAGTCATGTTACGAATAGGTCTGACTTATTTGAAAGCTTTGAATATTTTCAAAATAATCATACTGTCACGACAGCATCTGGACAGACAATCAATGCTATTGGTAAAGGAACTATCCGTCTCCATGCTGATGTAAATGGACGAGTTGAACCGCTTCTTTTAAAAGAAGTTTGGTATATTCCAGCATTACAAATAAATTTATTTTCAGTTCTTGCTGCACAAGACATACTATAAAATAGTACATTCGAATCTCGCACAGAATCATGTACATTGAAGGTAAACGGTAAAGAAATAGTGAACGGAAAGCGAAGAAAGCTCGGTGGGCTTTATTAACTTAATGTTAAAATTGCCACACCAAAGCAAGAAGTAAATCTTGTCACAAATTTTGACATAAAATTGGACTATAATCCAGAATTATGTGAAGGTTGTATCAATGGCAAAGCACACAAGTTGAAGTTCGGAACACGAGAACGAGCAACGAAGCCCGGAGAGCTTATTCATTCTTATGTTTGTGGGCCTTTTATGCACTCAATTTCCAAATTCCGATACTTTGTTCTTTTCAAAGATGACTTCTCTCGGTATCGTCATGTCTACTTCATGAAACAGAAAAGCGAAGTTCAAAGCAAACTTAAACAGTTTCTAGCTGAGATAAGAAAAGCTGGCTATGTTGTACAAGAGCTCCTAAGCGATAATGGAGGAGAATTCGATAGTGTGCAGGTCTGCAATACATTTCGACAGAATTGTATAAAACAGCGTTTTACTATGCCTTATACGCCAGAACAAAATGGATGCTCGGAACGAGATAATAGGACTATAGTAGAAACTGCTAGGGCTTTAATACATGCTCATGATGAAACACCACAAGGTCTTTGGGCGGAATTAAATAATACTTCTGTCTATAAACTAAATCGAAAGGGACCGACAACAGTTGAGGGAAAGTCACCTTTCAAATTATTTTATGGAAAGAAACCAGGCATCAAACACTTGAGGATAGTTGGATCGACGTGTTATACACATGTACCGAAACAAAAGCGAAATAAACTTTGTAAGAAAGCCGAAAAAGGTATACTTATCGGATACGATGGAGATGATGGCTATCGAATATGGTCTAAAGAAAATTATAGGCTTATCAGATCGAGAGACGTGATTTTTGATGAACGCCCTTTCATAGAAAAACCTATAGATCGGACAGCAGTTAAGGTACCTAAGGTAGACAAAAATAAGTTTGATATATCAGTACCCTCTATTGAGCCAGAGAAACAGCCTATCATACCAGAAGAAGATTCACAGATGGCACACGATCAAGAAACTATTGAATCAAATGTACCAATTGATCCAATTAATGACTCAGTTAATTTTGATACTGCCGAGTCTGACTCTGATGTCAATGACACTTCATTAATTGGAAGTATATTACCGCATTGTGATACAGATCTACAAAATAAGTTTAGAGATTACTTATTAAGAGAAGATGTTCAAACTCAAGAAGCATCTCAAGAAGATTTTCATTTTGATCAACGTCAAGAACAAGTTCCACATAGAATGACTTTAAGAGATCGTTCAACAATCAAACCACCTGATAGATTTGATGAATTTGTTCTTCATTGTGTTGAAAAGGTAAATAATCATGAAGAAGAACCAAAGACGTTCAAAGATGCTGATGGAGACAATTAATTTCCTTATAGAGAAGCAGTTGGAGCCCTTGCGTATCTAATGGTAGGCACAAGGCCTGATATAGCTTACGCTCTTAGTGTTGCATCTAGACACTTAGAAGCTCCTACAAAAAGAGACATCACAAAAGTGATAAGAATATTTCGTTAATTGAATGGTACTCGAGATTACTGCATTACGTACAAAAAAGGCATGCAGAAACAACTAGTCTGTTACAGCGACGCGAATCATGGTGGTGATCCTGATACTGGAAGGTCGACTTCAGGGCTCGTATGTGTTTACGGAGGTCCAATATCATGGAGAAGTCAAATACAGACATCAGTCGCGATTTCTAGCACAGAAGCCGAAATTGTAGCTACTAGTGAAGCTGCGAGAGAAATAATATGGCTAAAACGACTCATTGAAAACATAGAGCAATTGTCGTTGACTCCTGTTCTCCATGTGGATAACGAGTCTGCCATCAAGCTTGCACTGAATCCGCCATATGAGTTCCACAACAGAACCAAGCATATCAAACTTCGACATTTCTTTGTCTGGTGTGACAAACGAGAAAAAAAATCCTGTTTGTCACACTGGTGTGATAATCTGGTGTGACTACGAGTCAGCAACGAGTGCGTTACCGTACTTCGGGTTACAGATCTCGGTTACAAGTGACAGTCCCGGAACGTGAGGCCTGCCTGTTTAGACCTAAGACGGGCCGTTTAGGGCTAATATTTACCATCGTGGAGTGCCCAGTGTGCCCTGTCACCTGTACGTGTGAAGACCGAATGGTGTTACCGTAGCGGAATTTTAGGCCAAACATAACATTTTTATTTTTGTTGTTGTCTTCGCCACTCTAAGTAGAAAAAGATTAGTTATTTTTTTATTGGGATAATCCCACCGCACTATTTCCAAACCACTGCAACTCCTGAAAGCCAGAACCAACCTCATCAGTGACGACCACCAGAAAAGCGCCGAGGCAAAGAAGCTCGGCGAAGTTCCGCAGAATGAATTTAACTGTCTTGGATCCCGCAATGAAAATAATTAGAAAAGAACATCGTAGGAGTAGGAATAGCAAATAATACATAAATAAATGAAATTAGTTAGATTTACAATTTTACATAATGTAGGTATGATTATTTTTATGTTAAACAATAACTTAGTTTTGCGAATATACCTCAATTCATTTTTAAATCCGGGGACAGTAAAGACACAAATAATTATAAACGAGTATCCGTGTTTGCCGATTTGCAGAAAGGTATTTGAAAAGATAATGCTAAATCAAATGCTATTTCATTTTAATACGAATAACATCCTACACCAAACAAATCTCCAAAAAAACGCCCACGACATGCAAGTGATCAATGTCAAATTTCTTTACAGATGTGTTGCGTCGGGGAATGGAGTACTATATTCCATTCTCTGACGTAGCAATGTCTCGCGTCGACAGACCATGGTATGGAGCCGAGTGTAACCGCGCCGACGCGATTAAACACAAGGCTTATCAGGCATGGGTCGACGCTCGAACACGCAAGGCTAATGTCGTGAATCAGAAGAAGAGAGCCTTCAACAGGGCTGCCAAGTCCTGCAAAAAGGTGATGCGAAGAGCACGGTTTAACCACATTAGCAGAATTGGGCATAAACTAGCTGCATACCCAGCGGGTAGCAAAGCGTTTTGGTCCCTGGCTAAGTCGGTCGAATCAAACTTCTGTCGCCTCTCACTACCACCACTGCTGAAACCTGATGGGTCATTGGCCCACTCCGCTGAGGAGAAGGCAAACTTATTTGCCAGCCTTTTTGCGGAATCTTCGCATCTGAATTCTGATGGCGCGCAGCCTCCTCCTTCTCCTGATGGATGTGTGACGTTTATGTCGGATATTCACATTCATCAAAAGGACGTGCGTAGGGTGCTGCGTAGCCTTGATGTGAACAAAGCGAGTGGCCCCGACGGGATACCAGCAATTGTGCTTAAAACCTGTGCGCCTGAATTGTCTCCGATCTTGACTCGCCTGTATCGCCTTTCGTTAGAGACTGGAAAAGTACCGAAGGCTTGGAAGCAAGCCAACGTACAGCCTGTGCCCAAGTAGGGCAGTCGAGCTGAACCGGCAAACTACAGACCCATCTCAGTAACGTCCATCCTCTGTAAAAGTATGGAACGTGTGCTTAACGGAAAGCGCCTGGCATACCTAGAAGCGAACGACATTCTCAGTGACCGCCAATACGGCTTCCGCCGAAATCGGTCCACTGGGGATCTTCTAGCGTATGCCATTCACATCTAGAGTGAGGCCATCGAGAAACACGGGGAAGCGCTAGCCGTCTCCCTCGACATCTCGAAGGCTTTCGACAGGGTCTGGCACGAAAGCCTCATTGGTAAGCTTCCCACCTTCGGACTGCCTAGTGGTCTCTGTAATTGGATTGCGGACTTCCTGAGGGATCGATCCATCCGAGTGGTTATCGATGGCTGCTCGTCCGGTCAGTTAGATATCAACGCCGGAGTCCCTCAGGGTTCAGTGCTCTCGGCAACATTATTCTTGCTGCACATTAATGATCTGCTAAAACCCGGCACCTTTGGGTACGCAGATGACAGCACTGTTGCTGAGAGATACGTGGGACACTCAGAAAGTTTTGCGAAACTAAAAAAAATTGTTCTATACGTACATATATTTTTATTAAATCTTTTCAAAGTACTTTCCACCAGCCTCTATACAAAGATTCATGCGCCTAAACCAGTTTTCAAAACACTTTTTCCAGTCCGCCGCAGACACCTCGTTTACAGCCTGCTCGAACGCAGCCAGCGCATCTTCCGGCGACGAAAATTGTATCCCTTTGAGCTGATTTTTTATTTTTGGGAATAAAAAGAAGTCACACGGTGCTAGATCAGGGCTGTAAGGAGGGTGACCCAGGAGTTTGACTGGCGTGCTGTCCAGGAAGTCCCTCGTTTTGAGTGCGGTGTGCGCAGGTGCATTGTCGTGGTGGAGCAGTAGCCCGCGGAGCCCTGTGTTTGGTCGCTTGTTGCTTATAACAGAGAAAACTTCTGGCAAACATTTGGTAGTATACCATTCGGCATTAATGCTTCTTTGATCCCGTAAGGGAATTGATACCAAGTGGCCAGTCAAATTAAAAAAGCTAGCGATCAAAATCTTACCCCCGCTTCTAGATCGCTTCACTTTGGTAGGCGTTGGCTCATTTTGAAACACCCAAACAGTCGACTGGCGCTTGGTTTCTGGGTCGTATTGATAAATCCAGGACTCATCACCTGTAACGATGTCGTAAACACGCCGAGACGAGCCTGCTTCAAATTTGTTAAGCATATCACGGCACCATTCCACCCGGGCCTGCTTCTGAGCATCGGTGAGGTTGTGCGGCACCCAGCGTGATACTATCCTCCTCACGCGAAGATGGCTGTGTAGAATCTCGTGAACGCTTCCCGATCCAATCTTCAATATGTGTTGAATCTCCTGATATGTAATTCGCCTATTGTCTTGGATTAAATTTTTCACTGCTAGCACGTTTTCTTCGGTAACAGCCGTCAAAGGGCGACCGCTTCTTTCGTCATCCCCCAAAGTTGGTCGACCGCGCTTGAATTCGTTATACCAACGATACACGGTTGCCTTGGAAGGGCCTTCATCCATGAATGCCATTTGAAGTCTATCGTACGATTCATCCGGTTTCAGGCGACACTTGAAATCGTATAAAATCATAGCTCTAAAATGTTCCCGGCGCAGATCCATATTTCAGTGAGACACAATACTTTGAATTAACTCGCAAAAAATGTGGAGGGAAATTTTGAAATTGGAACTTACTTATTTTTACTTATAAATAATCATATTTTCGAAAAACATTATAACTGGCCAGTCTCCCATATATAAAAACTTTTTTTCGCAATACTTTCTGAGGGGCCTGGTACGTGTCCGACGCACGAACTACTGGGCCTCAGATTCGGTCTCTCCGGGAGGTCATGGTCGAACGCTTGAATCTGTCCTTGAAGGCGGTCTCCGAATGGGGTGATGCCAATCTGGTCAGTTTCAATGCTACTAAGACCCAGGCGTGTCTTTTTTCCGCTAAGAAGAGCCAATTCCACCCGGCTCCATCTTTCCGTGGTGTAACCGTGCCGTTATCGGACCATCTCGAACTTCTTGGTGTTACGTTGACATCAACCCTTAATTTTGGTCCATTCATAGAGGCGAAAGCTCAGTTGGCTGCAAAAAAGTTGGGGATTCTTGCAAAGGTGAGACGGTACTTCACACCTGAACAGCTGCTTAACTTGTATAAAGCGCAAGTTCGATCGTGCATGGAGTACTGCTCTCACCTCTGGGATGGATCTGCCAAATACCAGCTTGATGCACTTGAGTCGATTGACAGACGGGCCAAGAGGCTTATTGGCAATGATGCACTGGTCGCGTCAAAGCTCCAGAGCCTCGAACATCGACGCCGAGTTGCCAGCCTGTCGGTCTTTTATCGGTTACATTTCGGAGAGTGTGCGACGGAACTGCACAATTTGATTCCGCCTAGCCCTTTCCATCATCGGACTACAAGACGTACGGCCATGCGCCATCGGTACATGGTGGACATCCCACCCATACGCACAAAGCGTTTTGCTAATACTTTCATTGTGCGCACAGCTAAGGAGTGGAATTCCCTTCCGGAGTCTTTGTTTCCTGATAGCTACAACCTTGGGGTCTTTAAGTCAAGAGTGAATAGGTTTCTTCTAGGCAAGCGTGCTTCACCGTAGGCCACATCATCGCTTACCATCAGGCGAGGTAGTGGTCAAACGCGAGCCTAACGATAATAAAAAAAAAAAATATCCTAGTGATCAAAGATTGGTAAGAGCGACTTTTAAGCTGCAGCTTTCACGGAAGAATAGAAAAAGCTGCGGAAATAATGCTAAAAGTACTTTGAAAAATGAGGAAGAATACAAACATATAAGGCAGCACTAAAAGAGAGTTTAGAACACACGACTTCGAATCTAAATTGTACAGTGCAAGAACTTAACGTACCATTGTTTCTGCAATTGACAATGGTCTCAAAAAAGCTCATAACCCTGCAAAACACAAAAGCATTTTTTTATAGTACTAAGAAATTAATGTCTAGACGGCAAAACCTCAAATTTTTTTTACCAAAAACACGAAGCATGAAAAACGAGCTTAAAGCTCTCTACAAACTTACCAGCAAATATATCCACTAACAACACCCATCGTAAGAAAACCATTGAAACACATGTATTATAGTCTGGCAGCTTAAAGAGTAGCTCTCTTTAAGCTGCCAGACTGCCAGACACAAAGAATAATAAAAAAAAAAAACAACTTACAATAGAAACGAAATACTTTAAGTCGTAACTAATGTTTACAGAAATTTATACAGGTGTGAAAACAATGAGCGGCTGGCTCATTGTTTTCACACCTGTATAAATCTGTGCTATACCGGGAGACACATCTTCAGATATACTAGATATTGATGAAATTGAAGTAATGATAAATGATTTTATTTCTGTAAGTTGGTTTGTACAAACACTTTTACATGTCTAACATAATTTTTTTTTAACTAGATGAGGTCAGCGTTTCCTATCTGACTACTCTGAGAAGAAAGGCCGAAACAAACTCAGAGGTCACAGTCTCTTTTAAAGTCCTGACAAAATCTTGGTTAGATCATGTGAAGACCATGTAGACTGATGACTGAAATGGTCTTTTGAGTAAAGAATCAGCCAGATTGAGTGGACCTGTCCAGTCAGTGCACGCATTTGTCAATAACCAAGCAGCTCACCTCAGAATTTAAGGAGATCAACGCTTCGACGAACAATACCAAAGAAAGGACATTCGGGTAGGCCGCATAAACTACTCAAACTGCCAGACCATGATTAAAAACTAAGATAAATTAAAATTAAACAAAATAATGATCCACATAGTCTTCACATTCACAATAATTAAAATAAAATAATATAATACTTTCAAAAGTAAATATTCTTGTCATTGCATTAAAACAAATAGTTTTTTTTTTTATAAAAATTAACAAAATTCATGGAGAAAAAATATTAAAAAAAAACTAAATTAATTGGAGCAGCTCACTCGCAAGCCGTTTTATCCTCAAATCTTTAATGCTATAAAACGCTTTTTGGCACAACTTACATTTAATGAATCAATTGAATTTGTTAAGACTTAGATTTTGTACGTGCCTTGGAAGCTTAATATAAAAGCGTACACATTGACATCTAAACGAGCCACCTATTTTCTTGAGGCTTGTTGTAGGAACTACAAATTTGTGTTTGTTCCTAGTATTTATATTATGGATATCACTGTATTTTTTAAACAATTTTATATTTTTATGGGCATATAAAAGATTTTCATAAATATACTGAGAAGGCACAGTCATTACATTAATATCCTTAAATTTCTCTCTGAGAGAGTGTCTCGGGCTTAATTTATAAATTGATCGAACAGCTCTTTTCTGCAGAACAAAGATAGTCTGGATGTCGGCGGCATTTCCCCACAACAGAATACCGTACGACATTACACTATGAAAATAGCTAAAGTATACTATTACTAAACGAGCTGTCTCTATGTCAGTTAAATTACGAATTTTTCCTACAGCATATGCTGCGGAGCTTAGCTTTTTTGACAATTTATCTGTATGTGGGCCCCACTGAAGCTTAGTATCCAAAGTTAAACCTAAGAATACTGTGCTATTTTCAGGATTCAATTCTTCGCCCTTTATCAGTTTTCACCTGCCTAACGTGAAGTAGGGTAAACCTAATGCATTTGATTTTTTTTCATTAAGAAGTAAATTGTTAACATTGAACCAGTGAACTACTTATGAGATCGCGCTATTTATACCGTCAGTAACCAGCTGCTGACGTTTAAGTTTAAACAAAAGTGAAGTATCATCCTCAAACAACACTATATCATGGTTATCCTTTATAAGGTAAGGCAAATCATTAATATAAATAAGAAAGAAGAAAGGACCAAGAATTGAGCCCTGCGGGACTCCAATTGTTACTATAGATCCGGGCAATCTTTTTCCATTAACGTCAACGCTCTGAATCCTATTACTCAAGTAAGAAGTAAGAAGATCCAGAGCGCTGTTCCGGATCCCGTAGTGGCGGAGTTTCGTGATTAGGGTTTCATGAAGAACACAATCAAATGTTTTGGACAAATCACAAAAGATTCCCAAGGCATCGCACTTATCCTCTCATGCATTATAAATATGTCTACTATCTGTAGTTGAACGACCCCTTGTAAAACCGAACTTTTTGCTATGTTATAATTTATGTTGATTAAAAAATCTTTGCATTTGCTCTAAAATTAATTTCTCAAATATTTTACTAAAAGTAGGTAGTACTGAAATAGGTCTATAATTTGTAAGGTCTGATGTACTACCTGATTTAAACAAAGGTATTGTTTTACTATTTTTCATTAGGTCAGGAAACTCCCCACAGTCGATACAATTATTAAAGTTAATAGCTAAACTAGGTGCGACAATATCAATAATAGTCTTAGCAACTTCAACAGAATGACCCCACAGATCTGCAGTCTTAAAGTGTGAAAGGTTTTAATTATGTCTCTACAAGAAATATGTTCAAAAATAAATGCCGAATCGCAAACATTAATATTTTCTTTTAGCAAAGACTCAGCAGCAGAAGGTGATGTAGTTTAAGGATTTAGTAGTTGAAACGGGAATATCTGAAAATAAATTTTCAAAGGCCAGTGCGACTGGTGAGCCTGATTTTATGATGTTTTTATTAATAGACAGGCTGTTGTCAATATTTCGGTTAACAGATCCTCCCGTTTCACTATTAATAATATTCCAAGTCGTTTTAATAACATTACTACTGTTTTTAATCTTCGAACTCAAATAATGCGACTTGGCCAAAAAACAAACTTTTTAAAATAATTTCTAACATATTAATTAAATTCAGCAGTGTTTACATAAGTCCTTTCATCGTACAGCTCATAAAGCCGTGTTCTACTTTTATGAATAACAATGTTAGCCCAATCACTGAATGATGCATTATCATTAAGGGAGATTGTCTTGAGAATAAAGGTGGAATTAAATTGTTTACAGTATATACTAAAAAAAAAACATCATATAGATGATTAGGATCAGCATTGACGAAATTGGTAATTTATCAATGAGTTTAACTTTAAAAGCTTTCAAGCGACTTGCAGTTTTTGGGTTAACAGTGATATCCTTTTTAGAAATGATCAGAATCTAGTAAATTTATATTTTTTTTGTGGACTGGTATAACATTAGTATAAATATTATCTAAGCATGTGGCACTAGTAGGGGTTATTCTTATGGGCTCCAAAAATAGGTTTACAAGATTGTAGGACTGAAACAGACTTATTATTTTACTACAAGAACCTGAGTTTTCCAATAAATTAACATTAAAATCACCACAAGTGATAATGGATTTATTAGAGTTACAAATCTTGTGTACAACTTCATCCATTACCTTTTCAAAGCAGTCATACAATCCTGAAGGGGGTCTGTATACACTTAATACAATAAACTGCTCCAATTCTATACAAGCTATTTCAACTGTCCACCCAACAGATAGGCTCACAATATCCTTACGGTCTTTAAATTTAAGCTGGTTACTCACTAAAATTAATGAGCCACCATGTATAGCATTAACTCTGCTGAATGGACTACCAACCTGGTGATTATTAGAATTGAAAAATAACTGGTGACTTTTAAGCCAATGTTCTGTTGTAATAATACTGTTAAAATTCATAAATAATTCTACTTCTAAATCTTTGTTCATAAATCCTTGAATATTTTGATGCACCAGGTTAATACTATTTACTGAATTTAAACTTTTATTTGATTTTATTTTGCAATTTTCGTTCTGAAAAAATTTTGCAAGAGGTTGACTCTATTGTCCTAATTTGTAATTTAATTTATTATCAATATCAATTACTAATACCAAATTATCGTCCGAATAAAATAAAATTTCTTGGAATTGTTCAATAGAAGCAAGTTGTTTAGCCAAATTCTTGTCCGTTAAAGAAAAATAATATGATAGCGACACAGCTATCTGTCTTTTATAATACTTTGAAAGAAAGTACCTATCCGTAAAAAAAATCTTTTGTCAAATAAAAGTGATATAATTGTTAGTGTCAATTAAATGGAATAAATTACTACTATATGTTAAATTATGTTATGTCTTATTCAATTCAAATCTAAGATTGTTTTCTTACTGTGGCAAACTTTGGCTGTATGGGAACGCATGAAGCATGAAAAATATCCACTCTATCGAAATGCTCATAGATAAATATCAAGAATTCGACAGGCCGCTCTACCTTATATTTATCGACTACAAAAAAGCTTTTGATTCTCTGTACCATCACACAATATGGCAGTCTCTACAAGAGCAAAATATCGATTCAGCATATCTGAAAGTTCTACAAAATTTGTATCGAAATTGTAACAATAGGATTAAACTGGAAAAACCCGATCTTCCATACCAATCAGAAGAGGAGTAAGGCAGGGAGATGTTATCTCTCCAACAATATTTATAGCCGTACTACAGCAAGTCATTGGACAACTGAATTGGGAAAAGTTCGGCCTAAATATAAATAGTCACTATATTATCCATTTAAGATTCGCTGACGACATTGTTTCACCAATGGACGCCACAACCGATGCTGGTGACACCTTATTAAAACACATCTTTGATGCGTGGGAGGAGGGACAAGATGCCATAGGTATCTTCTGCGATCTGCCGAAGGCGTTTGATTGCGTTAATCATGAAACGTTGCTTTTGAAACTTGAGCATTACGGGCTAGGCCAATCAGCATTAACCTCAGTAAAATCCTATTTGAATGAAAGACAGCAATTCGGTCAAATAATCGGTGTCAATTCGTCGGGGTAAAACGTGAAAATGGGGGTAACCCAGGGCTCAATTTTAGGTCCTTCCTTATTTTACTCCATCTATTGAAAAATATGGTGTTATTTGCTGATGACACTTCTTTGATTTTTAAGATAAGTCGACGAACGAGCAAAATTACCGACGTAAATAATGCATTGCGGCAAGTTCAAAATTGGTTCACTGCTAATAATTAGTTTTAAATGCTACACAAACTAAGTGTGTAAAATTTGCCTTGCTGAATATCAAAAGTTATTATTGTGACATTATATTAAAGAACGAGAAGCTAGAATTCGTCGATAAAACGGTTTTCCTGGGGATCACGCTAGACTCAAGGTTACACTAGGTTCCTCATTTAATATCACTTGCAGGGCGGTTAAGTAAGTAGTAGTAGTTAGTTAAGCTTATGCTGTTAGGTTAGGTTAGGTTAGGCCGGTCTATTTTAGTGACTTTCATAGTATAATGTCTTACGGTATATTACTATGGGGAAGGGCTGCAGACATTCAGTCAATTTTTATTCTGCAAAAACGAGCTATCAGAGCGATATACAATCATCGCCAGCGCGATTCTCTAAGGTAACTGTTTAAGGAAATTAACATCATGCTGGTACCGTGTAAATGTGTATAAGAAAACATTATGTACGTTAGAAAGATTTCACATCTTTTTAGTAAAAACAGCGATAGACATATTTAAGTTTCTAGAAATAGGGACTAATTAATTCAAGCAGGTTTCAGGCTGGCTAAGCGTCATATTTACTGTAAAAAAGGTTACAATAAAATACCTCCCCTTTTCCCTTCATGATGCTTGAGCTGAGTGGTGCCGATCCATGTGTTATGTTCGTGAACGGGCGCCATCAGTTGGGATTGGGTCATAACTTTTCTGCTGCCGCGACCTGTTTTTAATTACCTATTTATTGTAGTTTTAATTGTTTGTTTTACTCTAGACGCTTTTACGTGCATGTCTTTTACATCGTTCTCACATATACCCTGAAACACAGGTTCAACCTAGTTCAGACAAATGTTTAAGATATTTTATTGTAAAATGTGCCTTATGTTATAAATAAACGATATTATATATGTATTTTTCCAACAAGAATAATGTAACCAAATACTAGTAAAACACAATTTTTTTTAAAGAGTAATTGCGGCGTTTTTTGTTCGTTATTTTCTAATAAAAAGCTACATTTCCGGATGGACCAATTTAATAATTGATTCTACCGTCCATTCGAAAATATAGCTTGTTACTTCTGATCTTTTTTTGACGTTCTAAAGTGCCGCTTAATGGCCTAATTGAATAAAGAAATTTTGAATTTGCTGGATTTTGCTATATCGTCAGCAGAACAGTTGCAAGACATTGTGACTGTGATGAATGAAGCTTTTAAGTTAAAAGGGATGAGTATAAATGTGAACAAGACTAAGGTAACGGTGTTTGAAAGAGAAGATGATGTATCGAAGTGTGAAGTGAAAATAAATGATAAGATTTTGGAGCAAGTGAACAAATTTGTATATCTGGGAAGTATGTTCACAAGGGATGGAAAGATTGAAGAGGACGTGGAAAGGAGAGTGAATGCATGGAATAAAGTGAATGACGCTATACATGCAGTTGTGATTAGCAAGTCGATGGCTCCGGAAGCTCGAATCGCCGTTCACAACAGCGTGCTGGTGCCTACACTTGTGTATGGAAGTGATGGTTGGGTATGGCAAAAAAGACATGAAAGTAGGATTAATGCAGTAGAAATGCGCCCCTTGCGGAGTATGTGTGGTGTAACTTTAAATTTAAAATTAGCAAACTTTTCCCCATTGGTTTGTGAGGCTGAGGGGCCAGTTGGGGTTGTAAAGATAAGTTGTAGAAATTCTCTTCATGAAGTTGAAATTTGGCAGTTGAGTAGTTCATAGATAGCAAATGATAGCTAAGAAAGGATTTTACTAAATTCACATTTTAATATGGGAAATGGGAGAAGTTTATGAAATGGGACGAGGCTTCTTATTACACAATAAGGGCAAAATATTATAGATGCCACCATATTACTCCGTACGTAAAAAGGGAAAAGCGTGTTCATACGTTGAATCCGGGGATAATTATTGGGCTTTGCCTTCCATTCAAATTCAAAAGATTACAGAATTCCAGTTTCCAATTAAACTTAGTTTTGCTATTACTGTTAACAAAGCTCAAGGGTAGCACACGCCGTGGTTGAAACATGGCTTTTCGAAATGCACCCCGCATTTCGAAAAACCATGTTTCAACCACGGCGTTCTCGTATGACCAGGGCCCAGAATGGTTAACTATTGTTTTAGCGCCAAATGGAACGACATACAACATTTAATATGGCAGCGTCCTAAAATGTTGTACCCATGATTAAGGAATGTCAATTAACAATCTTCAATTCTTTTGTCACATGTTTGTAATGGTGAGTATATATTTTTGTTTAAATGTGTAAATTATTTAAATAAAGATTTCTAAAAATAAAAAAAAAGTCAATCAATTCACAGCCAAGTAGAACCTATGACGCTAAAGGTTTTTTTTCCTTTTGTAACTATTTAACCTCTACCAGTAGTGGTCAACGTTTTGATTTAAATAAGTTAATCGAAGTTACGTTAGTGCTTCCTGTATCTAAATAGACTAAGTTTTCTAAGTAGGCGTGGATAGCAAATCAGAAACTATGAAGAATAGCGAAAAACACTTAAAGGAGTAACGGGGCCGATTTTGATGAAAACTAAAACTGCCTCATTGGATTTTTCTCACTCTGTATATCGACCACCAGAATTGATTGACAAAATCCATATAAACGCGAGCGAAGCCGCTAGTCAACAAGGCAATAGCTAGTCTATTTATTAGGATTCTGAAGTCAACAAGGAACCCTTATAGTTTCGCCAGTCTGTCTGTCTGTCCGTCCGTCCGTCCGTAGCTTAGCTTAGAGACTCTTACACCCGTATTTATAAAGAAGTAATTACTGATTGCTAAGTAATTTATTGATTAAGTCATTGCTTAAGGTTAGAATTCTTAATTCCAAATTCTCATTCTTTAGTTGAGTAGCACACGTTACTTACTTGAGCTATTGACCAAGTAACACTTGAAGTATGTTGGTTGTTTCTGTGTGGCAACACTTCGGGACTGCGTTTCGATTCGTGAAAAGGCAAATGTAAAGTCTGGATTATTTTTAAAATCTTGCAATAATATCCTTAATATTACTTTATTTTATATTTATAATAGCAACAGCGTTGTATACAGTAGTTTAAATTGTAAAAAGTACATTATTTTCATTTAAATTTTGTCGGTACAAAAAAAGAATGCTTGGAGAAACAAACCGTTTGATATAATATAACCCTACTAAATTTAAATGTTTCTTTTTACACATGGATTATATTGAACACGTGATTTTTTACTTAGATAGATTTTACATTCATTTCTGTCAAATAATTCCGCGTATAAACTAATTCTGAAATCAAAACCGCTTTGTCCTCGCGTTGATAGTTTCTATTAGTATCATTTCTAAATATGGCTGAAGTAGACAGGAAAAAACCGTTCTCGTGTTTGGAAAAGGATTTATTTTTAAATATGATACTATCCTAACTTGCAAAAAAACTTAAAAAAAGAAGCAAACATGGGAGAAAATAGCGGCGGAATTTAATGAATCCTCTATTGTTACTTAAAAGGTAAATATAATGAGGTTTGTATACTTTTATTATTTACAGTTGTAGAGTTTAATTTGTGTACCATAGTCTTTTCCTATTTGTGCGATTTTAGCACTATGCAGTTACCTACTTATCTAAAATCCATACGTTTCATTGTTTCAGGCATCTACTAAACAATTAATTAAACTGTGGTATAACATGAAGGCCAAAAGCAAGAAAGTCTAAAACTAATATATGTGTTCAAAACGCTGAGGCAACATAGTCGATAAAAATATTATGAAATCAGTGTACTCTGCCCTCGCACAATCTATAATATGCTACTGCATCACCTCTTGGGGTGGGGCTCCGAAAACTACCCTAATAGAAATTGAAAGAACCCAAAGAGCTATACTGAAAGTGTCATCTTTTCAACCGTATCGCTACCCCACTGAGCAGTTATACAAATAAAATCAAGTCCTGACAGTGCGTCAACTGTTTACAACTGGTGGTTGATAGTGGCAGACAGCAAAAATGGGCTTGATGTCAGACCGAATACTACCCTACAGTGCCTGTATTCCATCAAGTCTATCTGTTAATCATCTTTCCACCACAGAAACCATAAATAATCTCTGTCTATAGGTCTGATAGATACATTTAGGATGGCTTTTGCAATATCAGCAGAAATTCCTATCGCACCTCTTCGAAAAGCTATCAGTAGGTATTTTATGTAAGAAGTTCACACCTTTGTTAAGATAAGAATTGAAAGATATATTATGTCGCATGGTGTGTCTCATATTACGAGTCTGTGAAAACCATTTTTTGATTCAGGGATCCGTTTGCGTAAAATTAAGCTTTAATTTGCTATTTTTTGTTAGAGTCAAGTGCCCCCGCCCCTGTGCCAGCTAAATGGTTGCTTTTGGATATATGAAAAAATCCTGGCAGTAGTTTAAATAACGAAATTACAAGCAAATCTATCACCAGCTAAGTAGGCTTTACAATTTTAGGAGAAATAGTCGACCAACGTTAACGTTACTAATGTTAACATTAATATTCGAAACGGGATATTTACCATGTTTAGTATTTGTTGCGAGTTTCCGATATTTCGGTGCTGTTGCAAGCACCATGATCACGGATAAACAAACATTACATAGGTTACCTATTTATTTTGGTGCACGAGTAAGACTCGCACTTGACGTGTTTTTTTAATTTTATAGTCACGTGGTCAAATATAAAAAAAAAAATATTCGTGTTTACTTTGTTTCAGTTATGTAGGTGTCTGGCAGGATACCTGCAACATTTAGGGCGAAAATACACATGCCTGTAACTTGCATAAAAGAGTGCAAGAATAGTCCTGTCAGTGATGATGTACCGATCCCAGTACAATGTGATATTGCCATTTTCGAAAACAGAACAATTATTATTATTATTAAATCTGCATGGAATTTACTAACGAATTAACACACAGTTCGAAAGGTCATAATGATTTTAAAGTGAAGCTCATTGAATATTCAAATGATATAATAATGTTTGTATTGATAGTGAAATAAAAGACGTTGAACAATCCATTTTAGTTACAAACAGTAGTTTTGTTCAAGTCAAGGTTAATTCCCCAATATCTCGAACTGTGCTTACTGATCTCTTGGATTCTAATCCAACAAAGGATCTATTTGCGGATTGGCTAAGTTTTTATTGGCATGTTAGAACTACTGTGAGAGGGATTTATGAAAGTGTTGTTATTTTTTGTTTTAAATTAACTTCAATTTTTACTTTGTTTATCTATACTAATAATAATAATATATATAATACTAGCTGACCCCCGCGGCTTCGCTCCTGTCAACTGGCTTATCTACCTACCTACCACCTAGACCTGCCTATCTAGCCTTTCAATATTTGGCGTGCGCTGCAAAAACTATTGTTGATACATAAAAAATAAAATAAAATCCGAAAACCAATTCAAATCGAAAAATATTTTATTTTTCCGAAGTTAATGTCTAAAAAAACGAAAAATAGTAGGTACCAAAGTCACCACCTGCGGAAAAATAGTTATTTTTCGATTTGTAGTGTTTTGCTTTAGAAGTCGGTTTTATTGTTTTTTAAAATGTTTTTTTGCTAACTACATATTATGGCTTAAACCGCTGAACCGATTTATTTGGAATTTAGTATGGAGATAATAGTCTCTGGGAAGGACATGGACTACTTATTTCGCGAAGGGGGAGAAATGGGAGGAGGGATTTAATTTTGTATGAAACTTACTATGTCCTCCGATTCATCCGATGCACTTTGCGGAAGAAAAGTTTACAACAAATAATTAAAGTGGGGATATTTGTTTATTTTTTGGCAGATGGGTAGTTTATAGATAGTTATTGTACAATAAAATTCCGAGTGCCATAAAAACATTACATTCTTTAAATGTAATGCGTTTACCAAATCAATTTATTGATAAATGCTTTAAGAGTTTACTGTAGTTTTTAGATGATAAGTTGTAAAGCAGTAGAGGTTCATAATTATACTTCAAATTGAATGTTCCGATTTCAATCTATGTGATGTTATTTAGACTTGTTTGTTAGGTCCCGAGTCCTTCCACATCAGTATTTTTGAGGGGATCTAATTCCTCTAGGCCTCTGGGCGCCGCTCCGAAAGATGACACGGAGTTGTCAGGTTATTTACCGCCATCCCCGGCTCGACGTTGACATTTTATGGCAGGTCTTGTCTTGCCCTGACCAACCCTCCTCCTTTCTATTAGGGTTTCGTACCCAAAGGGTAAAAACGGGACCCTATTACTAAGACTCCGCGGTCCGTCTGTCTGTCTGTCTGTTTGTCACCAGGCTCTATCTCATGAACCGTGATAGCTAGACAGTTGAAATTTTTACAGATGATGTCTTGTGTTCTGTTGCCGCTATAACAAATACTAAAAACAGAATAAAATAAATATTTAAGGGGGCTCCCATACAACAAACGTGATATTTTTGCCATTTTTTGCGATAATGGTACGGAACCCTTCGTGCGCGAGTCCGACTCGTACTTGGCTGGTTTTTAGTATTTTTAATAATGATTTCTAAATTAATAATGTGTCAAGCTCGAATAACGCATTGGTGTGGGTGGAATCGTTGGCAGTACCGGTCCGTACGGCGCATGCGCGCAGGGGTATTTTGTGTTAGAGTGCGCGCAAGATAAGTCTGCGCGCGGCCAAAATCGGAACTAATCGTTTGTCATTTATGTCAGGTGTCAAGAGAGTGTGTTGTATTCCGTGTTTTTATTCGTTTCCGAAGTAAATAATCGCCATCATTATGCTAAAAGTAATTTATAATGATGGCAGGGATGTTTTCTTGAAGTGAACAAGACAATAACGGGCCTACGGTACCGTTTTACAAAGATAGAGCCCGCGTTGCTTATTTGACAGGTAACTTTTAGGGATACCACAATACTTAAATTTCCCTAAATTTTCGTACTACCGGTGCCCGACAGTATTGGTTTTTGGGTGGTACATAAATATTGTGGGACAGGACCGTTATCATGTAATATAATGCATAATTATTATTTTGTTTTAGGTGTTTCTGAACGCACCGTTACCCAAATAACTCAAGAGGTTTATGTGGCTGCAGTTTTTTCAAAAATTGTTGAAGGAGAAATTTAAAAAAAAAAAATTGAAGGTATTAGCCAATGCAGGACCATTGTTAGACCAAATTTAACATTAGGTACTACTAAGTATTCAATAAAAGATTTACAATAATTTCATGAAGCTTTTTTCATCATATTCTATGCAAGTAGTAAAAGCTAGTAATTAATTATGCTTAACTTAAATTACTTTAAGTTTCGAGTAATGAAAAATTACTATTGATTAAATGAAGGAAAAAAGATCAGTTATGCTGGCAACATCAAGCACGCCACCCGTCGCGCGCAGACTTATCGTGCGCGCACTCTAGTGCAGAAGTATTTTCGACCATAGATTCGCTACCCGACCATGGATGGCGGTATTCTCAGTGAACGCAATTATAAACGTTACATTTGCCGTAAGGTTGACATTCGCGTCATAGGTCGATATTTACTACTACTCAACCAAGGCCACATCAGTGCATATATATCACGTTGCATTAATTTAATTATGCTCTTTGAGGCGGGTGGCCTTCTTTATAAATAATTACCATCTTATAGAAATATTAAATCACTTATTTTCTTTTGTCGAAATCTATACTAATATTATGAGGAGGAAAGATTTGTATGTAACGAATAGTAAGACAGGGCGACCCTTTATCACCGAAGATCTTCTCGGCAGTGTTGGAAGAGATATTTAGGAGCATGGACTGGCAGAAATACGGCATCAAAATCAGTGGAAAATTACTTAAGGCAAACCCCCGAGCAAAACGCCGCACATGCCGTTTTTTGTGCTGTTTTTAGGAGCTATCTACTCGTTATTTAAAAAGAAATATCAATTAATAAAAATACATTAAATTTCTACATAATATTGATTCTAAAATGGTAGATTTAGTTTTTTTTTTATGTTGTATATATTTCAGTAATCTCCTTCCATAAAAACATAAAAATGAGAAATAATTATTGATATTATGCATCTCCTCGTAAAGTGTTCATTAATTATTTTTTGTTCTAACAGTAATGGATAGACAATTTAATAACGAAAATTTTTGTAGATTTTTTTTTTTCAAAAGACCAGTATTCGATTTTATAAAGATTTTATTCTGAAATCTGGGCGTATTCACTACTGTAATTCATGCGCCACCAGTGCCGCTAGACTAATAGGAATGCTCATATCTCATGCCGATTTTTGGTCAGGGTACCGTCTTAACCACCTTCGATTTGCAGATAACCTAGTCTTAATATCCGACGATCATTCCACACTGCAAAAGATGTTGCACGAGCTCGCAGAAGGAAGCATTAAAGTGGGACTTTCAATGAACAAAGAGAAGACGAAGTTGATGACAAACAGCATTGAAGATACCATCGGCATAAACGGAGAAAGTATAGAGTATGTGAACTCGTATATCTACCTGGGACAACTTATTTCGTTCAACAGGCAAATAGAACAAGAGATTGAGAGACGCATAACGAGCACATGGAACAGGTACTGGTCACTCAAAGAAGTGATGAAACATGACCAATACCCTATAGCCTCAAAAAGAAAACTCTTTAATACATTTCTTCTTCTATGACTAACTTACGGCTGTCAAACATGAGCATTGACTCACAGAGCCGTTCAAAAAATTATTTCTTGCCAAAGAGGCATGGAACGTAGCATTTTAAACTTCAGGAGAAGGGACAAAAAGAGAGCTAAAGATCTTAGGAAGATCACCAAACTGAAAGATGCCATATTCCATATAAAAAGAATGAAATGGAAATGGGCCGGGCATATACTCCGTGATAAGAAAAATAAGTGGTCTACGGCTATAACAGAATGGCAAGTTAGATATGGATCAAAGAGAAGTAGAGGTAGGCAACGCAAACGCTGGGACGACGATATAGCGGCGATAGCTGGTGCCTTGTGGGCCAGAGTTACGAGACCGTGACAAGTGGAGGAGCCTGGGGGAGGCCTATGCGTCAAGAGACGCGCTGATGGACGACGCCGAAGTGCAATATTTACTTCTATTTGCTTATAGTTTATATTGTAATTAGTTTGTTTATCAGTAAATAAGGGCTATTTTATTTATTTATTTTCTTTTATTAAGTAACGAATAAACTTAAAAACTACTGGACGGATTTCAAAAATTCTTTCACCGTTGGGAAGCTAAACAAAGTAGCCTATGTCACCCAGGGATATCGGGTGACATAGGCTACTTTTTCCCCTGTTTTCCCAAGGAAACGGGAACTACGCGGGTGACACCGCGGGGCGTCCGCTAGTCCATCTATAAAGTCAATATCCGATCCAACTACAATATCACAAATTGAGTAGCGAAGAACTTTCGGGAACGAAATAGTGAATACATGTAAAAAATTTCAAATTCCGAAAGAGAAAGAAACAAGAAGCGTGCGTATATCTAGAAACGAACAAAACTTTTTTTTTTTAAACTTTGCCCCACACTAGGAATGTCTTCCTGTATCGTGGGTGCGTTTACAAACATATAAACTCACATACACAACACCCAGAGCCGGCGCAACTATCTTTAGGTCATACAAATATTTGTTCCGTGCGGGAATCGAACCCGCGACACGCAGCACAGCAGTCAATCGCTCAACTACTCAACAAAATACTATTCCCCGTGGCTCTAACGCACGCTCATATCGGCTCCTTCAGCAATAGGGAACTATCCGCAAAGCTGAGCTCAGATGGCGCCACTGAAAACAAAGGATAACCACAGAACATATATACCCTAAGCCGGGAGGTTAACAAACTATACGAAAGAGTATGTAACACTAAGTTTTTTTTTTTATACTGTCAAAGTCGAGCGGCAATATTTCGCAGTTTAAGCATACAAAATATAAAACTAATAGCATCTGCTAATAGTGAAAGAAAAATGGAGCTAACTAATAATTGAGGAAATCAGACCATACTGTACCTAAAAACCCGGCATAAGAAGCGCGGTGAATCAGTAAAAGGAAAAAGAAAACGGATTTAGTTGAAAGGTACGAATATGAATGCGAACATTGGAAATCTTGTGTAACTTGCAGATATTATATCAATTTTATATGTAATGAGATCAATGTACTTTCAATTAATATTCAAAACAATACTTCCAGGTTGATTTTATATGACTTACATAATTACTTTGCAGTGGAACCGTTTTGCAAACGGTTACATTTTGATGGTGGACAGCAGTCCAATGCACTATTAATTGCCAAAAGCCTTACCAAAGACCTAAACGCTGACTTCCTTACCACCCTTAATCATTTCGAATAAATATATATATTCTTTTAAGAAGGTGTTTTGTAAAAGCAGATATTAAATATCTTTGTTTTGATAGTTCTTACTCTAAAATTAGAAATCTTGTCATTGAATCATAAATAAGTTTATTAGCACTTGATATTATTACATTTCATTTACATCTACTGTCTTCATTCTTTCAGGTTTGATCTAAACATAGAAAAAGGACTGAAAATGTATCTGCGTATCTGCTGCACGTTAGAATGGCATTTGCAGCTAATGCTTGTTATTATGTTTTATTGCACCACCCGGTCTAAGGCCTCCATGAAAATATCAGTACCTATTTTTACAACAACAAAATAGATATTATTATTTTTATGTGTCACCTGGATGAAAACTGAAATTAACATCTAGAATACACACAAAATTTGTTTTGAGTGGTGTTATTTTCCATTGTCAATATTGTCATAACATAGGATCACACCTATTTTCAAGAAGGGTCAAGGGCTAGATAGTTGTGTATAAAATAAGTACCTACATTTACCTAAATTTCAGTGCTGTGCTATTAAAATGTACCTACTGTGTGTTACTTAATTATAACAAGAAATAAATGAAAATTCTTTGTACTTGTATGTTATTTATTTTTCTTAGGATTGATTACTAATACAATTCATAAACAATGTTGTCTGCCAATATGATCGGAGAAATCCTGGTCAACCTGAGTAATGTGTCAAAACCGTTAAAAATAGACCAACTGTTAAAGTAAGTAACCGGTGAAACTTATTATTTCTGAGAGTAGGTACTGAATCTATATTATTGTCCAAGTATCAAATTAAGTTAAAAAGAAATATATTTCTTTATTTACAATATTTCACATCAATTAACAAGAGTTTTAGAAGGGTTATTGTCATGAAGCTTAGGTCCAGAGTTGAGTCTAAATCTAGGCTATCTGGGTATATCCATGATATCAAAGTTACATTCTTAAGGGCCAAGTTATTCTACTTACAAAAGGTGTTTTCTTATTGTTTTACCACAAATGAAATTTAGCTTTTTGAAACACTATTTTTAAGACATTATTGTGAAACTTATTCCAACAGCACCGGAAATTTAAAGTGCTGATTGTTTCTCCTCAATTTGTTCAAAGTTTCCTTCTCTGTTTATCTTTCATCGACTCTTTTTTCTCCAAACAATGGTAGGTAACTCCCTTATTATTATTTTTTTCTATTTAGTTTCAGTCCTGTAAGTATAAATTAGGTTTTATTAACACCATATGGTTAAACATGCGTATTTATGTAGACATTAAAACCATTTTGTAGTTGTGTTTAATTAGTACACAATGTTATGTACCTTCTTTTTAATGTCTATAGCATTAAACATAATAATTACTGTTATTATTTGAATAAAGGTTGCCTTAGGATAATACACTGACCTGTAAAATACCTTCTTTATTAAATATTCCGCTTTAGAACGGTCAGGACACAGCCTTGACTTTTTTGTAAAATTCCTGCGACGAATAGTAATTTCCCATTGCTTGCGAATATTGGCGTTTTCTGGGATCATATGGCCGGTTTTATTTCTGCATCCATAAACACAACACTGATGCATTCTTGACCAACAGCTAGCAATATTATTATTTAGTATTTGAACACAAGTTATACTTAAAACAGTAAAAATAGTTCGGTAACCACTAACACAAACTGTAGTAGACGCCATGTTGTTATGTTTTTGTTTACTTTTATCCTTCAAGCGCCATCTGGCGGGAGCAATTGGCAGTAATGTTCCCAATTGACGTCCTTCATATAGATTACTAGCTGTTCCCTGCGGCTTCGCTCCCGTGGACCACCCCACAGGACCCATTTTCGGGATAAAAAGATAGCTTTCTTTTGGTGTAAGAATTTTTTAAATCGGTCCAGTAGTTTTGGAGCGTATTCGGTACAAACAAACAAACAAAAAAATCTTTCCTCTTTATAATATTGGTATAGATTTATGCCAGCTTATATATGTTGCTTGTTTGTTCGAATATGTTGCAAATAAGCACTACAAAGTGAAAATAACTTAAAATTTCGAAAGTCAGTGTTCTTGTTTTTGTTTCTTTGTTTTTTTACATCGCATTCGGGGGAATGGTCTAGGTCTTTGCTTTTAATATTTTAACTTGGTTTGCTCTGTTCCACTTTGCTTGGCTTGATAGTATAGATGTAGGCCTATCTTGCCACCTCCCTGAGAGGGGGCAGGGTGGCAGGGTCTTGAGGGATAGCGCAACAGTCGTATAGATTCTCAAGGCAAATCCGGTGGTTATACCTTCTCGTGGTTGCCACCCCGTTATTGGTCTAATTCCCTAAGAAATAAACGTAACAGAAATAACCGCGCGACCCTCTTTGAGTGGGGGGATATCCACTCTTTCCCATCCCCTAATCCTAACAACCCACTTTTCCCTAACCCCGACCCTACCTTCCCAAGTATCACCTACACCTACACACCTCATTCTCTCTCCCACCCCCTCCAATATGCACTCCTAACCGCGATCCTCCTGTTACTGAGTGGTCGCGGGCTCGGCCGTCACTAAAGTCTGCTGACGACGAGTAGGCGAAAATGGTCACCTGCACTAGGACCTGCGCAGTTGAGCGCCGTAAGCAGGGATGAAGGAGTCCTGGGGATTGAGCCAATCGGCTCCGGTGGTAGTGAGTCCATGAGGCAACACGCCCCCTTTGGTCTGAATTTCAAGCGAAACGGTAGCCCTACTCTCTAGGCAAGGGTAGGGTGTCCTGGTGTCCCGTCAGAGGGCCACAGGTGAGGTACGTAGGGTCCACTGAGGTCATCCTTGAACGGCTGAAGCGGAGATGAAGGACGGCGTAAGGGAAGGCTGTTCTGATCAAGCCAGCCCAAAAGAGCACCCGATGTCACACTGTAAGCCAGCTTTGCGTACCTATATATTGAAGGTAGTCTTAACGTCCCCTTTTAAGTAGTGAGACGTTCTCAGATGCGGTCGCGATGAAGGGTGGGAGCCGGAGAAATGAAAATTCTTACATCTAATCAATGGATTTTGCGACATAAAAGAGTAGACATTAAATGAGGGCGCCACAATCGCTCAGATAGCAACCCAGTTAGTACGACTCAGCTGATCTTGATACTTGAATAGTATTCTTATTTATTGGGTATAAATAATGTGTAAATATATTAAATATGTTTATTAAATATTTGATATGTGGTAGTAATGAAACAACAACTTCACATAAAACAAGTATTTTTAATAATCAATTGCTTTCAATATAAAGTAGTCCAATACTTTTGGGGGACGACCCTTCAGTTTTTAGCTGGTGTTGAGAATTTCCCAAAGACCATGTCACCTAGAGGAGAGCACTAGCGGCTGCGGCTTGTTCAATCCGGCCGGGTTGATGGGATGAGCAATGCCCGTGTTGCCAGTTGCGGTAACCTGTGCCCGCACGGGTATTATCAGCAAAGAGGTGTCAAACCAGGTCCATGACGAGATCCAAAGGCTGATAATAGAATAGGCCTGGTCCCCCGCGGGGGAGACTTCTGAGCGGCAGCTACCATTCTTTGTTGCCAGGCCGAAGTTCGGCAATGGGGCGTTCAAGCTTTGGTGTAGCGATGGTTATACCTTAGCTTGGCTCGAAAGAACGGTCTCCAGCATGGCTCTTTCGACTAGCACCCAGTTAGTCGTCAAGAGACAGGCAGAGCTACAGAAGCAGGTGCGGTGCGGTATCGCGATCCCAGACGACAGAGGGGTCTACAAAGACTTGACCATAGTGGGTAGAACCCTATGGTACCAGAACCCCTTTGTCGATATTAAGAAGTGGGTGCTCCTGCGTTCTGAAAGGCAGAAGGTGGGCTGGTTCGTGATGCTGGGGGTACCCGAGGATCACATCCCGACCTTGATGGGCGCCGAGCGCAGACTGTCATTTGGTCTGGGCTCGGTGTGCATCAAGTTCCAAGGGACGAACGGCCGTTTCGGGTATGTGGATGGGTACCTCGGGATGACTTTAATACTGTGGGAACATTGAATCTGGCAAGCAAACAGGTTAAGAAAAACAGAGTACACCTGAGCCCGCCACATGCCGGAAGCCTGACAACACACTCACCACGTAGCCTGACGAAACGAGAGTTCAAGTAACTGACTGGCAGGATATTATCCAACGATTGGCTCTATGCACGAAGGATGATCACGCTGGAGAAACTCCAATGGGCTATTCAAAGCTTCCATCCTTTCAAGGCGCCCGGTCTAGACGGGGTGTTCCCCGCGCTACTACTATGGGGAGGCATGCCCTTAGTAGAAAGAATGGTGCCACTGTTGAGAGCGTGCCTGGCCTTTAGATACGTTCCTAAAGGATGGAGGGAAGTGAAAGCAATATTCATCCCAAAACCAGGTAAGAGTGATTATACAAACGCCAAGTCCTACAGGCCCATCAGCCTGACCTCGTTTTTGCTCAAGACCATAGAAAGACTTTGCGAGAGGGAACTCAGAGACGGCACTCTAATAACGTTACCTCTACATGGTAACCAACATGCTTACAGCCCGGGTAAGTCTACTGAATCTGCTCTTTACTTGGCGGTAAGCCAAACAGAGGAAGCAATTCATCAGAAAGGTTTCGACAAGACGAATTTATCTAGCATCGGTCCTGCCCTCTCCAAACATGGCGTTGAGCAGGTGCTTATTGACTGGATCACAAACATGCTATGCAAACAAGCGGTTCGTCTAGAGGGAGAGTACCAGCAGGCATTGATAGCCAAGGGCGGCCTACAGGGACGGGTGCTTTCTCCCCTTTTATAGAATCTGGTAATTAACGACCTCATCACCAGGCTCAACGAACACTGTTACTATACAATAGGTTATGCAGACGACCTCACAATCCTCCTCATACCTAGGAAGGTGATTGGAACAATTTGCAACCTTACTCAGCAAGCGCTACGCATACTGGAGCGATGGTACAGAGAGTACGATTTAGCAGTAAACCCCTACCAAAACTGAAATGGTCATGTTCACCCAGAAAAGGACACTAGGCCCCTGCCATCTGGTTAAGCTATACAATACAGAGCTCCAGCTTTCCAACAAGGTCAAATATTTGGGAGTCATCCTTGATAGTAAGTTGAACTGGACCAGCCATTTTACACAATAATGTAGACAGGGCCTGCATCACCTTCTGGCAAATGCATACTTGCACCATCTGGCAATGATAGGTAAAAAGTGGGGCCTATCCCCCAAAATCATACTCTGGCTGTACAGTGCGGTGATTCAAACCATGATCACCTATGGGGCCGTGGTTTAGTGGCCTCGCACTAAACTAACTACAGCCGTGAATAAGCTACAGCGAATGCAGAGACTGGCCTGCATGAGAACTACCCCTATCGCAGCGCTCGAAGCCATGCTTGGACTCCCCCTCTGCGTATGTTTATACATCAGGAAGCGACGATGGCAGCTGTACGTCTAAAGACACTGGATCTCTGGGGTAAGAGGGATACACAACACACCGCTCTGCTCGAAGGTATTCTTCACCGTGAACTCCCCTTTACTAGAGCAATTACGACTGGTTCGGGTGCAGGAGTTTTCACAGAGGACCTAAACATACACTTAGCCACACCACTGGGGATTCACAACAGGGTGTTCCAGGCCGAATGCTTGGGCATTTCCATGGCGGTCTCAGCTGTTCTAGCTAGGGAGGTAAATAATTGCCCTATATGTATACTTTTGGACAGCAATGCCGTCCTGCAAGCACTAAACAGCCACACGGTCAGCCAAGAGCCAACTCAGGGCTGATTTGCGATTGTCACCAGGGCCTGAACCAGGTCGGTATGCAAAAAAAACTAACCATTCAATGGATCAAGGGATACAGCGAATCCCGAGGGAACGATGCTATGGACGAGCTCGCTCGTAGGGGCTCTAGTATAGCTCCGGTGGACCCAGAGCCCATCGTGTCTTTACCTTTCGGGTACCTACGCGGTCTGATAAGGAAACGCACCAGGGACCAACACAGCAAGCTATGGATTGACCATAGCGAATGTAGGCAGGCCAAGGAGGCACTATCGCCATTGACGGCCGGTTCACGAAAAAGACCCTACGACTGACTAGGTCACTGCTGCGTGCAGTCACAGCCATAATGACTGGGCACGGGATCTTCAAGAAGCATCTTTCTGTCATAGGAATTACGGACAGCCCACTCTGCAGAGCATGCATGACGGACGATGAGACAGCGGCACACCTGCTCCTAAGCTGCCCTGTAATCGCTAGTTATAGGGCCAAATACTTCGGTGATCCAGGTACCCTGCAGGAGATAGTCGGCAGCCCTCTGCAGCAGAAGGACAGATAAGCAAAATCCCGGAATAGCAAAATCCCAGATTAGCATAAGGACAGATTTGCATAATGGCAGATAATGTACTGTCGCCGTCAAAAAAGTTAGGGCGTTGCTGGCGTTCCCCGAGGAGCTGGGGTGGATCAAATGAAGTAATCGAATCCCACAAGCACACGAAATACGCGCTGGACGTGGAGTTGCGGAAACAGCCCGTCGAAACTAAACTAAACTAATTTGAAGTTATTATTAAAAAAGTTTTTATTTTCACTTTTTAGTGGTACATTTTACCTGTGGTGTGGGTACCTACTTTACTATCGAACTTGTCCGTTCGGTAGTAAAGTAGGTACCTATAATGCCCACAGTGATGCCAGAATAGATTACACGAAACATGTAACTTGAACATAACTAGTGGAATGAGTGTATACCAGGGTGAACTGAACACATCTGCGTACCCGTTTAGAGCGTACTGTACGTGGGACACTCAGAAAGTTTTGCGAAACTAAAAAAAATTGTTCTATACGTACATATATTTTTATTAAATCTTTTCAAAGTACTTTCCATCAGCCTCTATACAAAGATTCATGCGCCTAAACCAGTTTTCAAAACACTTTTTCCAGTCCGCCGCAGACACCTCGTTTACAGCCTGCTCGAACGCAGCCAGCGCATCTTCCGGCGACGAAAATTGTATCCCTTTGAGCTGATTTTTTATTTTTGGGAATAAAAAGAAGTCACACGGTGCTAGATCAGGGCTGTAAGGAGGGTGACCCAGGAGTTTGACTGGCGTGCTGTCCAGGAAGTCCCTCGTTTTGAGTGCGGTGTGCGCAGGTGCATTGTCGTGGTGGAGCAGTAGCCCGCGGAGCCCTGTGTTTGGTCGCTTGTTGCTTATAACAGAGAAAACTTCTGGCAAACATTTGGTAGTATACCATTCGGCATTAATGCTTCTTTGATCCCGTAAGGGAATTGATACCAAGTGGCCAGTCAAATTAAAAAAGCTAGCGATCAAAATCTTACCCCCGCTTCTAGATCGCTTCACTTTGGTAGGCGTTGGCTCATTTTGAAACACCCAAACAGTCGACTGGCGCTTGGTTTCTGGGTCGTATTGATAAATCCAGGACTCATCACCTGTAACGATGTCGTAAACACGCCGAGACGAGCCTGCTTCAAATTTGTTAAGCATATCACGGCACCATTCCACCCGGGCCTGCTTCTGAGCATCGGTGAGGTTGTGCGGCACCCAGCGTGATACTATCCTCCTCACGCGAAGATGGCTGTGTAGAATCTCGTGAACGCTTCCCGATCCAATCTTCAATATGTGTTGAATCTCCTGATATGTAATTCGCCTATTGTCTTGGATTAAATTTTTCACTGCTAGCACGTTTTCTTCGGTAACAGCCGTCAAAGGGCGACCGCTTCTTTCGTCATCCCCCAAAGTTGGTCGACCGCGCTTGAATTCGTTATACCAACGATACACGGTTGCCTTGGAAGGGCCTTCATCCATGAATGCCATTTGAAGTCTATCGTACGATTCATCCGGTTTCAGGCGACACTTGAAATCGTATAAAATCATAGCTCTAAAATGTTCCCGGCGCAGATCCATATTTCAGTGAGACACAATACTTTGAATTAACTCGCAAAAAATGTGGAGGGAAATTTTGAAATTGGAACTTACTTATTTTTACTTATAAATAATCATATTTTCGAAAAACATTATAACTGGCCAGTCTCCCATATATAAAAACTTTTTTTCGCAATACTTTCTGAGGGGCCTGGTATATCTTACACATACTTAAGTTGTATATCTTCGAAGCTCTTCATCAGATCTTTACCAAATTTAAATGGGACAATTTCGAAATAAACTTCTTTCGAACAAAAAAAGAATTTTGCAGATCCGTTTATATATGGTGGATGTCACATGTCTTCGAATGTTTGGTTCTAGGACATGCCGGTTTCCTCACGATGTTTTCCTTTGCGTGGTGGATTACGGCCTATTCCCTCTTACAGAGAGGAGGCCTGTGTCCCAGCAGTGGGATCATCAATAGGCTGATGATGTGATGTGATGTGATGTGTGTTTATATATGACAGAGTTATGCCCGAACATACGGTTTACTGTCGCTGACTTTGTTTGGTTTTGTAATTACTTAGGTATTTAGCCGTTTCGCTAATAAATATTTCATTTTTAGTTACTCGATGGAGCCGATCCCCATATATTTGAGAAAGGCATTATTTAGGCCGGTTTTAATTTGCCATCGATGGTCATTTCTTACTTTTTTTCCTTTGTAATATGCCTGATAATACAGCTATACTTTTTTATTTATTTTTTTACCGATAGGCTCGTGCTTGACCACAATCTCACCTGATGGTAAGCGATGATGTGGTCGACGGTGAAACACGCTTGCCTAGACATAACCTATTCACTCTTGACTTAAAGAGTGAATAGGGGAGAATATAGCTAATCTAGGGGAGATTGTAGCTATCGGGAAACACAGACTCCGGCAGGGAATTCCACTCCTTAGCTGTACGTATAATAAAAGTGTTCCCAAAACGTTTTGTGCGTATGGGTGGGATGTCTATCATGTATCGATGGCGCATCACCGTAGGTCTGGTAGTCCGATGATGAAACGGGCTAGGTGGAATCAGATCGTGCAATTCCATCGCACGTCTAGGTTTTGATTAATAAGTATTAATTTAGGATATTTTTAGGGTTCCGTAGCCAAATGGCAAAAAACGGAACCCTTATAGATTCGTCATGTCTGTCTGTCTGTCCGTCCGTATGTCACAGCCACTTTTTTCCGAAACCATAAGAACTATGCTGTTGAAACTTGGTGAGTAGATGTATTCTGTGAACCGCATTAAGATTTTCACTCCAAAATAGAAAAAATACAATAAATTTTGGGGGTCCCCATACTTGAAACTGAAACCCATTATTATTTTTCCATCAAACCCATACGTGTGGGGTATTTATGGATAGGTCTTAAAAAATGATATTGAGGTTTCTAATATATCTTTTTCTAAACTGAATAGTTTGCGCGAGACTTCTAAAATACCCTTTAACTTCTAAATTTAAGAAAATGATAAAACTAAAAAAAATACATGATGTACATTACCATGTAAACTACCACCGAAAATTGGTTTGAACGAGATCTATTAAAGTAGTTTTTTTTAATAAGTCATAAATCGTAAACCGCAATTTACCAAGTACGGGACCCTTCGTGCGCGAGTCCGACTCGCACTTGGCCGGTTTTTTTTAAACAAGCTTTGTGAACTGAAAGGTACTAAATGTTATAGCACTGGTCAATAAGCTCAGATACGATAGTGCTATATTGTCTGGTTGATGAGTTGCTTTGGCGACCTGCAGCTCCATAACACCTGGTACCATATTATTTGAAAGCGCCTATAGTTACATAAATACGCTAAGTTTCAGCTTAATCGGACGTCAGAAAGTGCTTGTACAAGTAAAATCTCAAAATTTCAAAAACCCCCGACACATTTATCTTCCGAAACCCCGATTTAAACAGTAAAACGCCCATAACTTTTGAATGGCTAAACCGATTTTATTCAAACATAGCTAAGAACACTCTCGACAAAATAACCTTTCAAACAAAAAATACTAAATCGAAATCGGTTCATCCGACACACAGATACACAGATACACAGATACACAGCAACACACGTGAAACTTATAACACCCCTCTTTTTCCGGCGGGGGTTAAAAAAGGATTACTAGTTGCCGGATATACGTGGGACACTCAGAAAGTTTTGCGAAACTAAAAAAAATTGTTCTATACGTACATATATTTTTATTAAATCTTTTCAAAGTACTTTCCACCAGCCTCTATACAAAGATTCATGCGCCTAAACCAGTTTTCAAAACACTTTTTCCAGTCCGCCGCAGACACCTCGTTTACAGCCTGCTCGAACGCAGCCAGCGCATCTTCCGGCGACGAAAATTGTATCCCTTTGAGCTGATTTTTTATTTTTGGGAATAAAAAGAAGTCACACGGTGCTAGATCAGGGCTGTAAGGAGGGTGACCCAGGAGTTTGACTGGCGTGCTGTCCAGGAAGTCCCTCGTTTTGAGTGCGGTGTGCGCAGGTGCATTGTCGTGGTGGAGCAGTAGCCCGCGGAGCCCTGTGTTTGGTCGCTTGTTGCTTATAACAGAGAAAACTTCTGGCAAACATTTGGTAGTATACCATTCGGCATTAATGCTTCTTTGATCCCGTTAGGGAATTGATACCAAGTGGCCAGTCAAATTAAAAAAGCTAGCGATCAAAATCTTACCCCCGCTTCTAGATCGCTTCACTTTGGTAGGCGTTGGCTCATTTTGAAACACCCAAACAGTCGACTGGCGCTTGGTTTCTGGGTCGTATTGATAAATCCAGGACTCATCACCTGTAACGATGTCGTAAACACGCCGAGACGAGCCTGCTTCAAATTTGTTAAGCATATCACGGCACCATTCCACCCGGGCCTGCTTCTGAGCATCGGTGAGGTTGTGCGGCACCCAGCGTGATACTATCCTCCTCACGCGAAGATGGCTGTGTAGAATCTCGTGAACGCTTCCCGATCCAATCTTCAATATGTGTTGAATCTCCTGATATGTAATTCGCCTATTGTCTTGGATTAAATTTTTCACTGCTAGCACGTTTTCTTCGGTAACAGCCGTCAAAGGGCGACCGCTTCTTTCGTCATCCCCCAAAGTTGGTCGACCGCGCTTGAATTCGTTATACCAACGATACACGGTTGCCTTGGAAGGGCCTTCATCCATGAATGCCATTTGAAGTCTATCGTACGATTCATCCGGTTTCAGGCGACACTTGAAATCGTATAAAATCATAGCTCTAAAATGTTCCCGGCGCAGATCCATATTTCAGTGAGACACAATACTTTGAATTAACTCGCAAAAAATGTGGAGGGAAATTTTGAAATTGGAACTTACTTATTTTTACTTATAAATAATCATATTTTCGAAAAACATTATAACTGGCCAGTCTCCCATATATAAAAACTTTTTTTCGCAATACTTTCTGAGGGGCCTGGTATATGCAAAAGTGTAAAAACTGAACATAACTTTCATTTTAATAATTCAAATCATATTCCAAGAATCATTAAAATTTCCAAAATAGCCGTTAATGGAAAATTGAAATCCAAAGGCCTATTTTCTTCGTAGAAATATTCAGCTGCCATATATAAAGCCATCCATCCATTTCACTATCGAAATTGCACTTATCAATATTTGTATCTCCATCACCCAAAGGTTGACTGGTGGAAAATGCCTAAGGCATTAAGGCCGCCTCTGTACGTTTATGTACCTAAACTATTAAATAAATAAAGTGAATTTCCGTTTTAGTTCAGATTTCACTTCCTGTTTCATACCAACAGGAGTTTACAGGTAAACAATCAAGTAAAAGACCTATTCAAAATATATTATTTGTAAAATTATCAAGGTATATTACACACAATTATAATAACTAATCTATGTTCAATACTATCCTAAAATTATCGCGTTTTCATTAATCTCTCATCAGCAGCAATCTCTGGATTTCCATTCTTCTCCACTTCTTTATTCTTCTTAGATTTGTTCTGGTAGCTACTGATATAGAAGTTCATGAAGAGGCCGAAGAAGGAGCAGATGAGGAACATGCAGAAGTTGTGGAAGAAGCTGGGGATGGGGCATGGTGACAACTTCTGTTGGTAATGGAGGTGGGAGACCACTAGGACGAACTGGATCTGAAAGATAGAGTAAATATTTTTTTAATCATAATTCTATACTTACGCATTGAGAAAACGTGGTGTGTGCTGCAATGCTTGTGCCTTCTCTGTATGAGAAGGAGCCTTAGTTCTGCTGTGGGATAGTTACAGGCTGGTATTATTATTTTAATTTCTATTTATATACCTACTAATCTTAATCTTACTAATCTTATATAATTAAAGGCGAAAGTTTGGGTGTATGTTTGTTACTAAATCACGCTTGAACGGTTGAATGGATCTGGATGAAATTTGGCACAGAAATAGACTATAGTCTGAAATAGCATAGCCTGTGTGCTATTTCAGTTTTTTTTTTTTTTTTATTGTTGGGCTCGCGCTTGACCACAATCTCTCTTATTTCTGTATAATCTTTTTTATCTCGGGAAAAAGTACGGTTCCCTTTGAACAACTTCAAATTTACACGCGGGTGAAGCCGCTGGCAGAAGCTAGTATTATAAATGCGAATGTTTGCATAGATGGATGTTTCTTTGTTACTAAATCACGCCAGAACGACTCAAGGGATCTGAATGGAATTTGGCACAAAGATATATTATAGTCTGGGATAGCACAAAGACTACATTTTATCTTGGTATAATGTGCCCTTGGGGTGATAAAAACTTGTCTCGCCGGCGAAGCCGCTGTTAAATTATACATTTTGATAGTCTAGAGTCTTTTGTCTGCCAGTAGTTCGCTATTATCATGATTTAATACCTTAAAAGGGCAAGCTTTAATAGACGAAAGAGAGAGAGAAACTAGGCATTGTTATCTTACCTTAACTCAATAGTACGTCATCTGTCATGCAAGTGCAATATTTCTTTATTAACGAACTGAGGCAAATGATTTAACGCTGGCATTTGATACGGTCAGACAGATTTGTAACTCGATGTGTGTTGAAGATGTCATGCTATTACTAAACAACTGTAATACTGTGAGAAAATCATGTAGCGATACAATCATTTGTTATATTGCTGTAGTAACTGGTATTTAATTGAATTGTTCACGGGTCATACTGCCTCTCAAATGTTAATAAAACTAAAAATAAGACTTCATGCAGTATGAAGCTAACATAATGCCTTATATCAAGAATTTTTTCTCGTTCCTTTTGTCTCACTGCAGGACAAAAATCTCAAACTAAACTGGATGATGAACTAATACAAGCCAAATCTGAATCTTGTGAAACCCGAACGAATTTATTTTTTATAGAAAACGCTGATAATATTGGTTAAATCAAACAGAAAGAAGGAAAACAGAACAAAAACACTCACCAGCTGAAATTTAGTCAAGTGCTTCTTCCACCAAATATACTTCGCGTACTTCGGCCCCAAAGACGATATCCCATAGTACGCATACATCAGTACATGAACCAGACTGTTCAACATGCCAACGACCACGAAGTTATCCGTAGGATGGTACACGAAATGCAACCAGGTCCAAGTGACCATGGACGTATGGTGGTAAAGATGAAGGAAGGTGATCTGGTTGTCTTTCTTGCGTAGGACAAAGAATATTGTGTCCATTAGGTCTAAGTGCTTCGCTATAAAGTATGGGTAGATTTCGTCGATCACCTGGAAATATTAAGTAAGCATGTAATATTTTTTTTTGCAAAAGGACTAGCTCAGGTAATAGCAGTCTTGTAATTACAAAAATGGACATGGCTATAACACATAATTAAAAGAGCAGGGGGTCTTCTTACAAACTAGGAAAATCCTGTATCTTGAAGAAGACCTATCTTTAGAAATGAAATATTTTCATACTTAGTGTTTTTTTACAATTAATATTTTGATAAATGTTGGTAATAACAATATTGTAATAATACCTACCCCTTGTAAATCATCGCCTTTTGGACATCTCGTTGTTATTACATTAAATCTATAAATGTATCTTAGATACTGAAACAAAAAGAACAGCCTTTAATATATAATTAGATTATTATTTAGATTAGTACTACTTAAATAATTTACATTAAAAAAAATAAAAATAAAAAACCACGAAAACAAAGTCCGAACCGCCATTGAACAGATCGATTTATATAATTGACTTTGACCCAAGTTGTTGAACTGTTGCTCGGAAAGTCCTTTAGTTTTTTTAGATATTTTAATTTATATTTAAAACACTTCAAACCAGAATTAGCAGGCAGAGCAGGTTCAAGATATTTTTTTATATTATCGCAGAAAAAATATTCACGTTCATATAATGTATAATGACGGGTGACTATTTATTGTCCGCGTTCGATGTAGAATGTTCATCGATAAATTTAGATACAACGATTCAAAAGTAATGAGAGAAGCTGCGCTTTATATTTTAAATTAGTATTAAATTACTTATAACCTTCTTATTGACATGGCTGTTGTATACAAATGACCTAATTTTAATATATTATATAGTTAATTACTTATTATTCCTCCTGTATCAAGAGAAAACTTACATGACAATAGCGATGGGCTTACTTCTTTAGTCGTTACTAAGAAAAGTGAAGTTTCAATTTGTTTACGCGATGTTTCTTTTTAACCGACTGGCCAAAAAAGAGGAATGATGAATGAAAAGATGGAATGTTCGAATGTATGTATGATAGCGCTGGTAAATGAAACTAGCAGCAGAGACGAAATCAAAACGTCAAAAAGGCAGATGACATAACGGAAACACGAATTATGTATTGTTATTGTAAAGATTTGTTTTTATTTGAGTAATATTTTAAAGTCAAAAATAGAAGGTAGATTCACCGACTGTTAGTTTATTTCAATAAAATAATTGGTAACTATATTCGTTCAAAATATTTGTAAAAAGTATTATTAATTACTAAACAAATAATGTACACAATTACTGTATTTTTACAAACCTAAATCTATAATTAATTGATAAACGAATGTCACCGGATGTTGTTGCTGTGTGACGTCTTGTCATTTGTTTAAACGTATAAATAGGCTGGTTCTAGTCGAAAGAACTCAGTATTGAATTGTATTGAACTGTGCACATATCATTATAAAATTAAGTTGTGAGACTTACTGTTGGTGTGAGTAATAAAAAGTGTATACAAGGTGTCTGATCGTTATCATTTGAGAATCCTGAGTACGCCCGCTCTTACATCAGAAGAAAGGGATCAACCCGAGCCTCAACTGGACCCATCAACACAGTCGCCTTGCCTAGCCTACCGACCACTCGACCAGGACATTCGGATGAGCTGAATTTACTTCGTTGCCAGATCAAGTTGCAGAAAAGGATGTTTTTCAAAAACAAAACACCAATACCCACAAGCTAAGTAAAATTTATTTACCTAATTATGATCTTGACCAGCATAAAATAACAATTGAGTGAACAAGTTACCTGTCTATCCACCGTGCGAGATAGTTCAGTCTATTGCTAGGATGAAGGGATTTTCATGCTTGCTAAGACGCGCCAAGCAATTGGTAGACACTAATGCTCATTCTTTTGCACTCGTAGCACAATATTAAGTAGCTAAACTAGATATTATATTGTGTATTGGAATTGTGTGTGTATTGAATAGACTTCAAATCAAGCTAAATCTTTTTTTGAATATGGTACCAAGTCATAAAGTTTACTTTCAAGTATTTTTCCTAATGCTCCAGTGGCATAAAATCATAGTTTTACCAAGCTGAACCCCTCGGGTCAAGCATCAAGAACACAAAACAAACATGATTTGCGCGAAACTTTGACTTTGGATATCAAAATACTTCATTAGATGCCACTAAATATGATACACATACAAATAAAACTTTCGGTTATGCCCATTATTTTCATATCCCTTAATAGAGGAGCTCGTGGCTAAATAATAACTTAAGTTAAGCAACGCTTGACGATGTCGGTCCGTGGATGTGTGACCATTTCAACATACCGAGTTTCCTTCGTGCCTCGGAAAGCACGTTAAGCCGTTGGTCCCGGCTGTCATTTGAAGATCTTTGACAGTCTTTACGGGTAGTCCGAAGCTTGAGATCTGACACCAGTCTTGCCAAAGGGTACTGTGCTACCCAGTTACTGAGTTGTGGAGGTCAGATAGGCAGATTGATTGGTTTAGGTTACTACACCGGTGCACAGGTTAATTTCCATCAAAGCTGTGTATGGTTAAGATAACCGTGTGAACATTATACTCTCGTAATATTTTTCATGTTTCAGATACCATATTGTGTCACAGCCTGAAGCTTCTGCTGAAGGCTAGCGATTCAGATGCTGAGCGCGAAGGTTGACGTGTCAACATCTGAGAGGTTAAGAAGAACAGCATGCAAGCAGTTCGCTGGTCTTAGCCGAACGGTACGAACGTGCGCAAGTTTGGAATGGAATACTCGGTGAGTCGCTTCCATTTTATTTTGATAGTGAAGTCGAATATTCTCTAGTGATGAGATGCTATTTCGAGTTTTAAGTGTTCATGTTGGAACACTGAATTGGTTGGTAGTGGTTATACCTAGCACTATCACTAGGTAATTAAGACACACCTGGTAAAAAGCAAGTAGCTAATAAGTTACCTATTGGGTTGTTAGTACTTTCCTAGTTTCAACATTTGGTTCAGTACGAACTTTAGGATGAGATATCCCATAAGAAGGAGATGAAATATCCAAAATGACTGAATAACTAGTCGTTTTCAGTGGCAAAGCGAGTTAGTAATGTCGTTGGGCTATCGTAATTGTATCGAGTTAGTAACGGTACTGGTCATTTGCATGTATTCAGGACGGATCTTGTTGCGTAACGATGTACAACCACCGTCTTCAGATCTGAATTCACTTGCTTACTTTCAAAGTAATATTATGATAACAGTAGATCACGCGATTGTTTTTCTTACATGAAAACTGAGTTAGTGACCGACAGTAAAGGGTTAATGTTGATAATCTGATATTTATGATATTGATCAGAGTTAATTCGTGAAGCTCCTTAATAGTATCAGGGTTAGTTGTTTCCCTTTTATAAGCCATCAGTATGTTCCAAAATCTTTAAGTAGAAAACGCGAATCATGTTGGAAGGATACCCGATCGCCAAGTTCTTTGAGAATTAGACGTCATAGTTGATGACTGTGGTAGTGAAACCGAATCTGATTAACATGTCTACTCATAAGACCAATTCTGGACCGCACCTCATGCGTACCATGTGGCGATGGGTTTTTTAAAGTGGGTTTATGAGTTGAGTATGCATTGCCTTTACTTTGTTTAGTTTAACTTGTTGATCGTAGGACCTTTTTCTAATGAATAGTGTTGTGTGGGAAACTTTAGTACGAAAACTGAAGAGGCCCGGTATTAAGTCCGCGATAGATGATTATGACAGGATAGTGATCGTTATACACCGAAAGCTTTAAATAGATACGCTTAAACCTACAAGTATGGACACGGTAGGTTAAGGAAGATGCCAGCGGGTCATGTACCAGTCGATGTTGATGTTAAAAGGATTTTAATGATGATGAGCAAGCTCAAAATGTCGAGTAATTGAGTCAATCAGCCGTATTATGTTTGACCGTACCAGTGGATTCTGGCGGAGGTCGGGGTCTTGAGAGACCGTTGTGTGAGAGCAATATAATTGCTGTTCGGCTACAGAGCCGTGGCGTTAGAGGTTTTACTCGAGGGTTTCTGTAAGCTTGGCAGTTTTCGCTGCAGAAGAAGTTTTAAAGTTTGATTTGAGCGACTGGTGGTACATGGCCCAGGGTAATGATTTAGTTAAAGATCAAAGTTCTAAAATTTCCCTATTGTCACGAACCCAATGATCTAGTTTGGTCAGGAGTAGCCGAGCGTTGTGCGTTGGCCTGTGTGGCAACTGTTGGCCTTTATGGCAACTGTTGGCCTGTGTGGCAACTAAACGCCAGTGTGCCAACTGGAGGCCTTTATGGCAACTGTAGGCCAGTGTGGCAACTGGAGGTCTTTGTAGCAACTGTGGTCCTGTAAGTTGGTTTAAAATAAACACGTTTGTGTAAGGAACCTTACAGAGGATTCCTGTAGAGTTATGAGGTTAAAATAAAGTAAACTCGCATAGTCACGCGAGAGGTGAGGTCACCATGTTAATGTTGATGACGTTCGAATCGACAAGCCTTCGTTACGAAAATTGAAATAATTTTGGTTTTCTAATTTTTATTACTATGCGTAGATTGTGTTAGTAAGATATACAAAGCTGAAGTACCAATTGAGATTGTAGATGATGAATAGACGTAACATAGGACAGACTAAATCTCTGTGTGAACAGGTTCTGAGTTCAGAGAGTTGAGTTGACTCGACATCGTAGGGATGTGCGAGTAGAGCAATTGAGAAGAGAGCTATGTGATGGCTAAAGGTCGTGAATAAGATACCTGGTGTCTTTTTCTTTTGTTTCATTTAATGTGACATTAGTGACTATCAGTGGTACTTGGACTTTGTAATCACGAAGATTAGAAGCTTTTGCGTTCCGAACTTCACCCTATTGATGATCATTGAATAAGTATAACTTTTCAATTAATCTTTTGGTACCTCATGTAGAATTATTACAAATGGGGAATCCGCTACAATGGCACAGATTACAGCCATTATTATTTTCTTTTTCTTCGTACATCATGCTATTACTCGCGGTACATCTAGAGCTAACAGTCAAACTGAATGGGTTTGGGTTAATAAAATAGGTGAATTGTAATTGGCATTAAAATATACGAAATCTAAGGCTACTGAATGGCCCTTTTGATTAACTAGGTAAAATAGCCCCTCCCCTGCAATTGAAAATACCATATCCGTTTAGACCCTAAGCATAGAATGGCCGAAACGGAAGCAAAAAAAAAAAAAATAATAAAAAAGGTTTTGGTTTTAGAAAAAGACTTTGGTCACTCAATGAACTTTGAACGACTAGACCGTGATAGCAAGAATAAATAATAATGAAAAAAAAAGGGTTAAAACTTTTTATAACATTATTCAGAATTGAAAAGCTTAACTTATGGATAAAAAAAAAAAAAAAGAATGTTTTGTTTGGTTAAATAAAATTTAGTCGAAACAAGTCAAAGACTGGCCTCTGAATCTTTATGATCAAGCAACGAACTACGACCTCTGAGTTTCAGAATTAGTTGGTTAAATAAAATTCTGTCAAAACAAGTCAAAGACGGGGCCTCTGAATCTTTATGATCAAGCAACGATCTGCGACCTCTGAGTTTGATAGTTAAATAAAACTCAGTCAAAACAAGTCGTAAGACTAGCCTCTGAATCTTTATGATCAAGCTACGATCTGAGACCTCTGAATTTGATTTGAGTTAGCAAAATGGATGTGTAAAAAGGGCTTGGTCATGCCTATGGTTTAAGTTGGATGATTCAATAAAATTTAAGTCAAAACAAGTCAAAGATGGGCCTCTGAACCTTAATGGACAAGCCACGATCTGCGATCTCTGAGTTTGACAGTTTCACCAGAACAAGCAATAATGTCGCCTCTGAGTCTGGTCTGAAAGGTTTTTGCATATTTTAATTTTTTTTTAATGATTTTCAGAGATTCGCTGGGCCTAGCAAGGCCCGCTCGTCAGTATGGCCGTGATAGCGCTGGTAAATGAAACTAGCAGCAGAGACGAAATCAAAACGTCAAAAAGGCAGATGACATAACGGAAACACGAATTATGTATTGTTATTGTAAAGATTTGTTTTTATTTGAGTAATATTTTAAAGTCAAAAATAGAAGGTAGATTCACCGACTGTTAGTTTATTTCAATAAAATAATTGGTAACTATATTCGTTCAAAATATTTGTAAAAAGTATTATTAATTACTAAACAAATAATGTACACAATTACTGTATTTTTACAAACCTAAATCTATAATTAATTGATAAACGAATGTCACCGGATGTTGTTGCTGTGTGACGTCTTGTCATTTGTTTAAACGTATAAATAGGCTGGTTCTAGTCGAAAGAACTCAGTATTGAATTGTATTGAACTGTGCACATATCATTATAAAATTAAGTTGTGAGACTTACTGTTGGTGTGAGTAATAAAAAGTGTATACAAGGTGTCTGATCGTTATCATTTGAGAATCCTGAGTACGCCCGCTCTTACATGTATGTTTCAATTGTGGACCAATTTTAAAATTCTTTTGTGTTTGGAAGGGTCTTGAGGTGGTCCCATTGTCACGAAGTCAGAATCTGATGTTGGCATCCCATGGAAATCGCTGCTCAAATATTATATGCATACATATAGCGATTTTGGTATTTTCATCAACAATGCATTATTTCAAACGGGGTGAATAGGAACACGGGGAGTGTTCCTATTCACCCCGTTAGACTGTACTTTCTGAGTGCAAATGGGAATTTTCACGTTACTTAAAAATTGTGTGAAGCATTTTAGTAGGCACTCCAATATATTATTAAATAATTATTTTAAAAAAACGATGATTTATTTGAAACCAATAAAGTGGTATCACAGTTAAAATACCCTTCAAAGTTTTGTTTCTATTCAGCCCTACGTTCCAATTCAACCCGTTTGAGGTATCATTTGGTGAAGTAGAACTGATGAAGAAGACCACAGATGGCCAATGGAATTCCTAAAGATAAAGATATCTTGAATAATTCGCCGACTATGATGAAGCAAATACTATTAAATAAATGGATGATACTGATGAAAATGGTACCATCGAACTGATCTGATAATGAATCCGGAAGGTAGGCACTGGAACTGCGAAATAAAACAATGTATCCTTGTCGTGTTTGGGCTTATTGGAATCTTCATGAGATGTACTTTTGCTATATATGATTTTTATGGCAATTGGAGGGACCTATCAAAAGAGATAAACAAAAAAAAAATTGCAAAAAAAACAAACCGACTTCCAAAAAAAAAATACTACTAAGTGAAAAATAGCGTTCTTTTCCGAAGTCGGTTTCGAAAAGCGGAAAACAATAGTTATTTTTCACTTTATAGTAGTGTCCGACCGAGGAGCTCGTGGCTAAATAATATAAGCCGCACGGATCGATCTTCAAGGTTAAGCAATGCTTGCCGAGGTCGATCCGTGGATGGGTGACCATTTTCAACATACCGAGTTTCCTCTGTGCCTCGGAATGAACGTTAAGCCGTTGGTCCCGGCTGTCATTTGAAGATCGTTGACAGTCGTTACGGGTAGTCAGAAGCTTGAGATCTGACACCAGTCTTGCCAAGGGGTATGGTGTTACCCAGTTACTGGGTTGTGGAGGTTAGATAGGCAGTCGCTCCATGTAAAACACTGGTACTCAGCTGAATCCGGTAAGACTGGAAGCCGACCCCAAAAAAAAAATTGGGAAAAGGCTAGGCAGATGATGATGATGAGTAGTCATCATCATCATCATCATATCAGCCGAAAGACGTCCACTGTTGGACATAGGCCTCCCCCAAGCGTCGCCACATTGACCGGTCCCGTGCATCTCGCAACCAGCGGATCCCCGCAACCTTCACCAGGTCATCGGTCCACCTGGTGGGAGGCCTTCCAACGCAACGTCTTCCGGTTCGCGGTCGCCATTCCAGAACCTTTCTGCCCCATCGGCCATCCGCTCTGCGAGCAATGTGCCCTGCCCACTGCCACTTAAGTTTGGCAATTCTTCGGGCTATGTCGGTAACCCTGGTTCTCTTGCGGATCTCTACGTTTCTGATTCGGTCACGCAAGGAAACTCCGAGCATAGCCCTCTCCATTGCCCTTTGAGTGACTGTAAGCTTTCTGATAAGGCCCATTGTAAGCGACCACGTCTCAGAGCCATATGTCATCACTGGCAACACACACTGGTCATAGACTTTCATCTTGAGACATTGCGGTAAGTTGGACGAGAAGATACCGCGCAGCTTCCCAAACGCTGCCCAGCCGAGTCGGATTCGACGGTTTACCTCTTTCTCGAAGTTGGCCCTACCCAATTGGATCGTTTGTCCCAGGTACACATAGTCGCCCACAACTTCGAGTGTAGAGTCTCCAATCTTGATAGGAGCGGGTGCAACATGGGCATTCAACATCAACTTAGTTTTGTCCATGTTCATCCTAAGACCCACTCTTTCGGAAGCTCTACTGAGATCATCGAGCATTGTACTGAGGTCCTCCATGGTCTCAGCCATAACCACTATATCGTCGGCAAACCGAAGGTGAGTGATGTACTCGCCATTGACGTTAATGCCTAGCCCTCTCCAGTCCAGAACCTTGAAGACATCCTCCAGTGCAGCGGTAAAGAGCTTCGGAGATATTACGTCTCCCTGTCTCACACCTCGCTGCAGAAGGACGGGTTCCGAGGTCTGATCCTGAAGTCGAACTGACATTGTGGCGTTTTTGTATAAACACTTCAACACTTCGATGTACCGGTAGTCAATTTGGCACCGTTGGAGAGACTGCAGTACAGCCCAAGTCTCGATCGAATCGAAGGCTTTCTCGTAGTCCACAAACGCTAAACAGAGAGGCAGGTTGTACTCTTCGGTCTTCTGTATAACCTGCCGCAGCGTATGTATGTGGTCTACGGTGCTGAAGCCTTTACGGAATCCGGCTTGTTCGGGAGGCTGGAAATCGTCAAACCTGCGTGCGAGACGATTCGTGATGACTCTTGAAAACAGCTTGTAGACATGGCTAAGGAGTGTGATGGGCCTATAGTTCTTCAGTAGGGCATTGTCACCCTTCTTGAAGAAGAGTACCACCACACCCCTGCACCATGCCTGCGGCGTTTTCCCCTCGAGTATGACGGAATCAAAAAGCTTCTGAAGGGCCTTAAGTACTGGTTTTCCACCCGCCTTCAGGAGTTCGGCCGTAATTCCGTCATCACCCGGTGCCTTGTTGTTTTTAAGTTGTTTCAGAGCCATCCTAATCTCATACAGGCTGACCTCCGGAATGTCTTCGTTATAGTGTTGGGTCAATCTAGCTCTTGGGTCATTCGCTAGATTCGCGACGGGTTTACTTTTTGACGTGTACAACTGTCCATAGAATCTCTCGATCTCCCTCAGAAGCTCCGGTTTGGCGGACACGATCCTGCCATCATCGGTCTTCAGTTTCGTGAGCTGGCTCTGCCCAATAGACAGATCTCTTGCAAAGACCTTGGAGCCTTTGTTCCGCTCAATCGCGTCTTTAATACTTTCAGTATTAAAGCGGCGGAGGTCGCTTTTCAAGGACTTTGAGATCCGTCTATTTAGCTGCCGGTATTTCAACGAATCGTCTGAAGACTGCAGGATCATTTCACGCCTCTCCTTCATGAGCTTGAGAGTATGATCAGAGAGCTTTTTGTTTCTATCTGTACGGCGGGTCTTGAAAAACTTAGACCCGACCGTATGGACATCTTCCACGAACCCATCGCTGTATTCGTCCACGGAGCTCCCTAGGCACTCGAAACGATTCTGGAGTTCGAGCTGAAAGCTCTCGGGGTTTTGGACCTGGATTTGTGCTGGACGGAGCGTGGACTTCATCAGTCGAGACCTTTCAAGCTTAACATTAATGTTCAATGTGCCTCTTACCATGCGGTGATCACTCCCGGTTTTCACCGAATTGATCACTGAGACATCATTGAACATTTGCTTCTTGGTTGACATGATGAAGTCGATCTCGTTTTTAGTTGCACCATCGGGGCTTTGCCAGGTCCACTTCCTGTGCTCACGCTTTCTGAAGAAGGAGTTCATCATGTAGAGGCCCTCCTTCTCCATAAAACTGGCCAGTAGGTGACCCCGGTGGTTCCGACGTCCAACTCCAAATTGCCCCACTTGCAGCTCATCCTCGTCTCGTTTGCCCAGTTTCGCGTTGAAGTCCCCCATGACAACGGTGAAGTGAGTTTTGAAACCATGCATGGCTATAGAGATATCCTCATACATGGCCTCTACCTCGTCGTCGGGGTGTGCCGAGGTCGGGGCGTAGACCTGTATGACCTTCAGCGAATATCTTGCGGATATTCTGAGTATAAGGTACGCCACCCTGGTCGACACACTCTCGATCTTCACCACGTTGTTCACAAGAGACTTGTGGACGATAAACCCAACACCACCCTGGGACTGCCGGTCTCCCTCTCGGAAATAGAGCAGGTTACCGGATTTGAGGATTATCGAGTCCTCCCCCTCTCTTCGGACTTCAGATAACCCTATAATACTCCATCGTAACCTGCTCAATTCTTCCTCAAGTTCGGCTATCTTCTCGTCGGTGCGGAGTGTTCGCGTGTTATATGTTCCCAGGTCCAGTCGTCGATATTTGTAGGGGTAGCCGGGTCCACTCCGGGGATTCTTAGCACCCCTTGCCACGCCATCGCCTCGACCGCTACCGTAGCCGAGGGTAGACGGGCTGCCGGGCACTCGGGGCCGTTTTTTCGGTGTGCTGTTCATTAGGTTTGGGGGGGTTTGCCATAATCGCCACGCTTGGCAGGCGGGTTGGCGATCGCAGTTTGTTGTTTAAGTGCACAGAGAACGCTGCTGCCCATTCTCTGGTGTGTCCCTTAGTCGCCTCTTACGACACCCACGGGAAGATATGGGATGGTGAAATTCTTTACGTCCGTCACCATACGGTACCGATGATGAGTAGTGTCCGACCGAAACTGGTCCTGTGAAACTAAAACAAATAAATAAAAAAAAAAAAAAAACGACCGAAACCGAAACCGAATTTCATAAACATTCTCAGTCTTATTACAAAAAGCGGTTTAACTAAAAACCCAGGTTTAAATCTCTATAAACCACGGTTTAAACAAAAATGATATTACAAATAATGGTTTAGCGATAAACCATAGACCATATCATGATCTAACGCTAAACCTCGGCGGGCTCCTAGTTTAACGATGGTCTAAGTCATATCTGTCAAAGTTTTTCTTTTGGGTTATATAATCTTTTTCATTGTGTTGTGTTGTTTTTACCCGAAAATGGATATTAACATGGTAGATTTAATTGATATTGAGGATATTACTTTTTCCTCGGTACTCCAATTCTCAGATGTCTTTTTTTGTTGGTCCATCACAACACTTAATATACTAACACATTATTATCAAAGAGGCAATTGTTATAATAGAGACTTGGAGAACTTAAAAATCCAAAGCCTAATGAACTTTGTTCAACGAGCGATGGTTTTGTTTATTGTTATGGTTTCATGTAACGCGAGAGAATGTTACGTTTCGTTACACGTACGTAGATGTATTAGTAATTGCTTAAACCTAAACAAAACTGCAATCGATAAAATAACTAATGTTTATATACATGCAAAATAACAAAGTGTCAATATTTTAACACTCCTAAACATCATTTAATCCTTATCGTATTATCAAAAAGTTTTCTTTTCGGGGTATACGGAACGTTGCAATTGAATGATATTTGTTTTAATCTGTGGTTCTGGTTGATATATTGACAATGGTTCAAATGACGGTACTAAGAAGACCAGGGTTTTTTTTTAAGTTTTGTAATACGGACAAATTTAGACCATGGTTTTGCAGATAAGCCTGGACTTGATAGGCCAGGTTCAAACCAAGGTTTATTGAGTTTTTTGTAATAAGACTGTCTTAGTTTCGGCCGAAACCAAAACCGAAAACAAGCATCATGTTTTGAGGGCAAAATAAAGAAAACGTTATTATAATCAGACAGTCTTTATTTTTTTATCTTTAAATCACATAGCTATGAGTCTTTGATTTTTTTTTCATGTTTACTGCCTACTCTTAATACTCTTATGCTATATCAGGTAATAAAATTTACCGAATTCAAAATAAATGACACGAAAACTCACAACAAACAAAAAAGACTGCAAACACATATTAATGGGTACTAACATTGTGAGCTGTTATTTTTTATTTCAATAATAGGTATGGCAAAAACGCTTCAACACACGGAAATTTGTTCTAGTTTCCACAAGGTCAGTACAGTAAACTACTCCTGCCCGGCGAGCATGGCCTACTGTGACATCGCTTAAGTCACACTTTTAATCACAGTTTGGGCGATAAACTCATTTTGTCTTAAATGCTAACACGGCGGCGTGAGATATTTTCTTGACTTGTGGCATAACTTCTTGACGTTTATTTTTTTCTTTTTCGGAAATTTTCCAATTTTATTGCAGTTTCGGTTTAACCATGGCCATAAAAAAACCATTTATGTTCTGAGAAACATAGCCCATACGCACTGTTTCCGAATTATGGGCCTCCGTATCTTATTTTATTTTGCATAAAACGCTTTATATTTCCAAAATGATATCTCGAAAACGGTATGTCCTAGACAAAAAATAACCAAAATTTAGCCCCCCCCCTTTGCTACCCCCATGTTAGCAGCATCCCAACATGAATTATAAGTTTTTTTTTTTACATTGCTTGGTTTTCGACTTGAACTACGGTCATGGCAAGTTATGATAAAATATGTCATACGTCTTACAATTTGTCTTAAATGCTAGCACGGGACAACCATGTGACATAGTTTACTTGCGCGACATGCTTTTCTTGTTGTTGACTTCATAGTGCGACATAATTTGAATAGGCGACCAAATAAAATAATACGTGAAAAAGTATGCCGTTCATACAGCTAAAGAACTTTTTAATTTTGTTGGGAACAAATTAATATTTGACCCATGACCATAGACTTATGCACACTTTATTTTTCTTTGTTTGTTTGATAACATATTAAGTTTTTGTTAGAAAGATATAATTATTGTGAAAATTTTAATAATTACTAAAAAAATATTATAGCTTGGACCAATAACGGTGTGCCCCTATTTTTTATATTTTAAATGTTTTTAGGGGATTTTGTTTAAGAAACATTTAAAAATGTAGAAAGTAAGAAGAATATGGTATAAAAGAAAATATTTATAAAAAAAAATAATCACAATAAAAATAAGAAGAACAATAAAAAAAAATTACAATTATGAAAAAGTAATAATATAAAATTACTTAATAAGCCTGTAACATTTCAATTAATTAATAAGCATTGATCACCATACACACAAAATGAATTTATTGCCATTTGGTGCAGTAATTAGAAGGAAAATATATATTTTTACAACTATAAAATTTTATCACCACCTCCGAACGAAAGTGATACATTTTTCTAAATCATCTGTCAAAATGTGACATTTGTGACAAAATGGGTGCGCCCGTATTAGCAATTAAGACTCGATGAGTCCCAAATAAACGTCAGGAAATTTTCTCACGCCGCCGGTGCTATTATTTAGGACAAAATGGCGTTATCGCCCAAACAGCGATGAAATGTGTGACTCAAGCCATGTCACAGTGGGCCGTGCTCGCCGGGAAGCAACAAGAAAGGCATGTTGCGCCTTTAAAATATGTCACATGTTTGACCCGTGCTAGCATTTAAGACAAATTGTAAGACATGATATAATTTATCATGTCTTGTCACAAATGTCTTGGGTACGCCCATGCTCGCTAGGCTGATGCAGCCTGTACATTATCCAAGATAATATTGCGTTAATTCTGCCAAATAATGCGATAATACTCCCATAAGATATGATGTGCCAATTGTACATATTCGCAGTCAGATGTAGAACACTGACATAAAGGTGAGGCAACGAGCTTGAATGAAAATTATTTACTTTGAAAGTTACCATGCCCTGTGAATACTCAAACTTTCGGTCGAACACTACTTTAAGGACTATCCACATATATCAGGGCCGTGCCCGGGACGTAGATGGACCGTGCCCCGTCAGGGGTTCAAAAAGATATCGCTGTGTACATTTTATATGAAATCGTTCACACACGTCCGTGCACGGGACGTGCGCGGGCCAGTGACTAATATTCAATGCCTGGGCCCGGCCCTGTCACGACCCGGGCACGGCCTTCTTATGTGTGGATAGACCTTAATAGTGTTTTTTATTGGAAGTCAGTTTGTTTTTTTATGTGGCAACAATTGTTGGCCAACCTAATAAATAAATAACATTTTGCCTGACCTTGGAATCGAACCCGACACCTACAAGGTAGCTTGAATATAATAGAATTTATTAAACAATGCTGGATAAAGTTCTAGAAATCAAAAGTCAACATTACTAACAGCCGATCCAAATACGCCTACACAAAAAATAAAAGCAACATGTATCACTTACGATGAATACTAAGTACGCAGAGAAGGCAACCTGGAACGCGTTATACGCCAACATTACATTCTTCAGTTGGTACGGTTCTCTCTTCTTCATGTAAGTGGGCAAGATCTTGACGACCAGAACCAAATAAAGTCCTAGAACTAGGGCTATCGCTATCGAAGTTTCTTGTAGTGGCCATGTTGGTATTGACACTGGAATTAAAAAATATTTACACAGGCGCAAAACATTTTTTTTTTTTTCATTTCAGGTTTATTCTTGCTTGTAAGTTAGGAGTTTTAGTTGAGGAATTCGATAAAAGCAATTCATTGTTTTGATTATTTGGACTCAGAATGCGACCTAACTAAGGATTAGATTTTATGAAATGAAAATGAAAAACACATAAGACCTAAATTCAAAGTTGAAAAAGGTAATATCAAAGTCTGTTTTAGCATTACCTCTGTAGGTAGTGGTGTAATAGTCATTTACTATTATAACTACTGAATACAAAATTAAATATAAAAATATAGACAAACAGAACTGAGTACTAAACTGCAACGGATTTTAACAATACCAGCAAAACATTGCAAGTTAAACTGGATCAAAAAAATAATTTGCATAAGAAAACAAAAGAGTAATTAGTCATTTACATATTAACAATGGAAATCATTGGTCAAAAGTGAATTAACAATGAAAATATTTTGGATAGCACAGGAGGCATTTCCTTTTCGTCAGTGTTTCCTTTTGTATTACAGACTCGGTCTGAAATAAAAGATCCTTACATTTTTTAATTTATTTCATTGATTTTTATTATGAGCGTTTAACTGAAAATTTCAAAGAGAATAATTTTATAAATAACCTGTATTTAATAACCTTTTATATTTTTTCATATTTATGTACTGATTCATCGCGTAGGAATACTAAAATCAATTTAAAATCACTTACAATTTGCGTTGTTTATACCAACATCCTCCACGATATGTTCCAATCTTGCATCCATTTTGATATCAAAAACAATTTCACGTATTTTATTTACTTCTCCTCCTTACTCCATATCACGTTTAGCTATATCACGATTGACACTGCAAGTGAAGAGATCAAGGGAAATGGAAATAAAGAATTATGACAACTAGATGTATTCAGTTACAACAGGTCCAATATATATCGTCCCTATTGTATTCAAATAGGGTTCTGTTTAATTTTCAGTATATAAAAAGAAATGGACTGTTTTTTACGGTATCACTAAAATAAATTTAAAGGACAATAATAATTTTGAAATTTATTGGTCGGTTAATATTAAACGATATCGTACCGTATAGTCCTTTCGATGTCACACTTGCTTTTCTTAGGAGGTTGTAAATAACTGTTTCTCGAAGAACAATCACACTAGGTGAATAGTTAATACGAGTATGATACCATGAAGCCATCGTAGGTATTCCATTTGTTTAATTTTTAGAAGGTAAAGACCTTTGTTAACCACAATCAGAATGTTATGCTTACTTTTAATAGTATAATAATCTATTCCTTGGTCAACCTATTGTTTTCAAAGAGGCATATGCATTTCCTGTGAGTTCTTATCACAGTAATATATCACAACTATTTCTATTCAACTAGTTTACTTTAAGTTACAAAACTTAACACTGATTGCCAGCTATGTCAAGTTGTGTAAACATACAAATACCAAAGTGGTCTCATGCTGACTGCTTGACATATCATAAGCAAAAAATACGCATTTTTATGTAACTTTAATGTAGTGGAATTATTTCCTAATACACAAGGTTTGAAACCAAAATAGACGTGATCACTTAACAAAGTATAATTTGAAGGTACTAAGGGATTTTAAGAAATCGTTGATGGAATGTGTAAGTAAATATCTGAAAGACAATTAGGGGTGAATGATATCGCGATAGTTCACAGGGAAGAATGGAAAAAGAAAACGTTTTGTGCCAACTCCACGTGACACAAGACAAGGGGCCATAGTTTTAGGCCAATTTAAGGATAATGATATCCTTAAATAAAAGGATTGCATAATTCAGCAGATTATCGTTTTAATTTATTTAGTTCTTAAAGACGAACCCGGAGAAAAAGCAAGTGTCAAGAGTAAAACTAACAGCAAAAAAACACAAGAACTGCCAGAGGAAAACGTTAGTGATAAACACAATAGTAATTCCGAAGAAAGTATGTATCAAGTACAAGTAAATGAGACCGTATTTTAATGATATGACAAACAGTTTAGGGAACGCAACTTTATGCTGTTACACATGCATGAAGTCACTTTCCTGTTTGGTAATTCAGAATTTATTTCCGTGTTCTGTTCCGATTAATAAAAATAATTATTCAACTTAAATTAAACACTGGTTTGCTGAGTTTCTAAAGAAAAGATTAGGCTTTTGCCATGGGACGGAATGTATGTGGTACAGGAATTTTAATAAAATGCTGTACGCCTGAAGTCCACCGTACACTACTCTATAGAAATATCAGAAGGAGAACAACAACAAAAGTTAAATAATTTTTACTGTGACAAAACCAATCCTCTCAGTTCAATCCAGCTGACTTGACATGACACTTCAAAAAAGTAAAAAGAAATAAATAGAATGATTTGTATGTGCAAGAAAAGAGGTTACACAGAATTAATAAAAACCTTAAAAAATATAAATGACAATTGTCATCGTACAACTCACCGGCTACGCGGCTGCCAAAAAGTTGGGAATCCTAACAAAGCAAAGGTAACTACGCCGGAATAGCTGCTCGACATTATCAAGCGCAAGCAATGTATGAAGTATTGATCTCATTTCTGGGACGAATCAGTACTGGCAGTACAATAATTTAAGCTTTCTTTTTTCCCCAATGGTAACGCAGAACTGGCCGTGCGCCCGCTCGGAGCCAGAATATCAATATTGAACTTCCTTTTGTTTGTAAAATATTATTTGATTAACAGTCATTTCAGTTTTTGGAAGGACGGCAGCATTATTTCCTGATGGCGTGCCTTTGCGTGACGGTACTTCACAGTACTTTAAGCTACTAGGAAATAATGCCTGATATTAATTCGGGTGCTTTTGGCAAATGCGTAACTTGTTGCTATCTTTTTTTACGTTTCATATTTTAAGAAATATTGTACTAAGATAACCTGTGTTTTTTAGTTAAAAATAAGCCGGGATAATGCTATAACTTTTAAGTTTATATCAACACAGACCTAGCCTACTGATGGACTCAGTGCTCAGTGGCTCAGTGGGCTCATAATCTAGTACATATCAGACCGTAGGGTTTCTAAGAGCCTAACATTGAACGTGTCTTAAAATTATTTTCCTTTTCGTGCGTCTTGCTATAAGAATATTGGCAGGGGAAATGCTACACGGATCTTATTGATGACTAGCTGTGCCAGCGGCTTCGCTCCCGTCAACTGCCTAACCCAACTTACCTACCTACACAGAAAATTATTTACTCTAGGGAGCAGAATATCGACTTCATACAAAAAAAAGTAAAGACAGTTTTGCTGCTCGCCATGTAGTAGCACTACAGAACACCACACTCCAAAACGAAAATATAAAAAGACCTATCCATAGCTGGGACTCGAGCCTAGAAACTTGGGCGTAGCAGGCCACCGTATTTACCATTAGGCTATTCAGACGGGCTGTAGCGGTGGTAAAATTTCGAATGACATTTCACACATGTCAACATCATCATTGACATTAGTAGTATGATTTGGATTAGAGACCTATAACCTAATCAAACTATTTTTTTTTATAGTGCATTAGTGCATTCAGTCCCGAATCATTATTTTTACTCTAGCTAACCTGAAATAGCCCTTGAAGATAGTTATGTAGTTGATTCGACGTATAAAGTTGACATCCCCTGCATACCTTACTTGACTTGCTACCAGGGTAGGTACCTACCTACCAATTTTTAGGGTTCCTTACCAAAAGCTAAAAAAGGAACCCTTATAAGATCACTCTCTTGTCCGTCTGTCTGTCTGTCCGTGTGTCATCACGGATTTTCTCAGGGACGGGTGGACCTAGCATGTTGACATTTATACCAGATACCTAGGTCTATAGTCCCTATTAGGTGTATAAATCTCAACACAACAACACGACAAAAAATAACATTTTTACAAAAAAATACTACCGATATCTAACTAAAAACACTACAAAGTGAAAAGTTTGAAAGAATGTACTTTGTGGCCGGTTGATGGCAATAGACCAATAAATAAAATAATGGATAAATGGTGCATGTGCTCTATCTAGGTGCTTCTGGCTAACCCTTCGGGGAATACAGCCTTGATTTTAAATGTATAATATTTTTCATTGTGTAAGAATGAATCAAAATATATTTTTATTCCGCTCATCTTCTCTATAAAACCAGTCTTAAATTTTAAGTCAAAGGGTTTAAAGTAATCTTACCATGACAAAACCAATTGCTAAACGCTTGCAGTAAACATTAAATCAGGGTCTGACACGAAAGCCTCATTGGTAAGCTTCCCACCTTCGGACTGCCTAGTGGTCTGTGTAATTGGATTGCGGACTTCCTGAGGGATCGATCCATCCGAGTGGTTATCGATAGCTGCTCGTCCGTTCAGTTAGATATCAACGCTGGAGTCCCTCAGGGGTCAGTGCTTTCGGCAACATTATTCTTGCTGCACATTAATGATCTGCTAAAACCCGGCACCTTTGGGTAAGCAGACGACAGCACTGTTGCTGAGAGATACTTGTCCGACGCACGGATTACTGGGCCTCAGATTCGGTCTCTCCGGGAGGCCATAATCGAACGCCGCCGAATGGAGATAGCTTTCAAGGATAGATTCAAATCTATCCTTGAAGGCTGTCTCCGAATGGGGTGATGCCAATCTGGTCAGTTTCAATGCTACTAAGACCCAGGCGTGTCTTTTTTCCGCTAAGAAGAGCCAATTCTACCCGGCTCCATCTTTCCGTGGTGTAACCGTGCCGTTATTGGACCATCTCGAACTTCTTGGTGTTACTTTGACATCGACCCTCAATTTTGGTCCATTGAGGCAAAAGCTCTGTTGGCTGCAATAGAGTTGGGGATTCTTGCAAAGGTGAGACGTACCGTCTTCACACCTGAACAGCTGCTCAACTTGTAACGCCACGCCAGTGTGTGCGCGATGAGGGCGGGACAGAGCAATGGTACCCGCACTTTGTGTTTCGTTGATTTTGTCTAGATACCTACTTTAATTTTAGTCGCAACATATTTACGTAGTGGTTTATATTATCTCTCTATACTTATTTGTTATATATTTTAGTATTATATTGGACGCAACAAGCTTTGGTTTCCGTACGTCACGTCCTAGGCGACCACTGAAAATCAGCGCTGTGCTGTGGGTCTCCCACGGCACAGCATTATGCTGAGTGGAAGCCTTCTTGTCACAGTCACGACATGCATCTGCTTGTACTTACCTACTCATCATCCTTGTACTGTACTCAAAACTGGTATTTTATTTTAACTTCCTTTACTAACATAATTTAAGTACTTACTAATACTACCGATGGTTAAAATTTAAGGAAAAATCAAAAAATTTATGTCGTTTTTGTGGCGAATAAACACTTTTTCTTTCTTCTTTCTAAAAAGCACAAGTTCGGTTGTGCATGGAGTACTGTTCTCACCTCTGGGACAGATCTGCCAAATACCAGCTTGATGCACTCGAGTCGATTGACAGACGGTCCAAGAGGCTTGTTGGCAACGATGCACTGGTCGCGTCAAAGCTCCAGAGACTCGAACATCGACGCCGAGTTGCCAGCCTGTCGGTTTTTTATCGGTTACATTTCGGGGAGTGTGCGACGGAATTGCACAATTTGATTCCGCCTAGCCCTTTCCATCATCGGACTACAAGACGTATCTACTGCCATGCGCTATCGGTACATGGTGGACATCCCACCCATACGCACAAAGCGTTTTGCTAATACTTTCATTGTGCGCACAGCTAAGGAGTGGAATTCCCATCACTCATGTCAACGATATTTTTTTGTATTTTGAAAGATATTTTAAGTTTGAGAAAAACAATAAACATCTTCGTAATTTATGTATATTGTAACCTTACCTGCTAGAAGTTTTATGGGAATAATTTGTTTTATTTTTTTTAATCCCTGCTGCTACAAAATAACTACATGAAAAGAGAAAAACAAGTTCTATTCGCTGGAGCAAGAAATATAAGGTAAACAAACAAACGGTTAAAATCCAAAAAAAAAAAAAACAACTTTACAACGCAAAATTATTACTTTTGTTGTCCTGCATGGAGTATTGCAGCCACCTTTGGGAAAGTATCAGCTTGCCGCGCTTGACTCGGTGGAACGCAGAGCCAAGAGGCTCATCGGCGACGTTGAACTGGTGGATGCCAAGCTTAATAGCTTGGCTCATCACCGCAAGGTTGCCTGCTTGTCAGTCTTCTACAGACTGTACTTCGGTGAGTGTGCTCAAGATCTCCACGACCTCATCCCACCAGCCCCCTTCTACCATCGGACATCTAGACGCACTGCAAGTTACCATCCTTACCTTGTTGCCATTGCACCAATTCACACCAAGCGCTTCCAAACATCCTTCATAATGCGCACAGCGAATGAATGGAACTCACTACCTGCGTCTGTGTTTCTGAACGCACTCAACCCGAATCTCTTCAAAGTTAGAGTGAACAGGCTTCTTCTGGGTAAGCTCACTCCATCGTAGACTCTGTCTCTGTCACCTCTGACCTAGACTAGAGTCAAGAGCAAATGCACCGTCGACTCGAGCCTCGTCCTTATCGGACGGCAAGCTACCCATTACTCGCAGTCCCCAAGCCCGCGCCTACGGTGCGGCCGACGCCCGGGGCGTCTCTTGCGGTGGCTAGGGGCGTGCGGTCGTCTCCGTTCCGCCTCCTCCTTCGACAGCATTACTGATTCGCTGAAGAAGGTGACAGCTTCCCATGCCCTCTCGCTCCGTACCTTGGCCTGAACCAGGGCTGGACGTGAGAGGTCGCCACCGCTGATCACCTCCACGATGACACGGCGGTGCTCCGCCCAAGCGGGGCAGACCTTCACCGTATGCTCCACCGTGTCCTCCAGGCGATCCACACAATGGTGACACTCGGGCGTTTCCTCCCTCCTTATCCTGAACAAGAATCTCCCAAAGCAGCCGTGTCTGGTGACGACCTGCGTCAGGCGGACGGTGAGGAAGCCGTGGCGCCTCTAAAGCCACTCCACAAAGAGGCCTTATCGCCGCAATTGTTGCGTGTCCAGCACTGGGTTGCGGCGACAGTCGCTTTCTCCATGTCGCCATGAGATCCTGTCGGAGTTCTGTCCGCCTAGCCACGATTTGTCGCGGCAACGGAGTTTCGCCCCGGCGTTTCGCCTCCACGCGCCACTCCCAAATGTGCGCGAAGGCTTTTACCTCCAGATCCCATGGTGGCAATCTAGGAGGCTCGCCGCCTCACTGGAGACCGTGCGGTATCCCCGGACCAGCCGGATGGCCATGACCCTATGGGACGCGTTCAACCACAGGACGAGTCGAGACGAGGAGCAGGAGGACGAGTCCTAGGTACTTCATCGTCGACCCGACGCTGATTTAAACCCCTCCTACCGTTATTTGACTATCCGGCCGGTGGCGCGTTCCGAGGACCATGAACACACATGGCCTCGGACTTGCGCAGGGCCACCTTGAGTCCCAATTGCCGGATCTGCAAATCTTATCCTAGCTTGACGAAGAGCTTTGGTTAATACATTTTTTTTCGGCAGGTTAATAATTATGTATCCCAGCTGCGTGTAAATGTTTTCAGATAGTGGTAAGCGAAGTGCTATGTCATTAGGCGCTTGACCGACAGAACGCGTGACTGTGAAAGAATCCATGGTATGGATACTAACAATATCACGATGACGGTTGGATTGATTTGTGTAAGCAATCGGACGAGGCCCTTGGCCCACCCTACATTTTACCAGCTTTATAGAAATAAATTAAATAGTTAGATTTGAAGATCTGAATAAAAAGGAAAATATAAACGGATTATATTTTATTACGTCAACATTCAATTCTTGAGCAATACTCTATAAACTTTGATTTTATGCCCAAAGGACGATTGTTTTCACTTTTAAAAGGTTACTCAATCGCGGCATAATTTTATTGTAAGTCGTTAGTCTAACAGCACAAGCAGACGAGTAGGTACTTTTGCTATGATGCAATGTCATGTTTTATTAATCAAAATTATAAGCTTACCCTGAATTTTCTTCACTGTCTATTTTATAATATAAATGACACGGCCGACATGAATGATGTGATGGATGATTCATAAACATATTGATGAATGTCACAACTGTGTTAAGCAGCTGATTGGTGCAGCGGTATAACAGCTTGGCTCGTGAGTTATAGGTACAGGTTCGATTCTTACTCCGGCCTTTAGAGATTATTTTATTTTAAAATATTGTTGTGAGTTTTTATTAATTTGTGGTTTCTGGAAAATGTTTGGAAGTTTAAAATATGAATAGGTAAGATACGATGGATATTACCTAGCGGTCTCTTACATGAGCGACGCGCCGTCAGTATTTTATTTCAAGTTAGAATATCTCAGCAGTTTCATTGATTTCACAGAGATGGCGCGCACGTAAGCATCGTATTATATATTATCATCCTCTAAAAGATGTCGCTTTTTATACATAACTAGAAGTTGAGGTTTGTAAATAAGGAAAAAATAAAAAAGACCCAAATTGGCACAGCTTTTTAGTAATTAGAATAAAATCTTAACAAATAAATTTAATTTTGTGTTCGCGTTAAATTAAAATTTAGCGTAAGAAATTCAATCATAGTATATTTTCTAACGTACGGAACCCCGTCAATAAGTCGGTCGGCGAGTCGGCAAATACCGACACCGTTTGCCCGATTTTTGTACAAAAGTCAAACACAAATACCCTTTGAAATGCTTTGTATGGGAAACATGGAAACACAGGCCCCTGCCAAATTATGAAAGCTAAAAACTCACGTTTTTTAAAACTGGCAACTCACCCACTTCGTCTATTATTGTTACGCCACTAACCTGAAAGGTATTGAGCAGCTCCGTGTCGAAGGGCACGGGGAAGTAATTTTTTTGTGAAATTATCAAACTAAAAGAAAGAAAAGAAAGTAAAGAAAGTAAAGAAAGAAAAGAAAGAAAAGAAAGAAAAGAAAGAAAAGAAAGAAAAGAAAGAAAAGAAAGAAAAGAAAGAAAAGAAAGAAAAGAAAGAAAAGAAAGAAAAGAAAGAAAAGAAAGAAAAGAAAGAAAAGAAAGAAAAGAAAGAAAGGAAAGAAAAGAAAGAAAAGAGAAAAAAGAAAGAAATGAAAGAAAAATGAGTTTATTTGCATTAAAAACAAAAACACTTAAACACCTAACTAGGCGGGGTTTTGAAACCCCACGTCCACAAGTAATGGTTAACGTCAGTTAAAATGGTTTTAACAATACCAACTTTTTGTTTATACATAATATTAAAATATTTATATTGTTGTAAAATACAGTTAAAAAAATATAAACTTAAATGTTTGGCATATTTATGCATGTGTGTATTTGGTTGTTGTATGAAATAAACATCTTCTCATGATATTTTTTATTTTAGATTTTAGTGACATCAAATAAGACTTTTTTATGGTTTGTTTACTTTTAGGTTTGTGCTCCAGCGAATAAAGTATAGCTATAATTTATTAAATCCTGAGAAGTAATCTAACATGCACCTTAATAATTATATTGTTAATATGTTTAAAGGCTAGACTACCAAGAAAGTGTAGAGAGAATAACTGGAAGTTGCGCAAATGCCAAATTAGTTGCGCGAAACTGAAGGTGATCATCCGGTTGGCGCAATCTTGTTAGCCCGACTAGGTAATCCGTGTTCTTTATATTATGGTTATTTTCCTAATGGCTTGTTTGGATATATTCGGAAAAGGAACTCCATAGATTGATGACTTTTTTGTAGCGTAAAAGAGATAATGTTATTTTGTTTTTAAATACCAGCAACTCTCACACTATTCAATATTGTGTACGGAAAAAGAGGGTGTTATAAGTTTGACGTATGTTTGAATAAAATCGGTTCAGCCGTTCAAAAGTTATGGGCGTTTTACTGTTTGTATCGGGGTGTTTTCGCAAGATATCGTGTCATAATGACGTGCTCAATAGATTGCCGATCGAAGCGTATCTACTATCTACTAGATAAATTATTTATCATGAAATAAAAATGTGTCGGAGGTTTTTTAAAATTTGAAATATTACTTGTTTCATATTTTATCAATCCTCATAAAATTTTTCCATTTTTGCTTTGGCCGTCTACTTTATCTGCATTTTTTCAAATTATTCACATCTCTTCATCACATGCGTTTTATCTCTCTTCTTTACATGTCCGTACAAAGTCAAACGATTCCTTTCCAATTTTCTGTTATGGACGCCACTTTCAAACTCCCTCTAACAAGAATATATGTTCCTTTAAGTCCTTTGAATACAATTATTATGTAACTAGTTGACCCGGCAAACTTTGTTTTGCCATAAAAACACCACACATTTATCTACCCTACCTACCCTACCCTACCCTACCCGACCCTACACTACCCTACCCTACCCTACACTACCCTACCCTACCCTACACTACCCTATCCTACACTACTCTACCCAACACTACCCTACACTACCCTATCCTACACTACCCTACCCTACCCTACCCTACCCTACGCTACCCTACCCTACCTACCTACCTACACTACACTACTCTACCTACCTACCCTACCCTACCCTACCCTACCCTACCTACCTACCTACACTACACTACTTTACCTACCTACCCTACCTACCTACCCTACCCTACCCTACCCTACCCTACCCTACCCTACCCTACCCTACCCTACCCTACCCTACCCTACCTACCTACCTACACTACACTACTCTACCTACCTACCTTATCTACCTACCTACCCTACCTACCTACCCTACCCTACCCTACCCGACCCTACACTACCCTACCCTACCCTTCACTACCCTACCCTACGCTACACTACCCTATCCTACACTACTCTACCCAACACTACCCTACAATACCCTACCCTACCCTACCCTACCCTACCCTACGCTACCCTACCCTACCCTACCCTACCTACCTAACTACCTACACTACACTACTCTACCTACCTACGCTATCCAACCAAACTTTTTTTTTTTTTCTTTTAAACCTTCCCTGTATTCTGTCGAACATAACAAAAAAAGAATTATTCAAATCGGTCCAGCCGTTCTCGAGTTTTAGCGAGACTAACGAACAGCAATTGATTTTTATATATATAGATATATAAAGTTCTGCAAATCTGCGAAAAATCAAATAATTTAGTGGCAATTCCTATTAGGTCAAGAAACTAGCAATTTCGGATATATGCTTATTAGTAGACATTGCAATAAACTAAAAGAGATAAATCTATCATGTATCAACAAAACAAGCTCTTTATTATGCTCTTTAGTAATAACATAATCAACAGATTTGATTCCAATAAAATTCAACCTTGAAATTATTCTGTAACATTTAAACCGATTTCTTCCTCTCATTTTGCAGTGTAGTCACCTATGTATCTTCTAAAAAGCGGCAGATTACTAATGAAGTAATAATCAAATTAGAGTTGGAGTCTTAGGAGATACTTCATCGTCGACCCGACGCTGATGTAAACCCCTCCTACCGTTAATTGACTATCCGGCCGGTGGCGCGTTCCGAGGACCATGAAAACACATGGCCTCGGACTTGCGCAGGGCCACCTTGAGTCCCAATTGCCGGATCTGCAAATCTTATCCTAGCTTGACGATGAGCTTTGGTTAATACATTTTTTTTTGGCAGGTTAATAATTATGTATCCCAGCTGCCTGTACATGTTTTCAGATAGTGGTAAGCGAAGTGCTATGTCATTAGGCGCTTGACCGACAGAACGCGTGGCTGTGAAAGAATCCGTGGTATGGATACTAACAATATCACGATGACGGTTGGATTGATTTGTGTAAGCAATCGGACGAGGCCCTTGGCCCACCCTACATTTTACCAGTTTTTTGATACCGTCGCACGCATAAACGAAATGTTTTTCTGTTTATAGAAATAAATTAAATAGTAAGATTTGAAGATCTGAACAAAAAGGAAAATATAAACGGAATTATATTTTATTACGTCAACATTCAATTCTTGAGCAATACTCTATAAACTTTGATTTTGTGCCCAAAGGACGATTGTTTTCACTTTTAAAAGGTTACTCAATCGCGGCATAATTGTATTGTAATTATAATTTGTCATTCTAATAGAACAAGCAGACGAGTACTTATGCTATGATGCAATGTCATGTTTTACTAATCAAAATTATAAGCTTACCCTGAATTTTCTTCATTATCTATATTATAATATAAATGACACGGCCGACATGAATGATGTGATGATTCATAAACATATCGATGAATGTCGCAGCTGATTGGTGCAGCGGTATAACAGCTTGGCTCGTGAGTTATAGGTACAGGTTCGATTCTTACTCCGGCCTATAAATATGATTTTATTTTAAAATTTTGGTGTGAGTTTTTATTAATTTGTGGTTTTTGGAAAATGTTTGGAAGTTTAAAATATGAATAGGTAGGATACGATGGATATTACCTAGCGGTCTCTTACATGAGCGACGCGCCGTCAGTATTTTATTTCAAGTTAGAATATCTCAGCAGTTTCATTGATTTCACAGAGATGGCGCGCACGTAAGCATCGTATTATATATTATCATCCTCTAAAAGATGTCGCTTTTTATACTTAACTAGCTGACCCGGCAAACTTTGTTTTGCCATAAAAACACCAAACATTTATCTACCCTACCTACCGTACCTTACACTACCTACACTACCCTACCCTACCCTACCCTACCCGACCCTACACTACCCTACACTACCCTACACTACCCTACCCTACACTACACTACCCTACCCTACCCGACCCTACACTACCCTACCCGACCCTACACTACCCTACCCTACCCTACCCTACCCTACACTACCCTACCCTACCCAACCCTACACTACCCTACACTACCCTACCCTACACTACCCTACCCTACACTACCCTACCCTACACTACCCTACCCTACCCTACACTACCCTACCCTACCTACCCTACCCTATCTACCTACCAACTTGTTGAACTATTTATTTGAATAAGAAATAATATATATACTACTATACGAATGCAACCAACTTTTGTTTCTACCGGCAGCGTTGATCTAATTAAAATTTAGAACATAAAATTTGCTATTGTGAGTCCACCTTAAAAGATAGACATATGGTGTCACGGACTTTTTTTTAGAACTTTTAAAGAGAAACAATTCCATCATACATGATATTTGCGTAACTTAAACCATTTACGCAGCGCACGCAATGGAAGCTCTCAAAAAGGAATATTTTTTCCCGTTTTTGTAACATTTTTCATTTATGCTCCGCTCCTATTGGTCGTAGCGTGATGTTATATAGCCTATAACCTTCCTCGATAAATGGACTATCCAACAGTGAAAGAATTTTTCAAATCTGCCAAGTAGTTTCGGAGCCTATTCAATTCATACAAACAAACAAACAAACAAAAAATCAAACCTTTCCTCTTTATAATATTATATAGTATAGACTAGAAGTTGAGGTTTGTAAATAAGGAAAAAATAAAAAGACCCAAATTGGCACAGCTTTTTAGTAATTAGAATAAAAATCTTAACAAATAAATTTAATTTTGCGTTCACGTTAAATTAAAATTTAGCGTAGGAAATTAAATCATAGTATTTTTCTAACGTACGGAACCCCGTCAATAAGTCGGTCGGCGAGTCGGCAAATACCGACACCGTTTGCCCGATTTTTGTATAAAAGTCAAACACAAATACCCTTTGAAATGCTTTGTATGGGAAACATGGAAACACAGGCCCCTGCCAAATTATGAAAGCTAAAAACTCACGTTTTTTAAAGCTGGCAACTCACCCACTTCGTCTATTATTGTTACGCCACTAACCTGAAAGGTATTGAACTAAAAGAAAGAAAAGAAAGAAAATAAAGTAAAGAAAGAAAAGAAAGGAAAGAAAGAAAAGAAAGAAAAGAAAGAAAAGAAAGAAAAGAAAGAAAAGAAAGAAAAGAAAGAAAAGAAAGAAAAGAAAGAAAAGAAAGAAAAGAAAGAAAAGAAAGAAAAGAAAGAAAAATGAGTTTATTTGCATTAAAAACAAAAGCACTTAAACACCTAACTAGGCGGGGTTTTTGAAACCCCACGTCCACAAGTAACGGTTAACGTCAGTTAAAATGGTTTTAACAATACCAACTTTTTGTTTATACATTAAAATATTTATATTGTTGTAAAATACAGTTAAAAAAATATAAACTTAAATGTTTGGCATATTTATGCATGTGTGTATTTGGTTGTTGTATGAAATAAACATCTTCCATGATATTTTTTATTTTAGATTTTAGTGACATCAATTAAGACAGTAAAAACCTTTTTTATGGTTTGTTTACCTTTATGTTTGTGCGCCAGCGAATAAAGTATAGCTATAATTTATTAAATTCTGCGAAGTAATCTAACATGTACCTTAATAATTATTAATATATTGTTAAGTTGTGTGTTTAAAGGCTAGACTACCAGAAAAGTTTAGAGAGAATAACTGGCGCAAAAGTTGCGCAAATGCCAGATTCGTTGCGCGAAACTGAAGGTGATCATCCGGTTGGCGCAATCTAGTTTGCCCGACTAGGTTATCCGTGTTCTTTATATTATGGTTATTTTCCTGATGGCTTGTTTGGATATATTCGGAAAAGGAACTCCATAGATTGTAGATGACTTTTTTGTAGCGTAAAAGAGATAATGTTATTTTGTTTTTAAATACCAGCAACTCTCACACTATTCAATATTGTGTACTGCTTAGATTCCTTTTTTCTTTGACTGTACCGTAAACAGAGCAAGGATGTTCATGACCCATACCTTATTATTGATTCTGTTTCAAATTATTAGTATTTTTATTTAATTTTCCTTTTTATTTGAATGTGACTCATCTTCCTGCCCTTTATGTTACTTGGGATCGGCGCAACACACTTTCCTTCCTCTTCCATTCCGTTTTGTTAACCGTCAATCTGTCACTGAGTTCCTTTTTAACCCCCGCCGGAAAAAGAGGGCGTATGTGTATATTTGTATCTGTGTGTCTGTCTGTGACATCATAGCGTCCAAACGGATGAACTGATTTTATTTTTTTTTTGTTTAAAAGGTGATTTAATTGAAAGTGTTCAGCATTCGGTTCAGCCGTTCAAAAGTTATGGGCGTTTTACTGTTTGAATCGGGGTGTTTTCGCAAGATATCGTGTCATAATAACGTGTTTAATAGATTGCCGATCGAAGCGTATCTACTATGTACTAGATAAATTATGTATCATGAAATAAAAATGTGTCGGGGGTTTTTTAAATTTTGAAATTTTACTCGTTTCATATTTTATTACTCCTCATAAAATTTTTCCATTTTTGCTTTGGCCGTCTACTTAAGCTGCATTTTTTCAAATTATTCACAAATCTTCATCACATGCGTTTTATCTCTCTTCTTTACATGTCCGTACAAAGTCAAACGATTCCTTTCCAATTTTCTGTTATGGACGCCACTTTCAAACTCCCTCCAACAAGAATATATAATTATGTTCCTTTAAGTCCTTTGAATACAATTATTATGTCATATATAAAGTTCTGCGAAACTGCGAAAAAACAAATAATTTTGTCATATATGGCAATTTCTATTAGGTCAAGAAACTAGCAATTTCGGATATGCTTAGACATTGCAATAAACGAAAAGAGATAAATCTATCATGTATCAACAAAACAAGCTCTATATTATGCTCTTTAGTAATAACATAATCAACAGATTTGATTCCAATAAAATTCAACCTTGAAATTATTCTGTAACATTTAAACCGGTTTCTTCCTCTCATTTTGCAGTGTAGTCACCTATGTATCTTCTAAAAAGCGGCAGATTACCAATGAAGTAATATTCAAATTAGATTTGGATTCTGGAATCTGGATTCAGGTTATGTTCCAGATTCCAGAGTCAGTTCTACGAGCAATGTACCCTGCCCACTCCCACTTAAGTTTCTCAATGCGTTTAGGCACCTTTATTATAAGTAGGGATAAATTAATTATCACATTACACTTCCCACTGTGACTGTGTGTGTGTTTGTTTGTTTGTTACTTCTTCACGCTCAAACGGCTCGACGGATCTGGATGAAATTGGATACAGATAAAGATTATTGTCAGGGATAGCACACAGGGAATAATTTTCGACTTTCATGCGGGCAAAGTCGCAGGCAGAATAAAAATCACTGCAAAACGTTTTGTGATCCAACTGTTCCTTCCTACTTTACCTTAATCCTTTTTATAATGTTATCTTTGTCAGTTGTAAATTTTCTGCGGAAACACCTTAGAATTTCACTAAACCCATGCCAAGAAACGAGCGTGTCCATATCTGAATGCTCAATATGCTCTCTTGAGTAACTGCGCTCAGTATTCCGTGAGAGAAGCCGATTTAGATGCCTGAGATAATTTGGACGTAAGGATAGTGGTGCCTTACTTGGACTAGTTTTCTCATCCGTGACTCAATATGTGTATGCATAGTACCTAGTTTATGTACTTTTATTATATTAGTAGGCTACATTAAACTTGTAGGTACTGGTTTACGCTTGCCTCTTAATCAAATGGAAAATCACAAAAGAAAGCAGTCTTTTTTTTTCGTGATCGTGACAATACTTGTAACGCACTAAGAACGCTTTAAGTTCCTTCATGACACTCATTCTAGACACTTGAGATCATCGGAGAATTTGAGACTTTTGATGCCTACTCATTCTACTAAGTTCTACAATAAATCGTTCACGGTCCAGGATGTTCGATTGTGGAATGAGTTGCCGATGACAGTAAGACAAATCAAGTCCTTAAAAATCCTGATAAGAACCATTTCTTTCTCTTTAATGCTTTTGTTTCTATCAAATTTCTTCTGTCATTGTTCAACGTTCTTTGAAATTTTGTAACATGTAATATTATGTATGTATGTTTAATTGTAAGTTTATTTATATTATTTTGTACATCTATATAATTTTATGTATTAAAATTTTACTGTAGCAGTACACCCTAGGCTACCCCCCTGTTTTATCTTAAGTTCTTTTGTCCATCCAAAGGTTGTCTGGTAGATATCGCTGTCAGCGCTAAGACCGCCTTGTACCTGTAATTTGTTTTTATGGTTCCGTACCCAAAGGGTAAAAACGGGACCCTATTACTAAGACTCCACTGTCTATCTGTCTGCCTGTAATCAGGCTGTATCTCATGAACAGTGATAGCTAGACAGTTGAAATTTTCACAGATGATGTATTTCTGTTGCCGCCATAACAACATATACTTAAAACAGAATAAAATTAATCTATGTAATTAAATTTTTACAGATGATGTATTTCTGTTGCCGCTATAACAACATATACTAAAAACAGAATCAAATTAACATTTAAGTGGGGCTTCCATACAACAAAAATGTATTTTTTTGCTGTTTTTGGAATAATAGTACTGAACCCTTCGTGCGCGAGTCCGACTCGCACTTAGCCGTTTTTTTTTGGTGTACAATAAAGTATATTCTATTATATTGTAAAACAAAAAATAAAAGCTTGTAAGCCCTAGGTTAGCCAATGTTTGTGTCTGCTGGGAATATATTTAGACAGATACTTCAAAGCACTCCTTTTCATTTTGGCCTTTCAGGTTGAGAATCTAAACTAGTCATTTGTTATAATAAAACGCCGTACTACCGCGGAGAGAGGGCGCTACGATACTGAGAAAAATGATAAATGTTTTAATGCCAATCCTTCAATTAATAATGTTTCTATCGACAAAGCAAACAATGTTGTGTTGACAAAGCAATTTTTAAATGTTTATAAAACTCTACAACATTTTAGGACAGCAGATTTTTAAATTTAGGCATAACTAGCACTTCGCCCGCGACTTCGTTCGCGTGATTTCGGTATTTAATATAATAAGATTCTTTAAAAAAACTTTAACACCCCTAAATCGTCATTTGGGGGTAGTTTAAATAATAATAATAACAACCTTTATTATTCATTTAGGATAGTATTTGTGCCCAGTTTCAAGTTTATTGACCCAAGAAATCAGATTCTTCCATACAAACTTCAGCATCCCCTAAATTATCATTTAGGGGTAGTTTCGAAAGACTAATAATGACAACTTTTATCATTTACTTAGACTACTATTTGCACCAAGTATCAAGAATGTTGGCCGAAGGAATTAGATTTTTCATACAAACTTTCAATCCCATTTTTACCCCCTTAGGGCTGGCATTTTCAAAAAGCCTTCTTATCGGATGCCTACGTCATAGAAAGAACACACCCTCCAAGTTTCAGGTGTCTACGATCGGCGGTTTAGGCTGTGCGTTGATCCGTCAGTCAGTCATTCAGGACAAAGCATTTTATATGTATAGATGATGAGTACAATGACTTATTAACAAACTTTTCAGATATATTCTCTGTATGCCAGCAAGCCGCACTATCAGCTACCAACTTTTCACCCTGAATTGAATGTGCTTGCTCAAACACCCTGCCAGCTCCCCACTACATTTATATTTCACCTACCAGTAGATTCCCTCGTAGTTCGGGAGCATAATGTACAGAATTTAACAGAGTTATTGATACACAGTGTCCCATCAGTAAATTTTATTGTAATTACTCCATTAATTGATATTTTTTTGCTGTCACAATTGAATAATCTTTCGATGAAGAAACCACAAATTGACATAAACGTACCTTGACCGACCATTGTCAAATTGGTCGGAAAATGTTACGACAATTTTATTACGTTCTTCTGTTTGTATTGTACGTGTGATTAACGGGCTTTTTAAAGTTTCATAAGCTGATGACTATTTTGTTTTTGTCGATGAATCAATCGGTTCGAAATGATTGGATATTTGAATACATACTCTGATGGGTGGGTCAGGTCCAAATTTTTGATGGATACAGACACTTTGGTTGCCGCTCATAAGTGACAAAATATTGCGAATTTTACACGCCTTAAAATAATTTTGGATATTTGCTAATAATAATTTAAAAGTCTCATTCATTAAACAACTAAACTTGTTACTTAATTTCTTTAAATACAATATAATAACAACTCGGTGTTTTTTTACGCTATTTAAAATACGCATGTCCTTGCTTGACTACCTAAGAATATTTTCGCCGCTATTTTTTTTTGAATTTGTGAATTGTTGCAAATTGTAGGATATGTCGTGAATAATTTTCATTCCATTGTGCGATTTATTATCGAACATTTATATTCCAGTGTGACACATGTGATTTCCGTTGTTCAATGACGTCAAAAATTTGGTCCTGACCCGGGTAGAAAGAAAGAAAAAAAGAAAATGCGTTTAATTATATATATCATAAGACGATAGATAATATCGGAACATGGTTATGTTAAACTCTTCACAATAGTATTAGAGTACTTAAATTAAGTTAGTAAAGACGAGAAATAAATCAAACAATAATAACATATTCTACCTACATTTTATAAAAAACAGAGAAGAAACGAGAAAAGAGTTTTCTCTCTACTCAACTCTCCCACTCCTTCTTATCTCATCCCTCACTTTCAATATCTGTGTTCTTCACACGCTAGGAATCTGCGTTCGTCTAACAATCTTCTCTTGCTTTGTCCTACTCATACTCGTACCTTTGATTTTATTCATTCTTCCTTTCATATTCAGTCCATTCTTCTCTGGAATGCGCTTCCTCTCGATATCAGGACGGCCACCAGACAATATGCATTAAGCGGAACTTGCGACATTATTTTCTACACCATTAGCGGAGTCGTCTCAATCACCTATCTATTAATTTATATATGTATACACGAGTATATATAAAGGTATTTATTACAGTAAATGTGTATATGTGTGTTTATTTTAGCTACGATACATATATCGAAGCATGTGAAAATCCTCATGGAAGTCCTCAGCCCTTGGGGAAAGCTGAGGGGTCTGTCAGACTCCTACTGACTAAAACCACATGGTGCGCTGTAGGCTGTAGTTCCTCTTGAGAAGTGAACGTGGAACACAGCACGTCACCTTCTCGGGCCTCTCTCAGGTGACAGACTCCCCAAATCTAGATTATATTCAATATATATTGTTATTCAATTTTTCTTCAATAATTATTTAAATTTTTATGCACCTGCCATGTTTTCTCACCACTACCCTTGGTTGACTGGTAGAGAATGCCTCAGGCATTAAGTCCGCCTATGTACTTGTATGTTGCATGAAGTTTTAAATAAATAAGAAATAGGGTGAAAAAGATGCCAGTCAGATGCATGTCGTGATTGTGGCAAGAAGACTTCCACTCAGCATAATGCTGTGCCGTGCCGACCCGCAGCACGGCGCCGATTTTCAGTGGTCGCCTAGGACGTGACGTACAGAAACCAAATCTGTTGTGTTTGTTAAAATAGACACAAAGAACATAAAATAAATAAAGTAAGATAAAGATAAACTACCTAAAATTATGATATGACTAATACCAAAAGCACGAGTACCTAGATGTTGTTCTTGCTTGATGAACCAATCGCTCTCAATAAGTACGAAATATTAATAAATAATTTTCTGATAGGGTGCCTTATAGCCACACCTAGATGTTTTAAACGTTTTTAATAAAAAAAAACGAGTCATGGTATTTTATTACAAGTATAGACCAATACTAAAAAATATAACAATATTTATTATAAGTCTTTGATTACAAGTAAGATTTAGCGGAATACCCATAGGTAATTTTTGAAGTCATTAAACATGGATTGATTAAAGAGGAATAAAATATATAGACAAGTACAATTTTTTTTAACGCACGAGTCTTATATGATGTGAAGAGCAATATTAAGATTCATGTTAGTATATTGTTGGGTAAAATATGCAAAACATATGTAAACTAACCTTAACAAACGGCTCTTCAAAAATTGCTATACGCAAGTCTGAATGGGTTCAAGACCTTTGCCGATTTGAATCTGAGAAAGTAATGGAAGATGCTGGAAGACAGATATTTGGCGGAAAGTTGGCATTAGGGTTTTTTCAATGTATTTTAATAATTTTCATTATTATTTGAATAAAAATGGGTTTTAGTGTTATTCTATGACCAGAGTGTGTTGCCAGTGATCACCTATGGGAGCGAGACGTGGTCCCTCACAATGGAACTTAACAGAAAGCTTAAAGTCTCCCAAAGGGAAATGGAGAGGGCTATACTCGGAGTTTCCTTGCGTGATCGCATCAGAAATGAGGATATCCTCAGTCGAACCAAAGTACGACATAGCCCGAAGAGTTGCGAAATATAAGTGGCAGTGGGCACTGGGCAGGGCACATTACTCGCAGAACGGATGGTGCCAAAAAGTTCTTGAATGGCGACCGCGAACTGGAAGACGATGCGTCGGAACTGTTGAAAAGCCTCCCACTAGGTGGACCGATGACCTGGGGGGTGACCATAAGTTCTTAGAATAAGGTTATTTTTAAGTGTGTAAGGGACAGATTTGTATGACTTGTATACATCTGTCACTTACACGATCTCAAAATAACCTTACTCTAAGAGCTTATGGTCGCCCCCCTGGTTGAGGTTGCGGGAATACGCTGGATGAGAGACGTATGGGATCGGTCAATGTGTGACGCATGGGTGAAGCTTATGTCCAGCAGTGGACGTATTTCGGCTGAAATGATGATGATGTGTTATTCTTAACATTTTCATTATAATATATAACAACAAGAATTTTCTAATTACAAAAACTCAAAACACTTCTAACACAATGATTATCATAAATACAATTGACTGACATAATTCTCACACCTTTTACATGTCCAAAAGTTTTGTCAACAAACACGTTTACGACCATCTGATTTCAAATGTCATGATTTGAAGGCAGAAGGCCATACAACCATATAACTCAAGGTCGCATAACCGCTGATTCAAGCTTCTTAGTAATGACCTACAAGAAGCATAACGGTTTGTAAATGACTTATGTAGTTGCGGTAAGTTGGTAGGTACTCAAGCGAAGTAAGAATGTAACATTTTTAAGTTCTGAAGAGCAGCAATTGTTATCATGACAGTATGACGGTTGAAAGGAGAGAATGCATAAAGAAAACGTGGTAAATCATTGGAGAATAATCATTATCACGTCAGACAAAGAAAATCTCTGTAAATAAGAACTACAATGACCGGACTAGCGCTGTGTATTATTTACAAAGGTATTCCATCACTTTCTTCGGAACCAGGAAAGTACCTACATAAAAGGTTGGAGAAGATAAAAAAAAATATCGTTTATTTACCTTACACAGTTACATGTTAGATAATTGTATTAGTTTTGTATACATTAATTGAACTAACAATGAAGTTGAAATATTAGCAACGGGTCCCAAACTAGGCACAGCCTGTATCTTGGTGACCCACAAAACAAGATTCCTCGGTAAAATATTTCACAAGGCTCTCTGTTAAACTTATTGATACAAATACCTACTTATATTGACAATATGAAACTAGAAATATAACTAGACCATGCAGATTGCCTGTATCAATTTTAGAGAAAAAAATGTGGTAACGCTTTGTCAACGGAGCTACCGTTTTATTTATATTTTTACTTTGGAAGATATGGCTTTTTCTTTCTGGACTTGGAACATTCCTTATTGAAATGCAAATACTATACGGTGAGTGTTGATTCTGTATGATGGCAAAGATATTTTGCAATAGGTAAATTTAATTTATGGTGAACTCCTCCTCCAGGTAGCAAGTGGCAATGAAACAGTTTTTTTATAACACATGAGAGTTGGCGGCTTATATCAATAGCTCAAAGAATTTGTCAATAATGACTTACTATATGTCGTCGTTCATATGCGACAGACCAAGGTAACTATCACAGTAGGAACTGAAGGCCATGCTACCGCTAATTCAACTCATCTCAGTAATGACCTACTTACTCTTAAGTATTTCGGAGGTGTCGGTGTACTTCAACGATTTATGAGCAAATATTAGGATGAAGAACTTCTGTGTGAATGAAGGAATAAAGTATCTTAGTTGTTGTTCATGTTAAGAAACTGTCGCAACTATTACAAGCCTAACACTCCGAAAGAACAAAATATAGATTCATCAAGAGGCCCCAGACAAGAGACATTCTATCATCGAAAGCGTGGCGATAGCGATTGTCAAAAAGGCAAAATTGTATGGGATTGACAAGCGATATCGAAAAATAACGTGTTCAATTCTTTACATTTTGACGTTTCGACTATCGCCTTCGCTGACGTCGAATGCCACTTGTCTAGAGCCTAAAAACTATGTAGTGTATTCTATCTATTATGTAGTGTATTCTAATATATCAAGTAGGTAGTAGTAGTAATAGTAGTACACTGTATCCGAACTCCGTCCGTCTGAAATCAGTATATTTCCAATTCGGATGGAACTCGGATTCGGATAAATATCGGATGCAGTGCGTAAACACCCTACTTCTTTCTAGAGGCTCTTGACAAGTAACATCCTATCAAAGAAATTGTCGTGATGGCGATTGGAAAAATTGATAGGTATATTATGCCAAGTGCTATCGAAAAATCACGTGATCAATCCTTTACATGTTGGTATTCCGACAGTATATATTTATGGGTTGCTCCTGCAGCAACCCATAAACTAAAATACTCGTATAACGCTCCTAACCTGTGAATAACGACACAAAATAGTGGAATATATAAAATTGAAAGAGTTTATTTGCCTGTCACAGCGCAAATAAAATCGTTAGCTTCCACAAAATTATATAACTGGAAAGACAGAGAACAAAAACCCATAAGGGACAAGTAAGTGCAACTGTAGCAAATTGCAAACAAGGATTTAGCAAGAGTGGAGAGATATCACAATAAATTGCATTGGACAGTTTCAAAATGGGTGCCCTGACTTGCGATATGGTGTGTGCATCTTACAAAACCATTTCTTTGTACAATATATTATGTGTCAGTCTCTAAAGGCTTCTGAACGGACATACGGATTATAAATGTTACAGTTAGTGTGACAAATTTTGACGAGAATACCATTGTTATGCTTGAGGCCATTCTTATGGTTATTTGGTATTGCAATTAGTGTACAGTTTGATGATCAATGGAAGGCTTGTTGCTAAATAAAAACTGCGCGGATCAATCGATTTATTGCCGATTTAACGCCGTCAAGGTAACTTTAAACGTCGTCGGGCAGCCAGATAAAACAGCGAGATTTGCAAAAAAAAATTGGTGAAGCATCAGCTTATTTTCATATGTCGCTTCCTGGAATGCGCTGATAGACAGTCGAATATTGCTATCTTAGAACACGGTTAATTTATCAAAGAAAAATGCATAAATTAAAGTGCCAGCCGGTTTTCCACGCCTCGATCCCACGTTACGCAGGATACCTTTGGGCTACCATTGCTCTTAGTCTCTTTATCATCATCATCATCACCCTCTCAACCGAAACACGCCCACTGCTGGACATAGGCCTCCCCCAAGCGTCGCCACACTGATCGGTCCTATGCGATTCGCATCCACCGTATTCCCACATCCTTGACCAGGTCATTGCTCCACCTAGAGGGAGGCCTTCCATCACTACGTCTATTACGCGGACGCCACTCCAGAATTTTTCAGCCCCATCGACAATGTGGCACTGACACTTAAGTTTGGCAATTCTCGGTCTCTTAATTCTTCCCTATATTAAAAACTCAAAATGTATGCCTGCAATTTCATCTACATAATCTGGCATTCATATAAAATAGTATTGTTTACTATTACACAATAAAGGAACAAATTCTCAGTTTCTGTTTTTGTTATAATATTCATAACACTTTAATCAAAATTAAGAATCTATGATTGTATTTATAAATAGAGGTTATGACACAGTAGCAGCACTATTAACAGTAACGAATTGCTTTTATATGCTGAATCAGTTCCATAGAAATCTTCGTTTAGTGTAAAGAAAAGATTGCAGGTTATATAACTTAATTAATTAACACAGGAAATTAATAGAATTTTTTTTTCCAGGACATGTGGCGAGATGACCTGGATGAGCACTGCCCTGACTGGTTATCGTGGCGCAGGAAAATTATACTTGATACAATAAGCGGGGGAAGCCTCAGCTCAGCTCGGGACAGTTCTTTTAGGCTAGCAACTGAGCTAGTTAGTCCACCATACGCAAATCTACCTTTCAGGTAGTTTCCATCTGGATCGGTGAGTAACAAAGCCAATAAATTCCATACTGATACCAGCCAATAATACCACTTAATCCATTTGTGGGTCCAGTGCAGCTTGGTTAATGTCGCAGGTCTCCGAAATGTTTGGGATAGATATTACTAAAAATAATATAAACAACGTTTTAATAATCTTTTATTGCCAAATCGCCTACCAATGTCAAAGTTTATTGCCAAGTAGCCTGAGATCTACACCTACATCAATGATTTGTTAAAATGCACATTATTTGATGTGCATATGAAATATTTTAGTAGGTCAAGGGATTATTATTATGAGCCATCTGAAAATTGAGATAGGGTTAATAAATTTATTAATTCATCATCATCATTTCAGCCGAAAGATATCCTCTGCTGCAGCAGTGGACGTCTTGGGGGAAACCAATTGTCATCACATCGGTCGATCCTGTACGTCTCGCATCCATTGGACTGCCATGGCTTTAACCAGATCATCGGTCCACTTAGAGGGAAGTCTTCCAACGCTGCGTCTTCCTGTACGGGATGGCTACTCCAGAACTTTTCGAACCCGTCGACCATCCGTTCTGCGAGCAATGTACCCTGTCCACTGCCACTTATGAGAAAGAAACAGAGCAGCTACTATTACTACCAAACGGGATCGCGTGTTAGATAAAAGTCCACTCACTTTTACAAAAAGGAGGCTTGAATCCGATGATGCGAACGTTATAAGGTGCACTAATTTCCAGTTTGCATGGAAAATTATAAGAGTTTACTTTTAGAGCAATACTAATTAATATATAGAGTAGCTTAGTCGTAAGCTGTTTAAATGTAGGCCGATTTACCCTCATTTTACCCGACTGCCGAAGGAGGGTAATGTGTTTATCAGTCTATGTATGTATGTTTGTTCCTATATGGCGTTCCAGAGATCAAACGCATTGGCCGATTTTACTGATTCATACGTCAATCGATTCGTCTTAACCCTGCGAGTATCATAGGCTACATTAAAATTAGGACAATAGAAAAATGGCGGATTTTGGGCGCCATAATGTGGAGGCCCAAATATTTTTTTTCATCACCTATATAATACCATACCAATATTACCCATCGTGTGGGGTATCAAAATAAAGGGTTTTAAGAGGTGATTTCAAAAATGTATTACACTTATATGTTTAAATGTATCTAATTCGAAGAAAACTTAACTAAAAAATTATAAATAAAAAAAAGTTAAATCAAAAAATCTAAAAACCCGACTGCTTCAAAAGCGAACTTAAAAGTCGTAAACAAGGAAAACTTCATGCTGTGCAGGCAGAGGATATACCAGATTTTGGTCAGCCAGCCCGCGAATATGTATCCTCCGACTGCACAGCATGATTTTTTCCTTATTTACGACTCTTTAGTTCGCTTTTGAAGTTTGGGTTTTTTTTCTAGAATTTAATTTATTTTTGCTTTATCGCTGGCTTAGCTTTTCAGCTCTTATAGCAGGTTTCACGATATAAACATTTTATCTGAGCTTGTTAGATAAGGGTTTCTTGGCTGGATCATTGGTGTCTCCTTCCTAATCTTTGAGCACGCTAAAAACAATACCTTCTAAAATTATTGCAAGTAATATTTTGGTAAAAAAATACTAATAACAGGTTCTGGCCTAGGTATCTAAGACTCTGAAGAAATACCCTGAAAATTGGACTTCCCTCCCAAACCATATAGAAGTATGATCATATCGTGATTTGGGAAATGACCTTGGTAAATAAAACCAGAAAAAAAATACCGTTACAACTATCACCACCAACTCAATCCACCCCAAAAATCTCACCCGAATCCAACCCCAACTTTCTATCACGAAAAAATAGAAACATGTTCTAATACAATCCCTCTGCCACAATCACTGGTTAAGACATAGCCGGGGTTGTGAAACACGCCGGTCGTGGCGTTCAGACTCTCAGTAGTGAACGAGCCACGGTAACATTTGTGCAACTCCTGCGCAGGCGACCTTCGCAACGGCCTTGGGTGAGTGGCGCAACTGAACTTGACCTTGACTAATTTTTGTATTCAATTTTATAATGATGGAGCAACGGTTACTTTTGGAGGGCCGTGATTTTGTTCTTTGAATTTCGATTGTTATGAGTTGGCATGAGATTGGTTGATAATGAAAGGGATGATTTTGGGGTGGTTTTAAAACATTTTACTCAACTATTTCTGTAATTAATTAAGTTTGCTTTGGATGTATTAAATGATATCATTAGTTAATTTTATAATCTAGCCATTACTGGGGTAGATCAGCATTCAATGGTTGTTATAATTATAAGACTTTAAACATTCACTTTACATCCGTTCACTGAACGAGTCTCTGGTGGCAACTAGAGAGGGGGGGAACATTTTATTTACACTTTTATAAGTTTTTGTTAGGGATGTTTTGGGGCAAGTTATATAACAGCAAAAGCCTTACCTAATTCTTTCAATTCAGTCTTACTTTGTTTTTTTTCTTTAAGCTTTGATTAATACTCGTCATAAAAAATAACTGTTGATATTAATGTAAGAATAATCGGTCGATTAATCAACATGTACAATTTTATTTTATAGTATCAACATTATAAAACACAACACAATATATTTTATGTTTCATGTTGATATTAGTTATGTGATTAATAGTTTTTTACATCGCCTTGTTTACGATATTTAGAATTGAATAGGTACATAATTGCAATGTAAAAATCTGTCTTCCAGTTTTCAACATTGCCTTTTTGTACCTTCTTTGTTTTAAAAATGCGTCTTCTGTTTCTTAGCGTGTCGATGACAAATACAATTTTTAGGGTTCCGTAACCGAAGGGTCTAAACGGAGCCCACGTGTTTGCAGTTGTGCATGGGACAGGTATGTGACAGCAATAGGTCTGTCACACGGGTCCGTCGTCTGTCACACGGGTCTTACAGCCAAACGGTTGGAGCTACAGTCTTGAAATTTTACGATATAAGTATCTCGTTGACCAAACGCCTTACAAATAATATTTTTTTTATGTTAAATATTTTAAGGGGTCTTACATACAAGAAAACCCCACTCGATGGGGTATCGTTGTTTAGAACTCGTTGAGTAGATAAATACTGTTTTTGATTGTTTTAAAAATATTTGGAAAACAAAGGATGAGAAGAATGAGAAGCTACCAAAGTCAGCGTTATTAACAACATTTTGTTCCGAAAAAAATTCTAACTTCCCATTGGCCTATGAACTGCAAATTTTGTGATAATGTTTATTATTATGTATATTTTACTAACAAATACCAATATATTGATAAATAAGATTTCTAAGAAGTGCACTCATTTTTCCTATTACAACCATCGTAATTTTGTGGTCTGGTACAAAACCCTACATGTGCGAAGTCCGACACGCACTTGACCGGTTTTAAATATTATGTTCGGCCCAGTATTCAGCTACGGCAAAGTCATTCAGAAATGCTGTAACTACCTATTATTTTAATATGTCAAATTCTTGCTCAAAACTTAACCTTCTAGATGTCGATGACAAAAATTTCTCATAAATAATCTAGAATTTTCTTTACATAAAACTTATTCTCATGCTCGTGAAGACATGTCATAACAACATATGATGGTAAGGGTCAAGGTTGAATATTAAACCTACCAATGGACATGGTTGGAACACAGTTAGAGGTTGTACAGTAAAACAAGAAAACATCTTTAATATCATCTTTCTGAGCAATGATGAGAGGTTATCTATTAAAGATATTTTGTATTTTACAGTGATGTACCAGGCCCCTCAGAAAGTATTGCGAAAAAAAGTTTTTATATATGGGAGACTGGCCAGTTATAATGTTTTTCGAAAATATGATTATTTATAAGTAAAAATAAGTAAGTTCCAATTTCAAAATTTCCCTCCACATTTTTTGCGAGTTAATTCAAAGTATTGTGTCTCACTGAAATATGGATCTGCGCCGGGAACATTTTAGAGCTATGATTTTATACGATTTCAAGTGTCGCCTGAAACCGGATGAATCGTACGATAGACTTCAAATGGCATTCATGGATGAAGGCCCTTCCAAGGCAACCGTGTATCGTTGGTATAACGAATTCAAGCGCGGTCGACCAACTTTGGGGGATGACGAAAGAAGCGGTCGCCCTTTGACGGCTGTTACCGAAGAAAACGTGCTAGCAGTGAAAAATTTAATCCAAGACAATAGGCGAATTACATATCAGGAGATTCAACACATATTGAAGATTGGATCGGGAAGCGTTCACGAGATTCTACACAGCCATCTTCGCGTGAGGAGGATAGTATCACGCTGGGTGCCGCACAACCTCACCGATGCTCAGAAGCAGGCCCGGGTGGAATGGTGCCGTGATATGCTTAACAAATTTGAAACAGGCTCGTCTCGGCGTGTTTACGACATCGTTACAGGTGATGAGTCCTGGATTTATCAATACGACCCAGAAACCAAGCGCCAGTCGACTGTTTGGGTGTTTCAAAATGAGCCAACGCCTACCAAAGTGAAGCGATCTAGAAGCGGGGGTAAGATTTTGATCGCTAGCTTTTTTAATTTGACTGGCCACTTGGTATCAATTCCCTTACGGGATCAAAGAAGCATTAATGCCGAATGGTATACTACCAAATGTTTGCCAGAAGTTTTCTCTGTTATAATCAACAAGCGACCAAACACAGGGCTCCGCGGGCTACTGCTCCACCACGACAATGCACCTGCGCACACCGCACTCAAAACGAGGGACTTCCTGGACAGCACGCCAGTCAAACTCCTGGGTCACCCTCCTTACAGCCCTGATCTAGCACCGTGTGACTTCTTTTTATTCCCAAAAATAAAAAATCAGCTCAAAGGGATACAATTTTCGTCGCCGGAAGATGCGCTGGCTGCGTTCGAGCAGGCTGTAAACGAGGTGTCTGCGGCGGACTGGAAAAAGTGTTTTGAAAACTGGTTTAGGCGCATGAATCTTTGTATAGAGGCTGGTGGAAAGTACTTTGAAAAGATTTAATAAAAATATATGTACGTATAGAACATTTTTTTTTAGTTTCGCAAAACTTTCTGAGTGTCCCACGTATATTATTTCTGCATTTATTAGTACTAAGACGCCAAGACCAATTTTAAGAGTGTCTCATCTAGCCTTTTATTTTGGTAACTTTTTGTTACTTCATTTAAAGATTTTAATCTAACTAGGCAGTCAAAAAAAAAATGTTAGTGTGAGAAATAACACAATACGGTTTCACGATAGCATGCTGAGTGGATTATGCTAAATTTTGAAGGCCACAGATTGTAACATATCATAGTTATTATGTTAATTAATTGCTTCAAATTATTTATTCAAACACTTGGCAATATTGTTAGATACGATAATCAATAGGTAACCACATATGGAATTTTGTAATTATATTGTAAAAATCAGAAAAAAATATGCCTTTGTTTGTTTTTATATTTTTACTAGCTTCTGTCAGCGGCTTCGCCCGCGTGGAAAGTGTTTTATCATCCCAAGGGAACATTAAACCGGGATGCAAATATATAATCTATTTGCTCTACCAGATTATAATCTATATCTGTGTCAAATTTCATCCAGATCCGTTCAGCCGTTCTGACGTGTTTGAGTAACAAACATACATCCACACATTCACTCGCACATCCATCCAAACTTTCACATTTATAATATTAGTAATATGAATAAAAAATCTATACGTATAATTATAAATACCCAAACAATTACTAACAACACTGTTGACATCCGATAACATAATAAACCAACAAAACCTAGCACGACTTAATAATAAATAATTAAAATAATAAATAATTCTCTCAAGCCCGAGTCACACAATCCCACAGGCCATTCATACTTATACTACTGTTTACTACGTACTATGTGGGTCACAGCAAAGCATAATGGTTTTGCAGACTCAATTATGGCAAAGTTAATGAGTTCTCGTCACAAACATAAACAATGTGACAATGACACGGGTCTCTTTTGTAATTTATAAATTGTCTCTTTGGGTTCTTTTACAAGGTTCCTTTATGTAGATCGCGAGTGAAAGATATATCTTATGTTTGAATGAAATAGGTATATTTTTAAATGTGAACAAGACTGCACCCAGTTTGGCTGTAAATGATTAATGATTTTGTATAACATTAAAAAAAGCAGATTATAATTCACACTCAGTACAACTATAGATTTCTTTTCATACATTAATAATCTTTTATTTAATTTTGTTAATGAATAAAAGGTTAAGATCGTGTCATATGATAAGATTTTTATAGGAACCATAATAGCAAAATAAATGATTCGAAGTCTAGAAAGGATAAGTGATTAGATTAACTATATAGGTTAAAATGCAGATATTCGTAGTTAGATTTTTTTACTGTTTGATATTTAGTTTTTTTTAAACTTACAGTATTCTATTTAATTAGCGATTAGCTCGCGTTTGACCACTATCTCGCCTGATGGTAAGCGAATTCCAAATAAAAACAAATTTAACTTAGTTCGATAATGATATAATATTCCTAATACAAGTTGATTTAAACTTAAACCCCAACATATTGAGATACTGACTATAAAACACAAGTTCAGTTATATTAAACATTTGCCAGCGACAGTCAATGGCCTGCTTAATGTATGCACTATTGCAATATAAAACCTCTACGCTATATCTGGAAGTGATTGCTACATGCACTTCTGGTGGATGTGGCGAGATGTTGAAGTACTTACAGATCAGTGCAATTTATAGTTTAGAACTGTTTTTAGAAATGAAAATTTAAGTAAATATTATAACACCATTTTGTATTGGCAATTGGCACGTGTATCATATTGCTGGGTTAAGATTAATAGAACGATGACATGGTTTCGGCGATTTTGAGATATGAAGTACAAAGTATATGCAAAAATCCTTTGTTTTCTTATTATTTAGTTATGTTAAAATTATGGTAAAACCTAGAATTTACCGGTAAAACATAAGATTTACCAAGTCTTTCTGGTAAAAATAAAAGATATCGCTAATTTCGGGTGGGTAAACCATGTGATTGTTGGTAAATGCAAGAAATTAGCTTTTTTATTGAATATACACAATATAGTGAGAAAGAAAAAAAAAACCTGAATCTTCAATCTGCCGTTGTTATCATCTGCGTTAGGGATCCAGCCTCTACCTTAGGGATATAGTTTCTGCACTTATTTTGTAATTAGGACCATTGTGCGTGATTTGCAGTTCTCATAAAACTTTAAATAATTAATTCAAGATCACTCTGAAGAATAAGTCTTAGCTATACATCTTGGTACATTTAAAATTTCATGGTGTTTCTCATCATCATTATTTTTTATTTATCCTAAATTATTTGGGATTGGTATTACACGTGAATAAGTTGTTAAATTTTAATAGATACTTATGCATTAATTTTTATCATTTACTGTACATACAAGTTATTTACACAATATTACAACGAGTATATAGGGACACTCATCCGTATTTTTCACAATAAGTACAAAAAATACGTACAAAATATATATTGTCATTAAAACGCCTTGTTTAAAAATATCGAAAGAAAACCTTGCTGTGTATTTTAGTGTGGCAATACAACGGAGAGTTTCAAGTGTCCATTATAGTATCTTGCTTCAAGGTCAGTTTTACTATAATGAATAGGGTGAATACAATTGGCTGTTTGTTGACTTCTGTCAAGTGCGTTACACTCGCTGCCATTATTATGTGTCTCTTGTATATGGTGCCGCAATCGCTCATACATGGAATGCTAGTTTTACTCATATGTGTCTTATTGTTCTCTCGCGCCAGTACAAACTTAAACGGCACTCTCTTCTTAATCCTCATACACAATGGGTTAATTTCACACAATCAATGGCACAGTATATTTTTTATTATCTTACATTATTATACCTACATTAGTTGTCTTCGATTGTAACTGTGTTTTTACCTTTTCTAATTTCTGAATAAAGATGTATTATTTTTTTATTACTATTTCCTGTATTTATTTTAATTTTGTCAATCTCGGAACTCTGGGGCCCCGGTCCTTTGAAAAGCGTGCGAGGGGCCGAAGCCAACTCGCAAAGGCCTTGTTAGGCATGTATCAGGCAATGTGAGACAAACCGACGATTATCCCTGAATGCACTGCGCAAGTGCACCCAAGGACAATCCCCGGTTGGTGCAGGACTATTTATTATTATTAATATATTTATTTGCCCTGTATTTATTATTATTATTGATAGGCTCGCGATTGACTACCATCTCGACTGTTGGTAAGAGATGATATTGTCAATGATGTAGCACGGTTGCCTAGAAGTAACCTATTTACTCTTGATTCAAATAACTCAGGTTATAGTTACCAGGAAACACAGACTCCAGCTTCACTTGGACCATTCAACATCGTGTATTGCGTTCTTTAGGTTATCGAGCATACGTTTTTTCAGTTCATTATATCCACGCGGTTAATATAAAGTTCATCATGCAAATAAATTAGGTAGATAAATCACAATATTAAATCTTGATAGTCTGAATTAACCAATCAATAAATAAAATTTAATATCTGATGACATGTATTCGTGTGCAACAACAAATGCATCCGTATATAACAAATAATAACTTGTAATCATTCTCATCGAAGCAATAATTCTTTTGTGTTACCCAGACAGAAAAAGAAAGGACAAACGAAATTACTGACGAAATTGAACTCTATTACATCGCTTGAATTTCAGTTACAATGTAACATTAACCAAATGTTACTTGAACGTTACAAAATAACTACTCTGTGATAGATTTGCAACAGTTTGCCTCAGTTTTGTCGCAGACGATACTTTTTTTCCCTTTGCGTTATAATTTTGGCACAGTCGCGTGTTTCATTTTCTTAACGATTGTATCTAAACTACTCGTAGTGTTATAAAGAGGTAAAATCGTATGTATGTTTGTGATCATTTTTGAAAGTACTGATCCGATTCGGAACATTATTTGACTGAAAGAAAGCTACTCTAGTACATTTGTTCTATCTCACGACGGCGGGTTGGTTTTAGTCGTGTGTGTGATGCACATGCACATTGTTTCTGTGTGCGTAAGCTCGGGAGCGTACAGTATCGCCTGAGCACACAGAAACAATGTGCATGTGCAACATACACGACTTATTCACAATTGTCACAGACAATCATCTGCCTAGCCTTTTCCCAATTGTTGTCGGGGTCGGCTTCCAGTCTTACCGGATTCAGCTGGGTACCAGATTTTTACATGGAGCGACCGCCTATCTGACCTCCACAACCCAGTAACTGGGTAACACCATACCCTTGACAAGACTGGTGTCAGATCTTCAGCTTCTGACTACCCATATCGACTGTCAAAGTTCTGCAAATGACAGCCGGGACCAACAGCTTAACTTGCTTTCCGAAGCACGGAGGATCTCGGTATGTTGAAATGGTCACCCCTATCCACGGACCGACCTCGGCAAGCATTGCTTAACCTTGAAGATCGACCCATGCGGCTGTTAATATTTAGCCACGAGCTCCTCGACTAAAGGTTGAATTATGCTAGACTGTAGCCGGCGCGAGCCGAGCCTCGTGCGTGGCACGGATTCAAAACTTCACGAACATGTTATATGATGCGGTACATACTACTCCGTGCGTCCATCTCACGACAGCGGGTTGGTCCGGGACGCAGACCAACCCGCTGTTGTGAGATAAAACTACTCTAATAAGCTAAGGAGTGAATTTCCGTGCCGGATTAATGTTGCCTTTCAGCTACAGCCTGGGGGTCTTTAAGTCACCATCGACCTCATCATCCCTTATCATCAGGTGTGATAGTGTCCATAAGCGTTACTATTAATAATGAAAAGTGGACCAGGCCAACGGGTTCTAACGCGGGTCGTAACTTTTCATACGAGTATATTTATCTATGGGATAACCACCTTAGTGACTGTTCAGTATACTGGCCAGTCCATGTATGAGCTATCCTATAAGAGATCTAATCTTAGACTATTTTCATTTCGGCAAATGCACGGTCCAATGGAATAGGACACGAGAGCAAAGCCGCGGGCAAAAATTAGTATGCAAATAGCACTAACAATTTAATCGTAACCAGTGGTTATCTTTGTGGTTTGCATATCTTGTATTTTGGATGTTATATAAAAGTGATGCAACTAGTGGTTATTTATGAATTAGATACAAAATTGGGATATGACCCATCTGATATTATAGTAACTGCGTGCTTCTCAAATCTGCTATGATATAATAACAAAATGACAATCGCATGTGCTTTGTAACATGTTACATTTGCATGTTTTATATTGCATTAATTAATGGCTCCTGGCTACATAAAATGGCACATGCTAAGCAAGTTGGCATCGCCCTAAACGAGACGTGCCGAATTATATCGGGTTGCATCAAACCGAATCCGCTCAACAAACTATACCCGTTGGCTGGCATTGCACCACGAAGGGATGTCGCATACACGCTTGAGAAACATTCAAATTAGATCACACTACAACCCCGGGTAGACTTCAAGAGTCGGAAGAGTTTTCTTCGATGCACACGGGCCATCCAAGACCCACCGGCTATGGTGAGAAACAAGTTGTCGAGAGAAGCTTAGCTACCACCACCCGACCTCTTGAAACTCCAGGAACACCTGCCTCAGCTGGACGTGAACTGCAGTGGTCTTTATGGAAAGCACTAAATCGTTTGCGCAACCAAGTAGGCCGCGGCAAACACAATTTGGCAAAATGGGGTTTTATAGACCTGTCTGATACCCAGTGTGAGTGCGGTGCCCCCTTGCAAAATATGGCTCACATGCTGAAGTGTCCGAAGTGCCCATACATCTGCACTTTGGAAGACCTTATGCTTGCCACTGACGCCTCACAATCGGCGTGGCCACCTACTGGACCCAAAATTTATAAAGAGTTTCCCATCGACTCGAAAATGAGAATCCCATCGAACGAGATGGCGCGAACGCGGCGCACGTTAACATAGTAGTATATCCTCCTGTCCATTGATGTCGCTTTTGATACGTTTCTAGGGGTGAGGATTCTCTGCTGCTGTATGTACGTGTTACGCAGTGGTCACATAGGCAGACGCTTTTTGTAAAATACTGGTACACAGCTACATCAGGTTACTTTGGAAGCCGACTTCAGTTCGCTTTCCATGTCTGGGAAAAGACAAAGAAGGTTGAAAGGTTAAAACGGGCTGGTTTCCGCAACTCCACGACCAAGCGCGTATTTTGCGTACGTAATGAATAAGAAAGAAAGAAAGAAGACAAAATAATAAAAAATAAGACAAAGTAATAAATATTATAATCCCCGGCACGTAAATTGGCAAGAGTCTTTAGATGCGCAGAAGTCGTTTTTCAGGTATCTTTGGTAGGGAAGCGGGGGGCGGGGAACGTTTAGGACCGTTCCGAGCGCGCGATTGTTTGGTCAGTTGACACAAGGACCGATTGACCAATTAATTAATTTTATTCTTTAATAGTTTATTGTTAATAAATTGTGATTGCGACGACTATGTACCTACCACCAAATGTAAAATGATTGCTAATATTGTATAAAATCCTACCTGAATACTGTCGTCTCTCAAGATACAGGTTTCCCTAGTTTGAGAGGCAGGGTTCATTACTCAAAATGGTTGCAATGAAATAATTTTTGCAATATAGCTGTACGTTAACTGTAATGTAACCTTTCTTTTTGCACCAATAAACATTTTATTATATTATTATTATTACCAATCGTGTCACGTCCACGTTCCTTTCGCTCTATATGGTGGTTGCTCAGTTTGGGGAATATGCGTGAATTAACCCCCACTACGCCAAAACCTTGCCAACTTACGTGCCGGGCACGATACAATCTTTATTTATAAAAATCAATTGCTGTTCGTTAGTCCCGCTGTTTTGTTCGTCCGAATACAGGAAAGGTTTAAAAAACGAAAAATGATGTAGGTTGGGTGAGTAGGTAGGTAGGGTAGATAGGTAGGGAGGCTTGATAAGTAGGGTAGACAGGTAGGTAGGTAGGATCGGTGGGTAGAGGTGGGTAGGTAGGTAGCCAGTTAACTTGAGCGAACCCACGGACACAGCTAGTTATAACTAAAATTGACTGCAATCATGAATCTCATCTGATGGTAAGCAAAGATGTGGTCGACGGTGAATCAATTGCTTATAAATAACCCATTCACTCTCGATTTAAAGAGTCGTAGCTATCGGGAACTCCAGCTTGGACTCCGGCAGGGAATTCCACTCCATAGCTGTACACATAATAAAAGCGTTCCCAAAACTCTTTGTTTTTTTTTATCAGAATCAGATTATAATTTAATTGGCAACTATTATTTATCAACAAAAAATAATGCAATAATTACATTAATGTGAATTTCGTTGAAATAATTTGTAATGTTACCTAGACGCTTTCAATTTAATTAAAACCGTTTGCGTGTGAACAACGTTATCTGTTATGTGTGAGTAACACACATACATCATTAGCGGACGCCTCTTGCTAATATTATAAATGCGAAAGTTTGGATGTATGTTTGTAACTCAATTACGCCAGAACGGCTTAATATATCTGGATGAAATTTAGCACAGAGATAGATTATAGTCTGGAATAGCATATAGGCTACTTTTTATCTCGGTATAATGTTCCCTTAGAATGATAAAATACCTTTTTACGCGGGCGTAGCCGCTAGCACAAGCTAGTCATTATAATACATGAACGTCTTCACGGATCGCTGTCAGCAATTCTTACTTGCTCATCTTGAAGATCGTTCTCCTTAGGATGTTATTAAATTAAAAGATTTTCATTAATTAACTCAAATAAAATACTCCTATTATATTATAGCGACGAACAAAAGTGCTCGTAATCAAACAATGCAGTAATTTCAGATAAAAATCTCCAAAACGTTTGCAATGTTGCAAATAATTGCGATTTTTTCGCGGTCGTGGTTTTGTAACCTCTTAGCCTAACGTTACGTAACACGTCGCGTTTCAGTAACGTTTTGGTAAGTTAGTGCTAACGCAGACTTGCCGGTCGCAAGTGATAATTAAGGGCGTGTTCTATGCTTAGTAAACTAATATTAACTTGTGTATTGAAAAAGTTTGCGAGTGTTGAAATTGTGTTAAGTGCGTGTGAGTACCTATGTTTGTTTATTTTATTTCAAATGTTCAAGGTTGCAGATTTTCTGAGTATGAATAAATTTCTTTCAATCTTCGGTTATAGCAAATCTTTTTACCCGACTACCGTGGGAGGGTAATATGTTTATCAGTCTATGTATGTATGTTTGTTCCTATATGGCGTTCTAGGGACCAAACGCGTTGGCCGATTTTGATGGTTCTTACGTCAATCGATTCGTCTTAACCCTGCGAGTGTCACTACATTAAAATTGGAAAATAGAAAAATGGCGGGTTTTTGGGCGCCATATTGTGGGGGCACAATTTTATTTTTCATATTGGCGAGCTGGCTGATCAAAACCTGGTGCATCCTCCGCCTGCATTGTTTGCACCTGCGCTGTGTTGTTTACGTCTTTTTAGTTCGCTTTTTAAGCAGTCGGGCTTTTAGATTTTTTGATTTAACTTTTTTTTTCAAACTATGATGTCGTAGTTTTACTGAGTAGCGAATTTTCCGGTGCTAAAAATAAGAACATCTTGTTTACACAAATAATTAACACATAAAATTATATACTTAGTTGTTTACCTACTTAAGGTAAGGTTAGGTAATACACAGAGGTATCAGTTTTAAAAAAAAACGTAAGCTTGAATTTCAGTTACCTTCAAAAAGGCATATTTTATAGAACTGCCTTAAAAATACAATTATTACAAGCAGAAATTCATGAAACAATAAGATCATTTCTTTGCCAATATTGTTTCAAAGTAGAAATAATTTAGTACCTGAAACCAAAGTAACTAGTTGCAGTCCAAAAGTGATAATTAAGAGCGACATTCTATTGTTAGCTGTTTAATGTTGAAATTGGCGAGGTTTGCACATTCCTTAACTAAGTCTAAATCAGGTATATCGTCTTTTACTTAGAAGAATTAATTATTATCATCTACAGCAGAATCACTGGTTCTCTTTTCGCCTAACATCATCATCACCATCATCAGTCTTTTAGTGTTCCCACTGCTGGGACACAGGCCTCCTCTCTGTGAGAGGGAATGGGCCCTTACCCACCACGCAGGCCCAGTGTGAGTTGGTGGATGTCACATGTTTTCGATATTTTGGATAGGACATGCCAGTTACCTCACGATGTTTTCCATCACCGTTTTTAGAGCAGCCACTTGAAATCATCATCCTTTATATATTACTTAATCTTTATATAAAAGTGCTGAAGAAAGTTATAGATAACTTCTTTTCTTCTGCTTTTTCCCATTAATCACACTGGAAATACTATTATGAATATTCTTCCTGTAATTAATTATTACAATTTTAATGCTGTCCCATCACGCCATAACATTCCACAAACAATGGGTGCACTAGACCCTACGAAGGCAAACTCAAAAGTTGGCAATGAAAATATAAAACTTTATTAATAGATTTTCCAAAAATATCCTACAGATATAACGGCTTAAGGCGTGCCCTTGCTCTATTCTGTAATCAAAATCAGAATATATGACTCTATATTTATATTGGAAATCCATCAATAATTTTTATTTTAACCCCCGCTAGAAAAAGAGGGGTGTTATAAGTTTCACGTGTGTTGTTAACCCCCGCCGGAAAAAAGAGGGGTGTTATAAGTTTCACGTGTGTTGCTGTGTATCTGTGTGTCTGTGTATCTGTGTGTTTGTCTGTGGCATCATAGCGCCTAAACGGATAAACCGATTTTGATTTAGTTTTTTTTGTTTGAAAGGTGAATTTAGCGGAAGTGTTCTTAGCTATGTTTGAATAAAATCGGTTAAGCCGTTCAAAAGTTATAGGCGTTTTACTGTTTGAATCGGGGTGTTTTCGCAAGATAAATGTGTCGGGGGTTTTTTAAATTTTGAAATTTTACTTGTCGCAAGATAAATGTGTCGGGGGTTTTTAAATTTTGAAATTTTACTTGTTTATTTCTGTCTGTGCTATTTTGGTTTTGGAACGGCAGCAAACAGGGACAACTATTTCCGGCACCAACATTTACAAAAGTGATGTTTTTTTAACGATAGCATACCGATTTCCTATAGTTTGACACTACAGGGAATTGGTATTCCGTAATAAACAGGGTCAGTCGAGGGGATGGGCATTATTCCTTGTGTATCTTGAGTAGTTAGCCCCGCTGACAGCTGTTTAATTTTTTCTCCGTAGCATGAATTTTCTCTTGTTGACAAAGCGTCGTGGTTGATCCATTAGCACGTTCGTAAATTATCGTAGCAGTTTATTGTAAACACCGTAAGTTTTTGATTAATCTTGCGAAATTATAAATTCTCGATATATTTTAAACTTTTTTCAAATACAACAACTCTCATCTAAAATCGAAAGTTTATAATATACCCGTTATTGAGAAGATTTTTTTCACAATATCACGCGATTTATTATAAACAGGGTAATGTTGGCAATAATTCAAACACTGGTACTCAGCTGAATCCGTTAAGACTGGAAGCCGACCCCAACAACTATTGGGAAAAAAAGTTAAATCAAAATATCAAAAAACCCGACTGCTTCAAAAGCGAACTAAAAAGTCGTAAACAAGGAAAAAGTCATGCTGTGCAGTCGGAGGATACACATTCGTGGACTGGTTGACCAAAATCTGGTGTATCGTTTACGACTTTTTAGTTCGCATTTGAAGCAGTCGGGTTTTTTGATTTTTTGATTTAACTTTTTTTATTTATTTATTTATTTAACAATTTATTTTGTTTATTTAACAATTTTTGTACACACACATAATACAAAGACAAGAAGAAGGAACAGAAACTAGGTATAACTTTTTAGTTAGTTTTTTTTCTAATTAGATACATTTAAACGTATAAGTGTTATATTTTAAAAATCACCTCTTAAAACCCTTTATTTTGATACCCCACATGATGGGTTTGGAAGAAAAAAAAAATTGGGATCCCACAATATGGCACCCAAAATCCGTCATTTTTATATTGGCCAATTTTAATGTAGCCTATGACACTCGCAGGGTTAAGACGAATCGATTGACGTATGAATCATCAAAATCGGCCAACGCGTTTGGTCTCTGGAACGCCATATAGGAACAAACATACATACATACATAGACTGATAAACACATTACCCTCCTTCGGCAGTCAGGTAAAAAGTATTTGATAATTAAATAGGCCGCATTATTAATCATCATTAAAAAACGCAATTTCATCTTTCACTTTTCTTCAAGGCCTAAAAGTAAAACATAATTTATCTTCCAACAAAATAGTACAGCAGATTTACTATAACGTTCCTAGCAAATGTAGTAGGCAACCTTGTACGGAATAAAGAAACCGAGTTACTTTAGAAAGGACAATGGCCAATTTGAGTGCATTTGACGAAGACATTATGCGTCAGTCAATGAACTCGGTTTGTCAAACTTATTCTTTTTTTTTAATATTTTTCGTGTTGGACATTATTTTGGAAATTTGTTTCTCTGGCATTATAACTATGTTAGAGACAAATAAGCAAATTTGTTATATAAGATTTTCACTGCGGCTTCAAACTCACGGCCTAGCTCACAAAAATAATAATAATAACCCCACCGAAATATCTCTACGTTGACGGCGTGGTGGGGTTTGCGCGCTCCAATGATCACTAGATCTGTACCGGTAGATCCTACTTTGTTCCAACATGACTAGGGTGACGTGCCCGACTAAGAGAGACAAAATCCACAGGGCAGCTTTGTGGCGAGCTGGTGGGCTGTAGCGACCCCACGGATCTGGTCTCCCGGGAGAAGTCTTTTTCCTCATATCCAGCTTGCCTTTATTGGCTGGTTGGAGTGAACACTGACGGGGAACAGAGCTCCCATCTCTCTCTTGCCTTAGTTGGCTGGCTTGAGTGGAAACTCGCAAGAGCAAAAGTGCTTGGTGGAAGGAAGTGTGATGTGATGCTGGTAGGGATCTTGACCATACTACCGGGATTATCCTGATAGCCGTGGTATACCTCTCTACTCGTCAAGCACCTCTGGATATGTTTGTACTCATGGTACTACGTCACTCTAGTGCTAGCACCTTTTATGGAGTCCCATTCATTGAGAGTGCAAGTAACCCCTGCAATTTTACAGCCATGTAGTTCAACAGTGGTTAGGCCAATAGTCATTCTATAGTTTCAGGTCAGTGATCCACTAAACCTCCCAAACCCAAAGCCTTATCCAATATCTTTGTCTCCATATTTAACAATAGTCCTGCACCAACTAGGGATTATCCTCAGGTGCAACGTGCAACCGACGATTATACTTGCATACAGGTATAATCGTCGGTTGTTGTCACATAGATACATATCTAACAAGGCTTCTGTGAGTTAGCTTCGGCCCCTGGCACGCCTTTCAAAGCTCCGGGACTCCAGAGTCCCGAGATTATTAAACACTTTTAAAATAATAAAAATACCAGCCTGTAACTGTCACACTACAGGACAAAGGCCTCTTCTCATACAGAGAAGTCGCGAGCATTAAACCTTTGCGTGCCCGAAACGTGGATCCACGCGAACCTGGGCATTATAATTGTTTCGGTAATTACGGCATTCGACCGGTTAATCACCACGCTTGCTATTTGCGGGTTGGTGATTTCAAACTTTAACTCGTATTAACTACGTATATAAATCCAGGGTTCCGCATGCTTTCATTCACCAATGGCAGCGATGTCCAAAACAAACCCAGTAAACATTCTTCTATACCAACATTAGAGATCGTAGATTTTTTTCGTGAAAAACAAATATGTAAATGAGTTTGCTATGATGGTTTTAGCCATGTTGAGAGGATGAATGTAAAGCGACTAAATAATGGTATCTACAAGCCAGACCTGAATGGGAATACTGGGAGAGGACGCCCCCGTCCGCAAGCCCGCGCCTACGTTGGCCGGGAATAGGCTTGCGATCCGCAACGCTCAGGGCGTCTTCTGCGGTGGCTATAGGGCCGTGAGGGCGACTCCGTTGGTATCGAACTCAGGACCTGAGGTTCAGTTGTAGAGCCATCGACCACTAGGCCAACGATGCGGTTTTAATATACACAAATGCTAGTATTTACGTGATGAATAATCAATTATCCATGCCGTAACTTAGCCCTGCCTACAATAAGCGTGGGTTTACTAAATACAAATTATCTTCATCGCTAAAATTCCGTAGTAATTCATGTACATAAACAACAGCTGAATAAGGACTGTGGTAAGTAAGGAGTGGCTAGACAGCGGCTGAAGTTGCATCACAACAAAACTAACATTGATTTGTACAAAAATTGATTTGACTGTCTGTGTTTAGCTTTTCAGACAATTATACTGTAGCCAAACGAAGCGAATCTCGCGCGGTACAAAAATTTACCGATAACCAGATTAACGATATTACTGTGATAAAAAATATTTGATTTAGTCAAAACATGTGCATTCTATATATCTCTATGTTTCTAAAATTTAAAAAAAGTACGCCACATACTTAGCTTAAGATCTTTAATAAGATTTCTAGCGTTTTATTTGATTAACACTGAACATGCGTTGATTTGTTTACAAAGTTGTATGTGTGCGTATACCTACGAAATATCTTACACCCTTTAGTAAAAAAATAAAAAAAACAATACATATGCAACATAACAACTAATGTTAAATCACGTTCAACAAAATAATATCTTTCCTTAACTCTACCTACAAGTACATAGTCCACATAGTTTTACAACAAATCTAGTCTGTTAAGAACTGGCCCCAAAATATCCGGTCTAGCGTCCGATCGCGTGTCGCAAGTGTGTCGCAAGCCTTAGCAGATACTTGTCACTTAGCTAATATTGAAGGTTAGACGCACAATGTTTGATTTTATGTTGTAATGTGATAATTATGTGAAAGTGGAAATACACAATTTCCAAATGTTTTTTTTAATTGAGTTGCTCATCGTGTCTTATGTCCTCTTGGGGATGAATTAAAGTTAGAAGAAACGGTGGTCTTTAACGCTTCTTATTCTGAGTTAAGGTATAGTCGCTCACACGCGTGATCACACACTCCCCGTGTGATCGCGCGCGAGACCGAGACATGTGTCGCACACGAACTCTCCTCGATTTTAGTAGTTAAAATGGGTAATATTGTTGAAAATTATTATTTCACATTGCAATGTAAAGCCGAGTTATCAAATTACTATTGGAGGAAGAAGAATACGACGATATGATATTTAATTATAAATAAAGATTGGCTATCATCGAATTATATACAACTTGAGGCCATTAAATATCTTTTTCAAAATAAAAGTCAATAAAAAAGTGGTTATTTAATTGTTAAATGACAAAATGTTCGGGCACTTAGAGCGCGACACGCGACTCCACTCGTCTGTGATCAAGACCGGCTAGCGGTCTCCAGTCGCGCGTCGCGGTCGCACGTTGCGGTTTCTCTCGCGAACTCCCGTACAAAGCCTAAGGACGGTGTCATGCGTCTCCTGCCTCAGTCTTTACTCGGAATACTCAATTCTGAAATCCATCGCCATTTAATGTTCCCACTGCTGGGAAACAGGCATCCTCTCTATGATGAGAGGGAATGGGCCTTAATCCACCACGCAGCCCAGTGCGGGTTGGTGGATGTTACATGTCTTCGAAATTTTGGTTCTAAGACATGCCGGTTTCCTCACGATGTTTTTCAAGACCTACGACATGTAAGTCGTGGCCGTTACCACTGAGCCACCATTGCTCTTTCTACAATAAGTAGTCATTGAAGATATCATCAGAACAAACATAGTTATTTAGTTTTATATTAGAAAAAGCTTACCAGTGAGTTGTGAGTATATATTAGAAATATATACTCACAGCTCACTGGTATATATATTATAAAGAAAATCACTTGACCTATCCGTGTGATCTGCTCATTTATTTTATCGTTAGTCTAGCTTTGAAATTCCTAAATGCACGTGAATAACAGGATGCTCCATCACACTATTTGTGTAGGTGCGCTAATTTTTACATCTTATTTTAAGACGTTCTCTTTTCTTATTTTCCTGTTCTCACACACTATTGTCTACATTTCTTTTTCATTTTTCCTTTTCGCAGGTCTGCTGGCAGAAATTTCTTAAGAAATAAGCAGTGCCCTTGTACTCTATTGTAACTCTTGATGTGTTGTCTTTATGTATTATACTGTGTGTGTACATTAATCCATACTTAATATTATAAATGTGAAAGTAACTCTGTCTGTCTGTCTGTCTGTCTGTCTGTCTGTTACCTTTTCACGCTTAAACCGCTGCACCGATTTAGATGAAAGTTGGTATGAAGATAGTTTGAGACCTGGGAAAGGACATAGGCTATATAAGTAGGGTAGGGTAGGGTAGGGTATGGTAGTGTAGGGTAGAGTATTGTAGGGTAGTGTAGGTTCGGGTAGGTTAGGGTAGGGTAGGGTAGGGTAGGGTAGGGTAGGGTAGGGTAGGGTAGGGTAGGGTAGTGTAGGGTAGTGTATGGTCGGGTAGGGTAGGGTAGTGTAGGGTAGTGTATGGTCGGGTAGGGTAGGGTAGGGTAGGGTAGTGTAGGGTAGTGTAGGGTAGGGTAGGGTAGGGTAGGGTAGGGTAGATAAATGTTTGGTCTTTTTATGGCAAAACAAAGTTTGCCGGGTCAGCTAGTTATTAAATAAATGATGGTAAAAAGGTTAATTCCTCATTCAAAAATAGTAAAAAGTTAATTAATAGGTGTTCAATTCGAGGATCATCTTTACATTATTATTTTTTACCTACCTATAACTACCATAGGGAAGATATGATAAACGACATCGTGAGGAAAGGTTTGAGTATGAATATGGTATTATTGACTCTCTGGACGTGTCGGGTCAAACTGTGAGTTCAGAGAGTAATTGCAATAAATAAATAAATAAAAACATAGACGAAGAACAAAGAGACGGTGGATGGATTGTGTGAAAAATTATACGGCTAGAAAGAGGATGACTATTGAGAGGACGGCAAATTCAGGTGTATGGAAATCGCGTTTGAAACAAGTAAAAATTAAAAAAATCTAAATCCACCGACTTTTTCTAATTGCATACTTTTTAAACTAAACAATGTATCTAGTAGTAGACACGTTTCGATCAACAATCTATTGAACACGTAATTATGACACGATATCTGGCGAAAATACGCTGATTCAAACAGTAAAACGCCCATAACTTTTGAAAGGCTTAACCGATTTCCATCAAATATAGAACACTCTCTATAAAGTCACCTTTCAAACAAATCTTTCAACAAAATCAGAATCAGTTAGTCTGGCGATTACTCCACTGTTTGACGATGTACGTCCAAAATAAAAAATTATATCAATTTGCCTGATCATTTTCTAGCCCTGTATGGAAACAAAAAAGGAGAAAGTTATGAGCGTCGATAGTTCCATATTTCAACACCTATTTTAACTTAACCCATCTTTGGGTGGAAATAAATACCATAAGAAGAAAGAAAATTGCAAAACAACCACCATACAGGTACAGATTAGTAGTTCAGCAATGCAAATATTTTTATTTTTGAAATTGTAGGGACGCTATAGCGTCAGTTTGTACGTAGGTACCTATCTAGTATGTAAGATGATACTACATAATGTAAGGCGCACAAGTGACGTGGCCACTCGTACGCGATCATTCCTGTGTGTAGACGTGTCAACTAAATAAAGTGAATACATGTGAATTTGGTAACCTATTGTTTTATTGAGACACTACTCCTAAAAAATGTATATTTATTAGTTTTTTCAAGATATCCATACTCCCAAAGGTCTCTTTATAAAATTTCACGCGCTCGTTTTCATCCTAAATCAACATCCATTTCGTTACAAATTTACAAAAGTGCTTATTAGTACGTGAAGTAGCTTTTTACTGCTCTTCACAGCATCTATCTCTTTCGCACGTGCTGTCGGATGAGATGGCATGCATTTTACCTCGCGCACAAAATAGTTCGTGCTGTCGACTAGGGCAACCTTAAGAGCTACGATGCCACAAACAGATACACAAAGACACAGGTACACACGTCAAATTTATAACATCGTTCTTTTTCCGTCGGAGGCGTCGGATGCCTTTAAGATGGTGTCGATTTCATTAAAATACGCCCAGCAGTTTTGGTGCGATTGTCGTGTTTTTGTCCGTTTTAGATATAACTTTACAAATGAATTACACCATATTATACGAATAAAACTCAAAATTTTCTAAGAACAAATTATTAAGAAAATGGTCCAATGTAACATATTTTTTTCCATAAATATTACGACTAGCCGTTTAGACGTGATTCTCATTTTAATATCAGCTACTCAGGGGTATCTGCGCCGTAAACCATTTTGTAGTTCTAAAACAGGATTAACATACCTACATAAGAAGCTTTTCGGTAGTTTTGTCTAGCCGATACTTAGGGTAAAACCAGGATAGTTACCTCTGGGGCGTAGTAGTCCTCCGATTGTAATTACTCTCGTTTCATATTATGCTATATTATTCTATCAAAAAATTCTCCAACTACCACCAAGTCGACCGTGTCTCATGTCTCTGTGCATGGGAAGGCAAAATATGATCAAAGTTTTTTAGGGATAGCCTTTTTAGGGTTCCGTAGCCAAATGGCAAAAAACGGAACCCTAATAGATTCGTCATGTCTCTCTGTCTGTCCGTCCGTATGTCACAGCCAGTTTTTACCGAAACTATACGAACTATGCTGTTGAAACTTGGTAAGTAGATGTATTCTGTGAACCGCATTAGGATTTTCACACAAAAATAGAAAAAAAAACAATAATTACTTGAAACTGAAACTAAAAATATTTTTTTTTCATCAAACCCATACGGGGGGTATCTATGGATAGTTCTTCAAAAATGATATTGAGGTTTCTCATATATTTTTTTTCTAAACTGAATAGTTTGCGCGAGAGACACTTCCAAAGTGGTAAAATGTGTGTCCCCCACCCCTGTACCTTCTAAAATAAGAGAATGATAAAACCAAAAAATATATATGATGTATATTAGCATGTAAACTTCCACCGAAAGTTGGTTTGAACGAGATCTAGTAAGTAGTTTTTTTAATACGTCATAAATCGTAAACCGCAATTTAACAAGTACGGAACCCTTTTTGCGCGAGTCCAACTCGCATTTGGCCGGATTTTTATTATTATTGATAGGCTCGTGCTTGACCACTATCTTACCTGATGGTAAGCGATGATCTGGTCATCCCGTTACGCGGCTGAGCGTCTATCCTAAACGTAATTTACATGGATAAGGAAAGTATCCCCTTTGTGGGATTTAGACCGAAAATATAGAGAGAGGTCCTTAAAAATCGCTAATACTCTGGCAATATTAAAGATAATGTTTTTTACATTCCATTTTAAAAATCAAGTATTTTGCTTTTACTCTAACTACTAACTAATATCACTATGCTAGGGCCCCCAGTTCGTTCAAAGGTCTGAAGGGCTATTCCCGTCCTTTCAGGAACGGATACATCTTACCAATTTATCTAGATTTTAAATGCTTTTGACATAGTTTGATGCCATGATGATGTTGTGACTAGATTTAGAACATTCTTAATTACGGGAATCAGCCTTCTGATAAACACACCTTTTCTCACTTACCACGATTCTCGTTAAAAAGTTAAATCAAACTATGTCATCACAATTTCGCAAGACATACCGACGTTCAAGCTGACCCGCAATGTTTGGTCTGCTAGACCTTGGACCAAAGGGCGGGGTCAATGTTGGAAATTGCGCATACGCATACTCCTAAAAATAAATGTTTATAGTGTGCTTATGATTAATAGGCAAAACCTAAAATCATAAGCACACTATAGAGAGATTTAAAAAACTGTCCAAAATAATTAAGATGAATTGAACAGAAATGGGTGTTATTGGTGATATTTCAAACTCAAATAATTTATTTCGATTCAACCATATAAAAGTAATTTTGAATTATCAAGCAAAAGTTGAGAAAAATGAATATGTGTGCAGATGTATCCTACAACTGCACAGCATGATAATCTTCTTGTTTACGCTTGTTTAGTTCGCCTCTTAAGTTTTGGGGTTTTTTGGCTGTTTGAATTATACTCAGGACTACAAATCGCCTGCTTTCCAACCGCAGAGTAAAGATTTACAAATTCAGTAAGACCCATTGCTAAGTTGGTCCCTAAGTTTATTTATGATTTCACGTTCAGATTGCATAAATGCAAAGGTTTGTTTAATTTTATGTCTGTTAACTAGGTATTGCCCACTCATCAATTAACGTTATTGTTCACTGATTTTTATTAAAGGAAAATGGTACTTAATGATTTCGTTAAGATTGTTAAAATTGAGATAAGTACACTCTTAAACAAATTAATTGCATAGTTTAATATACATAATTATACCTGTACTCTAACCAACGATCAGAATCAGAACCATTATGAAAGAGATGAAACTAAGTTTTGAGCCAATGATTACCTCTAAACATTATTTAATATATCTATATTAAAATTCTACAACCAGAATATGTAGAAGAGTACACATACCTGGCTCAGCTTATATCTCCTGAAGACCAAACAACAAAGGAAATTAACACAATAATAGCCAGTGGATGGAGAAAATATTGGACACTGAAAGAGGCCATGAAATCTAGCGATCTAGGCATTGCTAAAAAGCGAAAAGTCTTCAACACTTGTATTTCGTATGGATGTGAAAAATGGCCACTCACAAAACACCACAGAAATAAATTGCGGTACTGTCAAAGATCAACGGAACGAAGCATGGCAGGAAAATTTAAGATGGATCGAATAAAAATTGAAGAACTAAGAGCCAAAACAAAAGTGACGGACATCTTGACCAGAATTGATCAGCAAAAGTGGCAATGGACTGGCCATATGATGAGAACAAAACAGGAGAAATGGAGCAAAATAATAACGGATTGGTATCCCAGAAATGGTAAACGGAGCAGGAGAAAACCATTAAGTAGACGGGAGGACGAGATAAGACTTACAGCGGGCCCTAACTGGAGGAGAGTGGTCCAAGATAGAATACAAAGGAAACAACTAGAGGAAGCCTTTGCCAAGAAGCATGCTGAATTAAGAGATAAAATTTAAAAACTCGCATAAACAAAGGAAGATTCAGTCTAGAAGGGCATATAAATAAAAACTAAAATTCATCGGAATTGCCTCAGCGGCTTTGGCGTGAAAACCTAACAAATAAACAAACATAATTACTTGCACATTTATAAAATAGTAGGTGCCTACTTGAAATTAACTGCTGCTAGTACTCAATATAATTGGCATTGTCAAACATAATAAACTCTCAAGATAGAGTGTAAACTTGAACAATGAACTTAAGACTTTTTGTAATTGCGTAAGGTCCCACGATGTCCAATTAAGACATAAATTGACAATAGATTGTATTGTAGAACGCATAGTCACTTTGCTTTGATTTTATCTAAATTATGTTGAGTTCAATTTTGCAATGGCATTTCGAAATTCGAAATTTATTAAAAGCAAGGAGCAACTCAATCTATCTATTTATCAAAACTAGGTGAACTTGACTTGAAAAAGGTTCAGACCCCATAAAATCTTCTGAAAACGCTTAATCATATCATACTTTGATAATGTGGATATATATATACGATGCCTATTATCTACTAAAACTAAAAAAAAATAAAAAATAATTAAGTCTTAAGTTTGAAATGACTTACCTTTTTATTCTGTTTATTTTATTCCTGTAGCTATAATATTTGCTAAATATTTTTAGCCATAGCATCATTTGCCCAGTCATTTCAATTGATTCTTCAGCTTCCTACAGTTTCATTTTCTTATCAGGTCAGAATATAATAGTTATCATTTTTACCTAGTATACATACCAAAAATTTCACAAATAAAAACCCATTTCCTTCTAGTGGGACCCCAGATTTTAACGTTAGGAAGACTTTGAACGCTTAACATTTCACCTCACTCTTTAATTGAACCTTTCCTAGGGTATTCTCTAGTGGCAACGGCCCGACTTACATGTCGTTGATCGTCAGTTCGAACGTAGGTAGGCGCTTTTGTTAGTGTAAATTATTTCATCACCGCTGCTCTAAAAACGGTGAAGGAAAACATCGTGAGGAAACAGACCCTAGAACCAAAAATTTGAAGACATGTGAAATCCACCTACCCGCACTGGGCCCGCATTGTGGATTAAGGATAGGAGGCCTGTGTCCCAGCAGTGGGAACATTCAAAGGCTGATGATGATGATAAATGAATTTAACTAGCCTTACCCTGACATATAATCAGACTCTAAGCTAAACTTATCAAATACCTAGTTGCCTCCTAGACTTTAACCTTTTGACATTTACTTCACCCTTTGAACTCGTGACAGTAGTACGTAACGTCGTTTGCAAATTAAATTCACTATCGTAACTAAGTTTTGAAAGTAGGCAACTAATCTATTTTTAGTCAAAAATTAACAAGGCCACCTTGAAATTTTTGCGGAAATTAAGTCTAGTGATTATATTATACATTATTTAAGGCCACTAGGCTTGGCGATACTAATGAGGCTGGATAATAAAAACACTGTTGGGGTAGGACTATTGTTCATGACGTTTATGATGAGGCCGTTTATGAAAACAAAAAACTTGTGATGGAAGTTCTACATTTAAAACTAAAATTTAAAAAAACACCCGACATATTTTTATTCCATGCTTTTAAAATTACATAATTTATCTATTAGTAGACATGCTTCGATCGGCGATCTATCGAATTATGATACGATATCTTGCGAAAATACCCTGATACAAATAATAAAACACTCATAACTTTTGAGCGGCTAACCCGATTTGCATCAAACATAGCTGAAAACACCTTTCAAACGAAAAAAAACTAAATCAAGATCGGTTAATCCGTTTAGGAACTATGATGTTCACTATGATGACCACTTCAAACGTATAAAACCCCACTTTTCCGTCAGGGGTTAAAATATAATTAGATACGCAGGTTATACAGATATTTAGCATTTCTCAGTACCTGCCCATAGCTTGGCAGTTGGTGATGGGACACCCTCGTGCCTCGAAAAGCACGTCAAGCTGTTGGTCACTTTTCTGATCACCTTCCAGTCATTTATGATTGCCGCACCATCTGGCTTTGAAAGTAAGGAGCAAAGAATGCACATGTGGTTGCGCCTTACAACTTAGACTATGATATCGCCTGCGAACTTGGCTAAGCTTGGTTGAGATCAAAATCAGTCAGCAGGACTAAACTATAGGTAGGTATAATTATCATCTTCACCATATCAGCCGAAAGTCGTCCACTGCTGAACATAGGCCTCTCTTTATCTCAATTGTCGCCACATCGATCAAATCAGGTAGGTATACCAATACGAAAATAACTATACCAAAATTATTCAAGTACCATGTACCAAACGTGTCACAATCCTTGTCATATCTTCAGCCAAAACTAATGAAAAGCTATTCAATATTCAAACATAATTCGTGACCCATGTCTTGTCATCATGCGTGCTGAACTCTGTCACCGTGACGAAACGGACGGATGGACACAGCAGAGAATTATGTTGGCGTGTACACACAACCTTGACCCAGTGCCATCAGATGGGTATGCTGCGTCTGCGTGCAATTAATGCGCAAACAGTTTAGTGAATATCTTCGGTAGGCTGTGGTTTTATAGTGTCTCAGAATGTTTTCTTTTTTATACGTACTCACATAGAACACCATCTTACTCTCTCTCACACACAAACACACACACAACACCTCACCACACACACGACACCTTCCACTTCACACCCACACTTTACATACTAACAAACATACATACGCGATTTACATATTTTTTTTATTGTGTTGTTATTTTTTATTGGTACTTTTTTATGTTGTTCTTTTCTTACAAAAGTCCTACATGGCCTACGTTCTACATTTGTGTACATCCCAATCTTGGCGAGGGGGGCCAGGAGTCCAAAGCACAGGGTATTCTAGTTTAGATTCCTGACTCCCACAAACCTTTGTACCTCCAATATTTAGAAACAAAATTGTACTTTGTGGGAGATAAATAAATATTACTACTATATTAAATTGTACAACAAAACCGTCATCACTCAGCATAATGCTGGGACTTGCGTGTGAGACCCAGCACTGGTTTCCAGCGACAGCTGGTATCGACTGGGTGAACCAATGAAACCATAAGGGCAATTGACGGAGCGAACATGTTCTATTTATAAATAAAATAAACAAATAAATGAGTAAAAACAAATGCGAAACACAAGTGTCCAAAACAAAACTATAGAATAGATAAGGTGGAAACAAATTATCGGACGCAGCTTACGGACGCGACTGACAGCCGCGACTTATAGAGTATCTAGGTAATGATTGTACATGACATTGTGCAAACTATCGGACGTAAGTCGCGGACGTGACCTTGGGCGTTCGGACGTCTGATAGAGATCTGGCAGCCGCGTCCCATACGACTGTGCACACATATCAGCCGCGGCTATAAGTCGTGTCCGTCAGCCGCGTCCGATAATTTGTTCCCAGCTTTATAGTTTAGTACTGATATGAGTATATAGTAAATATATATAGTAACAGATAAAGTAAATATTATATGAACCAATAAAAAGATCATAGCAGTTAATTTGGTTAGTTACATTATGTCATATAAAATTCATAAACAGAATACTCGCGCGTCGTCAGTTTTCAATTTACTCATCTAGATGCACATACAGCTCGGTATATTTGCAACAAGTGAGTCATTTTAAGCCATCCAGTTTCAAGTACTATTTAATAGTAATATTGCGATACCCGTAGTGCACCGGTGGAGGTTGTAAGTCGCTAACAGCGCAAAAACGACCAGTTTTCCTCGCTCTCTGATGCAACTCGCGTGAGATGTAGCTGATTCATACTTTTTCTAGCGTGTATATTGGTTAATCAGTGCTTAGATTTGTTATTTCATTATTTTGAGAAATAACCAGTCGTGATTATTAGATAAATGTAGTGTCACCTTTGCTATACTGAGTAACTGACTTCAAGTTGGCTTGGAACTCAATCTCTACTGTGTTTGTGAAAATTTATTGGGCAGATATTTTGTATACTAGAGCAAAATTCAAGGAAAGTTTGAGTTAACGTCAGCCAGTAACTTTCTTCCGTGCTAATTCTTTGTTTTTTTAATCAATACTTCCAGAAGTAACATCCTCCTAAAAACCAACAAAAAATATTTTATGCCTCTTTCATAAAAAAATCAAAACCCCTAATCGCATAGGTTGTCTGAAGGACGAAAACCAGTTGCAGGTATCCACATAACTTCGTGGGCGTGAGTAATACCTGTTCCAAACTATCTCTGTTGCAATCTATACCACAAATCTCCGATACTCGTTCTATAAATAAAATCTGACCTTGCTTTTACAAAATAGTACCATAGCCACTATCGTTGAGTAATGAACTCACCCAAAATACAGTGATAGTATCTTCTGTCTTGAGTGTATTGTTTCGATTTTGTTTGACCTTTGCATTCTTTAGACCCGCAATTTTGAAAATTGCTTAGTCTGTTCGATAGCCCTAGTTATTGTACCTAGTGATTTTGTTTAGATTAAACTGAGTATACTTTAGCTGGGTGGATATTACCTGCAAGCGCTTGTAGTTTTATCAGTCAGCTTCATCCCACGGCTTCTATGCCAGTGACTCTTTCGCTGGACCGTTTAGGTACTTTATCGGAATTAAAAGTTACTTAGGACAGCGATAGTGTTTTCTAATAGTCTAATAATTTCTAAGTACTTCCAGAAATTTCCTGTTACAAACATACAATATTATGTCTTTATAAATCGCCGTCTGCTAGAAAAAAACCTCTCTCAAATTTTGCCACACCACTCAGTTGTAAGCTTGCCGCATCCAGATGAGCCAAGACACCTTTTCATTTGCATCTTTCTATGCATTTAAGATTTTCGGTATTTTTAGTTTTTCGCTTTTTTGGTTTAACTTGGTTCGTAAAGGGCGTCCCACGCTCCATTCAACTGTTATTTTAGACGTGTTCTTATTTTGAAAACTGGTGGTCTATTCACTAATAACAATTTTAGGAGTAACCCATGACATAATAAGTTGTATATCTTGCACTTTTTGCATCAATACCAAAACCTGTTAATTATTAACAAAATACGGAACTCTTTTGATTGCTTTTTGCAGTAGATATTTAGATACTAGATTAGTTTTGAGGATTTTCTTGCTAAATTATAGAATATTATATTGAGTAGTAGGCAATAATATAGCTTGTTGGACCCCACAGGCAGCACTTTCAGATCCAATTGACCTCAAAGGATGACTAGAACCATTTCTTTCTAAAGGGCTAATATGAATGACCCTCTTTTTTCTTTATTCGTGTACCGAGACCCTTCAGTAAAAACTGTGAGATATTAGTCTATAATATGTAGAAATGATGATGATGTACCTTTGTGCAGACTAAAACTACTAAATCTGTCTTTACGCTAGCAAAACAGATGTTTCAAAAAAGATTGATGTGCAACCATTTTAAATTTTAATTTTTTAATCAGCTGATTACGTTATTCAAATCAACATAAAAATAGCTTCGAAGCCTACCAGCTGTAAGCTATTACTATCAAGGATAACATCTATTGAAATTATTTAAAATAGTGGGCCTAAATATAAAATTTCACAAATAGATATTATGATTTACGGCTAGAATATTTTAATTTGAATCACCTTTCATTTTTATGACAGCTATTGGTTGCGTTCAGTGATATTATATATTAAAAATAAGTGTTTTATTTTTTGTTTTGATTTATTATAAAAGTAAAATGACTTTGTTAGTGAAAATGTTTTCTTTTACAGTCGTCTTAGAGCTGAAAATGATGGTATAGTTCTTGCCAAACTTCTTGGCCGTCCTGAAGTTGGCTTTCCGATGCCCAAGGCGCGGTGCTCTTTTTGGGTGAGATTTACTACTGCGCAGCGAATGTAGCCACCTTCAGGGTCAAGCAGTTTGGCGAAAACTACACCTATTGTTTCAGTTCAAACGATAGAAAAAGAAATGCCTATAAAAGTAATTATGAAAATATAAACACAAAAACAGAATCTATTATTAATAAACTATTATAAAATTAATAGCTCTATAAACCACAATACCCACAACCACAAAATTAATACATAGCTGTCAATAATCGTAAAATATGCTTATGTTATTGTAACGATCCGTCAAAACCACTCTATAAAATAAAAAACTTATTTATGTTTTAGATTTATAAAATAATATCTAGTTTTGGTACCTATTACTTTATTATTTATGTAATGGCTACTGCAGCTTGTTCGTTTTGATGTTTGGTTTTAGCAAATCATAGGTAGGAACAGAAAGACAGATAGGTTTTAACACACCTTTGTATCTATGTACCGGACTCTTTGAACGTGATTTTCACCCCATTCGAAACGTCGGATAAATTTGGAACTTTGCACACTTGTCAAGAATCGATGACAATGCAATAATTTAAACAATTTGTCCCATTGTCCTTACCTTTTTCAGGATTAGCGAATGAACTAAAAATAATAAAATAGTTAAAAAAAACTAAAAAACACGCTTTAATAAAATAACATATTAACACAAAAAAAAAAAAAATTGTAAATAAGAAAATATCTTAAAAATGACTCTACTTTTTACTAATATCTTTCAATAAAATATAACAATTGACATTAAGCACCCAAAACTTTTTTACAATAAAATATTTTTTTTAGTTAATCACAGTATTTTCATTAAAATTTTATGAAAATTATTTTCTACTTTTTAGTTTGTTTTTTTTATTTAAGCGTGTTTTTTTTTTAATTAAACTTTTATTTATTTTAAATTCCCTCCTTGTAAAATACTGGTTTTCAGCTGGATACGGTTAGACGGCTACCAACCCCAATTTATAGTTGGACAAAAGGTAGGCAAATTGATTGATAGATCAGTATAGAAAGATCGGATGGGTGGGTTGGCTGGTTCATTATCGTCTCTGTGCCCCACGGTTTCACAATAAAGATTTTCGTAGGAACATTGCCGGCATTTTCCGAGAAAAACCAATTCCTCGAAATTTGTAAACTTAAATCCTAAAACAGTAAAATCTAAACTTGTACCGTAACTAAAATCCATCACACAGCATTCCACAAGCCTGGAACCGGCGACACGACATCGGAATCGGGCGTGTTGCAACCGTCCACTGTTGCAACCTTACCTTTCTAGATATATCCACTGGCTAGCTGAATTGTGGCGATAGGAACGAGATCCGAATGACCGCAGCGCGTGACAATCGCTTCCGAACGTGTGGGTGAACTTTTGCAATTTTGTTTTTATTAAAAGAGTCTTCTTACGAATTCGAATTTCAAGCATAGATTTATTTTATTATTTTCATTTTCGACCTGTCCTGTTCTGTTCTTGAAAACCACTCTATTTTGCGATAGTATGGACCATTCCTATGTATGTCTACCGTGATAACGCCGGCTATTTACCGGGACGTACACTGCAGTTGATTCACCCCAGGACCCATTCGTCATGCGGCACATGTTATGTGTACTGATTGTCCGACTTTGTTCCATGTTAGCTGGCCGGCTTATGTGTGATGTCGGTGATTTTTTTATTTTCAAGCACAGCAATCCTGAATAAAATTGACAAAGATCAGGTTTGGAGTCTATTTAAGACGGTACCCTGACCAAAAAATCGGCATAAGATATGAGCATTCCTATTGGTCTAGCGGCACTGGTGGCGCATGAATTACAGTAGTGAATAAGCCCAGATTTTAGAATTAAATCTTTATAAAATCGAATTTTGGTCTTTTGAAAAAAAGAATTCTACAAAAATGTTCGTTATTAAATTCTCTATCCATTAGTGTTAGTACAAAAAATAATTAATGAACACTTTACGAGGAGATGCATAATATCAATAATTATTTCTCATTTTTATGTTTTTTTGGAAGGAGATTAGTGTAAAATATACAACATTTAAAAAAAATCTAAATCTACCATTTTAGAATCAATATTATGTAGAAATTTAATGTATTTTTATTAATTGATATTTCTTTTTAAATAACGAGTAGATAGCTCCTAATAACAGCACCAAAAACGGCTTGCGCGGCGTTTTGCTCGGGGTACCGCCTTAAGGTTAGGGAGAATGCACTACACGCTACCAATTCGCGTTTATGGCAAGTTGCAAGCATAGTGTTTTTTTTATTGCGTGTTTATGGGCCTTGCAAAAGTGCGAGCCAAAAATTGGTAGAATTGATGGTCCTAAGAAGCGATAAATGAAAGGCCAATGATATTTTAATTAAAAATCGACTGTTAAGTGCTTGCTAACATACAATACAGAATAACTATCTATCTTAATATCCCTTCTATTGCCACCAAACAGAGACTTGTAATTTTCTGCTGTTTAGAACTTACTTAACAAGTTTCTTTATTGATGAAACACTTGGATATTTTTAACTCCAATTAACACCTCTTTTGTTGAATCTATTTGTATGATTGTGCGTATTTTTTATGATAGACCTCTGACCAAGGTGTTAATAATTAAAATAGTCACTTTTAAATCAGCCTCAAAAACATTCCCCTACTCTTTCTCCTCGAGTGATGGCTCTTTACGCAAATTCTCGAGGCAGCCATCTAAGGCGTCCCGCCATCTATTCCTCGGACTGCTGCAATCCAGTTTCGCTGTTCCAGGACTCCAGACTTACGATATACAGGCCCATAGCTTTGACAGTATCCGACAGACATGACCTGCCCAGTACTACTATAGTCTTGCAGCTGTTTATCTTCGTGGGCAATTTACGTTGAGCGTACCGTAGTGTTTTTTGTACGGTCACGTCTATCAATTATTTTTTTAATAACGAGCAGTAGGTAAATACTTAATATCTTAATTAAAGTAATTTATTTACACACTAACGTTTACTTAACTTTTATTGCGCCTATTAGTAGAATAAGTAATAACATGCTTTGTTTTTTTTTTCTATTTTAAAGGTCGTTTATTTTACCTTGTTACATTTACGGCTAGCTTTGTGTAGGGGGTTGATTGCGGACTTATGGACCTTGATAGAGCCATAACAATCTTTTTTGCTGTTTCGTTTTTGTGTGACAAAGAGAAAAATTTTATTTGGATAAAGAGACATAAAATGAATTAAATAAAAATAATTAGTTTATTCTTTTTTTTATTTTGAGTTCAAGAATTATACTTGAACTATATATCTGCCTAGCCTTTTCCCAACTATATTGGGGTCGGCCTCCAGTCTTACCGGATTTAGCTGAGTACTAGTGTTTTACATAGAGCGACTGCCTATCTGACCTCCACAACCCAGTAACTGGGTAAAACGGTACCCCTTGGCAAGACTGTTTTCAGATCTCATCACTTTCACTAATAAAATATAATGCCTGAAAATTGAAAATCTGTCCCAGTACTGGGCCAGTACTGGGTTGGCGTAGTGGTTGAGCGATTGACTGCTGTGCTGCGTGTCGCGGGTTCGATTCCCGCACGGAACAAATAATTGTTTGACCTACAAATAGTTGTTCCGGCTCTGGGTGTTGTGTATGTGAGTTTATATGTTTGTAAACGCACCCACGATACAGGAAGAAATTCCTAGTGTGGGGCAACGTATTTTTAAAAAAAAAAAGGAAAAAAAAAAAAAAAAAAAAAAAGAAGAAGTACTGACTAAGAAGAACGCCGAATTTACGAGGCGTTTGCCTCTATCCACTCCTTCCACCTTTTGCAACCCCTCGTTTCCTCCTTCCAGTTTGGCGAAATGTATCCAGTACAACCCACCAACTTCTTCAAGGCCTGCCGTGACCCCATCTTGCTATCTCAGGGCGCCACCTAATATGTCAGATTTTATTTAAAACTTTAATAATTCAATTCCACCTTCTGCATGTTTTAGCCTGACCAAGTATCCGTCTCAATTTTTCCAACAACCTTGAAGAACCCACATTACTGCAAGCAGTTCCGTACTCATTTTACTGTAACCCCCAATTAGCCTTTAGTCTGAAAAAAACTCAACTCAAAAGTTCTCATCATTATTTGGTAGAATTGTCTTTGTTTGAAGTTTTGGGTTCAGAGACATTTTAACGACTTCCTATAATCTTATTTGTATTCCATGTCTTATGTTATAGGTATACCAAAGGTATTATTTAATGATGAAGCTACGACGCTTTTTAGCTTTCAAAGGACCAGAAACAACAGGTTGTCAAAACACATATAGTGTGATCACCCTCTCACGTTCACTCACTCACTTACATCACACACAAAGAGAGGACTTGTTACACACCTACCGTTACTTCTCAATTTGTATTTTTTGTTTTTTCTGTTTATTTTTTAATTTTTATTTTCATGTCTTCTTTAATATTGGATATCTTTATTTAAAATGGGATCTTTATAATTCGATGTACAACTTAATAAATTACTATAATGAAATCTCCAATTCGAGGGGATCGGCGTTGAAGGCTGAAATACAGGCTATGCCTAGTTTGGCCTCAAATGCAAATGCTTATTTTGTGTAATTTACAATTAGTTTAAATACTTCATTTGTTTAATATGTACAAAATTTCTGTGAATAAATTATTATTATTATTACTTTAGTGAGAGCTAAAAATATTGTTGAACCACTTTTACGGAGTAAAGAGTAAATGGACTGCTATTCTTCATAACACAACAGTGCATAGTAATCATGGCAGAACGATAATTCGGAAGAAGTACTAGTGTATTAAAACTAACGATGTTCTTCTCTAGTTTCTACCGATTAGTTTCTATCACGCTCAACTACACATACACTAAATCCAGAACAGTTGCAATATAATCTCAGTAAGCCCTAAGTAGTAGCGTGTTCAATCGTCTACCACATCATTGTTTAAGACGACGACTAACGCCAACGACCTTGAGGGAACAAAACGCGCACTCGTTTCACACCCGCGCGACCCGAAATTTAGTAGTTTTTTGTACTTTCCTTATTATTCTTTGACTTTTAAAAAAAAACTTCAGATCAAAATGTAGATAATTAAATTGTCTTTGATATGGTGTCGATTTGATTAAAATACGCCCAGCGGTTTTGATGTGATTGTTGTGTTTTTGTCCGTTTTAGACATAACTTTACAAATTAATTACACTATGTTATACGAATAAAACTCAAAATTCGCTTAGATGAAATTTAATTAAGAAAATAGTCTAATATAACATATAAATCCAATAAATTACGACTAGCCGTTTAGACGTGATTCTCATTTTAAAATCAGCTACTCAAGGGAGTCGGCGCCTTAAGATAGAGGCTAAATCTATATATATATACAAACAATACAAATAACAAAATTGAAGTTTCTGTATGTTAACATTGTTTTATTGATTGCATATGCGGTTATAATAACAAATACGCACGGGGTACGGGATACGGGGTTTTAATTTTTATTATTGTTTAAATGTATGCATATTTCTCGTGTCTCCTGCGCGGGTCAAAAATAAATATGTTTTCTTTCTTTCTTTCAAATACGCAATTTTAAAGATTTTTGTCTATCTGTCTGTTTGTGCCGGATAATCTCCGGAACGGCTGGACCGATTTTGACGGGACTTTAACTGTTAGTTAGCTGATGTTATAAGTAATATAGACTTAGACGGTTTATAACGGCAAATTCACAGTTCCCGCGGTAAAATCAAAGAAAAAATAATTATCAAAATAACTAAGTTTATCATCACAAGTATATATAGGACATTTTTGAGAGATATAACGTTGTAACTAACTCGAAAATTATAGAGTTATTTTTTATCTAATTCCACGCGAACGAAGTCGGTAACAGCGTCTACACTAATATTATAAAGAGGAAAGAATTGATTGTTTGTTTGTTACGGATAAACACAAAAATTATTTAACTGACTTTAAAAATTCTTTCACCAATGGCAAGCTACATTACATTATTCCGGCGTAAGCTATTCATGTACTTTTTATACCGAAAAAATTACGGATCTTGCGGGGTGGGCCGCGGAAGTGAAACCGCGGGCAAATTCTAGTAATCATCCAATCTGCCTAGCCTTTTTTTCCTTACTATGTTGGGGTCAGCTTCCGGTCTAACCGGATTCAGCTGACTACCAGTGTTGTATCTGACCTCCACAACCCAGTAACTGGATAGCACGATACCCCTTGGCAAGATTGGTGTCAGATCTCAGGCTTTTGACTACCCGTAACGACTGTCAAAGATCTTCAAATGACAGCCGGGACCAACGGTTTAACGTGCTTGCCGAGGCACGGCGGAATCTCGGTATGTTGAAATGGTTACCCATCCACGAACCGACCTCGTCAAGCTTTGCTTAACCTTGACAAAGACAAAGACAAAAGATATTTATTTCAACTGGTCCACCAAGCGGTACTTTTGAATGTCACAATTTAAATTTACATGGAATAAAAGTTGATTCTACCGTGCATTCGGAAAGTAGCTTGTTATGGAGAAGAATGCACAAGAAACTCCATACTTTTTAAATTTACATGGAATAAAAGTTGATACTACCGTGCATTCGGAAAGTAGCTTGATACGGAGAAGAATGCACAAGAAACTCAACTTGAAGATCGACCCGGATGTTATCAACAATAAAATAAATACATTCCTAGCACTATCAAGCGTAGGTAAACATTATATTCATGCTCCCGTACTATTTAACCTCACATGACAATTATTCATTCCAGCACTTTTAGATTCTGTGAACCCGTCTTGTCACACGTGCAAATCTCGTCCATTCATGTATAATACAAATTTTCGTTTTATCTCGATTACTTTTATCTCGATATGAAATCTGTCCTTCCGTCCGAGGTTGTACTTGCGAAATGTGTGGTTAATCATACCAAATGCTTTTGTCGTTGCACGTAATGTAAGTAGGTAGGCACAGAAGCTATAAGTAAAACAAAGAAATGTATATAAGTTTTTTTACTGGCATGGTCACTAACTTCAGCTGTGCAAAACCCGAAAAAGTGCCGAATAAAGTTCGAGAGCGGACACAGTGAGTTTCGTGTGTCGGGAACGGAATCGAGTTGTGAGTGACAATGGTAGCGGTATTGAGTGCAAAAAACGAACAAGAAAGAGGGTAGACCGTTTTGTCTCCTCATAAACACCCACCCGCAAGAACTTCAGTTTATTCGTTGTCATGGTGCTTGCAACATCACCGAAATATCGGAAACTCGCGACAAACAGTAAACATGATAAATATCCCGTTTCGAATGTTAAAGAAATGAATGATAAAAATTTCTTAATCAACAGTTTCATATCGCTTTGCCGATAATTCCTCCGCCATTCTTTGCGAGTTCGGCAGTTAGTACACAAGCTGTAAAACAAAGAAATAAATGACGAAAATAATCTTAAAAAACAGTTAATATCGCTTTGTTTGTTACTATTCCGCTGTTCTGGGGGCCTACTCCCTAAGCACGAAGTCCGTAGTTTCGGCCATAGTTAAGGGCGTTTCCAGTAAGAAACGCCCGTCCGTAGGTGCTAGGGAGTACCCTAACACCTACGGACGGATGATTCGTTCGGGGCCCGAACTAAGAATTAATGAAGAATAAAGGTACAACGAGAGCAGTGGTGGCCCAGTGATATCGGCCGTGACTTACAAGTTGTAGGTCGTGAGTTCAAGCCCAGGCAGGCTTTGTGTAAATTATTTCTTCACCACTGCTCTCAAAACGGTGAAGGAAAACATCGTGAGGAAACCAGCATGTCCATCCACCAACCCGCACTGGGCCCGCGTGGTGGATAATGGCCCATTCCCTCTCACAGAGAGGAGGCCTGTGTCCCAGCAGTGGGTAGGCTGATGATGTGATGTGAACTACTCCCGATGTGTTTTTACCTGTCCGAAACTTGAACGTATCACTTGTTTTTTTTACTCAGAAGTTTCAGAGTATTTTCGGACGGGGCCCGTAACTACGTTGACGGAGGCAGGGAGTAGACCCCCCCGTCTCCAAGACAGTTGTTTTGTTTCTCAGGGACTCGTCGAGTTTCAATGTCGGGGCGGCTTTTCTGGTGGTTGAAACTGTTGATTTCAAGTAGTAGAAGTAGTAGAAAAAAGGGCAGCGATATAAAAAAAAAATTGAAGTTTCGTCGATTAGCTTGATATTTTACTAAAGTTTCTGCTTATGCTGTATAGAGGAATTATATACCATTAAATACGTACTCATTTGAAAGGTGAGGTCTTACAACCTTTGCCCCTAAAACTGGTATTTTAATCTATCGGTTTATCGTTCTTCAATCTCTGAGCGGTTTTGCGCAGTGCATCTTAAGTGAAGGAGGTTTTATGAATAGTTACGCGTATAAATATTTTTTCTCAGTAGATAGCTCAAATTAAGTTCGGTATTGGCAATCCTATATTAAGTGCTGAAAAATACCATCGACAGAAAACGAAATCTTATCTCATACAATCAAGCATATCCCGACAAATTAAAGGGAACAGCTGATTTTATTCGTGTTTTGAAGTTCGGTTCCCTAACACTATCTGAAAAATCAGTAAATTAAAAATCCGTCTGCATATTTTTAACCCCTGCTGGAAAAAGAGGGGTGTTATAAGTTTCACGTGTGTTGCTGTGTTGCTGTGTATCTGTGTGTCTGTCTGCGGCATCATAGCGCCTAAACGGATGAACCGATTTTGATTTAGTATTTTTTTTCGATTTTGATTTATTTTGTCGAGAGTGGTTTTAGCTATGTTTGAATAAAATCGGTTCAGCCGTTTAAAAGTTATGGGCGTTTTACTGTTTGAATCGGGGTGTTTTTGCAAGACAAATAAGTCAGGGGTTTTTTTAAATTTTGAAATTTTACTTGTATATTGATTAAATGCAACCAGTAGTCATCTCTGACATTAAAAAAGCATGTCATTATGTACCGATAATCCTTTTTAATACGCCGTTAGGAGAAGGCAATGAGGTCAAAGAAATTTTGAAATAGGTACCACAAAAAATGTACCGTAGATAAATTAAAATACAGTTAGTTAAAACTAGAACTGCAATTAATCTTTATTGCAGTTACTTGGTATTATTTAACTGTTCCTTGGATAAAACGTCTTTACACCATTATTATCAATAATTATTATCATTCATAGGTAATATAAAGTTGGCATTAAAATATTTAACAACATCGCTGTCACCGGTTAAGTTCCCAAAAAACAGGCCAAGTGTGAGTCGGAATCGCGCATCAAGGGTTCCGTACAAACATTATTCATTTAGGAAAACATTACTGAAGTTCATAAAAAATTCAAGCAACGAACATTGTTCTAACGAAAATATAAACTGGATTGAGTGACAACATTAACTTTGCCGTTGTTAAACTTTTGTCCCCATACATCTATTTAGGTTACAGTCAGTTTTTCAACAGCAATTTAGTTTTCAATTAGTCCAGCTATGAACGTCCTTTCGGCTGGTATGATGATGATATACAAATGTACGGTTTTTGGATTAGCTTCCTTTTTTTAGAGATTTTCCCTTACTTTAGCTATAAGAAATTGCTTCTTGCTATATTTTTTTTTTTTAAATCTTTGCCCCTACTAGGAATTTCTTCCTGTATCGTGGGTGCGTTTAAGACTGGAAGCCGACCCCAATAGTTGGGAAAACGCTAGGCAGATTGATTGATCGTGGGTGCGTTTACAAACATATAAACTCACATACACAACACCCAGAGCCTGAACAACTATCTGTAGATCATAAAAATATTTGTTCCGTGCGGGAATCGAACCCGCGACACGCAGCGCAGCAGTCAATCGCTCAACCACTGCGCCAACCGGGCGCCCAATGTTTGTGAAATTATGTGAATTTGAGTTTATGATTTTAATTTCAACTAGATAACTTGATAACTTTCTCTTTGTTGTTTTGTTTCTTTTTGGCGATCCAGAGAAAAAGGTCTTGACACACGGACTCATAACGAAGTAATCCTAAAAGTGTTCCTTTGTTTCCTTATTGCTAAAAACTTACAATGATTAGTTAAAAACCTCCTTTAAGCAAAGAAGGCACAGATCCGCCACTGGCAAAATAGTAAACTAGCAGTATGCCACCGTGCTTTATCTACGAACAACTTCTAATTTGTGATAATACTACATTTTTGCAATCACGGACCGAATTTGAATGAAGCTGGTACAGCAATGTAGAGATTAGCACAACAAAGAGAGGTCCATGCTCTGGAGGGGGTGAAGTTAGACTTAGATGATGTTAATATATGTATATCATGTTTTGTGCATTGCATTACTGGTATATCTATTTTTTTTTTCTTTTTTATGTACACACAAAACACTAAACAGAGAAAAGAAAGAATACAATTAGAAGAGCATGAAGGTACTTCTTATTTCAACAAAAAATCCTTTCAGTAGACCTGCGATAGGAAAGTAAGATGATAGAAGAAGACTTTTCTACCCACTGTGTAGAAAGAAATAAGGAAATTTAAAATACAGTATTATAATTTATTATTACTATATAACGTCTTTGTATGTATATTCGTTATTTACCCGGTAAAAAGGCTACATGGTTTCTTAGACAGTCAATGGTTTAATTTCCTTGTTACACCTGTCAACAAAGTTGATACTTGTGGCAGCCATTTTCATTTTCCCTTACCTATATTAACCTACTCATAGATTTTCATTGTAGTCACAACAGCTAGCAATTAAATTTACAGTTGAGATGAAGCAAATTGTTATTTGTTGTTTTGCCTAATAAAATCATAATTGACAGGAAAAATTACCAGTTTGTTGTTTGTTTAAATAACTGTTTTCCATGGGAAAAACACCGACATGTGTAATGATAACGTTTCATATAGGTACCTAGTAAATAACAAAAACTATGTAAATTAAAGGAAATAATAATAGGATAGGCATACAAATAACTGCATAAAAAAACCTTCTTTTTAAGCAGACCTTGTTCAATATTTACGTCATTTAAGATTATTTGCTATTTATTAGTTATGTAAAAATATTGAAAAATCAATAAATATGAAGAACTTTGATTAGAGATTTTTCTATTTTGTAATAACAATCTAACCCCCAGTTTCCCAGATCTAAATTATGTAAGCACGCATTATCTGCTGTGATTGGCTGTTGACAATTCATTCAACCAACCACAGCAGATAATGCGTGCTTGAAAATTTGTCACATTAACTCTCTGATAATTAAGAGCTGCGAAACTGGCGGTAAGTAGTATCTATTAACAAAAAGATCACCGTAGCGCTCGTAGTCAACATGCTACGACACGGGCTACGAAAAAAATCCGTAGCTGCGTTACTACACGGCTACGAATTTTCAAAATGGCTACTGCCATTTTCTCTGAACCAATAGCTTTTTAATCCTTAATTAACTCAACCAATAGTTACAAATGCTAACTAATGGTTACAAATATCTGTATAACGCGTTTATTCCTCAATTGTTAGTCTTACAAATGTTCGAATAATTAACTGAAGAAAACTTGTGTTTTACCGAAATTTTTCAAGCATTGGTTAGCAGATTTAACCATAGGTTGTGATAACTACGGATCAAAAACTGGACCTAAGTGAAAATCTCTGATGCTATTTGAATATTCTATCATGAAGTTTTATAATTCTGAAAAAAATTGCGGTTTCCTAAATTATTTAGGTAACCACCATTATTTTTGTGGAACTTACTGATAATGGATTAGTTGTCAAAAAAAAAAACGTTTTATCGTCATGACGACCATGTTTGGCATGTGTGTACCTGACTACGGAACTACCATACATATTTCCGGGGTTTTAAAAAACCTCAATAGGTAATTTTTTGCCTTAACACTGGGATTAAATCTGACCAGTCATTTTATATCATAACTAGTTTGTTGTGATCATTCATCAAAGACGCAATAATTCCCATCATTACTGACGCATTGTCACGGGATTCCCATATTCCGAGATCACCGTTGGTTGTTTTTCAGTGTGGATTCTTACTGGCTTGAAATTATTTAATTATAAATATGATTATATCGTTAAGTACCTATGCAATCTATCAATGACTTGCTATCTAGATGAAGTGCTGTGTGCCTCGTGTGAGAAGAGTTTTATCGTAGCGTTTGTTTGTTTGAACGCGCTAATCTCAGGAACTACTGGTTGGAATTGTAAAAATCTTTTTGTGTTGGATAGCCCATTTATCGAGGAGGATTATTTAGCCTATACCAGGCTAAATAAAATCACGCTTCGACTAATAGGAAGCATAAATGAAAAATGTTGCAAAAACGGGAAAAAATATTCCTTTTTGAGAGCTTCCGTTGCGTGCGCTGCATAAACGGTTAATGTTACGCAACATTCATTTATGTGTGGTAGGTAGGGTAGAATAGGTAGGTAGCCAGTTGACGGGAGCGAAGCCGCGTGGGACAGCTAGTTAAAAATAAAAAACTTTTATAGAAAACCTCTGCGAAAAATACGGGCGTGATATTATGTTATTTGTGAAACAAAGAAACTGGAAAACCTCGAAAACACTAAAAATGATGATGTCCCCGTTTACAGACATTAGAGATTATTATGGCCCAGTGGCTAAGACCTCACCTCTCGTGCTTGAGATCGTGGGTTCAAATCCGGACAAGTATCAATGTGACTTTTTCAAATTTATATGTACTTTCTAAGTTTATCTTGCACATCACAGGCAACGGTGAAGGAAAAATTCGTGAGGAAAGCTGGACTTATATAAGTCTGAAATAGATAGAGGTCAGTGGGATTCCCAAAGGTGGCTTAATTAACTCTGTCACCTGAGGTGGCCATATCTATATCCTCACACGAGAAGAAGAAGATGGAAATATAATGGTCGATGGAGTAGAAATTATCATAATTATATCGTAATTTTAATATGAACAAAGAAAAGTCAGAAAAATATCTATTATGAAGAATACAATATAATACTTTGAGTACAATATGCAATTTAATACCTAATTGTACACTGCAACAAGAAACGTGAGAATTAAATTTTTAGTTTCACAGTTTTTTGTACAGTTTTGCATACTTTTCAGACCATGAGACAGACTACAAAGGATCATTAGAATTAATATTTGTTTCGGGATATTTACTATGTATATTTTGATATGTCAGTATATATATAGTATAGTAGTGTAGTATAGTGTATATTTTATTTACATTATGGTATGTTATATATGTCAGTTCGTAAATAACACCCACCCACAAACACTTTAGTTCTCGTGATCATGGCGCTTGTAACGGTGCCGAAAAATCGAGCTCTCAACCAAAATCAAAATATACATGGTAAATATCCCGAAACAAATATTAATTCTTATGATTGTGACCATGACAGCTTAAAAATTATACTACAAAGGATCACATAACTAGCTTCTGCCCGCGGCCTCACCTGCTTAAAAAGTGTATTACTATCCCAAGGGAAAATACTAGCGGTATAAAAAGTATGGTATGTCTTACCAGGGTCTCAAACTATCTCCATACCAATTATCATCTAAATAAGGTTCCGCATGAAAAGGTAACAAAGACAGAGTTACTTTCGCATTTATAATAAAGAAGCGACCCGCACGTGCTTGCCCGTGACAAATTATACACAAAAATCTGTCTCGTTTCTCACTCTTTCTATTGGTGAAAACCGCATGAAAATCTGTTCAGTAGTTTTTGAGTTTATCGCTTACAGACGAAGCGGGGGACTTTATTTTATAATATGTGAGCATTTATCTGTATTGTGCTATTCGTTAGAACGTTACATTAAATGGTAATCGCGAAAATGCTCACCTTAAAAATATAAATGAAAAAAAAATTACATGTAATCCATGTAATTTTTTTTTCAATTTAGATAATTTTATTTTGTAAAACTCATAGTGTTAAAAAATTCAAAAAAATTATCTGCGATATGGAAATTTTAACCCTAGAGGAGAGATGGCCTTATGATACGTAAGCGTGAGCCACCGGCGCCGTCGCCTTTCATTCGATGTCCATCGCGCCTCTTAGTTGAAGAGCAGCAGATTCTGAAAAAAATAATTGATGAGATTGCTGCAAGCCAGAGCGAAATAGATAAATAAATGAATTAATAATGCAACAAACTAAATGAAAGATTATATGAAATATATCGTTTTGTTTTTGCATATGTAGTTTCTTTACAGACCGATCAAGATTTATCAGACAACAAAATCTTTTCTCATAGAAACCGCAATTTCAGTAAAAAGTTTTAATAAAAAGCTACAGATTATCCGCTTATATGAATGTGCATTATCTCTTGCAATTGACGTCATCGTTTTTTGGTACTCAAGTTCTTTTGTTCCTCACGTTTTTACCGAGAAGAGTTCATCGGTCACATAACTATCAAGTCCGACCTCAAGATACACCATCTTAAAAATAATTCCAGATGTGTTTAATCTTAAAATAAATTGTCCATCAAAAAGGATTTTTTATACAGATCAAATTGTTTGTTTGTAATGTCTTTTAAAGTATCAACTACGAAAATTCTTTCACTGATAAACTGAATTGCCAAAGGCTCTTTTTCTCGAAAAAAAATCCGGTACCCGAAACAATGAAACAGTGGCCAAAAACTTTTCCCTAATAACAGAAATAAATCGGCATAAATTATTCCCATTATATTATTCTGTACTCTTCTCTATGAGTAGACCTTAGGTAGATTACCATGTTGACTCAGTTTGGATTGGGGCACACATTAAATTGTCTATGCTTTTTTTTCTCTTCTATAGGCTTGCGCTTGACCACTATCTCTCCTGATGGTAAGCGATGATGTGGTCGACGGTGAAGCACGCTTGCCTAGAAAAAACCTATTCACTATTGACTTAAAGACCCCAAGATTGTAGCTATCGGGAAACACAGACTCCGGCAGGAAATTCCACTCCTTAGCTGTACGCATTATGAAAGTGTCCCCAAAACGTTTTGTGCGTATGGGTGGGATATTCACTTTGAGATAAACCTAACCAATTCTGTAACTCATATAAGACATATTTTTTACAGCATTTTTGAACTTTGTCACCAATTTATCATCATAACTTAAATCATATCTTATTTCCACCAAACTTTGGACGTTGACCACTTTACTACGCAATTTTATTTAAAAAAATGTCAAGTTCACATCAATTTGAGATATAAATTATATAATGAGAGTAATAAAATTGCATTTGGCCTTTTCTATAAATAGCTGGTAATTATCCAAGATGATGTTTTTAGGCGGTCAAAGTCTGCGGTGACCGTAACAACAAAGTCACAATTTTGGGATGTAAAAAGTAAGATGTTTGCGGTTTGCGAGGGCCAGTAGTATGGTACAAGGACTGTGGTTTTGACACATTAAAATGCTTTTAAATTGGTATTACAGCATTATGCAACATAGCAACAGTGCAATAAGTGAAGCGGAACTAAAATTATATTTGTGTCGAAGGTTTCGAACCGCTTCGGCAGAGCTCTTCAATCTGACGGGCATCTTTGGGGCGTTTTGGTATCTATCCTCTGCTGCCTTTGCTACGTTTTCATCAATGTATCTATGAATTTAACGATGCTTTTATATTGTAGCAAGCTATGGTATATTTATCGATGAAATGGTGGGATTTCTACAGAAACAATCAACTTTATTTGGAATGAAATTTCATAAATCCTTAAGAACCTCAGGAGAAACTATTGTGTTTCTACACAAGGAAATTTCGTATTTCTAGTCCCAGCCAGTGAGCTCAGATTGAGTCTTATTTGGTAGATGTTGAATGCAAATATCTTTTTTTTTAAGTCTTTAAACTTTCCATATAGAAAAATAATACAAATCAGTTTTTATTTCTTTCACCTTCATGCATCATTGCATTTGCATTTCGCAAAACAAAGTCAATATATACTGCACGTGCGGTCGTGAGACTATATTTAAATACATAGTCAAGTAGTAAACAACTGGATGGACCAATAGCCTCACCTAGACACACTAATGAATCTAAAGATTCCAAACAAACTTTTTGTCATACCAAAAAAGTTAATAACCAACAATAAAATAAAATAAAAATCTATTCATCGTAACAAATTATTCATACAAATATTATAAATTCGAAAGTAACTTTGGCTGTTTGTCCGTTTCCTTTTACGTCTTAATGGCTGACGTAATGACAAAATGTAAGGGATTGATACCATAGCATTTCGATAGCGTTTGACATTCCCATTGTTTTTTAACCCCCACCGGAAAAAGAGGGGTGTTATAAGTTTCACGTGTGTTGCTGTGTATCTGTGTATCTGTGTATCTGTCTGCGGCACCATAGCGCCTAAACGGATGAATCGATTTTGATTTAGTTTTGTTTTTTTTGAAAGGTGGTTTTGTCGAAAGTGTTCTTAGCTATGTTTGAATAAAATCGGTTCAGCCGTTCAAAAGTTATGGGCGTTTTACTGTTTGAATGGGGTGTTTTCGCAAGATAAATGTGTCGGGGGTTTTATAAATTTTGAAATTTTACTTGTTTCACTTTGTCAATCGCAATCGCGACGTTTTCGTTGATAAAATGTCGCTTTGTCTGTTATTATTTATTTTATTAAAATTTCGTGCATCATAAAGTTACATAGGCGAACTTAATACCTTATGCATTTTCTACCAATCAACCAAGGTTGGCGAAGAGATAAGATGGCAAGGGCATAAAAAAAGTAAAACATAGACTTAAGGTAAAGGTCATTGGGCATCTTAGAATGGAAACCATATCCATGGCGTACACAAACAAAATATAGAACAATATATTGATATTATTGATGTATTATTATTTTATTATTGTCTCTGATTTACTATGGCATAAATCACATTAATTTGAGTCACGGGAATGTCGAAAAAAAAAAAAAACTATTCAGGGTAAGTTGTTCAAGTGGGCTGATTCCGATGTGGAAAAGCTACAAACACTGAAAGGAGTCTCGGGACCGTTTTGACGAAAATTAAAATTGCATTATAGGATTTTTTTTTAAATCAATATTCTTAGCCAGTAACAAAACCCGTTGATTTTGAAAAAACTAAGCACGCTGATTATTAAACGATCCGATAGTGTCGCTAATAAGGAACAAATTCTGAAAAGTATTTACACACGGCAAACTTAAAGAAATACCTATTTTCTAACTAAATGTACAGACGAAAAAAAAAGTCCTCTGAAATCTTTTTTTTTACTATTCGGTAGTTTTTCTCAATCGATTTTGATTTTAATAAATATATTCAATGAAAGATCATACTATTTTCTTTAGTTTAAAACTATTTTGGTTAATTTCCGCCACTCTTCGCAAATCTATATCCCGGGCGTAAGTTCCCGTGGTATATTTTCTAACATTCACGCGGGTGAAACCGCTGGCAGACGCTAGTTAATCGGAATAAATAATAATATGACCTCACCGAAATCACGTTTTGTTCAGACATGCACTACGAATAGCTGTCGACACGTGATAGTGATATAACGTTTGTGATCATCATGATCTTTAATGATCAGGCGATATGCATTACTGTTTTTCTTTATTATTCATAGTGGTGGAGTTTTCCTGATAGCCTGTAGGGTATTTGACAGTACCGCTTCTACGAGAAATAAATCCTGATTGTCATTAAGCAAAAAAAAACTTTATTCAAAAAATCAAAAAACCCGACTGCTTCAAAAGCGAACTAAAAAGTCGTAAACAAGGCAAAAATCATGCTGTACAGGCGGAGGATACACCAGATTTAGGTCAGCCAGCCCGCGAATAAGTTTTTTTATTTATAACTTTTTAGTTAGTTTTTTCGAATTATATACATTTAAACATATAAGTGTTATATATTTTTAAAATAACCTCTTAAAACACTTTATTTTGATACCCCGCACGAAGGGTTTGGAAGAAAAAAAAATTTGGTCCCCCACAATTTAGCACCCAAAATCCGCCATTTTTCTATTGTCCAATTTTAATGTAGCCTATGACACTCGCAGGGTTAAGACGAATCGATTGACGTATGAATCATCAAAATCGGCCAACGAGTTTGGTCTCTGGAACGCCATATAGGAACAAACATACATACATACTTACATACATACATAGACTGTTAAACACATTACCCTCCTTCGGCAGTCGGGTAAAAAGTATTAATATAGAGGCATGTACTAGGATTTTGAAAAGCGATAATAGTTTATACAACATAAATACAAATCTTACCTTTAATTTTGGCTATTCGGGTAAAAAACAATGTTTAAAAACTTTAATGAAGGTCACACAATTTAAAGTCAAATATATTTATTTCAACTAAGCCATAAAGAGGCACTTTTGAACGTCAACAATAAAAATTTACAAGTAATAAAAATTTATTCTACCGTGCTATTTAACCTCTTTAGTCCTCACTTTCAATGTATCTCATGTCACGCATCTATACTCAATTCTTGAGTTTTGTATGGTTTATGGTTCCGTACGCGATGGGTCTAAACGTAGCCCTATTGCTGTCACTCATGTGTCCGTCCGTCCGTCGTCTGGCACAAAATTTTGTTCCGTAGACTTTTTTAACTTCCCATTCACCTATGAACTTGAAATTTGGTGATAATGTTTATAATTACGTATATTTAACTAACAAATACGATATGATGAATCCGATTTTTCATTTGGTACGGAACCCTAAATGTGCAAGTCTGACACGCACTTGGCAGGTTTTTTAATTAAAGATATGGTGCTAAGAATCCGTGGCTGTAGCTCCCGTTGGAACACCCATACCGATGTGCTCTGACTTCCAGCACCTAGAATCGATTGTCCAAGGGGATGGCGAGGTAGACCGAGACGTAACGCACCGGATCAACTTGGGATGGATGAAAAGGCGTCAGGTCACTGGAACAACTTGCGACCCACGGATACCCCTCAAGTTAATGGGAAAAATTTACAAGTCCGTGATTAGACCAGTCGTACTGTATGGATCAGAAGTTTATTTATATCTGTAGTTTATTTAGGTATTTTGAATCGAGAATCAGGATTTACCCAACAGCAAAAAATTTGAAGGTCACAAATCTGATAGATGCTAAACGTGCTAATTTTCTCATATGCTTACTTATTGGTCTGTCATAACGTATCCGATTACCGAGACACGAAGGATTATACTTTCTGTCAATTTGGCCGGATCTATTACTAGTCAAACACGTATTTCTGAAATAATTCAATTTTCTCTGATACGAGTTAATATTTAAAAGGGGAAGAAGTGAAGAACGAACATCATCAACAAGCGGTACTCAAGTACAGTAAGAATTTCCCAGTGCGACAACAAAAAACTGATATTAGAAACCAACGATCTAGAATTAGTGGCTTTAGGTAGAGTTTGATTAGTGTCAAAAAACCAAAACTGTGCCTGTTTTGTAAGTGACTTCTTGGAAATACTACATCTGGAACGAATATTTAACAGGCAATGAGCGTAAACAAGACATGGACAGGATATTTTATGTAGGTTCATGCTGCAGAGCTTTGAAAGAAGACTTTTGTCTAATTGTGATATTATTATTTTATTTATCATATGAAAGACATGAAAGTAGGATTAATGCAGTAGAAATGCGCTCCTTGCGGAGTATGTGTTGCGTTACCTTAAATGATAGATTGAGGAATGAGGTATAAGACAAAGTTGTGGTTTAATAGAAGATGTAGTGATTAAAATTGAAAAGAGTATGTTAAGATGGTTTGGCCATGTTGAGAGGATGACTAACGAAAGGTACGAGTATTTACAAGGCAGACGTGAATGGAAACGCGGGAGGGGACGCCCTAGAAAGACATACATAGGCCTTATAGGTGATGTCCTTCAGAAAGGCCAAGTGCGCAGTACTCATAATCGGCGTGTGTGTATGACTAGATGTATGAATGTGTGTGAAGCAAAAGAAGTATGTAAGGATCGTAGCAGGTGGCGTTCTGTAGTTTCTGCCTACCCCCATGGGAAAAAGGCATGAGTTTATGTGTGTATGTTGTCCCACTGCTGGGCAAAGCTTCACCCATATTCTTCCGAAACCAGATCGAAAAAGAAAATATATGAAGAACCTTCCCTTAAATTGTAATTAAAACCGATCGCAGCACTCACTTAACTAAATTTCTTTGTTTCAGTTCCCATCCCTCTGTACCCTACAATGTTGTTCAGTATACTCGTTTACCTGTGCTACTACGCGACATACATGATACTGCTGGCCATCGCTGGTCTGTGGTGCTTCGAGGAGTGTGTCCTGACTGAAGACGAGGAGTACGAGTTCATCCACCAGCATAGTGCGATGCCTTATTGATACACTTGTGAGTATTTATGGTTTTATAATGTTTTCTTACACATACATACATAAACTCACGCCCTTCTCCCATGGGGGTAGGCAGAAACTACAGAACGCCACCTGCTACGATCCTTACATACTTCTTTTGCTTCACACACATTCATACATCTAGTCATACACACACGCCGGTTATGGGTACTGCGCACTTGGCCTTTCTGAAGAACATCACCTATAAGGTCTATGTATGTCTTTCTAGGGCGTCCCCTCCCGGCGTTTCCATTCACGTCTGCCTTGTAAATACCTTTCGTAAGTCGACTTTCATTCATCCTCTCAACATGGCCAAACCATCTTAACATACCCTTTTCAATTTTAGTCACTACATCTTCTTTTAAACCACAACGTTGTCTTATTACCTCATTCCTCAATCTATCAGTTAAAGTTACACCACACATACTCCGCAAGGAGCGCATTTCTACTGCATTAATCCTACGTTTATCTATCCTATGTTTTCTTGGTGCCTGAAAATACCATATTCAATCAAAATTTAAAGTCAATTATCAAATAGACAGTCAACACTTTTTGAAGGAAAAAGAAGTGGCTCAACAAACTCCACTGACCTTAACTTATGAGTGCATAGCTCAATTGACAAGCGCCATACTTGGCGACGGTAAACTTTTTACTTCTTTTATTTTCTTCATCACCTATTTGAACCAATATTGGGGATTAGATATGTTTGTGTTCACTACCGTTATTATACTTATATCTTCTTCATTAGCTAATCTTGTGTAAAATTTTATAGTATGACTTATAAGTAAAAAAAAAAACATTCATTTCTTGACATATATATCGGACAAAATAAATGGATTAATAGGCTGTACCAATTAAGTAAATAATGAAGAACAACCTAGCTGCAATCATTCTATGTTTTGATTAACTAATCAATTTTCATGTTTGTTTGTTTGGCGCCAACTCAAAATGCTAGACTAAAAGTTTATCTTATTTTTTTTTTACTTTTCAGTTCGTTATTTCGTCGGTAAAATTTTTGGGGAAAAAAGGGTTTTTTTCACTTTTATTTATTTATTTAAACTTCATGTACAATAGTGGTACATAGGCGGACTTAATGCCAAAAGGCATTCTCTACCAGTCAACCTTTGGGTTATAAAGGACAACGTTGTGAATGGGTACAAAATAATATTTAAAAAAACAACTTGTCTACGAAAATGTATATACTTACATATAATAACTTTTCTTAAGCTATATAATCTACCATACAGGTTTAGAACCCAGTACAGACTACAGCTCTTACAAAGGTTTGAATCTGCTGTAACCTAGATATTATTAAACGAAATGTACCTTTTTGGAAGAAATAAACTTCTATTCTATTCTTCCTTAGAGTCCATCCATCATTTCTTTGCCCATCTACTATCAGATTCATAATGTTCCTCACGAACAAATTATATAAAAAATAATCTATTACTTAATGTTGGAAATAAACGGTTAGCTTATTGTAAAAAAAAAACACTGCACATTGCCGGGTGTTTTTTTGCAATAACCATTTAACTTAAATAAAATACATTAAACACACTACATTAAAAAGGGTCATACATACTTTTTAGGATTAGGATCACAAACGATTGCATTACTCTCGCGATTCGAACAATAATTATTATAATAATTCATTCACAACGTTTAAAAAACGGATGTTAAGTTTAATACCTATGTTAATTATATCCGGTGACCCCTCAATTAATAAATTTAAAAAAAATATCACTCCAATTTTTTCCATTGACGCAATTGTGAATGCTACAATTGCGTCAATGGTAAAATTTGACGCGGGATTTGTAATTTCCTTTAAAATCCATGGATTGCTTTTCTTTGTTAAGTTTTATCCTTTTTAAATTCTTTCAAGAGACCTTTCTGAAACGCTGTTTACTGTTAGATACCCACTTCACATAATATTATATTTTCACATTTATCAACAGAAACCGGATTTTCAAAAGAGAAAAGTGGCAACACCCGTATTGTTAAGGAAAATTTCCATTTTAATTTCAATCGGTAAAAATCAACTATATTTTTCCAATATAATTATGTAGAGCGAACATTTCCTTAGCCACTTTGAGCGATTTTTGGTAGGGACAAAACTTATAGGTCGTTGCACCAAAAATCGCATCACCGACATTCTATACTGTGTCATGTTGCAGCACCAGTGAAACAGGTCGCTGCACGTCCTATTTATTGTTAGCGTTATGCCAATCCAAAGTTCTAAGTTTTCTCTTCTATCGGCAGTCTCCGTGAAAACCTATTTATTTTTTATTTGTCACCTAGATGAGATTACGTGATGAGCTCATGGCTCAATAATAACAGCCACACGGGTCGATCTTCAAGGTTAAGCAACGCTTGATAAGATCGGTCCGTGGATGGGTGACCATTTCAACATACCGAGTTTCCTCCGTGCCACGGAAAGCACGTTAAGCCGAGCTGTCATTTGAAGATCTTTGACAGTCGTTACGGGTAGTCAGAAGCTTGAGATATGACACCAGTCTTGCCAAGGGGTATTGTGTTACCCAGTTACTGGGTTGTGGAGGTCAGATAGGCAGTCGCTTCATGTAAAACACTGGTACTCAGCTGAATCCGGTAAGACTGGAAGCCGACCCCAACAACTATTGGGAAAAGGCTAGGCAGATGATGACCTAGATGAGATTACGACTCTCATTGGAATATTTTTGAAGAAGGTACGAAAACTGCCCTTTATATAAAATTCCTTTTCATGATTTGCCTTATGTCTCTGCAATAACAGGATATCAAAAACGACCCAAAACAGGTCTGGCTGGTATTTGCCAAGTTCTTAAACCAAAACTGGTACCTAATACCTCTTTTAAATTCATCTCAATACAACCCACATACTCAAAATTAATTAAGTTGGTCCTTATATTCGAAGTCATGTGTCCAACAACGCCACCATCGAATCCCGACGATTTAGTCTTAGTTCGACTTAGTGACGTTAGTCGACTTTTTCGTTTTTTTTTTGACTTCTTAAAACTGACTTGGAATATTGGCTGAATGTACTGCATTAAGCTTCAAAGCGCTTTTTATTTTCTTGAGTATCAATGGGATGATTTGACCTTACAGGAAGTCTTGACGTAAAAACAAGTAGACATGTGTCTAGCACAAGAAAACATCTATTCAATAAACAGATAATACAAACCACAAAACATAATTTAGTAGATATTTTACTTTAAAATGAGCAAAAAGTGTTAATATAATGGATCTATCAGTAATCAGTAACAATGATTGGGCAAATGTATTATATGCATACATTGTCCGGGTTCAAAGTATGTGTTGTTCACTGTTCCTTATGTATTCGGTGATGGACTAACTAAAGAAATAAAGAAAAATTCTAGTAAAAAATATCCATTTGAATCTATGAACAATAAAGGAAACTGCAATGGTATCGGATCTCTCGGAGAGGCTCCAAGCCTAGTCAGTTTTCATAGTTTTTTTTCTAAGAAAATTAAAATATCCCATACCCATCTTTAGGAAAAAATATAGACACTTTAATAGGTTCAACCCCCACAATGGAGTTATCGGAGAAAACCAACACTATCAGTATCTATAAAACAGAAGATTTTTTTTGGTATGCATGAGTACTTTTATCCTTAAGAATATGAGCAAATATTAAGTGACATACTCTGTATAATGCACTGGCATAATTTTGTGACCGCATACAAAGCTAAATTATAGATAGGATATCGACGCCAACTTATTATGTACAAAAGCAGATGCATTGGAACACAAGAATAAATTGTAAATTGGCGCACCCATGCCTTGTATATGTACGTGATCAACCAAATTGCTATTTTTCTTTAAGAATGCATGTTGAAGCATTTCTTTGCATGTTTCTCAGCCTTTGCGTGCCATTTAAAACTGAGAACATCAACTAACAACATGTAATTTCAGACAAATAATAAACAGAAAAATAATTTCTGTAAAATTTATGAGCAAGAAATAATATTATTAATTCATAAATGCAGTATTGAAATCTATCTGCATTTAAACGATTATTTACAAAGAGATTAAGACGATTAATTGAAATGGTATGTTATTAAATCGGAGCGTATAATACGAGATGGTTTTTGCTTATGCAATAATTAAATTTAATAGGTACTTTTAAACAGTCTTTAAAAATTGATTTATTAATAAATCGACGGTAGCAAAAACAAAAAGATATTGGCATTTTTTGCGAATTTCACTTTTTTTCATAATTGAATTCATAATTCTTTACTTTATCTAGTGATATATGTTTAGGGTTCCGTACCCAAAGGGTAAAAACGGGACCCATAGGTTTTCACAGGTTTTCTTTTGCCAACAAATTGTTTTTTTTTTTTAACTAATTTTCAACCGACTGAAAAAAAAATGTCATTTCCCTGTCCTAGCTATACTATTTTCTTCGAAATGCCGTATTAATTAACTATTATATATTTGAAAAAGTTGACATTGTTCTTGTAGAAGTTATAACATTTTCACTTTAACCTTCTCCTGAAAACTAGTGAATTTGTAGATAGCCCTTTTTCTTTGCTGCCATCGAAGTGTTCTTCAGGAAGATTATGAATGTGTTCAATGACCCCTCTCTGAGTTTATTTTTAAACGACTTTATAAAGGTGATTCTGAATTCAACTCGTTTTGATTCAACAATTGCCATAATGTATGTAATTCGGATTATTGTAATTTAAACGTAATAAATCAATTTCAATATTTTTTTTCTGCCAAGATCTATTTTGTTTATTTGACTATACATTTTAAAAACTTCTATTAGAGCAATTGTAAAAATACGGAAGAGGCCTTTGCCTTGCAGAGAAGCAATATTGGTTTACTGAAAACGAGTTTAAATTATAAGGATCATAGCAGGTTAAATTCTGTAATTTCTGCCTTCTCCCATAAGAAAAAGATGTGAGGGTATGTACGTGAAAAATGGCAGATATAACAAATATAGTAGTTCAAGTTGTTCTTCTTCTTTTCATACCGATAAACTCATGTTTTTACTCAACTACTCTCAAATTTTGTCTGACCAGTAAGTAGCCACCTGGACCACTCTGTCATTTGCCACGTTCAGGTCCTGCAAGGTACAGGTGGCTGGGCACGAAGGGCAGACAAGGAGGTGGGGCATATCCTGCGACGGGCCCCACAATGGCACTGTGTTTGAGATGGGTCTATGAGACTCCATTTGGCCAGATTTTTTCTGCAGCGACCAACCTGTACCCGCAATGGTTTAGGGATTTCCAGATTGGCCACTGCAGTTCGTGTCCAGGGGGCAAATTCTCTGCCGGAGTGATGGAGTATGGAGGGGCAGGATGTGCGTTTTTCCACAGTGTAGATCTCTCGTCTGTCGCGCTAGCTCCCAAGGAGGTCGTATGTCTCAAAAAGCTTTTGCGACATTTTAGGCGTGCAGGTTGGAATTGATATTCATATAAGGGGTGGCGCCTGTCCCGTTCTTGTTTCCTCTTCTCAATGCGGCTGGCCACTTCGCGCTGAACATCTGGTGGAGCTATGCCCGCCAGTGGCTAATTGTGGTAATTTGTTGATCATGACGGTTTGTTCTAAAAAGTCATACTCATTTCCTGACCTATTTTAAGGCATAAGATAACTTTTTAAAGACAAAAAACCCATAAAGGTACATTAGATGACACTGAAATGTATTAACGTTGTAATCAAAGCCGTCATTAGAAGACAAAATAATTAAGATCTTTTTACAAAATGCGTCATGGTTATCTTGCGTCAGAATGACTTAAAATACCTACTTCATAAGTAATTTTGTTGTTATATAAATTGTAAGTAACAAAACAAAATAATCTTTAGCACTTGTGTTGGGATCGCGAGCTGTTTTGCTAGGCATCAGAGTAAGAGAGGCCGAATGACCGGAGAACGCCAGACGTATGTACTTATTTCTAAATCTTTAGTCGTAGAGACTAGACGAGGTGGAGTAATTTGGTATCTTGCTCTAATTATTTATTTGAAAGTCAAATAGTTAAACTTGGTAAAATTAATATGTTTGCACGTATCTTTATTTTTGAAGAGTTCGTAACCAAAACAAAAAAGAAAATATTCAGTAAAAAATCACATTGAGAGAAAATATTTCTTTAAGTTACATTTTAGATAAGTGGTAATTAATCAATAATGGTGTTAAATCTACATGTTTTTTGCTATATGTTATTCTCTAAACATATGTACCAAATTTTAAAAAAAACATTGTGGTACCCCATACATAATGTGTTTACCCCAACCATCACAAGTTAAACCCCTCTAAAAAAACGTACAGTCGTCATAGAAAATACCACTTTTTACTGACCCCCATAACACGAGTTCAGTTGACTATTTAATACAAAAAAAATATGTTGTTTACTTCAAGCTATACGTCGGATAACGAAAAAACATTATTATGACAAGTCTCTAAGATCGCAGAGTGAAGAATGTGTTAGAAGTACCTTTTTTTTGTCTGCCTCGAAAAATACGCGCGAATGTGTTTCAGAAAGTATCTCAATTTCTTCGTCATATTTTTTTTTTAATAAGTAAGCTAAATACTTTGTCAATTAAAAACTATGTCAAAAAAAATAACGATCAGACTATTTCAGTGCGAGTGTTAACGTAAATATTTTGTGAAGGTAATTTTGTGCTATATGTTTTAAGAATTACTTATTTTTATCTAATATATCTGATCTATAAAAATAAGTTTTGTCACTGACATTCTTAGACGCAGATGACGTATGAATAACCAGTCTTATGCAGTTTCACGTAAGTCAGTGTAACAAAATATACGCCCGAAAAAAACAACGAATGCACATAATTTCACAAGAACGATAACATTATGATATTCCGCATGTAAATTCGATAATTAGAATATGATTGAACTAGAAACACAATTTAGCCAACATAATTCTTGAACAAGGATGCGCATATCCACCTTGGAATAATTACGGAATAGAAAACATATTTCTCTAGAAACGTCAAGGTTTCCCCCTCTCTTGATCTCATTACCGACATGCCACTTCTGTCCGTTCAGTAGTCTATGACAATCAGTAATAGGCCGCCGTCACATCGAGCCGGGCATATATTTGAATATATAGAAATATACGACGTAGTACAATCTTTAGTTTGCAGTCAGCCTTTTATGAGACTTCAGAATGTTTCATACTTAATAGTGTTGTATAGTGCAGTGCTCTTCTGATTTGTGTTATGGTAAATTGGCAAGAGATTAGTGAGTGATTATGACTTCGAAGTGCTATTGGTATGTATCCTTTTTATTTCTTCCAATAGAGCTTTTTAATGTTGAAAACTATTTTTAAAACATTATTAGAACATTTTTAATAATTCGTAAAAAAATATATAAAATAAAAATCCCGCAAATTAATGAACAGAAAAACAATATACCAAAATACAAAAATAATCTGAATACTTTAACTAGTTTCCTTTTTTTTTTTGACAATCCAAAAGTACCTTTAAATGATTTAATAGAAATAAATAAATTATTTTGAATTTTAAAAATTAATAATTCGAACATAAAAAAAATCCAACGACAAAACTACACAATACGAAATAAAAGTCATGAAAACGTGCAAACAAATCCCACAATATTACACAAACAATAATATTAGTAGCTCTGTTAAAGAATATTAATGTCGGTGCATCTTCGTGATTTGAGAACATTATAAAATAAATAATCATACGAACTTAATTTACAATGCAAAATTAAGTTTTTCCTTGAACATTTTGATATCGTTGAAAAGACATCAACGACATACCAGCTGCAATATAATTCGACAATAATATTTAAACATTTGAGTCACATGCAAATAAATGTGACTTTGATAAACTAATATTAAAAAGTAATATTTAATAATCAAAATATATTTTACTTTATTTTAATGAATACCAGCCTAATGTCAAATAATGGAGCAAAAAGCCTCTTATTTGTACAGAAAATACGCGAATTTTAGTCAACACCCTTGTTCTAGACGGATTTTAAATTCTAAGCCAAGATTTCGTTACGATATTGTCCCTGAGAAATATTTGTAAGTTAAGTTAATATTAAAAATAAAGTTGTAGGTATTAATTTGTCAATTAAAACAACACTTATGCACGTTGGTATAGCAACAATGCAACATAAATTAATGAGTCATATATCTCTTTTAATTTTTCACAGCAAAATGAAGTAATTATTTTGATAAATGACCAGATTGTCAATGTAGACAATGTCATTGGCCGTTATTATAAAATCTTGCAGTCGCTTTATTGTGACAGTTATGCTTACAGATAAAATTTAATAATATTTCAAAAATCCTAGCAGTGTTTAATGGTCTGAATTATTTTCGAGATATACAGTTAAAGGCAAAGTCAAATCATTTATTTAAATTAGATCACTAAACGGTACCTAAAAAAAATATTTTTTTTTAAGTAATAATAATTGATTCTAATGTCCATTCACAAAGGTTGTTTGTTATAGAGAAGAACGGATAAGGAACAACAAATTTATTCTTTAAAAAAAGCGTTTGCCAATATTTGGTATATATTAATTCATTAATTTCATATGATGGCCATTTTCGTTACTCAAATAACTATTAAAATATTCTCGAGATAGTTTGTCTTTGAAAGCCGTTGCAGTTTGGCGATGAAGGCCATTATGCTAACAAAAACAAATTACTTCTCATAATTACATACAAATTAAAAGTTTAATTTAACTAAAAAGTAAAAATACGAATTCGCAATACAAACTGTCAATATGTCAAAATCTTTATTGACACATTTTAAACTGTAGGAACATCATAATAACTTCAACAAAGCTTTATGACACTTCCTCATCTATATTTGCTTCCTGTATTTTGACCTGAGGGCATTTATTTAAATACACAATTGGAAACCCAACTTGATTATTCAAGCGTACTGAAAAATATTGTCAGGAAGTGTAAAAAGTTTTTAACAATAAAATTTATACCGACTTCCAAAAAACGATGTCGGTGTCTTTGGTAACAATTTTTTGTCCGACTTCCGAAAATAAAGTTATTTTTCGATTTGTAGTGTTTTGTTTTGGAAGTCCTTTATTTTTTTGCTATTTATTTTTCTCTTTTTAGGTTTACTAACCTTATATTACCATAAAATACGCATTATAAAGTAGAACATAAAAACTATTCATTAGATAAAAAACACCAGTTTTCAAATAAAAAAGAATCATCAAAATCGGTTCATAATTAGCGGAGTAATTGCATAGCAAACATACAATTAAATTGAGAACCTCCTCCTTTTCGAAGCCGTTTGAAAATTACACTAAAAGAGGAAATACATCTTTTAATGAAGTCATTATATTTAAGGTTATTACTTTTTATAGCATCGATCATCTAGTGTTGTTCATGAGCATTATGATAACAACAATACCTTATTTTGAAGCAAACAATTTTTTAAACGTTGCCGGATTAAACAACAAGCTTACAATTAAAATTAATTGTGGAATTAAGCGAGTAATTAATTAAATTAATAATAATTACAAGCGAATAATTTAATTACTAAAATGACTCTTATGTACTTTAAACATTTTATTCAAAAATAAATGCCTGAAACCAAATTCTTCAAAAGAGAACGTGCAGGTTAGTTGCACTAACTCAATGTTAGCTGCTTCAGTTTTTTATTCAAACTGTTTTTTTTCTCTTAGACTTTAGACTCAGATCAAGGTAGTCTAAAGTTCATTCAGCAAAGTAAACGAACTCATAAATTACGAAATTATATTTCGTAACCAACGAATTGATAGTGCCAATCCTGTATGTTTATTCTACCTCAAGGCAACCGAACTTATTATATTAACCAGTGCCCCAACTTTGCTTGACCTCCAAGTCTTCAACATTGCATAAGTCTGATTGCACACAGTCTATTAATTCTATCAATTTTATGCTAAATACCTTACACATGTGAATGCCAAAAATAGAACCGAGGATTTTTTGAGCGCCTTTTAGTCAATTGATTCTTCACGTCAATTATTGTGAAAAAAACGTAGCTAAAATGTGTAGTAATAAATTGATGTGTGTAGTTTTGTGCCATTATATCTTGGTTTGTGTGTTGTTTATTGATATTGGGTAAATTATTGCAGTTGTAGTTAAAATTTATCTATACTCTATACTTATATTATAAAGAGGAAAGATTTGTATTTTTGTATGTAACGCCTTAAAAACTACTCGACCGATTTAAAAAAATGTTTCACCATTGGGAAGCTATACTATCCCCGGGTGACATAGGCTACTTTATATCCCTATATTCCCACGGGAACGGAAACTACGCGGGTGAAACCGCGAGGCGTCCGCTAGAATATTATAAAGAAAGAGGAAAGATTTGTATTTTTGTATGTAACGAATAGCCTTAAAAACTACTCGACCGATTTAAAAAAATGTTTCACCATTGGGAAGCTATACTATCCCCGGGTGACATAGGCTACTTTATATCGCTGTATTCCCACGGGAACGAGAACTACGCGGGTGAAACCACGAGGCGTCCGCTTGTCTATACTTCTATTTATACTATAATAAAATATTACAAAGAGGAAAGATTTGTATTCTTGTATGTAACGAATAACCTTAAAAACTACTGGAGAAATTTAATTTTTCTTTCACCGTTGGGAAGCTATTCTTTCCCTGGGTGACATAGGCTACTTTTTATCCCTGTATTCCCACGGGAACTACGTGGGTGAAACCGCGAGGCGTCCGCTAGTGATTAATAAAATATATCTTCATAAATGGTGAAACAAAAGCCGGGCTATTCTGTAAAAAAAAGACTTGCTGACGACTCAAACACAATATTTTCGGACACTGTGTCCGAATCCAATTTTTTCACTGATGATTCGGACACTACAAAAATAGTTTTGTACAGTCAAATAAAAACACTTCCAATTGTAGAAATCCTTCCTCCGCCCAGCCTTTAGTTGTAAAAAAAACAGTTTTTAACCGGATTTTAACGAAAAAAGTCGTTTTTAATAAATAATATTACAAACCCACATACAAAAAAACCGCTTTGGCAGTCGGGTGATATCTCAAAAAGTAACATTTTCATGAGAAAAGTAACATTAGGTGGAAAACGACGCTGATACTGTTCCACATATTATGTTTTAATACTTTTTTATCTGACTGTACTAGCTTACTTTAGCTTCAATAATTTGATGGTGTCCGAATTGACAGTGAAAAAATATTGAAATTAAAATTTGTCAATTTGGACACTGTGTCCGAATATATTAAATTGTATCCGACTCGTCAGCAAGACGTAATGTATCAGCGATGTCAATGTCACCTTAGCTCAGAGACTCTTAGTACTAGAAAGCTATAATTTAGCATGGTTTTTTTTTTCTGTATCTGTCAAAACCATTTTTCGATTTAGGGATCCGTTTGCGTAAAATTAAGCTTTAAATTGCTAATTTTTGTTAGATTCAAGTGTCACCCTCTGCCAGCAAAATGGTTGCTTTTGGATACATTAAAAAAACCACGGCAGTAGGATATAAAAATAAATTAAAAGGCAAACTATCAGAGTTAAGTAGACTTTACAAGTTTACGAGTAATATTCGACCAACTTATAAAAACTTGGAAAAATAAAAAAAGTTTTTTTCGTTAGAGCAATGTTCGGTGTTTTCTTTGTTTATGAACACTTAAGTATTTTTACCTAATTATATTGGTGAATGTAGCTGTTTATACAGAACCATCGGTGCGCGAGTCCAACTCGCACGTGGCCGGGTTTTTTCTTAACTTTTTAAAATATCACGAGATTTATTTCGAACAAAAAAAAAATCCGATGACGTTAGCCTGCAACACATTTCCTCTTTTTGCAATGATGACGAACTCAAATCAAATTACCCGTCAAGCAGGTCATGGAATAATTATAATGCATCCTTTTTGACGGGGTTTCCCTCAAGCATAGAAATTTATTTGTCATTAATCTGTTTATTGCGTTGTTGTCTTGTTTTTGCTCTGTTAGTGATGGGATAGATTGTGATATATATCAGGAGTCCGTGTGAACAGGCATTATTCTTCGATTTTGATGTGTCTTTATTTATTGATGTACTAAGAAGGTACTAGTGTTGAGCTCAACAGTAACAGATAAGTAATGTTATGATCATCACTTTAATTAAGATTTATCTTCGTTATTAATCATTTATTCGCATACTAGCTTCTGTTAGCGGCTTTGCCCGCGTAAAAAGACATTTTTCATCCCATGGGAACATTATACCTGGATATAAAGTAGCAAATGTGCTATTCCAGACTATAATCTATTTCGGCGAAAAATTTCATTCGGATCCGTTAAGTCGTTCTGGCGTGATTAAGTAACAAACATACATCCGTCAATACAACATTCTCAATTATAATATTAGCAAGATAACTTAGCAAAAATAAGTACCTTTGTACCTAAACACATTTTAACCTCAAGATATAAAACTGACGGTCTCATGATCATCCTTCGCCATAATATTCTAATTTATTTTGAACTAGCGGACGACACGCGGTTTCACCCGCGTAGTTCACTTTCCCGTGGGAATACATTGATAAAAAGTAGCCTATGTCAATATATATATAATATAAAGAATTTTTGAAATGAGTCAAGTAGTTTCGGAGCCTATTCGGTACAAACACACACACAAACAAACAAAAAAATCTTTCCGCTTTATAATATTGGTATAGATGGTATAGATCAGTGCAGGGTGTTTCTTCCATACCTTTATCTTTATCGACACGGTTGGCGTAGTGGTTGAGCGTTCAGCTGCTGTGGTGCGTGTCGCGGGTTCAATCCCCACACGGAACAAATATTTGTATGGCCTACAGATAGTGGTTTTGAATCTGGGTGTCTAGTGAATGATAGTTTAAATGCTTGTAAACGCACCCTCATTACAGGAAGAAATTCTTAGTGTTTTTTTTTGTTTTTTTTTTTAATTTATCGGTAGGCTCGCGTTTGACCACTATCTCGCCTGATGGTAAGTGATGATGTGGTCTACGGTGAAGCACGCTTACCTAGAAGTAACCTATTCACTCTTGACTTAAAGACCCCAATGTTGCAGCTATCAGAAAACAAAGACTCCGCCAGGGCATTCCACTCCTTAGCTGTGCGTACAATGAAAGTATTCGCAAAATGCTTTGTACGTATGGGTGGGATGTCCACCATGTACCGGTGGCGCATTGCCGTACGTCTTGTTGTCCAGTGTTAGGGGCAAAGAATAAAAAAATACTATACCAGACTATTATGTAACTGAAACACTACAATGTAATAAAAACAAAGCATTCCTAATTAACATATATGCCTATGCATGTTATTTTCAATAGACGTGGACCATATCTTATACTATGAACTGATAAGCATATAATTATCTATTTTCTGGCTAAGGTGATGTCGACCTGAAGTCAAGTTCAACATTGACGTACCAAATTGGTGTTATTATGGCGTGAGCTGCTATGGGCGTGTCTGTCTCCTTATTCAATTGTCTACGGCCAAAATGATTGAAGTGATTTTGGTGAACTTTAGTAAGAGGTAGCTTCGTTTTTGGAAAATAAATGCGGTTCTTTGTTCCGGAAAAATGATAACCTAACAATTAAAAGTTTAAATTATGTTATTACTAGCTGTTGTCCGCGACTTCGTCTGTGCAGAATTAGTACTTCGAATAGCTTATGTGTGGGCCGCCTTACTTGAGAAATTATTAGTTTACCATACAAACTTCAACTACTCTTTCCCCCGTTTTAAGCAGGATATCTGGTATAAAAACGCTTATGTCCTCCCAGGATCTCAAACTATCTCCATACCAAATTTCATCTAAATCGCTTCTGTGGTTTAGGCGTCAAAAGGTAACAGACAGACAGACAGAGTTACTTTCGCATTTATAATATTATTATATAATAGATATAGTATACACATATATATAGTATGGATAAATAATAATTTATTCATAAAGTGTCTAATTATTTAAAAAGATTTGAATTTTGCTCAAATATAAAATCAGATGTCACAATCATTTGACAAGTAGGTACCTAGTCATAAGTTTGACTGATAGGTACAGTACCTTATTATTAAATAATATGTTATTCTATTATTTCATAAACAGCTGCGTAAATAAATTATTCGAGAACAATTTCCATTATTTGGTTTTTACTACCAGGTATTATTTTAGTTAGATATAAATAGGCGTTAACAATAAATTATTCAAGGGGTATTATTAATTTACAAAAATAAACACTTTAATTTTCGAGAACAATTTTACTGTAGATATTTAACGAGGACCTGACACGCATGAGACTAAAAACAAAATTGAAATAAAAAAAATACTGTATTTGATGATCGCTATGTTTTTTATTTTACAACATAAGCAGAAGTTTTTAAGTTATGATGCGAACTTCAAGAAATGTTTGTTTTGTTATTAAATTCGTCTCAAACCAATAGATGGCGCTGTAAATTTTTGGCTCTTTCCTAAATCGCGGTGTTAAGATTTTCAGGGATTTCATGACCCCCCTTGTACATTATCAAAAATAAATGTTTCTCGTTCTGAACGCGGCGTTTTCTTGGTGTAAACCGTAAACTGCCGTGAAGGCTCCTCAGACTTTTTGGGAATTAGTACAAAGACAAAAAAAAGTAAAGGAGTAATAACATGCTCTTTGTGCTAGTGACAACCTACGAGTACTTGCTACGATTAACATTCAATCTGTCAAGGTGATTAATTCATAAATATATCAATAATATCAATAATTCATTTTATTTCGTAAGAAATAGAATTGAACAAAAAAAACACAATATATTCATATCCGATGAGTAATAAATAATATCCGATGTATATATAATAGCTGATTAACATATATCTTAGAAACAATTTCGTAATCAACTTAGTTAATTTACGGTTTGGTTAAAAAATAACAGAGTTAAATTAACATTTGACATTTAGCTACCTATGCATACTAGATTACTATATAATTATTCCAATATAATTTCGTAAGAAAAATCATTCAGGCCTATAAACGCTATTGAGTGTTATCTGATGTACGTATTATTAGCTGCAATAGATTCAGTTTTAAGATCCGTTGTTTATCTAAACCATAGGTTAAATATGATAACTAATTGGTTAAAAATTTCGGTAAAACGCGTTTATTCGACAATTGTTAGTCTATAATAAATAAATAATAATAAAAAGCCTTTATTAACAATCTTACAGTTAACACTTTAACTTATTTGTACTTAATACTAGGGTAGTTTTCAAATTATTATAATATGCTGTTCCTTATTCGACACCGTACAGTATTTCTTGCATCCTATTTTAATTCTATTATTAATTTAATTTGTTGTAAGATCTGTTGGAGATATTATTTGACCAAGATAAGTATACTCATTTACATATTGCATTTCAGTAACGTTAGTTGATTTTATTGGGATGGTCCTGTGGTTTTGTCTTGAGCTTGGTTATTTATTGATAATTCCACCCTTTTGCTTTCGTACCAGCAAAATTATACCAGTTATATTATATTTTTATTCCAGTTGTTTAATCATACTCTATAACGTCTCTGGATCTTCACATATTAGTATGAGATCATCGGCGAATCTTAGATGGTTTAGTAGTGGTCCATTAACATTTATTCCCTAATTACTCCGCTCTAGTTGTCGAAATATAATTTTTAGGGTTGCAGAAAATAAGGTGATAAGGGGTCTCTCTATCTAACTCCAAGTCTATTGGGAAAATAACTCCACATCTTCAACGTAACGTGCCTTGTTGCAAATTTTGGGTCAGTGTAACAAATAGTAAACAAATTAACTCTCCAACTTATTTGACTATTTGTGAGGCTAAAAACTGAAGCAAAATGGTGAAGCCATATCCTCTTCACTACCTCCAGTTTTTTAAACGATGCTCCCGAGGTAAATAAAGTTGTGGAGGCGATATGTCTCTGTGCCAATCAGCAACGGTGAAGTATTCTTCACACCAGATCTCATCTCTTTGGTCTTCTGGATTTTCATTTTTAGTCCCGTTTCTGCCGCTCCTTGACTTCAATCGTTTAATTTTGCTTGCATGTCAGCGTGGGTATAACTCAGCAGGCATAGGTTATCGACGCAATCCAAGTCTTCTAAGACGATGTATAATCCCATTCTATCCCACGGCGCTTGTTGTCGAAAATGCTTTTTTAAAGTTTGGTTCAGGGAATTAATAAAATTAAAATACCTACCTACATTTTAAAAATAATTGGTGCTTAATTAAACAGATTATCATAACAACAGTAACATTGAGTCATCGATGGACGTGAAGTTGGTCAATATGTGGTAATTGGTTTCCTTCATCGTTTGCGGAACATCCAGAACTTGTGCCGGTTCCTGAATCCATTGTACTTGATAGTGAAACGATAATACCTACATGTGAGTGTACAGGGCTGTAATTAGTTTAAGAATTAATAATATACGAATTATATAAGCCTAAGTTACATGATCGGATCAAATATCAGGCAATCTGGACATACCTAAAAGCGTCGCACTCCACCAGGCTCCTGATGTAACAGATGGAGAAAATTCGTTGAGAAGTTGAAACGGAGACACGATTCTCAGCAGTGAGAGACCGATTAGGAAGAAGGAATATTCAATGTATTATATTGCATACAATTTACATTTTACTGCTAAAAAAATGAGTCTAGCACAATGTAGATTATGCCCTCACTAAAATTCGGGAATATTTTCGCTTAAAATCAACTAATTCGTTTTATAAACAAAGCTGTTACAGCTTTTGACACATTGTTTATGATATTATAAACCATTTTTAAAATCAGAAGCCAATTTTTTTTTCAAATTGTTTCGGTTCAATCACCCATTTCAAAAAAAAGAACAATTTTATAGACAAGTCCTTATTCTGGTACTCACATTTATTACGTGCATTACCGCACTAATCCGCCTGACTATCCTTAACACTAGGCTTCCGTCAGTCGGAACTCACTCGGTTTTCGCCTCTATCCTTGAATGTGCCGGTTGCAATATCCGGCTAGTTGCGTGTGCAACCACTGTGCGATCCTATTGCACAATGCTCAGTAATGCACGCTCTTTATTAAATGCATTGTGATATCGTCGGAGATTTTCAGGAATAGGTAGTTCCCTCAATATGAGTGTTCGGAAAACATATTGCCTTGTTGGTCATAAAGTTGCAAGCATGTGGTTCTGGGTCGAGCAAAGTCTTATTGGGTTGTTCCATCTGAAATTGCACAATAGTAGCTTGTCTGGATTCGTGCCAAAAGTCTTGCTACTATATGGAACTTGAACATAACCAGCAAAATGTGGCAGTAGTTCCTATAGATTCCCTTTTGTCCTCGGAGAATACAAGAGTGCTTCTAAGTTGGGGCTTTCCAAAAATATATTGGTTTCAATGATAAATAGAAATGTACACGTGTACACGGTCTAGCAGAATACGTTTCCCTTGGTTGACTGGTAGAAAATGCCTCAGGTATTAAGTCCACCTATGTAACAGTATGTTGCATGAAGTTTTAAATAAATAAATATTTGAGCAATGCATTTTATACTAAATTAATTAAGTTTCAAAATTTTTTTGAATAAAATATCAATTGCTGGCATATATAATTCAGTAGCACAGACAGTTAACAAAATCCCCATTAAAGACAAAAAAAATAACAAAGCCTACATTTAAACTTCAAAATTCAAATAAAGCCTATTATTATATTTGTAACTATTAGTCTGACGAAAAAAGACATACCATCTGCAACTAGTTAAGGCGGTACCCCGAGCAAAACGCCGCGCAAGCCGTTTTTTGTGCTGTTTTAGGAGCTATCTACTCGTTATTTAAAAAGAAATATCAATTAATAAAAATACATTAAATTTCTACATAATATTGATTCTAAAATGGTAGATTTAGTTTTTTTTTTAATGTTGTATATATTTCAATAATCTCATTCCAAAAAAACATAAAAATGAGGAATAATTATTGATATTATGCATCTCCTCGTAAAGTGTTCATTAATTATTTTTTGTACTAACACTAATGGATAGACAATTTAATAACGAACATTTTTGTAGAATTATTTTTTTCAAATGACCAAAATTCGATTTTATAAAGATTTTATTCTAAAATCTGGGCGTATTCACTACTGTAATTCATGCGCCGCCAGTGCCGCTAGACCAATAGGAATGCTCATATCTCATGCCGATTTTTTGGTCAGGGTACCGTCTTAAAACCCCAATTCAAAATTAGCCAATTACAAAACAAAACAATTTTGTTCGTCATTTGTTTATAAATATTACAAAAAAAAAAACGTCTGGGTTAACTTCCTCTTGAATTGTCTATAACGTACCGTTTCTCATGACGGCAAAAACTATGTAAGCAAAGTAGTCTTGGGAATTAAATTTATGTATTACATAACCCTTGCCATTGAAAAACTGATCCCAACAAGAACTATATGGGAAAAAATATAGTCATATACTGTCATATGTGTAATATCGTGTCTTAGAAGTTCTTAATGTCAAGTTTAGTTAGAAATAACAATGAAAAAATGACAATAAGTTTAGATCTTGTTTTTGGATTCGATTATCAGAAATCAAATTCGGAGGTTTCCAGGTCCTGTCTAGGTCGCGGATAAATTTGAAAGATAGTTACTACGGCCCTGGCACAAGCAACTGAAGGAACAAGGGTGGGTTTTAGTCAGTATCTGACACGCCCTCCCGCTTCACCCAGAGCGGGTGAAGTAATTGGATGATTTCCCCCCCCAAAAGAAAAGGCGTTTCCTGGTGTCGCGACGCAATTTAAACTCGTACAAGTATTTTGTAAAAAAAATTTTAAGAGCAAATCGATCCATGTTCCATGTAAACTTATTTGCAATTGCGCTTAGTAAAAGGAACAGACGGTACACCTTTGTTTGTACGCACACTTATGCATTAAGTAATTGTGACCGAAATTCGGTCGGGAGGGTAATTGTTATTGCTCAAAAAAAACAAATACTAATCATGTAATACAATGTTGCAAAGTCTAGTACATACCTAGTCTAAATTAGTGTTTAATATCGTAATAAAAAGAGAGAGGTGTCTTATGGACACCCGGTTGGAACGGAGTTCGATTCACTAAATGTACAGTCTTTCAGTTTCGCAAAATATGATGAAACTGAAATAAGCAACAAAATAGCTGATGCTCAGTGTAAACACACAATAGCAGCTGCTAGCACAGGTACTATATGTGACTATTCAGCTCGCGCTCGTACGTCTTCGGTTTTCTTCGTGCGCCTCCGGCTCTCTCCTCAGCGTCTCCCTTTAGTGCGGATCTTCCCTTGTACTATTCTGCATGCAACACGCTTTGTCTCGCACAATATATCACGCAAAAATGATTATTTATTTTTGTCACATCTATTCAAAAACAGCTAGTTTATTCTTCGTTCACAGGGACTAAAATAGCTCATTAATCCCTAGGAACTAAAAGTGATTTGAATTTGGATTGCGGATATTGTTAGTAAATGTTCCAATCAGCAAAGACATGAATCACAAACCATGTGGTCCAAAATAGCATAACATCGCTAAAATCGATTACGACGAATGTATGAGGTTAATGGCTAATGAGCGATTGTAATTCTTTTTTGGACTGCACGGGAATATTTTATTGAAAAAGTGACTGGCTGGAAAACCGCGCGCGAGCCAAATAAAAAATTAAATCTACAACCGTAACGGATGGTACTAATCAAATTGTTACGATGCACTTCCATAATTGTTCAAATATAAACATTAGCCTCTAATTATTTATACGTTATGCTTTATGGTTCCTAATTGCATGTAAATAAATAAACGTAATTTTCTTGATCGTAAGTTACACTTACTTATTTTCTCATAGAGGGTGATAAAAAGTAGAGTGTCCACCTCGGGAGCAACACTATTTTTAGCTCGAATGACTTATTTTGAATCGGTTGCTGCGCTCAGGATTAAAACACTTTCGCCTTTAAAATAGTTTGCTATCTAGATACACAATCTACTATTATATTAATATAAAGTGTATTTAATCATTAAAATTATAAATATTTTTTATATTCGCAAAATTGACCGCAAGCTGAATCGATTGAAAGTTTTAGTTTCCTAGGTGATCGGGAAGTGCTTCAAAAATCACTGCAAAAAGTTGTCGTTTTTTTTCAGTGTTACATTTTATTCGGTCTAGCCCCTTAGCCCGCAAACAAATCAGAACTATAACGTGCGATAAGGAAATATCGCAAATATTGGTATACCTGTGTGAATATTTTTAGACAAATACCAGGACTATTCTGAGACCTCTTAAATCAAATATGGATTAGATTTTTAGCAGATTAAAATCATCATGGGATTTATGTAAAAGTTATAAAAGACAAACGACAACACGTCATAGCATTTTTTTTAAATTATTCACATATTCTGAGAGCAGTGGTGGCCCAGTGGCATCGGCCGCGACTTACAAGTTGTAGGTCGTGGGTTCGAGCCCAGGCAGGCGCTTTACTTTGTGTAAATTATTTCTTCACCACTGCTCTCAAAAACGGTGAAGGAAAACATCGTGAGGAAACCGGCATGTCCTAGAACCAAAAATTCGAAGATATGTGACACCCACCAACCCGCACTGGGCCCGCGTGGTGGATTACGGCCCATTCCCTCTCACAGAGAGGAGGCCTGTGTCCCAGCAGTGGGAACATTAATAGGCTGATGATGTGATGATGTGACATATTCTACGATAGGACAATTTCTATGAAATACGTACCTCCAAATAAAAGTTTTTTTGTTGAACGTCTTTAAAAAGGTTTTTTTTTCAAATTTATTATTAAAGTTATACTTGCTGTATTTTAAATATTTAATACCCCCTTGGTTTCATTAGCATGAAATAGTTGGTGCCAGATGACATATAAAAAACCCAAGATATCGACCAAAAGAAAAAAAAACAACCGGATTTACTCGATAAGTCGATGCAAAAATTACAATTTGGGTTCCACAACCCCAAGCTACCGTTTCGTTAAAAATTTTCTTCGATAAGTTTGATGCGTACGTAAACTGGTTCTAAGACCATTACTTGGGCCAGTTTGACACTGACCATAAGGGTCAAGCAAGGTAGGCCGGTCCATTCAACACGAAGGTCAAGTTACCAAACTTCTTTTGTAATTCATATTATATGAGGCTCAAGATGCACGGATTGTATGGTGAAATGTGTCTGTAATTTATTATGCTCGAGTTAGCTGTAGAAGGCTGTATGTCAAATATTTACCTATATTAATATAAATTATGTTATGCTCTATATGTGGAGTGACATTGAATCTTGTTCTTTTTTTTTCATGGTGATATGCTTGCTGGCTGGCTCAATTGCAAATCAACTCAAAATGAAATCATTTATTTCTTTGCTAACATGGGTAATTGGTACACAGATGTCCTTTTTTACATAATAAAGTCCTCCATATTCAACCGTGGCATGAGCATGTAAATAATATTCAATTCTAAAATTAAAATCAAATTAAAGATAAATGTCAAATCGTAAAAATTATAAATGTCAAATTTAGTTAAATAAATGTCATCTATCAATGTCGGACTGGGAAAAGTTAAAATTATTCATGATGCTTGTATAACGCATTGTTGGATTGAGAGATTGACTGTCTTTGAGAAGTAGGTAGACTTAGAAAATTAACTACTTTTACGAGACAGAGCCTTAAATCTTGAAATAAAATTAAGCTGTTGTCTACATTTTGTCTAGTTATGTGAACGTAACTGTACTGAATATCTGATTTCTTTTTAGATTTTTCAGATTTGATCCATATTAAAAAGTTATTTTTATTCAAGTGTGCTATACATATAACACATGAACATAGTGTTTTTATAAATTATATCAGACTCTAAGAAAGTGCTACGGACTTGTGTTAATGTGCAAATGACAATATATTCTTTGTTTTAACATAATCTATCACGTAACATAACATAAGTTAGAGTTAAATTACTTATTAGTCTTTTCGTAATTAATTAAAATACTGCAAATCAATTACTGTAGTTTCATGTAGATTTTTCTTTACTTATAATTTATATATAAAATTACCAACACAGAGTTTGTAAACTACAATGTATTTCATAATTACAGATAATCAAATTTCTTGAGAAGAAAGATTGAGAAAAAATGATAACATTTCGTGGCTCTCAGCTATTTAAATATTTGTTTTGTTCGACTGAAACAACGCTATTCAGAGCGGAACGTTGGCCAACATTAACTTGAACTTGGCCAATTCTATTGTTAATGTAGAATGTTTTACAAATGCAACGAAGAAATTTTGCAAGATACACTAGGTTGCAGGCTGAAAGAGTATTTGAACGTAATAATTGTGAATGTCCAATAGTCCGGGTCTAGTGCTTTTTGCATGAAGTAAATCAATTAAGTAATTTACTTAGGGTGGGGAGTACCTACCCTACGTAAATTTCTTACATAATATATATATTTATCTATACTATAATATTATAAAGAGAAAAGATTTGTATGTTTGTATTTTTGCTTTATTGTATGTAACGAATAAACTTAAAAACTACTGTACCGATTTCAAAAATTCTTTCACGGTTGGGAAGCTACACTATCCCCGGGTGACATAAGCTACTTTTTATCCCTGTATTACCACGGGAACGGGCACAACGCGGGTGAAACCGCGAGACGTCCGCTAGTTAATAATAATTTGAAAATGTTAGACATGACTAGATTTCAGGATTCAGGATAATTTCCAAATTTGCGGGGGCGACGCTCTTTGCAAAAGTTATCAAGAAAATATTGATATCGGGTTCCCAATTCCTGCCAATTTTGACTAATCCTCCTCATTAAGAGGTCTTTGTCTGTGGACTACCCACTAAAAATACACTTTAAAACAGTGAAGAGCATTATAAAAACAATGGAGGTGACTAAAGAGAAAAAGACAGTAAACATGATAATATTTTATTGTGATAATTCCTCGCCGCATCGCCACAAAATGCCAACATGTTTGATACATACTTACTAACGCATCAAAAAACAAATGAATGTCACATTAATCTGTATCGGAATTTAAACTTTATAATAATGTGTTGTAAATATGATTCACCTTGTCTCCTCTCCCGGATCTCAAAACAAATGATAGGAAAATTATGAGATGACGCTAAAGCTGTTTTAGGAAAAATCCCAACCATGTAATTGGATGCTTCAGTCTTCAGCCATGTGGCATGAAGAGCTGGCGGTGAGACACGAACTCCTCTAACGTTCAAGGTTTAATTTGTTCTGAATGCCCGTGGTAAAGGTGTACACAATGGAACCGGAATGGGGGTTCACCCGTGAAATGTCAAAAGCCTTGTCAAAAAATTTGGTTATTAGTTTATGACATGTTACAAGAGATGGCGCCACCATCCTTCTAGAGTAAAAACAATTGAAAATAAAACAAGTTTACATAAGTTAAAATAAAAAGATAACCTAACCCAACCCATAAAACCTTATTTTAACATGCAAATACAAATAAATAATATTAAACAATAAAAATAAACTTGAGATACCTAACTAGGTAGTTATTTTAAGGATTTTGCGATGATCTCAATATAATTTTGGGACAAACAGGTAATTCGCGATAATGGTATTTTTATTCATTTTTATATCTCAAAAACCCCACTTTATGTCCCCCTTAGCTGTTTTATCAATCGCTAAAATTCTCAGTACATGCCAAATAATTAAAAAAGTACAATGACAACAATAAAAAACCCATGATGATAATAACGCGGAGTATTCCCCGTCAATTCAATATCAACTCTGTGACTGAGTTGATACTGAATTGACGTGGATTACTTCGTCCACTGCTAGATATTGATCTTCCCAAGCGTTCCCACATCGACCGGCAGGCTTATTACCTACGTAAGAAACAGCTATCAGCAATCATCGCGCAATCAAACGCTTTATGTCATAAAAGTCAAAATTACCTGTGTATAGTTCACACCAAACTTCTAGGCCGCCCAGAAGTTGGCTTTCCGATGCGCAAGGCGGATCGGTGCTGTTTTTGTATGAGATTTGCTACTACGCAGCCATTGTAGCCAACTTCAGGGCGGCCAAGAAGTTTGGCGAGAACTATTGGTATGTTAGGTCCTACACAATAATTTGTTAATCGCTGTCTGTTTGTCAAATGCACTTATTTAAAAAAAAACGCCGATGTCTCTAAAACTTCTGTATTGAAGAGCAATTATTGCGCAAAAATCGCTATCGCTTTGCTCGTGCAAGATACTTAATAAGCCTGCGGTCCTGTAAACTACCTAAATTTAGTATTTTAGTTCAGTTGATGTATCTATCCGTACATTTATTTACACCACTCAAGACTAGACAATTATCTAAATTGATTAATAAACAGTTTAATAATCCTGTGCAAGCGTGCACTCAAATTAGCAAATGAATATTCACCCAAACCCGACAAAAGAACTTGTCCCAATTTTCCATATCCTGAACTATCGTGTTAAGTTCACATTAATTACAGACGTCTAACACTAGGTTTCATGCCCATTGAAGTGTAACACTGAATCACAGCGAATCTCAATCAATCACACACGTAATTATATGCACGCAAGGCCTTCGACCAGTTCCTGATGAAGGGCTAGAAAACTTTTAAGTATGGATAAATGTGTTTCGTGATGTGCATTCCTACTTCAAATACTATCAATAAATCATCTCAGCCAATCGCAGTCCACTGCTGACATAGATCTCTGCCAAGCTGCGTCATAACACGTGCTTCTCCACCTTCTGCATCAAGTCTGTTCCAGTCACATTTTTAAGGTTTTCGATTTATCTATCATCTTCTCTTTGACTGTTATCTAGAATTCAAACGTAGCTAACTGCATATAATAAAAATAAAATAAAATAATAACTTTAAATAACTTAAAAAAATATATCTTTATTTTAAATTAATCGGCAACCGGTTTAGCTTGTCTTTCGACAAAGACCTCCTCTAAAGCTTCCCATTCAACTCTATCTTTGTCTATTTAGGACCAGCTAATCTTTTTATTTCGTCTTCCCATCGTGTGGTCTGACGCCCTTTATTTCTTTTTCCATCTCTTGGATACCATTCGGTTATTAATCTCGTCCATTTTAAATTTTTCTCTCTTATCATATGACCTTTCCATTACCATTTCTGATATTTATACACTTTTTCTACATTTTTAGGGTTCCGTAGCCAAATGGCAAAAAAACGGAACCCTTATAGATTCGTTGTCTGTCTGTCTGTCTGTCCGTCCGTATGTCACAGCCACTTTTTGCCGAAACTATAAGAACTATGCTGTTGAAACTTGGTAAGTAGATGTATTCTGTGAACCGCATTAAGATTTTCAGACAAAAATAAAAATAAAACAATAAATTTTGGGGGTTCCCATACTTGAAACTAAAACTAAAAAAAATATTTTTTATCAAACCCATACGTGTGGGGTTTCTAATTTTTTTTTTTTCTAAACTGAATAGTTTGCGCGAGAGACTCTTCCAAAGTGGTAAAATGTGTGTCCTCTGCCCTGTAACTTCTAAAATAAGAGAATGATAAAACTGAAAAAAATATATGATGTACATTACTATGTAAACTGGCAGCGAAAATTGGTTTAAACGAGATCTAGTCGGATTTTTTTTTTAATACGTCATAAATCGTAAACCGCAATTTACCAAGTACGGAACCCTTCGTGCGCGAGTCCGACTCGCACTTGGCCGGTTTTTTTTTAATTTTGATCTAGTTTTGATTTCCTCCAGTCTTACTCTGTCTCTTCTCTTAATCCCAATTACGCTTCTTTTGATACTATTCTGACAAACATTTATTATGTTTAAAAGTGGTTTTGATAGAGCCCACGTTTGACAGCCATATGTTAAGCAAGGTTGGATGCAAACATCATATACTTTCTTTTTATCCTTGATATATATGTCCTTATTTTTCATGATTTCGCGAAGTGACCAAAACCTTTTCCACGTGTTAGCAGTTGCATATAAAGAGCCTTAATTAACCTTGACACTATTATTCTATAAAGAATTTGGGCCTTATTTATACAAATAACGAAAATGTTTAGCAACTGATTTGCAAATTCTTAATTCAAATTATCTACATATTTTTAAACATCTGCCAATAAGTCACTAAATTATAATCGTTGAAATATTTATATATAAGGGTATAGTCATGTTCTGTGTAGACTGAAAGTTGCTTCCAATATTGCAAGGCTTGTCACAAGCAAACCAATGTGGCCATTATGTATATTCTATTCCTTGTTATAACGAATATGCACGATGAGCACGGTTTAGCCTTCTATCTTGCTTGATAGTAAGCGATGAGTGAAATCTACGATAGACCGAGCTAGCCTAGAAGATACATGTTCAATCTTGCTGCAAAAGCTGACAGGCTACATGTGGCATTACATACGCTGGCAGAGATTTCTACGCTTTGGCAGTGTGAATAATTCAATATTATTATTATTTTGTCGTTTATTTATCATTGTTCTTATTATATTACATTTTAAAATATTTCTTAAAACGCACCATAAAAAAATCATTAGAAAATATAAAAAATAGAGGCCCATCGGTATCGGGAACAGGGTCCAAGCTACCGGCGGTCAGGGCTCCAGAGAGAGGAACCTCCTAACAATACAAGCCGTGTCCAGCAATACTACTTTCTGGATATTTTTATTTTTATTTCGTGGAGGCAAAGAGCTTAAAAAGACTTATCAGGATATCAATCAAGTGCACAAGTACCCTTTAGTATTAACTAATATTCTTCTAAAAATGAGACCACCTACGTATCCAGTCATGTACCAACCATATAATTAGTTAAATAGAAAACCTCGCACGTCTTCGTAAAACCAAAATGAATAAATCAAGTCAAGATAACTACTGCCTTAATGCAACTCCTTGCGAAATAAATGCATGGCAAATGCACAGTTAAATTAATATGCTACTCATTATTACCCGACGATGGCGAAGCCAAACGGAATGGTTATGATTTTAGCAGTTTATGTATGTATGTAAGTTTATATTTACGAATGGAACATACGCGTGAACAATGCAATAAATATAATTGTGTAAGGTGATAAAAGTTCCCGTCTATAATATAATTGAATTTTTTTTAGGAGTGGATCTTCAATGATCATTATTTCTAATATTCATGATTGCACAACTTCTAAACGTACAATACGTTAACTATTAGACTAAGTTCGATTACAGAGTAACAGTTAGACTATTACAAGAACCCATTATTCGTCAATCAATATTGCAATACACCGTCTAGTTTGTTGTAATTATTTGTCTGGGAAGTCAGACCACTAATAATAGGTGTTAAATGTCAATAATACTTACCTTTTGAAATTTAAATTGGAAAGAGAATTTATGAGCCTGCAGCTGGTGTTAAAAGTTCTAGCTTATCAGAAAGATGATAAAACTTACCTGATTCGACTAACGAACGCTTAGTTACTAAGTGTTACTAAGACACGAAAACCGTGAGCAAGCAAGTTATACTAGAAAAAAACAAGAAAAGAAAGAAAAATAAGAATCGAAAGAAAAGAAAGAAAAGAAAGAAAAGAAAGAAAAGAAAGAAAAGAAAGAAAGAAAATAAAGAAAAGAAAGAAAAGAAAGAAAAGAAAGAAAAGAAAGAAAAGAAAGAAAAGAAAGAAAAGAAAGAAAAGAAAGAAAAGAAAGAAAAGAAAGAAAAGAAAGAAAAGAAAGAAAAGAAAGAAAAGAAAGAAAAGAAAGTAAGGAAAGAAAAGAAAAGAAAGAAAGGAAGGAAAAAAAAGAAAATTAATAAAAGAAAGAAAATAAATAAAAGAAAGAAAAGAAAGAAAAGAAAGAAAAGAAAGAAAAGAAAGAAAAGAAAGAAAAGAAAGAAAAGAAAGAAAAGAAAGAAAAGAAAGAAAATAAAGAAAAGAAAGAAAAAAAAGTTAAATAAAGAGAACAAAGAAAACTTGTTTATTTGGCACGCACAGATACACACAATGTAGGTACAAATAAAAGGGAACTTAATGTTAAAACAATTACATAGTGTGCCCGTGGCTGCGCCAAAAAAGCCTAAGTCTAGAGTCTAGTCTAGTACTAATTATTTAGGGCGTTTAAGCACTGCATCTGATCCGTTTCCGTGAAATTTCGATTCCGAAGTAGGCGTAGTACTTCTTGCAGGGAAGCTTACTACATACGAACTCTACCCGGCATAATCTGTCATAAATCAGATCATTTTGAACTCGGAACTCAAATCACAGACACGGACGTGTAGTACGTAACCGCCCTTAGGGCCGATTCCCTGCCCCCCGGTGGGTTCCCGCATTGTCGATGCGGGGGGGCTCAGTAACCGTGGCTTGGTCACACACGGTGAAGCAAAGAGGAACCCGAGGAGGGGCCGCTCGTCAGGGCTTTTGCCGATAAGCCGACGACGTAGCGGCCAACATGTAGGTTGCGGTGCTGCCTAGGCGACATCGCAACTGAGGCGGGCCGCGATGTCGTATGGGGTCTCCCATACCCATACGATATTCGCGGCTTAGGGTTGGAGACCGCGGCGGGAGAGGAGTGCCGGTATTGCGGTGCGCCGCTCTCCCTGCCTTCTGCGGCCTAGACGGGGTCGCCACCGTCTGATGGCGGACGCGGTGGGGCCGCAGCACGTATAGCGTTGGCCGCTCTCCCTATCCCCTGCGGCCGAAAAATGGTAGGTGGCGGGGCCATTGACCCTGACCCGTCACAAGGGGACCAAGGGCGCCATATACGGGGTGGTCTGGCACCCATGTGCTGGTTTGGTCACGGCGCACAGTGTGTTCTGGTGCGCCGGTGATGGGGGTTACTCCCCAGAGGAGGGTCCGGTGACGGACAGCCGCGGCGGGTTCGCGGTGAGTGCTAACGCGTACCCGTGTTCCCGCCATAAGCGGCACAGGAGGACACCGTGGAGTTTTAGTGGGTTAGAGTCCCACATAACTGCGCTATCTCCCCGTGGTAGCGCAGTATGCATGAGCATTTCTCCACGATAAAAAAAAGGGCCGATTCCCTAATTCAAAGTTTGACAGTTTTCCAGGCTGAAGTAGGGTTAGAAAAATACTTACATCTCATGTACATGTCTCGTGGAAGTTTATTGCATCCCACACCAATTCCGCTGTCATAAACGACAAAGCCTAAAATCTAATAATCTTGTGAGATTGCTATAATAATAATAATAATTTATTTATTCATCGAATAACATGATCCATTCTTTGTTAGTACAAACACCGTACACATAACAATACAAATAAATAAAAAAACCGGCCAAGTGCGAGTCGGACTCGCGCACGAAGGGTTCCGTACTTGGTAAATGGGAGCGAAGTCGCGGGGAACAGCTAGTATAGTTTATAAAATTGATAACAATAAATAAAAAAAAAAATTACATCCTCAAAACATAAATCTATACTAATGTTATAAAGCTGAAGAGTTTGATTATTTGTTTGTTTGAACGCGCTAATCTCAGGAACTACCGGTTGAAATTGAAAAAATCTTTTTGTATTGGGTAGTCCATTTTCATTTTTTATTTAACATCACGCAACACGACCGAGGAGCGGAGCATAAATGAAAAATTTTGCAAAAACGGGCAAATTATTCCTTTTTGAGAGCTACCGTTGCGTGCGCTGCGTAAACGGTTTAAGTTATAACAATAATATTTATATCCCTATTCTCGATACCGGTGGGTCTCTATTTTTTTATATTTTAAATGTTTTTATTTTTTTGTAATTTAATTTATAAAATATTTAAAAATGTAAACAATAAGAAAAGAAATTGAATAAAGGAGATAATAATAAAATAGTTTATTCTGGAAAAACACATATACAGGATCAAAAAATAAATACATGCATTTTTAACAGTAAACAAGGAAAAAGAGAATCGTTGGTACCTGTACTAATGAAAATCATTGAAAGTTACGCGATAATCATGTATGTAGGGTAGGGTAGGGTAGGGTAGGTAGGGTAGATGGGTAGGTAGGTAACAAGTTGACGGGAGCTAAGCCGCGTGGGACAGCTAGTTTCAAATAAAATATTTAAAAAACCGGCTAAGTGCGAGTTGGACTCGCGCACGAAGGGTTCCGTACCATTATTACAAAAAACGGCAGAAAAAAACACGTTTGTTGTATGGGAGCCCCACTTTAATATTGATTTTATTTGTTGTTATAGCGGCAACAGAAATACATCATTTGTGAAAATTTCAACTGTCTAGCTATCACGGTTCATGAGATACAGCCTGGTGACAGACAGACAGACAGACGGACCGCCTCAGTAATAGGGTCCCGTTTTTACCCTTTGGGTACGGAACCCTAAAAAATTAAATAGTCAACAAAATATTTCAAAAAGAAAAACAAAGTGCTATACTTCGATCATAAGGAAATGAAAAACAACCATCATTTTCATTTATATTACATAACTGTAGGTACATAAGCTTCTCTAATAAAATACCCAGAAACTTCTTCAATACAGCTATCTGTCTAATTACTATGTTTAAAATTACATTAACAATTAAGAATTCTAAAATTTATAACCAATTCCCACCATCGCTGCAAAACAAGGTTTTACGAGTAATATAGTTTACAGTCATTTTCAAAATCTACCGACCCGGATTTGCATTCTTAGCAATTTTTTATCACAACAAGTCGTGTCGTATTGTGGTGCGTTCACACGCAATTATATAAAAACTAGCTTCTGGCAGCGGCTTCGTCCGCGTGATTAGTGTTTTGTTATCCCAAGAGACGATTATATCGGGACAAAAAGTAGCCTATGTGCTATTTCAGACTATAATCTATCTCTGTGCCAAATTTCATCAAGATTTGTTCAGCCGTTCTGGCGTGATTGAGTAAAAAACATACTTTTAAATTAATAGTAGACATTAGTAAGATTTTGGATCAACTGATAAAGCTTTTAATTAGAAGCATTATATGTAGTTTATGAAGATTTTTTTTTTCTGGTTTATAAAACGTATAAAGATATAATTTTATATGAATTAATTTTTTGTTTTTTTGTTTTATTGATGTTTATTAATATTCATATGTTTAATAAGTTAATAAACGTACCACTGTGGGTTCTTTTTACCTATATAACTCAAAAGAGCTCGTGGCAGTTCAATGACCATCTGTAGCAAACTGGAATTGGCGGATTAGTCTGAAGGTCTTAAAGGTCTTTTACGCCGAAATAATAATTCCTGCATTCTTTAGATCTGAGGATAAACTCTGAGACATGGACATAACTGATTTTACAAAAATTAAATTTTTCACATAAGGAAGAACCCTTGAAATAACATATTTTCAGACACTTGCAAGCACCAAACTGCGGCTCCCCGAAAAATACAATTGTAACGATGACTTGATTGGCGGAAGTTCTTAAGAACATTGAACAACATTTTCCTCAAAACTAATCTTGTGATATTTTTTCACACATTAATCCTCATTTAATGATCTGGTCAGATATTTTTTCCGTGTTTTGTATGTGACTCACCTCTGAAAACTGTTCTTCGATCTTTTTCTGTTTATAAAATATGTTCTATCATGCTGATTTAGCTGATCATTATTATCACATGAAACTTTAATCCGAAGTAATATTATAAATGCGAATGTAAGTTCCTTTATACCATTCCCCCTCTAAAAAGCTTATTTTATTCACTGAAAACAGTGAATAAAAAGCACTTTTAATCACTGTTTTGGTGTTTGAATTTGGAACACACTAATGTATTAGACCTCATTCTCAATGCTATAAGACCTCCTTGCGCAAAAAAAATTGATACAAACTTTTTGTGCAGAGAATACTCGATTTTCAAACTCCTTCGATTTTAATATTGAGTTTGTTGATATTTATGATTTTAATTATGATTGATTTTAGTCTAGGTTATTTATTGAATACTTATTTGGATTGCAATTCTAATATTAATTGCAATGGTGTTGTGATGTTTAATTAATTATAATTATGTAACGTAACGGAGGTGGTCAATGGCCCCTGAAACACAGGTGCTGTTACCTAGCCCAGTGGTCCAGGATTTCACATTTTTTGTAAATCTTGAAGGAAATAAACCATTTATTTATTTATTTATTACTCGTAACATTCCTTGTGCTTTTCGCTTAAATCTTTCTTTTTCTCGAAGTCATGGTATAAAATATAGTATGCAACTCTTGAATAAAACGGATTTATATCGAGGGCCATGAATCACTCGCGTCGCTCATGATTCTAACACTTGAATCACTCGCTATGCTCGTGATTCAATCATCATGAATCACTCCCTACGGTCGTGATTCAATCGTTAGAATCCTTCACTTGTTCGTGATTCATCTATGGCCCTTGCTTTAAATCCGTCTTTTATTCACTAGTTGCATAATATACTATTTTTACTCTTTCACGCCTTATTGCTGAACGGATGAAAGTATTGCTAGACCAGAACCTGGATTATAGAATAGAAGAATAGAATAGAAATATATTTATTCGACACAGGCACAACACAACAGCAACAAATATGAAATGAAAAGACCTAACCAAAAAAGAAATGCAAAGACAAATTGCGCTGAACGTGCCCATACCGAAAGGGTTACCAACTCAGCATTTGCTGGGCGTCAGACATCCAGCGCTGGTTTTCAGTTGGCACCCCGCAGCGACACACGGACGTGGGTAACAAAATAAAATAAAAAATATAATTTATACATATGTATTTGACTTAGGTGATACAATAGGATGTGTATAAAGTGTAAATAAATAATGTACAATGAAATAATAGAAGAATAAGTGTATTGTGAACTACAATGTGCGTGTGTGTGTGTGGGTTGCAGCGAAAAAGAAAACAAAATCATAAATAAAAATCATTCACAAATACCCTACCAACCTATCACAAAGAACAAAAATAAGTATGACATAGGATACTTGTATCCCAAGAGTAGGTTTGGGATAATTTCGATTTTTCACGCGGGGGAAAACGCTGGCAGGAGATAGTTTTCCTTACTACTTTCTTACTTTATGTTTCATCACAGTATAATATTCTTTTGGTATAATAAAACACTTTTTACGAGGGCGAAACCGCTGAAAGAAGCTATTAATTTATAAATGACAGATGGATCATTATATACAGATCCTGGCATGGTCATGTGATAAGGAGGGATGAAATTAATGGAACGCATGTTACTAAAACAGTTATGAATATAAATGTGAATAGATGGAGAGGGACGGGAAGGTGAGGAATAATATGAAAGAAAAGGGAGGCAGTGACAGCGTGACAGGGGACAGGACGGTATGGAAGAAGAAAACATGTTGCGCCGACCCCAAGTAACATAGGACAAGGGCAGGCAGATAGACGATGACAGATTAATTATTATCTGCGATATTGCTGCTTATAATACTCAATTAGATTATTTTTCTGCCCCCTGGAGATGAACTGCAGTGGCCAGTCTGCAAATCCCTAAATCTATTGCGGACCCAGGTTGGCCGCTGTAAAAACAATCTGGCCAAATGGAGTATCATACACCCATCCAAAATACAGTGCCAGTGTGGGGCCCCTTCGCAAGATATGGCCGACCTCCTTGTCTGCCCTTCATGCCCGACCACCTGCACCTTACGGGATTTGAACGTAGTAAATGACAGTGCTGTCCGAGTGGCTACATACTGGCCAGACAAAATCTGAATGGTTGAGACTATAGTTTGAGTTAAACGACACGAAAGAAGAAGAAGATTATTTTGTAAACAGATCATCATCTGCCTAGCCTTTTTCCCAATTATTGTTGGGGTCGGCTTCCAGTCTTACCGGATTCAGCTGAGTACCAGTGTTTTACATGGAACGACTGCCTATCTGACCTCCACAACCCAGTAACTAGGTAACACAATACCTCTTAGTAAGACTGGTGTCAGATCTCAGGCTTCTGACTACCCGTAACGACTGTCAAAGATCTTCAAATGACAGCTGGGACCAACAGCTTTACGTGCTTTCAGAGGCACGGAGAAAACTAGGTATGTTGAAATGGTCACCCATCCACGGACCGACCTCGTCAAGCGTTGCTTAACATTGAAGATCGACCCAGGCGGCTGTTATTATTTAGCCACGAGCTCCTCCGAGCTATTTTGTAAACAAATAATATATAATAATAAGAAAATGCAACATTTAATAAATAGATACATCTGCCAACAAAGATGTGATCATAAATAGATTTAGAGGTATTTATTATTTATTATAAGTATTTTACAAATTAGTTAGTAGTAGCCAAACTAGTCTAGACATTAATTGAGTTTTTTAAACTTTTATTATTATCTTATATCCACGGTCAGTCGAAGATTGAACTTAAATCCAGAAAAACAAATTAGAATTGCCACAACGCTGCGTAGTGATAAGTGGCCTGCAAAATATTAGAAGTAAAGTGAGAGATGTAGATTCATAATAATTTTAGAACACAGCATTGTATAATTTTTTTTGGTTACTTCGTTTGTCTTGTTTTAAAAAAATCGTGAGCTAATCGATAATATATTAAAGATAAAAAATTGGTACAGAATTACAAATTATGTGTATTCTATAAGAACTGACTTTTGGGGTCCCTATTTGAGAAATTGCAAAGAAAAATTTATGTTAACCTTTATTACGCAAGCCCCGGTTAGCATCTAAGGTCATTATAAATTTTGTAAGTTAGGTGTGTACCATACTTCAGTCATAATCTGCCTAGCCTTTTTCCCAATTATTGTTGGGGTCAGCTTCCAGTCTTACCGGATTCAGCTGAGTACCAGTGTTTTACATGGAGCGACTGCCTATCTGACCTCCACAACCCAGTAACTGGATAACACGATACTGATGATAAGACTGGTGTCAGATCTCAGGCTTCTGACTACCCGTAACGACTGTCAAAGATCTTCAATTGATAGCCGGGACCAACGGCTTATCGTGCTTTCGGCGGCACGGAGGAAACTCGGTATGTTGAAATGGTCACCCATCCACCGACCGACCTCTTCAAGCGTTGCTTAAATTTGAAGATCGACCCGTGCGGCTGTTATTATTTAGCCACGAGCTCCACACGTCAGTACATACATCAATTAAACGACTATTATCTTCTATTATTTACTATATGAACACACCTTTATTTACATTTTCCTATTCAATGATGAAATGACAAACAATTTGAATGTCATACTGTTTAGCTGGTCAAGTGGGTGAAGGCTCTGATACGCATCATGTTCTGTTGAATGGCGTGGTTTTACTAAAGACAAATAATTTCTTCATCTGTCGATAGTTAAGCGGTAATAACCTTGGGGTTGATAAACTTGAATGTGTTGTAGTTTCGTTTATGACTGTCACAGACAGGCGTGAAGCGACAATGTGACTTCAATTCGACAACCCTGTGAATTATTTTATACAAAGAAATACAAATATTTTTTTTAGATAAATTATTAGATTTGATTTCGAAATATTATGTCTTGTTTCAAAAACCTCTATAAAGCGAGGGATCTGTTAAAATAATTTTATACTATAGCTTCCATTAAATTGTATATGCTGACTAGATAAGTTATAAACATGAATACCATTATTATGTACAAAACGTAATTACTACACTTATCTATTAGCATGCAACTCTTTGTTTTACTGCAAAAGATTAATGTCTTGTTAAAAAGATTAATTACGACCATAACAAATGTTACTGGAATGATTCCAACTTTTATGATGGATTAAGTTTGCAATAATCATCATAGGTATTTTTATCCGAGCTATACTTTTTTGTTTTTGTTTATCTCTTTTTTGTTAAGCTGAAAAACCTCCACACACAGTATAAAAAGCATATTTCAATAACAGAGACTCATTCACCCCTATTTCTAAATTAAGAAATTGAATTTGATTATTCATCAAACGTTACTTTAACCTGAAACACTCTCTTCACAAACCTTATCTTAGCCTACAGTTTTCAAACACGTCATAAGCTGTAAATATAGAACAAATAATTTTCTGTTCTGCCTCAAAATAATAATAAATATTGCGACAAAATAAACACAGAGTTCATTAACATTTCAAATAACAATTATTATAACACAGCCCATTAATAAATCATAATTATGATAATATTATTTAAAACAACTTTAAAAACCTTTTAGGTCATGAGAAAATATATCTGTGGACGTCACACTCAAAATTAAATCAACACAATGTGTGCATAAATGTTTTATGGTAAGCATAATTATATTCCTAAAGTTTCTTAATTATTTTAATTTGTCATAAAAAATCTCAAAAGTTGTGTCAATTTCTCAATAATATGTTATCTGAAAACCAATATAGCAATAGAGTTCAAAAATAGAACACGCAATAAAAAAATATTGAATCCTTGATCTGACGCTCGTTATGCAAATTAAATGATATCGTAACAAGAATAAATCATTCAAATAATGTTTTGGAAGGAAATTAAGCAAAGGAAGAAACTTGTTAAGTTAAAAATGAATGGATGAGGTACAATTTGGATGATGATGTTGATAGATTAATTTCAACAAAGCGATTTATCGACCTGTAATCATTCTATGTTGTAGTTTATGTTTCCTATCACATAAACTACAACCGAATGGTTCCCGAGTGGATTGGTGAATTTACGGTAGAATACAATACATCATTCTGCATATCATTTTCCCAACTATGTTTGTATCGGCTCACACCCTAACCAGATACAACTGAATACCAGAATTTTATAATAGAATAGAATAGAAATATATTTATTCGACACAGGCACAACACAACAGCAACAAACATGGAGTAAAAGACAAAAAGAAATGCAAAGACAAATTGCGCTGAACGTGCCGATACCGAAAGGGTTACCAACGCAGCATTTGCTGGGCGTCAGACATTCAGCGCTGTTCAGTTGGCACCCCGCAGCGACACATGGACGTTTTACATGGGGAGACTGCCTATCTGGGGGGTGACCATAAGCTCTTAGATCAAGGTTATTTTGAGTGTGCGTTAGAGACAGAAGTATACAAGTCAAATACATCTGTCCCTTACATACACTCAAAATAACCTACTCTAAGGCAGGTCACCCCCCTGACCACCACAATCCAGTAACTGTGTTAGATATCTCTTGACAAGACTGGTGTGAGATTGCCTGGCTATGGAGTTTCTTGTGCATTCTTCTCCATAACAAGCTACTTTCCGAATGCACGGTAGAATCAACTTTTATTCCATGTAAATTTAAAAAGTATGGAGTTTCTTGTGCATTCTTCTCCATAACTAGCTACTTTCCGAATGCACGGTAGAATCAACTTTTATTCCATGTAAATTTAAAAAGTATGGAGTTTCTTGTGCATTCTTCTCCATAACTAAATGAAATGAAATGGCTTAAAGTGCTTTTCAAATTACGAGTATAACGGACTTGTAAAACACGTTGAGTCATTATTAAATTATGTTTAATGTTCCTCTAAACACAGTGGAAAATTTGAAATTGCTTTAGTATCGTGATCGGGAGGTACAGTGACATTATTAAATGAATTCTGTAAAATAACCTTTGCATCGATCGCAAGACCAAATATTGAAGTAGCGCGGACCCTGGCAAGTTTTATTATTTTATAAAAATATACTAATAACGTATTTTTTAATTCATTCTGATGTTAATAGGTCACTCCCCTTTTTTATTTTTACACGGTGTATTAAAATACCAACGTTCAGCTTTAATTCTATAATACTAAAAATATTTAAACACTGACTACACATAAGTGTACGTTTTCTATTACAAAACAGAGCCAACTGACATTGACTGTGAGAAAAGTGTTACAAGTTCACACAAATATGTATAGTTGTGGTGAAAGCGACTAGTGGCGCCTTCTAGCTGAGCTTTGATGAACTATAAATTGTACACATCATGGTTGATATCAGGGATACGTCTGAAGATAAATCGGTCATCGAAATCAAAAAAGTAGTAAAAATTACGTTGTTAGTAGTAAATTGCGAAAGTTGTAAATATTGTATACAAAAAGGTTTTGAAATTCAAATAAATAAATATTGAAATATGGAAACATGACGTATTTATAAACATGATGATATTTATGATTTTAATCAGGCCTAAAATAGCTTGTGCAATGTTATAAATAAAAATATTCCAACACGTCATTATTGCGATCGTAATAAACGTTTTCGATTATATAAACACGGCACAAAATAGCAATACAAAAAATATTTTTAGGGCTTAAATAAAATCATCTCATTTGTTTGACTGTTTGTGTACATACTTTTTATCTTTTTTGTAATATTATTGACGTAAATACATTTTTTTTTTCGAACTGATTGTCCAATTAACGAGAATTAATTTTTAATTCCCCGTGGGTATTTTCAAAATAGTGACGAACAAATCTTTTTTCACTGTAATTGCTCAGTTTACGTTTATTTGTCAGGAACTATTTTTTTTGCTTGTCAATTGAATTATCGCTAATTACTGTAATGTACATACAAAAACAGTTATGTATAGAAAAATAGTTATGAATTTAGTTTTTCCGTATTTATACAATAATGTCATGACTCATGACCCTATTGTGTTTCTACTGTATTTCTTTATCATTTAGTTAAAGTGGCAATGTTATTAGATAAATATTTTACAAATCATTGTTGTGAATGCTGCTCCAGTGAATTGTTGTATGCAATTAACGCTGAAAAAGCTGAACTATTTCTTACACGTGGATGTACTTAATCTATACCAATATTATTGTCCACAACTCCACATTATTACACATTATTACTTCACCTCACGTGATGAGGTTGTGGATTCGAATCCGGGAAAGTACCAATGTGACTTTTTAAAATCATATGTATACGTAGTTTCTAATTTTATCTTGGACATCGCTGACAACGGTGAAGAGAAACATCGTGAGGAATCCTGGATTTAAAATAAAATAAAATAAGCCTTTATTGCCGTAACTTAAACATGCGTAGTATAACAAATAAATAATCTACATATAACGTGATATAATAAGTAGATATAAATGTTTACTAAATTATTTCGGCAACCGGTTTTTCTTTTACAGTGTGCCCTTCGACAAAGGCCTCCTCTAAAGCTTTCCACTTAGTTCTGTCCTTTGCAGTGCGTGTCCATTCTGGACCAGCTATCTTTTTTATGTCGTGTTCCCAAAGTTTGCTTTGTCTACGTTTGCTCCTTTGGAAAAGAGAAGTGAACGAGAATAGTGTCAGAGTGGTACCCGCGAGATAGTAAAAGGAGCAAAGGTAGACAAAAAGGATCCTGGACATAAAGTGAGTTTATTATAAGATCGTGCTCCATTGGTGTAATTGATGCAAGGCTTTCCAGTGCGACGATAAACTAATAAATCAATTATTGTAACGGGTAAACATTTATATATCCGAAGGTCAGTCCGATGATATATTGCCAAATCGCAATCACGTGTGCGTCCGAGTGTAAGTTGCACAATATTTGACGTCTGATGTGAAGCGAGCGCGGCTTTACGACCGGACATTTTATATTTTCACTAGCTTAGCCCGCGGCTACGTCTGCACTAAAAGAGTTTGAAGTTCAATGATGAAAAGTACAAATTATTTAGATAACCCTTAAATATGTATCGATTACGTACACGTCATAAAAGAGGACTTTATAACAATCTTTTGATTTTCTGTAAAAGTATTCTGTTTAAATTCGTATTCTGCCCCTTAAAAATGCCCAAATAATATTGGATTTCAAGGATCGATGACTTTAAAATTAGATCTAAACATGTTTTTCAAATGCTTGTGCTTTTGCTGGGTTTTATCTGTATTTTACTCGTACTTTTTGCAAAGATCTTTTGATATTATTTAATGCAAGCTTAAAATAGCCCAATGTGCAGTTACAAATAATTCGCTGACTAATGAACAACTTTTACGCTTAGGAACATTCTATAAGTCATTGTTTAATATGCACAGTTACTAAAATATATACATATAATATATCCACCTCATGACTTTGTTTAAAGATAGATAGATAGATAGTAAAGTGACTGGTAACGGCCCCAATTTACGTATCGTAGGTCGAGGGTTCGGACCCAGGTAAGCGCGTTACTTTGTGTAAATTATTTCATCACCACTGCTCTAAAAACTGTGAAAGAAAAAATCGTGAGGAAACCGGCATGTCCTAGAACCAAGAATCGAAGACATTTGACATCCACCAACCCGCACTGGGTCCGCGTGGTGGATTAAGGCTCATTCCCTCTCTCGCAGAGAGGCCTGTGTCCCAGCAGTGGGAACATTAAAAGGCTGATGATGATGATGATAGTGACTTATCTCTTATCAAATGCATGGCATCCATCCCTCCTCCTATAGCAATCGTACCGTGGTCGATTTATATACCAGTTAGGGATGTGGAACCTGATTTCAGATGTCTAATGCCACAAGTGAAAACCATTTTAATGCACCCCGCAAAATATCTCTCTGGGCTTAGGAGGTTCTAGGTAACTCGGTTACATTACATATATATATATACATATATATATATATATATATATATATATATATATATATATATATATATATATATATATATTCATATTCATAGCCCGTTTCATCATCGAACTACAAGACGTACGGCGATGCGCCATCGGTACAGGTGGACATCCCGCCCATACGCACTAAACGTTTTGGAAATACTTTCATTATGCGTACAGCTAAGGAATTGAATTTCCTATCGAAGTCTGTGTTCCCCGATAGCTACAAACTCGGGGTCTTTAAGTCGAGAGTGAATACTGAATAGGTTACTTCTAGGCAAGCGTCGACCACATCATCGCTTACCATCATGTGAGATAGTGGTCAAGCGCGAGACTATCAATAATAAAAAAACCTGTAATTTACTCAGGCACAATATGGATTGTAAGTCATGGGTTCGAAAACAGGCAAAAGGTTTACTTCTGTTTGTTATACACCTAACTTATCAGGAGTTAGACAAAAAAACAGAACCGTTCCGTTCCATTCGTCCAAAGGAAACTTACATGTCCTACAATAAAAAATAGAAGATATGTGATCCTTCGCATTGCACCTGAGTGCTTGATTAAGCCCGTTCCCTTTCAAAGAGAAATGGCCTATATCCAAGCACGTTGTATTAGATACATTATGTGGTGTAGTTATCCTAATGATAACGTAACCAAACAAAAATGCTTGTTGTTGTGTGTAAAAATATTTAAGACAAGTTTTTTTGTCACCAAATACCTAGATATTAATGTGGTGTCATGGGCATATTTCGTTTAATGTTTAGGCGACAATTTCTCACGTTTTTACGCGTAATTCTTGTCTAATTAACCTAGTATTTTCATGAAGGCTGTGTATTAGACGCACAAGAATTTGTTAGTTAAAAAAGTAATCTTGTAAACAGCATTAATGGATTTAATATAAATGTATACTTATTTCTTTCTTGAGCAATGGGAACATACAGGCTGATTATGTTTAAGTATTCTTACAGAGCAGAGAAAAAAATGATGTTTGAATACCAATTAAAATTCAGCAAAAAATCTTGTCTAAACCCAGAAAAGGACGCATTAATTTTGAAAAAATCAACGACCTTAATGTGGGAAAAACTTAACTATGAGGTCTTTGTATTAAGTGATTTCAGCTAATTGACAAAAAATAATAAAACAAAATTAAAACTATGGTAGTTGGAAAATACTAACGCACTTTGAACTCCACAAGAAATCTGACCGCTCTCAAAGACAATGTAAAACCAGCTTTTTGTGCACGTCAGAAGGTTCAATATTCTATGGTGGGGGTTTGTGACTTGTGTCCTTGTGTTCGCGTGGGAGTAGGAAGGCTTGTGATTGGTGGAGTAAGCGCGGGCTATTCAATTGTGGCTCGGATATCGGCGTGCGCACACTTTCGCAAAACTTCAGTTAAGTTTTCGCTTTCATCCGCTGAGATGATATGCGCACGTGTTTGAGTATTGGGGCCATTAATAAATATATTGACGAAACATGCTGGCGACGAAATACCATCGGTAACATTAATTCAATTGTATTTATTTAAAAATTAAAATTGTGCTTAAATAATTTAAAAATTAATTTAATTTCATAATAAATATTGCAATTTTATTATTGAATAATAATATTTTGTGAAAACATTAACTTAAATTAATAATAAAAACAATATTTAGTGAAGATTAAAAAAAAATGCATTTAAATCGAGTTAATAATCGTACTTCTAAAGTGTATTGCAAAAAAAAAAAATTGCCTGGTTAATAGTAAATAAAAACTCAAGTAAACTAACAATTTTTGTAAAAAAATATACCAAAACCTGAATAAACTAATTTAATTTTATATGCCCCCATTCTGACACTTGTGTTTAAAACAAATTTAAATTACAGCTCGTTTAATTATTAAGCTTTCACTTACTTTCATTATTTAACTTGTATTTTTTTTTTCATTTCAGGTGACAGCTTGCTCAGCGCAAATTGTTACCAGGACTGTCAACGAGAAAAAGAAAAGACTTCATTTTAGTGAAGTGGCAGTGACAAGTGAGAAGTGAGACTGAAACAATAATTATTAAATATTTAATAATAGTTCTGTGACAAAACAAATAATTAGCAAAAATGACGGGTTTTGTGAAAATTGCCATAGACGATTACTATTCGGACAACAATTGGACGACGATCATAAATAAATATTGGATGCTAGCAGAAAGAGTTTCAGGTAAATATTATTTATTTATTTTATTTCTTACAACATAATGTTTTTTCTCATAATCATACTCTGATGCGCCATTGCTGTACTATTATCTTAATTTTCTATTTTTATTACAACTTGAGACACTAAGAAACTGTGAAATAATAATAACGCCAAACCAATAATCCACTCACTTAAGAACAAAAGAAAAAAATATACAAACATTTTCTCACACCTAAACGCACACACGATAAGTAGGTACATCTAAACACATCTCTAAAAAACACAATGCCATTCAATTATATTGACAGCGCTAACAATAAGACGATACATCGCCTAAAACGTTTTATCTGAGATCAATCGCAAATCTTAAAAGTCATCGAAGAAAGTTTATAGCATTCCTAAGTAAGCACTAGGTTCACTTTCTAGATTTATTGGCTGTCTAACTAGCTAGGTTAAATTTATAATATTTTTTTAATTATTGGTTTTATATAAATTAATTGTATTATTTTTAACAGATAACGTATCTTATTACGGGTTATTTTATTATTAAAAAAATACCTCCTTATTCTATTTAAAGTTATTTACAATATTTTTGTTTTTACAATTTAAAATTTAGCTATGTATTATTGTTTGCATGAAACAAAGAGGCTTTTTTTATTTTATGTTTTTACCTAGCTAGAAGATCAAATAAAATGAGTCTAGGTATCAAATTGATTTTTAAATTTTGTATATTTTATTTTTATTATATTTTATTTAAAGAGAAAGATATTTAAAAAATATGACATTCAGAGCGTTTTTTATTTATTAAAAACAACTTATTTGCTTTTTATTATTGTCTGACTGCATTATTAATAATACTACTATTAAACTTTTTATTAAAAAACATCATAATTTTCCTGCCCATATTACTTCGGGTCTGCGCAACACGTTTTTATCTTCCATTCCGTCCTGTCAACCACCACACTATCACAGATTCCCTTTTCCTTCACATCACAAAGTGTATCCATTGTTTATTTTTAATTAGAATATATAAGAAGAAACGATTCACTCCAACTTAAAAGGTGTTAAACAATCTAAGCCCTTTCACTACTTAAGAGAGACAACAACACGTCAACCCATCTTCCATCGGCTTTAGACAAGGTCAAGTTATATAATGGTGGAACAATAGCAAATGGCTTCTGACAGGTTTTATTGTATCATAAAGACCTGTTATGATTATTTGCTTTAGCTTACAGTTGTTGGTGGTAAAATAATAAAATGGGGTTATTTCGGGCATGGTGAATACACCTAGAGTCTTGCCAAGGACATAGACTTTCAAGGAAATCTAGAACTCTTTTGTTTTTGTATTTATATAAACTACACAAGATTGCCTAGCCTTAACCCATTCAAACTAAACTGCATGAGTTGCAGTAGCAAAAAAATTGTAATCCAGTCAAAAAGAGGGTAGTGGTGCTGACTGAATCAAGGTGTGCCCCTCATACATTTTCAAAGCCACTTGTGGAGATTAGTTCATGAATTTTATTCTGAATAAAAAGATTGCATAGTGCAAATATTTCCGAAGGCTAAAGATATTAGGAAACCGTAGCTAAACTATGTAGGATAGGTTTATAAATATGTAATAAATTCAAATTGAATAGAAGAGTAAATCAACATTCAAAAACTACTTAATTAAAAACAACCTTGTGACAATGAATTGAATAAAAATCGCATTTGTATAAATTAGTTAACAGGAAAAATTGTTGCAGCAATCTCTAGAAGTACTGATCCGATTTCGAAAATTCTTTTACCGATAAAAAACTGTTTTTTTTCATCCCGGTATAACGCGCAGTTCCTATGGGATGTTCACAAGAACGAAGCCAAGGGCAAAAGCTAACAGGCTAACTAATATTATAAATGCGAAAGTTTAAATGCATCAGGATAAAGTTTGGCACAAAGATAGATTATAGTCAGGAATAGCACATAACATGCTTTTTATCCCGGGAATATGTAACTTCGTGATCATTTTCGACTTTCACGTGGGCGAAAGAAGAAGTTAAATATAATATCTATGCTATGCAAATTGAGAGTGAAAGAAAATGCAGTATTAAAGAACGACTTCTCTCGAAACCGGAAAAACTAGTAAGTAACTAAAGTGTGTTAGTCGTAGTACGGTCTCTACGATGGGTTAACAAGACGGTTAAAATAACTACTGGGTTTAACTGGTACCGTAAGAACTCTAAATGAATATGTATTAATAGTTAATTGGGATATAATATTTTAATAGAGTAAGAAGTAATCTGAAGATTAATTTCTCGTAATTAAAAAAAAACCGTCGAATTTAAGTCGCAATCTCATTTTGTGTTTGTTCCACTGTAAGTAATCTAAAGAGAAAGGGCTGATTAATTAAGGACAAACCATTTTTGTTTCAACAAAAGAAAATCTATGAAATGAATAACTAATAAGGTAGTTAAACAGACAACATTAAAAAAAAATGTTGCGGCAACTAATATTCAATAAATATTAATCTTATTAAAAAAAAACTTACGGTTCTTCAATGACTAAAATAGATTCAATAGATTTTGCATATTCACTTATGCAAAAACTATTGCATAAATATTCTACTGTATAGATAGAATAGCAGCTAAAGCAACAAAACCATAAAATAAACTTAACATTAAAAAAATCTAGGTATTCGTGTCAAGGTCAGGCTTGATAGTTTTTTGTTTTCAATGTCATTGCCTCACGCGTTAGAAAAACTTGTTTGCGAATAAAATATTGCGATGCGTGTGAACAGGTTAACAAATAGAATCGAGTTGTTTTAATAATTTATTCATACAAATAAAAATATTAAGAAGAATATTAGGTTAATGCCACTGAACCGGATCATTCATGGTCATCATTTCAGAATAAATTAATTTAAAATTTAAAAAACCCCCGACACAAAAATCTCTTAAAAGCAAAAAGTAAGCTTCGTACACGCGTCGGGCAACCGCCAGCGTTTACAGCAGTTTTATTTACTTAGCGGTACGCTGACGTGAGTACGAGATTTATTTTTTGCTTTTTTGAGTTTTTTTGACGGTGTTTTTTAATTTAATTATTCTAAAATCAGTCAAAGGTCAGATTCAAAGAGTAAAATGAAGAACAAATTTGAACGGGACAACCAATTTTAAGAACAAAATTAAAATCGGTTCATCCGTTCGGGAGCTACAGACACACACACAGACACGTCAAACTTATATCACCCCATCGTTTTGCGTCAGGAGTTAAAAACATCCAATGCAGAATTTCTCTTAAAAATAGCTTATCACAAATAACAGATAATGATCTTACTATTTTATTTAATTAGATGGTTGTAAATGAATAAGCGTCAACCATTCGAAATATCAAATATAATCCTGACTGATATTTATGATTGTTTTGTAATATATTTATATTTTGTTAAAATATAAAGAGACTCATGATAATAATACTTATATCCTTCCGTTATAAGTACAGCAAAACTTGTATAAATTAATTCTAAAGAGTGATTGTGCAACATGTACGCAATAGCATTTTAGTAATGATGTCAAGGACTAAATCAATATAATAATTATATTTGAACAAGTTAAACACGGGCACTGAAATACGAATCAGATGTTACTAACTAATATAATAAATTAACCTTCATACAAATAACAAAGAGGCTTTCAGTTCTGATTAAAAAAATAATTACAAAGATAAGAAGCAAAAAGATAATAATTATACAATAATAGTTACTTAATTAAATGTCTATTTAGTTAATAATGTATAGATTAAAAATAAATGTATAGATAGCCTTAACAATAGAAAGCAATACATCATCTTAGAGCTTCTACGGGACAATGATACGCCACTTTCACATTCTGATTTCACGCAGTCAACTACGCTGACCACGCTGTTATTACTACAGGTTACACGATCATTATTATGGCTTTTATTGTAATTTATTTACTTCACATAATATATATGATTGCGCAAAAATTGAGGAAAAAGAGCTAATTTTTTTTATATAAATCCTTCTTTTTTATGTACCTATGATAGGAGTAAGCAACACTTCTTCTTCTTCTTCTTCGGTACACTCTTGGTAGAGTGGTCGTGGTCATCATGTTGCAGTGAGACTTCGGGTTGATGCGACTTCATCCCTCTCTATCAACTGTTATTCGTGTACACTCATGTACTGGGCCATCCACTGCAGACTTAATCTGGTCAGTCCATCTCATGGGCGACCTGCCGCGCGTTCTCGTTCCTTCCACTCTACTCTGAGAACTCTCTCTTCAAAGTTAGAGTGAACAGGCTTCTTCTGGGTAAGCTCACTCCATCGTAGACTCTGTCTCTGTCACCTCTGACCTAGACTAGAGTCAAGAGCAAACCCATCATACATAAAAAAAAAAAAAAGAACTACAAGCCACTTGATAGAGTCGTTGCCTCGTCGGGACACGTGTCCAAAGAACTGGAGCACACGAGCTTGAATTATAGCCGATAGACGCTGCCTGATACCAAGTTCTCGAAGGATGGATATGTTAGTGGGAAACTCAGTCCACGACACTCCAAGCATTTTTCTCCAGCACTACATTTCTAGAGCGTCTATTCTCTTCCTCTCAGCTCTCAGCGTCTCCCAGCGTTCAGGTCTCGGCTGCGTATAGAAATATGGGGAAACCAAGTGACCTTTTGAGCCGGGTTTTCGTGGTTTTGGTGATATTGTGATTCCTCCATATTAGAATAATTCATAAATACTAAAATAACAAACAGTCCTATTGCCAGCTGTGGACGTCGTTTGACTGAAATGATGATTAAAATAACAAACAATTTTAATTTATTGTAAATATATTTTTGTTTGATTAATTAATCATTGAATATTAATAATCATAAATATGATAATCTGGAGCTATCAAACCACGCGTTGAAGTCTTTCTTATTGAAAATGACAGCAATACAATTCAGATGTTTGATTCGAACTATTATTTCGATAACAAATTACTATAACAGTAATTACCGATGTAATAATTTCAACTATTAATAGGATCAATGGCATAACAATAAATTGTTATCGTATTTTATAATAACACGATAAAATCTGCTAATTGCTTGGTCATTACAATTAGTTCAATACATTATTCATATTTCTTGCCAGATTCGTTTAATTCAATTATCACCTTAGCTTTTGGTTTAGGCTTTATTTGCATTGAGTATCATAATAATCACCACTTAAAATTTTAATCACAGTCCTATTAAATAATCATGATAAAATACCAGAAAGGAATGGAATCTCGCTTAAATAAAAGGGTAAAATTTTACACAACAAATTCTTTTAAACAGTATTGAGATGTCAATTATATTCTTTTCTTTTCCTGTTAAATGTTCTCATATTTTATTAAACATCGCCTGTGAAAAAAATTACCAACGTTTTTGAGTAAACAGTGCATCGTCCGGTTAAGTACTTTCACCTTCTCAAGGGATTTGACGTAGTAAACTTGTAAATTGTATAATGTAATTTATTTAACCACTACACCGGTATTACCGTAATTGCATTCTCTTTTTACTTGGTTATTCACACAACGGCAGATACTTTCTAGTTTGGATTAATTGTTATAATATTATGTGGGTTTAGAAAATAAATACAAAAATCAGCCTAGTGCGTGTCGGACTTTGCACATTTAGGGTACCGTATCAAATGTAGAATATATTGGTAATTGTTAGTAAAATATACGTAATAGTAAACATTACCTATTGACATTATTTTTTTTGTTTTTATATTGTTAATTTGACATTCGATTACTTCTATATGCCTAATATTTTGTATGCCTTCTGGTGGGATATAGTACAGACCAACATTTTTTTTAATTTATAACTGCTGTTAATTTACCCTTTGTTAAAAAAATTAATAAATGAATTTGAATTATCACCAAATTTCAATTGCATAGATTAATGGGAAGTCAACAGACAGACGGACAAACAGCCACAGAAAGAAACTAAGAAAAAGTTATTACAGAATAAAAAATAATTTATCATGTTACTCATAATTTATAATAATTATATTGTATAATCTCTTCTTCGGCAATGCTATTAGATGCAAAGCTTACTATCGTGTTGCTTGTTAGAAAATTATAGATAATTTCCTAACATTATCATCCCCAGAGGTATGTGTAGATGTAGTAATGATAAGAATAAGAAAATTATAGTTATAATTATTTCATAATTTATTTAGACACAATATAGCACACAGAGAAAAGACAACATCACAATTGATTACAGCAAAGATACTACTCAAATTATTAATTTATTAAAAATATAATTACATAAAATAATGCCTGTATTATCAGAAACGTTGAGCAGAGATCCACCTATAATAAACCTACATAATAAAGAACATATAGTAAATAATGAAGAAATTAAAATACCAAAGAAATAATGAATGAACGCACAAGTGTGAAACCAGTTTGTAGATATGAATGGAAATTTTAAATGAATGGATTGTGTTATTGCGATAACCATTAACTATACAAGGTGATTCATGTAATTTGATGATGCTTTTTTTCTCACCTCGTTTTTTATTTTTAGGGTTCCGTAGCCAAATGGCAAAAAACGGAACCCTTATAGATTCGTCATGTCTGTCTGTCTGTCTGTCTGTCCGTCCGTATGTCACAGCCACTTTTTTCCGAAACTATAAGAACTATTCTGTTGAAACTTGGTAGGTAGATGTATTCTGTGAACCGCATTAAGATTTTCACTCAAAAATAGAAAAAAAACAATAAATTTTGGGGGTCCCCATACTTGAAACTGAAACTAAAAAAATATTTTTTTATCAAACCCATACGTGTGGGGTATCTATGGATAAGGTCTTCAAAAATGATATTGAGGTTTCTAGTATATTTTTTTTCTAAACTGAATAGTTTGCGCGAGAGACACTTCTAAAGTGGTAAAATGTGTGTCCCCTCCCCTGTAACTTCTAAAATAAGAGAATGATAAAACTAAAAAAAATATATGATGTACATTACCATGTAAACTACCACCGAAAATTGGTTTGAACGAGATCTAGTAAGTAGTTTTTTTCTAATACGTCATAAATCGTAAACCGTAATTTACTAAGTACGGAACCCTTCGTGCGCGAGTCCGACTCGCACTTGGCCGGTTTTTGAGTTCGAGGCACTGTCGGAGGTAAAATTAAAAGGAGGAAAATTTTCTATTTATTTTAATTACTATTGTTATTATGTTAGTGCAAGTGGATTAGAAGCATTATTTAGCTTTAAGTGTCAAGATGGAAGTAAAAGGTAAAAAGTTTAAATATATTCTAAACTTATTACTATATTATGTAAACGGATTTCAAATATTATCCATACAAGGTGGTTTATAAAAAATATGATAATTATTTGCTCGAGTCGTTTTTTGTGTTTTTTGAGTGTCAAGAAACGTCAGATGCAAAATGAGGAAAAAGGTATATTACAATTTAGAAGATATGAATGGAAATCGTAATTACATGTTTGTTTTATTGTGATAGCCATTAACCGTACAAGGTGCTTCAAATAAATTGATGATGCTTTTTTTCTCGCCTCGTTTTTTACTTTTTTTTGAGTGTTACGCACTGTCGGAAGTAAAAGGAGGAAAATATATGTGCCTACCTGGCTTTAGCAGTGTGTGAAACTTCTCTTTAGCTCTACTTCTTTAACAAAACGGTGATAGTCGTAATTTATTTTGAAAGTGGTCGTCATAGACAGACTTATATATTTTTTTCTATTTTCCTTGTTTCAAGAATATGTAATGCTATGTTTCATTACCAAGGAACAATAAGAAATAATTATAGTGATTTGTTTTATTCTCTTCAACCATTAACAAAAACAAAACACACCTTAGGCCCTGGACAAGTGACATTCTATCATAGAAAGCGTGGCAATAGCGATTGTCAAAAAGGCAAAATTGTATGGGATTGACAAGCGATGTCGAAAAATCACGTGATCAATCCATTTGTAATTGTCCAGTTTTGACATTGCGCCTATCGCCTTCGCTGACATCGAATGCTACTTATCTAGATCCTCTTAATGATTCCTGACCTGTAATGTTACACATGTATACTTAAATAAATAAATAAATAAACATTTAAATCATTAGACGGAAAACATAACGCCCATAAGCATAGAATGCTGACGGCATTCTATGCTACAGTAAATAGGCATTTTTAGGGTTCGATCACTCCATCGCTTACTATCAAGCGAGATCGATATCATCGCGCTTATCTGAAATTAAAACTCATTAAACAAACAAACATTTTATGACAAACCTAAGTTATTGGTCATTATTTTTTTCCAAATCTCCTACTTACAATCTGCCCTTCTATTCCAGATCCTCGAGTACAAGGATGGTTCCTCTTCGACACGCCTCTGCCCACCGTGGCAATGGTGTGTGTCTACCTGGCCTTTGTGATGGTGGCTGGCCCACTGTGGATGGCCAATAGGAAAGCGTTCCATATTCAAAATACCTTAGTGGGTTACAACGCGCTACAGGTGTTGCTGTCTTCTTATATGTTTTACGAGGTGAGTGGTCTTTATGTATTTTCTTACTTCGTTTGTTGACTTTTTTTCATGGCTTCGGTTTTCACGAGAACAGCTTGAGAATGAAGTACAAAGGAAACTATGGATTGATTGTGTTAAGACGATACTTATTACTTAAAGAGGGATTTCAAGATGTATGGGTATAGAAAATTTATACTACGTAGAGCAGTGGTCGCCCAGTCGACATGACCCCGACTTCAAACCCAAGTAGGCACTTTATTTTGTGTAAATTATTTCATCACCACTGCTCTCAAAACGATGAAGGAAAACATCGTGAGGAAACCTGCATGTCCTAGAACCAAAATTCGAAAACATGTGACATTCACTAATCCGCACTGGGCCCGCGTGGTGGATTAAGCCAATTCCCTCACTCACAGAGAGGAGGCCTTTGTCCCAGCAGTGGGAACATGAAAAGGCTGATAATGATGACACTGCGTCAACCCTAAATATGTGTGGTGGTGCGCAAATACCGAATATGGATTTTATTCTAGCACGGCAAGGTGCTATTAAGATTCTTTTCTAGAGTCTGGATCTGTGTCCAATCATTTTAATAGGTGTACGCTGTTTGATATAACTAGAGAAATGTAAATCTTAATTATCCTGCTCTGAGGCTACACACCGATCTGGATTTTAAGACCACTTCGTAACTCTTCGGTGAGCAAGCGTGAAGTTTTTATACAAAGGAAACCTACAGCTGGCTATACTGCAACTACTGGGTCACGTTCAAATAAAACGTGCTCTTTGTAACATTGCACTGTGACCGTCACCATCAGACCATCTTGAATATTCGCATGTACGTGTAATTTCTCTGGTATACAATTATATTATATAGCCTTATGTACGAGAACTCAGTATTGTTTGTCATTGAACTTGGTGGATCACGCAAAGATCGCAACTAAAGGAATGTTCTATCTTCATAATAAAAATTCCCATTTTTGACCCCGTGTTATAAGTTTGACGTCTATCTGTGGCATCATAGCTCCTAAACAGATGAACCGATTTTGATTTCGTTTTTTTGTTTGAAAGGTGACTTTATCGAAAGTGTTCTTAGCTATGTTTAATGAAAATTCACGGTTCAGGCTTTTAAAAGTTATGGGCGTTTTACTGTTCGAATCGGGGTATTTTTGCAAGATACCGTGTGAAATAAAAATGTGTCGGGGATCCTTAAATTTTTGAACTTTACTGAGGAGGATCTCAATTCAACTATCAATTTTTTTTATATTTGTTACTTCAGAACTTTTTACTATGCAAACCGATTTTGATGATTCTTTTTTTTTATTTGAAAGCTGGTGTTTCTCATGTGGTTCCATTTAAATTTGATCAAGATCTTTTTAGTATTTTTTTTGTTATTCTTAATAATGCGTATTTTCATGATAATACAAGGAACCTACTCTAAAAAGAGGAACATAAAAAACTTCAAACCAAAAACGTAAACCGGCTTTCAAAACAAAATACTATAATGCGAAAAATAACTTTCTTTTCGGAAGTTGGTGTCAAACCCGAATAAAAATAGGTACTATAGACATGCACTTCAAAAAACGGTTTGCGGTCATTTTGTAGCCAACCCACGCACGATTACTTTGAATAATTCGGTAGTTATTCAGGAAGTACTACAGCAGAAATAAATGAGCTTAAGCTAGACTTTAGACAATAATTTATGCGTTGTACAGTTTAGACACCGAATAATTAAATTAAAACCAGAAAGCTTTTTTACATGCAAAATATTAAGTTATTAACTACCACACATAACAACCAATAAATTAAATTTATGCAAGCTTTTTATCCGCGTTAACTGCTCAATTAAAATTACGCATATTAATTAAAAAACAATTGCTAATTTGCTTAAAGCTTGTACAATATAATCGTTCGCACTCATATAAAAAAGTCTCGCTTGTGATGTATGAATTGGTTACAGAGCGCTTAAAATTTATTGATATTTATGCTGGATAAAATTTAGACGTTGAAATCGAATATGTTGGTTTCGCTGGTTTATTTTAAGAACAATTAAGCTACCAATTTTTGCAAACGTCACCCGCTTTATGGTATACTTGCCAATACTAATGCACTTGCCAATTACCCAAATATTAAAACCAAGGAAGTTCTAGGAACTGAAGGTTCCGGAAGGAATGGTTATTGCAATTGTTCTACGTCAAAAATAATGAAGAAACGATCCTTTCATACTAAACAGTATTTTTCTTGAGACTCCTAAAGTAAACTAGAAGCTAAACTGATATTAGGTACCGATTCTGAAAATAATCATTTATAGCACAACAAAAGACCAAACATATTTCATATCAGATTTGAAAGTTCGACACCTTATCTCATTCATACTCCAAACTCCACTTACATACAAACAAAGCGAAATAATTAACTAATTGATTGTTCCACACAATCGCATATGAATCGCATGGATTGGCAACATGACATGTCAAGGAGGTTTAACTAGACAATTTCATTAGCCCATGACGATGTAGTACATGCAACCTTGGCTCTTATTTGCAGAAAGTTAGAATTGAAGTTATGTTGAATAAGAAAAGCTAAGAGGAATGTTTGAAAGTGTAATTTTACGGTGATTAACTGTGTTGAAAATGGCTTTTCAGTAAGCAGATGATTTAGTTTACAAACCTTGTTGACGATACAATTGTATAATTACTTAAAGATTACGTAATCCTAATTATTATCTAAAACTAATTCCAATTTGTATTGGACTATTTTATTTTTAATTTTTGTAAAATCAAGAATTGAAAACAGTCGAAATAAGACCAAGAATCAAATAAATCCAGTTCTGCACAGCAAGATAAGATCACATTGCTTACGAAGGCTTGATAGACATGAATTCAATAAACTATGCTATCTGTAATCTTACGAACAGACAATTTAAATATATTTTATGGGTGTGTGTCACTGTTAATGAAGACATGTTGACAGCTTGAACAAATTAAAATTATAATCTCTGGCGCAGTCGCCGGAGAAAGCTACTACCTACAGCATCGCATTGATTTGCCGATAGTTTGATGTGGTTTTTTGCAACGTAACTGCTTTAAATGATACTTCAGTAGTGGTAAAAGAAGGCCGTTTCAGTACAGTAAAATTGCATGGTAATGCATATATCAAAATTGCATTTTTTTAAAGGTACCATGTACAGACAGTAATTATACACCAATTTACCATTATACTACGAAGTCACAGATTGACCAACCCTAACAGCAGATTAGTGCATTAGTACAAGTAAAATTTAAAAAACCCCCGACTCATTTAACTTGCGAAAACACCCCGATTCAAGCAGTAAAACGCCCATAACTTTTGGACGGCTGAACCGATTTTATTCAAACATAGCTAAGAACACTCTCGAAAATCACCTTTCAAACAAAAAAAAAACTAAATAAAAATCGGTTTATACGTTTAGGCGCCATTATTGCGTCATTTATGATGCCATAGACAGACACACAGAAACACACGTGAAACTTATAACACCCCTCTTTTTCCGGCGGGGCTTAACAATGAATTTTACTAATGTACTAATTTGCTATTTTGGCACCCCTCATAAAATTCAACGAAATCTATGCAAAACCTGTCAATTAATTTAAAAAAAACTAAGGGCCGATTTCACCAATGATACTAATCGCGATTAGTTCAACTAAACTCAGTTTACGCAAATACAGCGTTCTGATTGGTAGTTTCTCAGCGGTCTCAACCAATCTGAACGCTGTATTTGAGTAAACTGAGTTTAGTTGAACTAATCGCGATTAATATAATTGGTGAAATCGGCCCTAAGCCTATACACGGAGCATTAGCTTAGTTAGGTCATGCGATTAAAATATATTTCGCCAAAATGTGAACTCTAAATAGTCAAATAAGATCGTACCTATGAGCACACGGCTTCACGCCGCGTGAAGACCACGGTCCATTGGTCAGGTTGTCGCAACCATCAAACAGTGTGACAGTATCACTAGTGCTGGTCACTCAGTAATAAGGTCAAGGCGATTGCAGGTTACTGATCTAGAAATTCTCGTGTCTTTCTTTTTGTGCGAAATTGCATGTTATTTTGGCACTGTTGCGACTCTTTAGATATACGTAAGCTGTTGTAGTAAATAGCTTTGAATCGCAAGTTTTGAAGCATGACGGTTGGCAAGAGAGTAGGTATGGTAAAAGAAAACGTGTTGCGTCGGTACCAAGTATCATGGGTCAAGACCAAGAAGACGGTGAAAAGTTTTAATTCTAATTCAGGAAAGCCATTTTCTTGTTTACAATGTTTGCTAGATAGAAGTAGTACCTACTGTATTCCGCCAGTATGTATGAATGCAGACTATGCAGACAAAAGTTCACAGGCATATTATTTCTCTCATCTTTTCTTTAGGACTAGAAACAACCTACTTGGAATACCGTAAAAAAATATAGGTGCTATTGGATCTGGGAGGTTTAGTGAGGTAGTAAAACTGTTTTACTGTCCGGTAATAAAATCCTGACTACCTCGCACATACAGTCCTTTTAAATAATCTCGTCCTAAGGATGACTTAGGTAGTTGGATATTCGAAAAAAGAGAGAGGTGTCTTATGGACACCTGGTTAGAACGGAATTCGATTCATTAAATGAACAGTCTTTCAGTTTCGTAAAATATGACGAAACTGATATAACTACACTAACACAGCTGTTGCTAGCATAGGTACTGTATGTGTCTAGTCAGCGTGCACTCGTATGTCTTCGGTTTTCTTCGTGCGCCTCCAGCTCTCTCTTCGGCATCTCCCTTTTGTGCGGATCTTCGCTTGTACTATCCTGCATGCAGCACGCTGTGCCTCGCACATTTTTCACGCAAAAATGATTATTTATATTTAATTATATGAGAATAAATAGGGTATTTAAACGATGAAGTTATAAATATGTTTGCATATTCTTAAAACTGACGGAACGCTCAATCGGTTGAAAACCGATTTAGTTTCCTAGGTGATCGGGAAGTGCCTTAAAATCCCTGCAAAAAGTTTTCGGTTGTTGGTGTCGTTCATCATTATTACACTTTTCGATGTATCCTAGCCCGCAAAACAAATCAGAACTATAACGAACTCCGTTCAAAAATTAACACACAACACAGATCGCCTATTAATGTTCCCACTGCAGGGTACAGGCCTCCTCTCTGTGAGAGGGAATGGGCCGTAATCCACCACACAGGCCCAGTGTGGATTGGTGGATATCACATGTCTTCGAATTTTTGGTTCTGGGACATGCCGGTTTCCTGCAAAACATCGTGGTTTTCCTTGACCGTTTTGAGAGCAGCGGTGATGAAATAATTTAAAATAAACACAGCAAAACAAAATAATGGGGTAACATATAAACAGAATTTGTTTAAAAATTACAAGCAACAATATATTATCATAATATCTATAGGCCACCTACCACACCAAATGCATTAACACCAGGAGGTAAGTATATTCATTACAAAATTTGCGAAATCTTAGTCGGTACGAATAGATAGTGCAGAATGCCAGAAATAGCGGTCAAGGCGATATAAGTTTACAATATACAATAGACATAACGAGAAATAAAAGTTACCGAATAATTGATATCGGTAACTTTATTGTGTTACGGCTCGTTGATAGTCTAGGTTATTTTAGAGTTAAACACGCTATATCACAGTTAAATTATATGTTAAAGATCTATATATAGAATACAGATCTCTGTAATATGGATGCACTCTGTGCCTATTTCTCGTCTATAATTTTTTTAGCAAAGTCAATGTCAAATATATTTATTTCAACTAGGCCATTAAGCGGCTCTTTTGAACGTCAACAATTAAAATTTACAAGTAATAAAAATGTATCCTACCATCTGTAGGGTCATTAGATATAGTTAGAGTTTCGTTAGCTAATTTGATTTGATACAGTATTTTCTAAGTTTTGTTACCCAGTTACTGGGTTGTGGGGGTCAGTTAGGCAGTCGCTCCATGTAAAACACTGGTAATCAGCTAAATCCGGTTAGGCTGGAAGCCGACCCCAATATAGTTGTGAAAAAGTTAGGCAGATTGATTAACAGTATTTTCTAAGAGATAATTCGGGTAAACAGCAGGTACACCCATGTTTTGCGATTTAAAAGTTCAATAATAAATTCGAATTTAAATTAGTTTGAGTACTGAAGCTGTTGCAATCGTTTTACCCTTCAAATTATTCATTACAATTATTAACCCAATTATTACATCCGCCGTTCAAAAAACCTAAAAGTTCTGGCATGGCGACCGCGAACCGGACGACGATGCGCTGGAAGGCCTCCCATTATGTAGACCGATGACCTGGTTAAGGTTGCGGGAATGCGCTGGATACGAGAGGCACGGGAGCGGTCAATGTGGTGACGACTGGGGCAGGCCTATGTCCAACAGTGGACGTCTTTCGGCTTAAATGATGATGATGATACATCTATCTGACATATACTTCTCGTAACCAGTGCTTTCTACGACTTTCATGATTTCACCAATAATATATTTTTCCGTTATACGGTATACCCACGCTATGCCTCCCTACCTTCCATTACGCGGTTGCTTCTGCAGAAATGGTCCGCCCCTTATGCCATAATCTTTTTGGTGGAAACTGTTGGAAACCTTCAAAAGGCGCCTGGACTTTTGGGGAAGAGACTGGGGCGTGTGGGATTTTTACCTCACTAAAATCACCACGGTGATCACCTGGAAAGGGGCCCCGTCACCTCTTGAAAGACCACCCGAAACCCCATATTTACAACGCTTGTTAGGGCACATCCCCGGGGAGGCTGAAAAGGCGCCTTTACTGAGCCTCGCTGTACATGGCGGCACGTGATCACTGTGCTGCCGTCTTTCCTAAAATGGGGCCTCAGATTGGACTTTTATGCACATACCCAAACCTCAAACTCAGCAGAACTCTCAGAGTACCAGCATTTTACATGGAGTGACTGCCTATCCGACCACAACCCAGTAACTGGGTAAAACGATACCTCTTAGCAAGACTCAATTCAATCTGACTACCTATCTGTAACGTTTTTTGAAGATCTACAAATGGCAGCCGGTACCAACAGCTTAACGTGCTTTCCGAGGCACAGAGTAATCTCGTTATGTATAGATGGTGACCCATCCACGGACCGACCTCGGAAACCGTTATTTAACCTTGAAGGTCGATCCATGCGACTGTTATTATTTAGCCACCGGCTCCTCCATAATATGTCACCCGATTATATTATTATAATTATTCTAATATAATATTTATCTTTGTCCTCAGCACTTGGCGTCAGGATGGTGGGGTGACTACAGTTTATCATGCCAGCCTGTGGACTACAGCGACAGTGAGAAAGCTAGACGGGTGAGTAATAATAACCCTTAAAGTCGAACGCGCGCCTAGACACACCGCAGGAGCCGTTCGGATGCGGATTGCGAGAGACCATGAGAAAATGCGATGACTGCGGTGCGTGCGGCTCCTGGGGTGCGTCAAGGTGCGCGTTCACCTTTAAACTGTTTAATAGTTATTATAGACAATGAAGAACCGGGATTGATCGTTTTACCTTGTTAGTAAAACCATGCAGAACCAGCATCGATTAGAATGAGAAAAGTAAAGAAATGGGAAACAGTTTAAATAATTTCTTGTTTTTTTTCTGATGTGTCCGCTCTTGACCTCGATATAATCTCATAGTAAGCCATGGATGAGGTGACAATGACATCTGGACTCGCTCTCACCATCTTAGAGCACCATGAACAAGCTAGCCTAGACATCATTGTAAAATATGTTATATTTCCTCAATGCAACTTGATTATGGTTAGTCCATTTCGCAATGAATTTTGAAATAATTCGATATTAAGCTCTCGTTAACTCTCAAAACAAACATATAGAGAAATTGAAGCCATTCACAAATTCAAATCTCCAATGATTTATCACCTAGCCAGGTGTGCCACTTGATCTCAAAATTCGCACGCAAAAAATATTCGCAACAAACGTCACTAGTTACGCAAAATCTATGAACTTTCTACATATACATACTTTATTAAAGTATCAGCGCCTAACGAGACTCTCCACGCGTCTCAAGGTGTAGAAAGTACAACTACCATTATAACTTAGCGTAGATTATGAATTATGACGCAGAAGGTACATTTGACACTCATATTATAATGAGGTACAGTTTATGAGTTACGGATGTAAGTTCTAATCATCCGATTACAATATTTTTTTCGCATATGCAAAGATAAATTGCTGAGTTTAAAAAATATACAGTTCTTGCGGGAGCTCCCAAGAAAAAGCTAGCAAGGTTCTATCATGACTGACGCATTATTCTGGTTGTCATACGCTACTGTTAAGCAAAAGGTCCTGGTTCCGATTACCAGATCGGACAAATTACTATTGCATAATTCTTTTAGTATTATCTCATTAACAAACCGGAGTCTGCAAGTGCAACAGGCTCGCCTACAATAAAACATATTGTGAATACGCCCATTACAAGTATACCTCTGTCTGCCTAAGCTTTCAAAGACAATAGGCGTGATATTATATAAGGTACATTTCTAACATTAATTACTACATGCAAGTAATTTTGATGATCTATCTGATGATAAAGCTGAGTTACAATTACAAACAGTTCCGCTAAGATGGTTCCTAAGCCTAAGTATTTTTTAATGACGGTATGTTTTTTGTTTTTTTACTCTACATTCACCATATATAATATGTTAAGTAAGACACTGATTATGATAATGTCAAAAAGTTACATAAATGTATGTAGTTTGCATGCGGTTTCGCACTTTTTTATAGGCTTTTATTTTAATGTTAGATCAATTATTTAACATGCGTTATCTTACATTCTAAAAAACTATTTTTTGAACACGCTAATGACAAATTGAAAACAAGCCTGCGAATGATTTGGACGTTAAATAGCACTCTCATTATATTGCAATTTATATGTGACTTAAATATTTACAATATGTTATGTGACTATAATACAGTAGTTCAATAAAATGAATCAACGAACTTTTGAGGAAAAGACCCTGGAGTGTGGGATTTTGCAATAAATATAAAAACCTTTTTAGTCAATAAACTGAAGCAACAAACTTTTAGGAAAAATACCAAATATGGAAGTGATTGGCGACGGGGTCGGCGGTAGTCACGGAGATCGAAAAATGTGGATTTTTTCAAATATTATTTAATTCAAATATAAAACCCCTCTGTGCAATATCTCTTAGGACACATGCCTGGGGAGCTAGAAAAAGCATCACCCCTGAGCCTCACCGTGCACGGCAGCACGTGCCGAGCCACCGTCTTTCCTGAGGCCTTAGTGCGAGTTTTTACTCACGGTCACTCGTGATGACGTAATCGATCTCTTATGTCAAACAGTATACAAAAAAAGAGGTTTCTCCTTACTGTGCCCAGACGGCACTTATCCAGTTTCAATACAAATTGATGTTTACGTTTACGCGATTGAGCGTGAGTAAAAACTCGCACTAAGGCCTCAGGAGTCACTTAGGCACCTAACCTTATCATTTGTCAGTTCTGCCTTATTGATTAGTCTATGCCTAGAGGCGTCAAGATCGTCCAACGGTACCGACTTCTCAACACATGGCTTTCGAATATTTTGTTTATACAAAAGTGAAATTGCATAGTTCGCTCTTTATTGAATTTATTTAGTGAAAAGGAAGACTATGAGTATGCGAAGATGTCATGCTGATGGGTTGGGTTCTTCAAAGGTGTTTTACTAGTTTTCTACAATAGAAATAAAATATCTCGAGTGTTTGTCTGGTGTTAAAAAAATCCTAGGTGTTTGCAGTGGAACGCCAGGCTTATAATAATATAACCTAGTTTATGCTTTTTAAATGTCAACTTACAGAGTGGATAAGAAAAATACATTAGAGCTTGAAGAATTTTCGGGCGCACGGCAGTGGTTGAGCGATTGACTGCTGCGATGCGTGTCGCGGGTTCGATTCCCGCACGGAACAAATATTTGTATGATCTACTGATAGGTGTTCCGGCTCCGGATGTTGTGTATGTGAGTTTATATATTTGAAAATTCACCCACGATACAGAAAGAAATTCCAAGTGTGGGGCAAAGTTTAAAAAAAATTATTAATGCATTTAGTTGAATCAGAATATATTTTCTTAATCACCACCCACCTAGAATACTGATATGCCAAGATGACTCAGACCATTTAATTTACTAGATTTTCCTTAATATCTTTAATAGGTGACAAAATCTATTTAGACAAATCGCCAACCTTATAGTTTTTTTACAAAAATAAATCTATAAATCATCGAATTCAAAAGATTAATTTTCCTCATCTGTTGCTTTTGGCAATGTATCAATTATTTAAATTCACTATTATGTCTTCAACAGTCTTAATTGGAACGAATTACGATTTTTTAATGATTAATATTATTATGGTTTTAGTGCAATTTTTTCCTCAGTTCTTCCATAGTAAAATATAGCCGTAGTCATAATAGCCCGCAGTGAAAGGATGGTTGTTAAATATTTTCTATATTTTTATATCGTTAACCTAAAATATAAGTATTGACAAAAAATAGCTCATGGTTCTTTTATATTTCATAAATATTTCTGAAAGCTGACATTATTATATATTACATATTTGATTAAAATATTTATAAATGGGTAGGTACAACAAAATAATATAAAAAAAAAATTGTCATTGCAGCAAAATTCTAAACAAACATATGGCACAAAATAGTAAGTATACAGAAGGGCCACTCCCGCCGTTTAGAAAATTGACAGCTAAACTTGACAGATTCACTAGGGTTGCTACTATATTGATTCCGAATTAAAAAAAAGACTAGGTTGCCCAAGTTACAAACATAAATACATAGATTCGTCTAAACATACATCATATCATGCTTACATGCCTTAGAGGGTAGACAGGGCATCAAACATCCATTTAATATCACGAAACATTTAATATTACGCCACATACGATGAATATTGGAGAGTAAAAAGACGTAGTATAATAATAGTGTAATAATGATCCCACTTAAAAAAATAAATTGTAAAAAGCTCCAAGCTCGACAAAAATATAAATGTGAAAAAACAGGTACCTAATAAAATCAAAAAACCAAAGATGATCTTAAACAAGATGAAAATTATGCTGTGCAGTCGGAGGAAACATATTTGTAAGCTGTATGACTTGAACCTTATTATTATGACAAGTTCCCAATTTCATCTATGGGCTTAAAATAATTTATTATAATCCTAGATAATGAATTTCTAATTTGTCATCTTGAAAGATTAATGACCTTTATAACTTAAAAATAATTGAAAGAAAGAATTAAAAACAAAAAAGTAAATTCGGTCTGTAAACCCATAAAATGCAACCAACCTCGTTACAGTACTTAATGTATGAATGACGTGACAAACGCCTGCACAAAGCAATCATGACAGCCGCGACTGAGCTCGGTCCAATATTGCCCAATATTCCCTGTAAAACCGAAATGTCAAAGTGAGAGTGGCCCCTCTGTCTGCGGCGCGCCGCCGCTTACGTACTTTGTGCATATGGTCTATGTCAATAACCGTAAAAAGACCTTTAGTATTCAAAAAACTGCAAATATTTTTCGAACAAGTTATAAATCTAATGAAACTTAACCTTCACACGCTTACATGGGAACCAATTTACCAAAATTGTAAAAATTAATCATCTATTCTCCTATACTTGTATGCTAATAATAATCATATCAATGACCTCAGCTATGGCAAATACATACATATATTGCATAATATAACAAGTTTCGCACCGGATATTTTACTATTTGTGTTTACATAAATTCAATACCAATGTCAGGGACGTCTATAAATTTAAATGAGTATCATCATCATCATCATATCAGCTGAAAGACGTCCACTGCTGGACATAGGCCTCCCCCAAGCGTCGCCACATTGACCGGTCCCGTGCATCTCGTAACCAGCGGATCCCCGCAATCTTCACCAGGTCATCGGTCCACCTGGTGGAAGTACTTCCAACGCAACGTCTACCGGTTCGCGGTCGCCATTCCAGAACCTTTCTTCCCCATCGGCTATCCGTTCTGCTAGAAATAGGCACTGCCCACTGCCACTTAAGTTTTGTTAATAAGGATAAATTTTATTTATAGATATTCTATGTCGGTTCCCTGGCCTTTTTTACCCAACTACGAAAATGGAAGGGTCATGAGCTTGACAGTCTATGTATGTATATGCAATTGTAACTCAAAAACTACTGATGAAATTTTGACAAATGCGATATCGATTGATTTGTCATAACTGTTAGTGTCTCAAATGCTTGAAGCATAATAATAGACGTATAGCCAATGAAACGTAAAAAAGCGAAACATTTTTAATGTATGTAAAATACTTTTCAAGTCTTAGAAAAATATGATTTCTGAAGATTAGTAATTATGCTTACATAGTCCACTCAATTGATTTCGAGGATCACACTAACGTTGTATTAGGTAAATAGTGGATTCGAGAATTACACTCTGTTTGAATCAGACTCAAGTACAGTCAAAATATTGGTTTTGATGATGTAATAGTTTTTATATTCTATTCGATTGCCGAAGTTAATTACCAACGTACCTATTCAGTAAAGTGCTGATTTAAGATTGTACATGTAGCCAGAAACAAGCAAAAAGTTGAATTATAAACTATTACTCGACTACGGTTTTTTTAGTTTTTTTTCCGGAACCATAATAAAGAATCGATTGACACCTTATTCATCAACTTCGGATATGGCGCTACGGAGGAACATACGTATATACAAACATCCATAGATACATAGACTGCTAAAATCATAACCCTTCATTTTGACTTCGCCGTAGTCAGAAATTGCATCGTCAAGAGAAACCAATGTATGGCAAAATTTCAGATCAATCAGATAGGTACCGGGAAATAGATCAAATCGTACATGTAAAATTTGAATACATATTTACGAACACCGCCACAGGCTATGTATCATAATAGCCTTATAATATTTCCACTGCTGGGACACAGGCATCCTCTCTGTGAGTGAGGTAATGGGACTATTGTGCCTTAAGACGACGACTAACGCCAACGACCTTGAGGGAACAAAATGCGCCCTCGTTTCTCACCCGCGCGACCCGAAATTTAGTAGTTTTTTGTACTTTTCTTATTATCCTATGACTTTAAAAAAAAAGCTTCAGATCAAAATGTAGATAATTAAATTGTCTTTGATATGGTGTCAATTTCATTAAAATACGCCCAGCGGTTTTGTTGTGATTGTCGTGTTTTTGTCCGTTTTAGACATAACTTTACAAATTAATTACACTATGTTATACGAAAAAAACTCAAAATTTGCTCAGATGAAATTATTAAGAAAATGGTCTAATATAACATATATTTTTCCAATAAATTACGAATAGCCGTTTAGACGTGATTCTCATTTTAAAATCAGCTACTCAAGGGAATCGGCGCCTTAATCCACCACGCGGGTCCAGTGCGGATTGGTGAATGTCACATGTCTTTGAATTTTTGATTCTAGGACATGCCGGTTTCTTCATGATGTTTTCCTTCACCCTTTTGAGAGCAGTTTTAATCAAATAATTTACACAAAGTACAGCATAAAGTAAAATAAATAAAAGCTTGTAAAAAGTAAAATCCATATACTGTGTTGTCAGAACAAAGAAATAAGCCAAAAATAAATAAAGACAAATTGAATGAAGTTTACTAGCGTTCAATACTTCTACGTCGTAAAAAAACAGACAGAGAAAACCTATTTTTTTACCAAAGTTAGCTCTGTAACGGAAGTATACATCAGGAAGTTAAACAACTGATTAAAACCTAAATGTTTTACACACAGATTATTTAACCCTCATTTTGTAACTATCAGAGTCACTAATTACATAGGAAAAGACCTTGCATTACATTCAAAAAGTGACAGAAGAATGACAGATTTGACACTTAAAATTCACCTATAAAATACACTCGTAATCGAAGCTAACAAAAAATAGAAACCAGAACTTGAAATGTGTTATTAATCTTATCAAATACATAGACAGACTATACTTCCTTCCTAATAAATTATGAAGTGACTAAATAGGTAGGTAGGTTTGGAAGTGCATAAATGCGGAAATAAAACACAAATCTGAATTAGACAGGCAACCGAACGAATACTGTAATTATAAACTTACTTAAATTTAAAACTTACAGCTAATAAATACAGACAAAAAAGGAAACCATATTCAACAGAAAGCCAATTACAAATCCTCACGTATAGACTTATAATAATAATTTAATATATATATATTAAAATTCCCGGGATAAATTTCGTATAGAGTATCATATGTGCTATTCCAGACTATAATCCATTTGAGCGTGAAGAATTAACAAACATACAAACACACACGAACACACACAATCACAAACTTTCGTCTTTATATATTATAGTGTGATGTGATACAAGGTAATAAAAATAAAAATGTGCTTACAAGCAGCATCCAAAGGAGGAGGGGAAGAACTCATTGGGCATCAAAAATTCATCCGGATTGCTGTCAATAGAAAAACAGCCCAAAACACTGTTAGTATTGCCATATACTTCTTTAAATATTACTATGATAAGTAAAAGTAATAAAATTAGCACATTGCTGATAACAAAGCTACTACTTGACTGATAAACGATTTGCGAAATGATCGAATCCTCTGTGTGTTTGTTTGCCGTCTCCAACTTGCCACATACTGTGCGATCCAAAATACAGGCACTCTAGGTATTGTTGTCTGATTTAGGAACAAACCTGGCTAATGGATTAACATTTTTAAGAAAGAAAGAAAATATTGCCGCTCGCACAGGATACATAGACAAAAAAGAAATTATTTGAACTACAAAAATAAAAAGACCTCCGCGCCGCAAAAAGCATATGCTGTGATATTTAAATAAAATTAGGAAAGTAAGAAAGAAATCTCAAATTTGACTGCCTTCACAGTATTTTGCCATTTCTGAGTTTTTCATTGTATATGTGCTTTCTTAGTTTATCTTAGATATCGCTGACATTGGTGAAGGAAAATATCGTGAACCCGGATTTATATATTTAGTATATACGTAAGTGTCAAATCGCCATTTCACCTTGAGCTAGCGTGGTGATTAGTGCTCGTACATTTTCTGTATGACTTTTGCCCTGCATTTGGACAGCAACAATCTGGTATTGTTATTTTATTCAATCTTCCAGCTTCTCAAAATACAGCTGACCTATAGATATTTAATTAAACTTCGAGAAAGCAAGACTTGATAATACCTCGTCTAAAGTTCCGGCATCATAAATATGACGATTAAATCCTGAGATTTAAGAAATTAAATATTGCGATTTCAATACATTTGATCTAAATTATTATATTGAAGAATCTTATTATATGTTTAGAGTTCCGTACTAAAACTTTAAATTAAAGAGCTTTGTTTAACATCCAAAATTAATTCTACTTAACTATAAAAACATAATAATATTCTTCAATATAATAATTTAAGTGAAATGTATTCAAAGCGCAATAAGTAATTTGCAATTTTTCTAAATCCTGGGATTAGAGGAAGTATTATCAACTCTGAGAGCAGTGGTGGCCCAGTGGTAACAACCTTGACTTACGTGTCCGTAGGTCGTGGGTTCGAACCAGGCTGGCGTTTTACTTTTTGTAAATTATTTCATCCACTGCTCTCAAAACTAAAGGAAACCGGCATGTTCTAAAACCAAAAAAGCAAAAACATGTGACATCCACCAATCCGCACTGTATAGCCTAAAGTTTTATCGTATGAGCTCAAGGAATGCGATATAATGAAAAGCACTAGGGTGCCCAGTATAAGAAAAAATAAGTCTCGCCCGCGTATCTACTGTGATTGTGAAATTGCGTAGTCCAAGATGTCGCGATGAGCCGACTCTGCTATCACAAGATACAATAAATCTCATACAACCCCTTTTAGGCTACGGTGGCGGCAAGGAACCAATTTACGTGTTGGAGCATCTCTCTCCGATTTATAAATCCTTCCACGCTGCTGCACGACTAAAGGCCAAAGAAAATGCCAACAAGTTTGTCTGGGTTCTCTACTGGCAGATTTTCGTATGTAAAAGTGAGAACTCGGTGAGTGGATGAACAGTGTCTAGAAAATAGGGCTGGCGTGGTGGATAACGTCCCATTCCCTCTCGAAGAGAGGAAGCCTGTGTCCCAGCAGCGGGCACATTAAAAGACTGATGATGATTATTAACTCAATGTTACTAACTTCCTCGAACTTTAGGTAAAATATTCTATCTATTCCGATTTCTTATATGATCCTTAAATAGCTAATAGCTGATCCGAAAATTGCTGATACGTGCTCTATTGTCTCGTTTCTTCAAACTCTCACATTCTCATGTGTGAAAAAATCTATCAAAGTTTAGAAAGTGGGTACAATCCCACATAAATATTTTCAAAACGAACAATCAAAAACGATTGTCTGTGGTTGGTGTTTGGAAGTGAAACGCGCGTTTCAAAAATGCTAATGTGTTGTTTGAACCGTTTTTGCTAAGTGTCTTCCTAATTTATCAGCGAGTTTAGACAATATATCTTTAAAAGTCTCACTTATAGCTTAAATCTATGATATTATGATCATCAACGGTTTTCTTAAATGCCAGGTAGCATTTTAGCAGTATCCTGCTACTAACTTGTTTTCACTATATAAAATTTATACGCCTTTTTTACTATCGAGGAGAAACCTTCAAATGGTGTCTGGGCTTTTGGGGGAATGTCAGAGAGTGTGGGATTTTACCTCACTAAAACCACCCCGGTGATCACCATAAGTACATGGAAGGGAACCCGTGACCTCTTGAAGGACTATACTGGAAAAAATATAAGCTTAAAAAATGTTTTGTTATTACTATGATCAATTAATTGGGAAACTATCATGATCATCACGTTTGGATGAATTAATAGAATATTTATGGTAATCATACTTTTTTTCTTAAAAGCACAAGCAATATTTATTTATTTATTTATTATATACTTTATTGTACACCAAGATAATAACATTACATACGGAAACCTTAAAATAACAACAACATACAACAGGCGGCCTTATCGCGATCTGCGATCTCTTCCAGGCAACCCTTGAATGGAGAGAGATAGCCTGGACACGACATGGGGTTGCACTTGGTGCAATATTAAAATTAAATATTAAGTTATAACAGAAGCACTAAATATAAAATACTAAAATAGATACATAAATACATACATACATTTATAAATATACAGGCAAGAAAACAATACAGCTCCAACAAGAACATGATTACAGTGACAGGTAGTGCTCTTTTACCAGTAACAATAGTAACACAGGGAATCATATTGTGAGTAATAATCTTATCAAAATGTTATTCTTATTCTTCTTAATAGGAATCAGCTGATGTTCTTGAACTCTTGATGTAAGGAGAGTTGCCTGCTCTACTATGCACCAACAATTCCAATTTGTGCATGGACGGAGTAAAAACAGTATAGTTGCTCAGTTTGTCTTCCATAAACAATAGGTATGTTTCCTGGATACAAATATGATAATTCAAATTTAGACGGAATGAGGTTATCAAATAATACTGGACCCGTATTTTTTCTTTATCAAATAATTAAAAATTGACGAAGATAAAGCGCATCAAAGTTCAGGAGTGGGCTTGTGACGTCACTTTGTTCGTATACAGTGTAGCACACCGTCACGTCACAAAACATTTCAACGCACTGTGTCGTCGTATTTTTTGTTTACGTGGCAAAAGAAAAAATATGTGTCCAATATTTTTAGGTTATCTAACTGACGGTCTAAATATAAATTTTTGTCAACTACACCCTATTGTAACAGTCGCAGCCTTTTCTTCAAGTCCAGTTATCCAGCCTAGCTATATGAAGAGTCATGTCTGAGTTACAAACGTAAATTTATATTCCTACAAAAAAATACCATATACCTCTTAAGACTGAACGGAAATCTCAAATCGTTTGTCTCGTTTCTGACGTCATTGAGCAGATAATCTTCATATTCAGTTTGTTTTTGTGACCACAGCATCCTTCCGTCTGATAACAAGACAAAGCAAAAACTGAACATTTTCCTTATTCAGAACTCTTGGTATTTACCATTATTTGTTAGGAAATAATAAAACCTTTTATGTACCTTCTTCGTATGCGAGTAACCTATTGCGCAGGAGCGGGAAAAGGTGAGGTTTAATGCTAAAGATGAATCGAATGGTGGGTGAATCGATGTAAAGCAGTAAGCAGATGTAACTATAATAGTATACAGTCAACTTGCTTACTTTCATGCTGTTAAAAAAGAAACAAAGAAAGAAAAAGTTTAATAACTATATCCCGACTACGGCTTTTTATAGCCTATGTTACCCAGCCCATAATCCGAATCGATTGACATCTTATTCATCAAAATCAGATGAATAGTTTAGGTGCTACAGAGGAACACGTTCGCGCAAAGACGTCCACTGCTGAACATAGGCCGCCCCCAAGCGTCGCCACATTGACCGGTCCCGTGCGTCTCGCTATATTCGTAAATACAAACTTACATAGACTGCTAAAATCATAACCCTTCCTTTTGGATTCACCATTTACCAACATTACCAACTTTAACATGTTATAAACAAAATACAAATTAGTTCTGAATATTTTGCGATAGTGACTTTAGCAAAATCCTTTATCATTACTTTCACTGTCTCTTAAATGTTTAAGTATTATTTAACACGATGGTCTTTCAATGTAAAAAGATTGGTTACTGAATCTGTTACTGAACAGCATCGCGCATATCTTATTGAATACTTAAAACTCCAGCCTCCCCACTAAAACATCAATTTCTCTGATTTCCTCCTTAATTTTGCTCATACTATCTCTTAACTAAATATACCTATAATAGAAATCACACGCCAATACCTTCACCACGGCAGTCAACAAAAAATCTCCAAATTGGCACTCCCAAATAACATCAAGATCGTACAACACACACATTTTCGCCAAACAACTTTGTCATCCATAAAATCTATAAAAAACGAGCTCAAGTCGGAATGTCAGTTTCACTTTCAAGCAGAATCGGTGACGTAATCCCAGCTGAGCGGTAGGCTTTCACTGCCGTTGTGCGGAAACAAGTTCATTCCATCGGTCAAGTGCGATGGTGGTGTAAGCGTTGGTGGTCTTGTACCTTAACCATGGAATAAAGACGGGTGAGATATGGATCTGAGAACTGTTGCAGTGACTATAACAAGATCTGGTGATGAGGACATGGTAGTGGATTTACTCTTTCGAGTGCTGTATTCTGAAAAGGTTGATGAAGCCACTAATCACCAAGATCATGGTAGATACAATCACTGCAATATTGTGTTCTAGAATATAAAAGAAAATATTACTTTTTGAGGATCCTTGACTAGAAACATGGTTAAGAACTTAGGATGGTGGTCTCTGCTGGTAGTAAAGTTCACATCGAAAAAATATTCCGGCGCTTGACCATCAAATGTTATGTCTTCCACGGTTTATCAATATTCATGAGCCTGATAAACTTTATCTCAAAGGCTAGTAACATAACCATAGGCCAAGAGAACCACATTCCAATAAGTGGGCTATGGTCCACCTTTTTGACTCATTACAAATCATCTGGCTATGGCATTTGAACCAGTACTGAAACCTAAGATTATAGATAAAAAAATAATATGATTCTACTCTAACTTATGTATTACTTTCTTTTGGACTTGATGACCTTAAAATGTCTAGACAAATTCTGGACTCGATACCAATTAAAACAAGTTTACCGTGAAACAAGTTAGCTAACACCAACGAACACCGTTTTAATAGGCGTGCCCACACAGAGCAAGCAGCCTCGCGAGGCATTTGCCGCGCGAAGCAGCTCGGTTAGTGTGGACGTGCCTCGGCCGAGGCAAGCGCGCGCGCTGCCGCGGGCGAGCGTTCGAACGTCCGAGCCATGCAGTGTCGGCTTTTTGTTTTGTTCAAAGGCGCCTCAGTCGTTTGCCGCGCGCACTAAGTCTGGATCCAATATCGTCTTCGTTTAAGTTTTTGTTGTCTTCTCTTTTTTATAGTCCTATTTATTAGGATAAAAGCAACAGCTACCACCGCGATACGTACGTGTGGTGCCATGATGTCTTAATTCTCAACTGAACGAACAAACATAATGGCTCGGGCTTGCCTCGCGCAGCAGCCTCGCGATGACACCGAGGCTGCCGCGCTCATCCGGGGATAGTTTCCTCGCGCGGCAAATGCCTCGCGAAGCTGCTTGCTCTGTGTGGCGCGCTTATTTTCTTTAATTTTGAATGAAGTGCGTTTGACCACCAATACCACCATCTCATCTGATGGTAACCGATGGTGATCGATGACGGAGCACGCTTGCCTAGATGTAAACTATTCAATGTTGTTTTGAAGACCCTTAGGCTGTGGCTAAAAGGAATACCACATAATCTGGCCAGCAAAATATTGCCTTACAATCTGTTACCCTAAAGCCTTATGTGTTTGAACCATATATGCGTAACATCTCGTAATTTTAAAAAAGAAAGCTTGTGATTCAAAGCAATCAAAGAACGAGAAAGCCCGGTATGGGCGCATACCTTCGAATTATCGGTTCCGAGTGTCACTGTTATCAAGAATTTATGTTGTCTGCTTTTTGTAAAGAAACAAAAAATAGTATGACTGGAGATCTTCTTTGCATCTAAGTTTAATACAGAAACGGAAGACTTGGAATAAAACTGACAGAATTTGTAAGAACTTTACTAAAATATTTTTAAATTCAAAGCTGTCCAAATCGATCGCTCAGTAGGTATTTGTTAATATACTTACCTGCCAGATCTACAAAAATATTTACCTAGTATTACAGTATTTCTAAATTCGAAAGAATGAGAGCACACTGCACAACTAGATGCGTAGGATGCGGCAATTATTCATGAAGGCACATGCACTACGAGACAATGCGACAAGGATGCGACAACAATGCGACAACGCGTTTTCATAGAAATTATTCCACGATTAATATAATATCGGTAGAACAATTGATATTAAAAGGAATGTCGCATTTTTTTCAATTCATCTCATCACGCATTTATGTCACCTACCTTCGAAAATATTACATTAAAAATATTTTTCCATAATCCTCCAACTTATCCATCTATTTATTTCCCAGATGTTACAATTATGCTGGGTGTACTACTTCTCGAAACTATCGGAGTTCGCTGACACCGTGTTCTTCGTGCTGCGTAAGAAAAAGAGCCAGATCACCTGGCTGCATCTGTACCACCACTCCTTGACTCCGTTCGAGGCATGGCTGCTTGTTAAGTTCATTGCTGGTAAGTTTACTATTGATTGATGTTGTTATTATAATTAGAGATGATTTCGATATCCGGCCGGATATCATAGTAAATCAATATCGTCCCGGATATTAGATAGTAAATCACTAGCCGGCCGGATATTGGATTGTAAATTGTAGATCATTATCCACCTGGATTCCAGATACAAAATCATTATAAATAGTGCCAATCAACTAGGTTGGATGCAGACTCGGGTGCTTCACTTCTAAAAATAACTCAATGAACAGTCAAAAACGACATTGCCTGAACAGAGTTGGCCACTGATTGATTATGATGACGCCAATCAATGATATTTTTATAAACAGATAAGTTATACACTCACAAAACTACCGAAAAAAGTGTTCTGCGCAGTAGCGGCAGCACACATACACACTTGTCATTCAACTGACATTTCTCTACAAGTCGAAAGGGATGGCTTGAAAACCAACAAGAAAAAAAGAGACAGCTAGTGTTTGTCACTTGCGTGTTTTGAATGTAAACAAACATTATTCTGACCACCAATGTTTTTTTCTTTTTCTAACCCTCAAATATCAGAATTATAGGAAAAAAAATTGAAATAAATGAGCAAATTGAGACTCACACATATCTGTTTACTAGAATATCATTGTCGCCAATGCATAGAAATACAACCGGTCCAGCGCTACATAGTCCATAGTTCTGTTTTCTAGGGTCAGTGACCTTTGTTCTCTGCCGGATTTCGGCATCCGGTAATCTGGGGCTCGATACCAGTGTATTCTTTGTCACGTGGTCCATCCCAAACATTTTGGAATTTTAACAATAGTTGTCGCTGGTAGAATATCACTTAGTGTAGAGTCCCTAATCTTAGCAAATAATACCAGCCTTCTATTTAATGAGTCTAAGAGCAAGAATAGAAATCCCAAATAAACATGAATCATTGTAACCATAAAAAGATTTCAATTAGCAAGAATGCGTAAAATAGTTACGACCAAAAGAATAAGACCGTTACAAATTGAAAGTGAAAACATCTGAGCGCCAGTGACCAATAAATAAAGATTAACTATGGCCGTGCCTACTACAACAAATTACTGATAGGAAAGGTCAAGAGTTGATGAATAGATATTGTCTGAAGGTGAGTGGTTTCACCGAAAAGGCCTCTCCTCCTTTCTATGATGAAGCACGTCATTAGATTTAGAGATCCATTATGGACATTTGTAGCCAATGACAATAAAAGTAATGAAAACAGCTAACAGCCCAAAGTATTTGAAAATGCCATTTCCTTTTTTAAATGTTGTCTGGCGATTCTTACTTGCTATTCTTCGTCACAGTCAAGGTACGTTACATTTGTCTATATCGGATCACACGCTTGTAACCCATAGTCCAACAAAAACACAAATAGTCACCGTAGTGAAATCGGCGTGGGATGTATTTATTCTAAGTCCATAAGTTCAGTTTACGCTATACTGAAAATTGCACGATTCCACTGTAATTAATTGACAGTACAGTACAGTGTTTTTGAGTATAAATGTGATTGGATGGAGAGGAAGGGGACGGCCAAAGAATAGATGGATGGACTGTGTGAGAAGTGATATACAAGAAAAGGGAGTCAGTGATAGCGTGGCGGGGGACAGGATAGTATGCAAGAAGAAAACGTGTTGCGCCAACCCTAAGTAATATGAGACAAGGGCAGGAAGATGATGAGTTTTGTTCAGTGTTTCCTTAGCAAAGGTTACAAGAAAAGACTCCGCAAAGAATTATCTTGTAGCAATCAGTAAGAGCAATGTTAATGATCGGTGATTGTTTTCTTTAAATATATTATTTACTGGAGCTTCCCACGGCTCCATTACCGAAATTTTTGTGTTTACCAAATTTACAAAACTTTACAATACATTTTAAAGTTATGGTAGCAACTAAATCTTTTTAAATTAGGTGACTTAGCATTTAAGTATTTCCGTGTTAAAAATATTTCTTAAAATAAATTCACACTGATATTAATAATATGAATGAATGAGGAAGTGCATCTGTCTGTCAATCTTATTGCCATTTTTGGAGGTTAACTCACTAGTTAACCTCCAAAAATTATTTTTTGCCGAAAACGTCTCTATTAGGTCACTACCTACTAGAGACGTTTTCGGCAAAAAAATAATTTGTCTTGCTTCGTTAATTTGTCATGATTCCGCTGTGGAAAAATTATAATGCTATTGCCTGGTAAAGTCTCTCTCTCACACCGGAATTATGATGGTTTTAATATGTCATAGTAGGACCCTTGGTTCAATTTTATTCAACACCCATGGTTCCTACCTCGATGTACTGTTTAGGACAGTTATCACTGTCCTAAACAGTACGGCCCGCGAAAGCGGGAGTAGAGTCTGTATTTCCCGATAGCTACAATCTAGGGGTCTTTAAGTCAAGAGTGAATAGGTTACTTTTAGGCAAGCGTGCTCCACCGTCGACCACATCATCGCTTACCATCAGGTGAGATAGTGGTCAAGCGCGAGTCTATAATGAATTAAAAAAAAAAGCTTTTAATCTGGCCCGCTGACGGTCCTTCGACATGAGTAGTATATGGCCCGCGATTACGTAACGTACGTTACGACGTCTTCTTACTACTGGTAAAGCTCGCTAGAGGGCGTTAATAGTAGATAACAATGGAAGAGGTATTGAAAGCTCTACACAATATACAAAAAGATTTAGCACAACAGAAGCAAAGTATGAAAGATATGGAAGAGAATATTAAGGAGGCTATAAATAAAAATATCGACGAAAAATTTGACCGTATTGAGTCAAAAACAAAACAGCTAGAGGAAAAATAGAAGAACAACAAAAATCTATTAACTTTTTGGATAAGCAGATGAGAAGGAAAAATATAGTATTCTTTGGTGTACCAGAATCAGAAAAAAATTACGAAAACTTGCTTAGCTGTATTCTGGATATCATAAACAAGAAAATGAATATAGTTTGCCCAAAATGGGAAATTGAAGTAGCGATCAGGCTAGGGAAAATAAAGAAAAAATAAGACCCGTCGTAGTAAAAATCACGACGATAAGTAGAAAACTAGAACTTTTAAAAAAGAAGAAAGCTTTAGAAAATACTGGCATTTATATAAAAGAAGATTATTCACCAGCTGTTCTACAAAAACGCAAAGAGCTCCAGGATGAGCTCCAAAGAAAACGTTCATCAGGTGAAAAGGTAATGCTTCGCTATGACAAAATAGTCAAGATCAAATCTAAAGAACAACAAAACGATTTACCCAGAAAAACTTCATCAAGTAAAATATTTCTATTGGAGTCTCTCGAAGCTATAAACAACGATAAACCGTCAAATAAAGAGCGCCAAACCAACGTACCCAAAGATACCACGTCTGGTAAAAGATTTCTATCGGAGTCTCCCGAAACCAAAAGCAACGAAAAACCGTCATATAATGTAGAAAAGACGAAGCAAGTACCCAAGAGAAATAAATCGCAAAATATAACGAGCTTCTTGCGTCCTTCACAGCTGACTCTCGCGTCTAAAGCCCCTACAAGTCAAGAGTACGAAGAAACTCAAAAAAACTAAGCTACACCCCTCGCTCCCCACCTCTCCCAACACGGCTGGTCCCCGTGGGAGACGTAGACCGAAACCCTCTAGAGAAAAAAAATACAGGTAGCATTTTCTAGAAAAACCACCTTTATGTGGCAACACATAATGTTAGAACGCTATCATCCTACTCTCACCTTTTGGAACTAAAGGAAGCCCTGAAAGATATCAAATACGACGTCATAGGCTTATCTGAAACTAGACGACTTGGTAACTCTATAGAAGAACATGAAAACTTCATACAGTATTATACGGGACAAACACCGGGATTATATGGATTAGGATTCATCGTGAATAAGCGCTTTAAGAGGAACATTGTATCTTTTAAAGGATTATCAGAACGGGTGGCTCTACTCGAGCTAAATATCGATAATATTGAAATATCCATAATACAATGTTACGCTCCAACAACAACAGCTAGCGTTGAAGATATTGAACTGTTTTATACTATTGTAAATGATGCATTAAAAATGTCTAGAAAAAAAGTAATGGTCATCGGCGACTTCAACGCCAAAATTGGCCAACCAAAACAAGAAGATAACGTGATAATGAAAAGTCATGGTTATGGAAAGAGAAACAATAGAGGCAATAGGCTTATACAATTTGAAAACAAGTTTTCTATTCTAAACACATTTTTTAAAAAGAATAACAGTAAAAGATGGACCTGGAAATCACCAGAGGGCAATGTAAAAAATGAAGTGGATTATATACTCACAAATCTCCAAAAATATGCTCACAATATAGAAGTAATCAACGTACAATATCCCAGCGACCATAGACTAATAAGAGCGACTTTTAAGCTACAACATTTGAGGAAGAATAGAAAATCTTACGAAAACAACACAAAGAGTACCTTAAAAAACGAAGCAGAAATAAAAATATACATAGAATCAGTTCACAAAAATTTAGAAAACAGTACTACCTGGCAACAAAGTCACACAGCGCAAGAACTTCACGATAAAATCGTTGCTGCAATCGAAAATGGTCTCAAAGAGGCACATAACTCTTCAAAACACAAAAACATGGCTACTGTTTTATCAGAAAAAACAAAAAAAATAGGGTTCCCTGTATCTGGCAGAATCTTAATACTCCGAAATTTATTTGGCATAACACACTTGGCATAATCTTCTTTAAACGAATATTCATAAGGTATATTTTTTTTTAATATACTTATTGTTTGGCCGAATGTTTCTATGTCCGAATTTACAATAGCTTACTTTTAAGATGGCAGAATTTTATTTGGCATAATTTCACTTGGCATGTTACGAAGATGGCAGAAATTCATTTTGAATAATTTTTTTAGGCATTTCTATAAAATAGTATTTTAACCTTAAAGTAAAATTTAAATACTGTCTTAAAAAGTCAATATGTTGTGTTAGTGACAGAAACGAATCGCTGCAAAACCGACTCCACGTAGTCTTGTCTGCCCTACCCCTAGAGTGTAATTTAAACCCACGTAGGCGCGTAGCGGCGAGGCGGCCTGCGAGCTGAGGAGCAGGTGGTTTAATAACGGTCGCCGCCGCGGCTGAGGCTGGCTGGTGGAGCCGGCCAGCAAGCCGAAGCTGCGGTGGTGAGCGTTAAAACCATCTGCGACGATAAGCTCGCGTGGGACCGCCGGAGACCCGCAGCGCCGGAGCCGTGACAGAAACCATGCCAGCTGCATGCTGCATGCTCACTTGCATTCTTGCTTGCATGTGCATGCTTGCTTGCATGCTTGCTGCATGCTCACTTGCATGCTTGCTGCATGAATGGTGTATGCTTGTTTGAATGCTGCATGATTGCTGCATGCATGGTGTATTAGCTTGTTTGCATGGTGTATGCTTGTTTGAATGCTGCATTCTTGCTACATGCAAGGTGTATGCTTGTTTGCATGCTGCATGCTTGCTGCATGCATGGTGTATGCTTGTTTGCAGGTTTGCAAACAGCGAATTAACACAAAAACAAATGTGTTCAATCAATCTTTTATTATGTTAAAAATACAAAATTACTCTAACTATGCATTATCTGTAATGTGATAGATGAGTATTTCAATTAATATATGAAATTTATGCCAAAAGACGATTATTATTGTGAATTTTCTGCGATATGATGGTTCTGCCTTTTAATGACTATCGATATGAAATTTATGCCTAAAGATGATTCTGACTTACAAAATTATGAGTTTGATAAATGAGTGTATGCCAAACGATTTTCTGCGAAATGATGTTTATGCTATCCGTTGTTATGCATAATAATATTATGACATAAAAAGTTCTGCTATAAAAGGTAGACCCAAAAAAATAATATCAAGACGGCAACTTCTCCAAAAAACAAAACCAAAAACTAGAAGTATGAAAAACGAGCTTAAAGCTCTCTACAAACTGATTAGTAAATACATACGGCATGATTAAAACATCCATCGTAAGAAGACCATCGAAAAATATGTCCTACAATCTGGAAGTTTAAAGAGAGCCAATAAAGAACTTAGATTTCATAAAACTTTGATAGAAGGACTTAAAGTTTCAAATAAAACTACATGTAATAGAAATGAAATACTCAAAGTTGCAACAAAATTCTATAAAACTCTGTACAGGCGTGAATATAGTGGAGAGCCAGCTACAGCTTCAACTCTGTCAAAAGATACATCATCCGATATTCCAGACATAGAGGGGGCTGAAGTGTGGAAGGGAATAACTAAATTAAAATCTGAAAAAAGCCCAGGACCTGATAAAATACCCAACAAAGCCCTGAAGCTAGGAGCTCCCTATTTGGTGAGCCCTCTAACACTGCACTTTAACCTCGTGCTGAAAACGGCAACTACACCAAAACAATGGACTGAGTCGGACATCATTTTATTGTATAAAAAAGGAGACCCGAATGACATAAACAATTACCGACCAATAAGCCTACTGTCTTCAATATACAAGTTATTCTCATCAATTTTAGAAAAGAGAATCAGAGGCACCATAGAAAACCAACAGCCCGTAGAGCATGCAGGATTTAGAAGAGGTTTCTCTACGGTGGATCATATCCACTCTATTGAAATGATTATAGACAAATATCAAGAGTTTCAAAGGCCGCTCTATATCGGATTTATCGATTATCGAAAAGCTTTAGATACTTTGGATCATCGGTCAATATGGGAGTCTCTAGAAACGCAATCAGTCATTGGACAACTACAATGGGAAAGATTCGTTCTAAATATAAACAATAAATATTTAAGTAATTTGAGATTTGCCGACGACATCGTGTTGCTGTCTGAGAGCAAAATGGAGCTTCAGTCAATGTTAAACGATCTTCATGCCGCAAGTCAGCAGGTAGGACTAGTAATTAACCGCAGTAAAACCAATATTATGACAAACTATCGGAAATCCCCTGTATTCTTGCACAATGAAGCGCTGGAATACGTCGACGCCTTTGTATACTTGGGTAAACAATTATCGTTTGAGAAGCAAAGAAATGAACTGGAAATAGAAAGGAGAGTTTCGAATTCTTGGAAAAGGTTTTGGAGCTTAAAAGAAATTATGAAAAGTGACATGCCGATCAAAATTAAGCAAAAAGTTATGGATACCTGCATATTGCCATCATTAACATACGCTAGCCAAACTTGGAAGTTTACACATCAAGCGCAAGCAAAAATCAGGACGTGTCAAACAGGAATGGAAAGGAGTATGTTAAATATCAAAAGAATTAAAAAAATACCCCATAGTATAATTCGAAAGAAGACAAAAGTAACAGACGCTCTGATTCAATGCAAAAAGCTTAAGTGGCGCTGGGCTGGACACATAGCCAGACTTACAGATAACAGATGGACCACTAGGATAACATCCTGGAAGGGCCCATCAGGCACCAGAAATAGAGGTAGACCAGGTGCCCGGTGGACTGACGATATTATACAAGCAGCTGGCAAACAGTGGATGGAGACAGCAAAGAACAGGGATACTTGGAAATCTCTAGAGGAGGCCTTCACCTTCGAGAACGAAGGGTTCTTACAGAAATAGTAAATGTAAATATCTATAAATATAAGGTATAAGTATAAACATAATAGTCGTAGAAGATAATTAGAAATAAGTTTATTTTTTGTATTTTTTTGTAAGAAATATTTTTATTTTTTATTTTATTTATTTATTTTATGGCCCGCGATAATTATATTTTTACGGTCAAGATTCCATAATTATAATGTAGATTCTACTTAGTAGAATAAAAGACGCATTGGTAAAGGAACCAGCTAGACTACCCGCGTAGTTCATGATTGTGATGCGGGTCGCGGGGCTCGGGGCGCAAAGAAGCGTGGTGAAGTGAGAGGCTCTCACGCCTTTGCATAAAAGACAGGGCTTCGAATAAAAGTTAAACATTGTGCAAGCTTGTGTACTTCTCTGAAATTTATTAAACTTTCTGCCCCCCCCCATTAAGAAAGTTTGTCCACCACTGGTCTTTAATACCCTTTTCAGAAGTAAAAATTTTGTGAATGAGTGTCCAAACCATATATTTTTTGTTCATTTTGTAGGCGGTCATGGAACCTTCTCGAACATCGTGAACAACCTGGTGCATGTCATCATGTACAGCTACTACATGCTGGCGGCGATGGGCCCGCAGTACCAGAAGTACTTGTGGTGGAAGAAGCATCTCACAACTCTGCAACTAGTAAGTATTGCTAGAAAGTATTATAATAATTTTAAAGCTCACCTGTCACCTGTCGATTTTGTCCAAAACCGGGGGAAAAGGATGGATGAAAGGAAGGTCTTTGCCCTGCAGTGGGACAGCTCAGGCTTTAAAAAAAAAAACGTTGCCCCACACTAGGAATTTCTTCCTGTATCGTGGGTACGTTTACAAACATATAAACTCACATACACAAACACCCAGAGCCGGAACAACTATCTGGAGGTCATACAAATATTTGTTCCGTGCGGGAATCGAACCCGCGACACGCAGCGCAGCAGTCAATCGCTAGGCTGAAAATAGGGTTTAGACGACGGAGTGACAGCGAACTAAACTATAAGTAGTATGAAAAAAACCGGCCAAGTGCGTGTCGAGCCACGCGCAGTAATAGGGTTCCGTATTTGCACAATAATGCGGACTAAGAAGAGGGCCTTTTGGTGGTTCATGAACATTGAAATGGTTTTGGCGGCACACACATACATTTTATAAGTTGGTCGACCATTATTCTTAAACTTGTAAAGCCTACTTAGCTATGACAGTTTTCCTTGTATACTACTGCCATGAATTTTTTCACATACTCAAAAGCAAATTTAGCTGGCAGGGCTGTGGATACTTGAATCTAACACAAATTAGTAATTTAAAGTATAATTAAACGCAAACGGATTGTGAATGCATTATCCAACGATTTCCCACACCATGAGTAGACCAGAAAAAAAAGCATCACAAAAAATTGTTTTTTCATTATTTTATTTTACCACTTGGTCGACGTGATAAATATATAAATCCATGCCACATTATAGCTTTAAGTCTAAGAGTCTAGTCTAATCAGAGAACACTGGGCCCGCGTGGTGGATTATGGCCCACTCCTTCTTCACAGAGAGAAGGCTTGTGTACCAGCAGAGCGAACGTTAAAAAGGCTGATGATGATGAGTTGAATTTTAAAGATCAAACGAACTTAAGTACATACAACTACTGTATTTATTTTCGGTGTTTGGGGCAATTGAGTGTTTCATCTAATCGAAAAATTCTCGCATTTCCAAATCGAAAATGACAAAAGGACTTCGTCCTATTCAGGCTCTCTTAACTAGTATTTACACTAAAACATCTATTTTCCTTTAATTTCGCAACATCACTAGACCCAACACTTAATTCCGACAACTTGACGTACATACCAACAGTCAGTTATCTAGATAAACCGTCGACAAGCACGGTCTACTTAGCGGTTACCTCAACGATTACCGACACGAACAGAACTCTCTTAGAACATTTCACAAACTAACTGTTGAGCTGTTTAATTATTGCATCGATGAAATTTTAATTAGTTTCTATGGGTTTTGACATCGGAACATGGAAGAATATATCATTTATTACTCTGTTATTTCTTATGATTCACACACAAACTTCTATGTAAGGAGGATATTTTTGTATGGAAGGAGGCAGAGACTACAGAACGCTACCTGCCGGGCAAGCATGGCCTGAATAGATGTGTGACTCAAGCCTGTCACAGTAGGCCGAGCTCGCCCAGCTGCTACAATCCTTATCTACTCCTTTGGTTCTTGTATAGTTCGTTCATGCGTTTGTTTCTTTATTTTAATTATTTCTTTTTCTACACACTGCTTGGAATTTAATTATTCATAATAATGTAAAACAATAATTTTATCGAATTTTACTCAAAAATTGTTTGTAATTTTCTTAAACCGATGGCCTCAGACAGATCTATTTTATGCTAGTTAACATTATATATGTGAGTGCGTAACTTTTTATAGCAGCCATAAAATGAATTAATGAGCACCCTAATAGACATATTACCGAATTTTTCATTTACTAAAGTAACTGATAATGGTATATTACTGTGTACCTACATCACGGATTATGAAATAAATACCTTGTTGATCTACTAAAATAAAATCTTGATTGCATATAACACATAATTGGTAAGTTATTAGACATATTCACATTATACAAAATTAATTTAATTTAAATGACAAGTTTAAAAAAAAAACAGTCAGAATCTTTATGGCCTGTATTTTGACATACCTATTAAAAATTGTTAACAAGCGTATCAACAAGGTTAATTATAAAATTTGACTAGGAGTAGGTTGGTGAAGGCTTTAACCTGCTGGCAAACGGATATACAAAATAATAAACACTCCAAAATACCAGCTCTAAAAAACCTATACTTTGTATTTGTCTGATCGAAAGAATAATATTAAAAGTCAAAAATCATAACCCGTCATGCCTTCGCCGCAGTCGGGTAAAAAGTATGTTAGTCACATTAAATCCAATAATACAGTAAAGGTGTTACCGCGAATACTTCCGTCACCAACGTGGAACCACCAATAAGGATAGCTCGCCTCGCCTAGCATTCCTTTAGTCGGAGCTGCTCTTGCGCAAACTGGTAGGATTGACCGCGCACGGTTAGTTATACTGCGGTTGTACGAGTAGAGTTAAATACATATTATGTTCGTTTCTTACAAACTTGCATTTATTATTATAATTTGATTTAATATTTTGACATTTTTACTAATTCTATCTTGACATTCTAGAATGATAATTTTAACATTTACAAGACATTTTTTTTTTCTTTTTGTTTAAAAAACGTTGCCCCACACTAAGAATTTCTTCCTGTATCGTGGGTGCGTTTACAAACATATAAACTCACATACACAAACACCCAGAGCCGGAACAACTATCTATACGTCATACAAATATTTGATCCGTGCGGGAATCGAACCCACAACACGTAGCGCAGCAGTCAATCGCTCAACTAATGCGCCAATCGTGTGTCACATTTTTAGATAATTTGAGTTTATGAAATGACATTCTAGTTTTATTGTTGTGATTCAAATTTAATTACTTAATTTGATTATATTTTACGTATTAATATTATTATTTGCATGCCATTATCCACAGAACAGATAAATATCTGTTCTGTGCCATTATCTAAGGCAAACATGAGGCACTGTAACTTTATAAATGTTTAACATAGCTTACATATTGACAATTATTTTCTGTGTGTACTGTACTCATGTTTGACCAAATAAATGATTACTTATTTACTAAAAAGAGATGTTTAATAATTAGAGCACGCGATTTACGATCCAGATGCCAGATTTTCCTGTAACTAATAACAACCCCTTATATCAAAAATCAACAAACAAAACACAAAAACAATTTCATCAGCAAGGACTTAGAAACGAATTCTGAATAATATCACAAATTCTTTGGTAATTTTTAATCGTCGTCGCAGACAATGTTACAATCCTTCTTTCACTAGTAAATTCGACAAGGAAGAGAAACTATGCGTGTCATATCGTAACTATCAATATATTAATCATCTTCTTCAATTAAAATAGTACCTAGTTATCTGGACACAGTTAGAAAAATACATAAACCTATGACCATTTCAAGTAGCTACCTATTTCCACAAGCGCAGTCCTACTCGTGCGGGGGCAACATTCAGCTACAGTTGCAACACTCGCCAGCGGAACGCATATCCTTTCTCCGTTAGCAAACACACGCTCTATAAAATGTTTTACACTTAAATTAACGTGAGTAATTGAACTGCCGGCCATCTTGGTTAAGTGTTTAATAAAAGCATCTATAGACATAATATTGTGTCGATCGTAGATATACTGGAATGTTATACAAAGGGTTATTAAAGTTGCTTCCTCTCATCATGTTAGTTAGTTGAGGTAAATACATGCAGACTGAATAACAATAATACCACTCTGACACTAACTCACTGCAGGGCAAAGGCCTCTTCTCATACTGAGAAGGCACAAGCATTAATGACGACGTTTGCGATGTCAAACTAATATTCCATATAAGTATATATTATTCTTGTCCTGGTTTCCTCACAATGTCTTCCTTCACCGTTGTCAAAATCGAAACGATATCCAAGATAAACTTAAATAAGATTAGATAAATTTAAAATAAAAATTTGCAACATTCAACATTCTTTTCCCATTTTCTTTGTCGTTGGCGCAATATGTCTTCTTCCATTACTACATTATAATAGTGATTTTGAGCAATAGTTTTGTTATAGGCCACCATCATCATTATTAGCTGTAGCGAAATTACTGAATAATTTTTGGGTATAAATAAGCCCCTCCCCTATTCAGTATATTTTAGTCTAGGGAATATTAAAGGGTGACAAAGAGACATTCTATCAGCTAAAACTATTGTCAAAAATATTCGGGATCACCCACGTTTTGGACATTTAGAGACCATCGATATCACTGTTATATGACCACTTAATATAACCACTTCTTGTTAACTTTTTAACTCGTTTTATTTTCTTTTGTTTATATAATATGTAATCTTTTTTTTTTGTTTTTCTTACGACTTACTGTCGGGCCTACGCTGTCCCCCCATATCTAAGTACTAATGCTGTAACAAGGTAATATTGTAAAACCAAACCATTTTTTAAAAGACTAACCATGGAGTTTTTTGCCGGTTCTTCTGCATAGGAAACGACCAACCCGAACCGTGCACCTTTTGTCGACGTTTTATAAGTGCCCATGTAGGCCTATATGAAATAAAAAAAATGATTTTGACTTTGTTTTAGCCCTTAAATCTACAATCACAATAATCCTTCATTACACATTTAATACATTCATGTCTACTAAAGCACCTATCACGGAAAAAGATTAAGGCTACATTTTTATATGTTAATAAAATCATTTAAAGTATTTTTGGAACAGGATCTTGTATGATTGCGTGACGGTTGCAGATGCTAAATTCCTTATTCTTCTGCTAATTTTCGCCGGCGGCGTTCGCGGTTGGATTATTGAGTTGTTAACCAGTGTCACGTTTGATAGTATTAATATTTACATAGTACGAGTATTAGATATTCATACAGGCTAATCAACGATCGTCAACCTTATATCAAGTTGATAACGAAATAGTTAAACCGTTAAAAGATTTAATAAAATATCAGATTTCCATTCTTGACAGCAATATATTTTCCTCTCACGACAATGTACTTGCTTATGCTCATCTTGGATTTATCACAAAAAGTAATTTGGTATAAAAAATTAACAACACCTTTGGCGTTTCATTAAATATTACGAAAGATTTGCAGTCATACAATTTAAAGTTTTCACTGATTCCATGTTTTTTTATTCAAACCCCCAAATTATGCTGATTGCGAAACAGAAAGACATTTGGTATCATCATTTACTTGGAAGCCCTTAATATGAAATTTGTACTTACGTCAATCCGATTGTGAATCATGAAATCATTCGAGATTTTAACAGAGAAAGTTCGAGAACTTTCTCCATTCTTTTAAACTAATTAAAGCCCTGTTGGTGTACAATATAGTTAATTTAATAAGTATATTAACATAATGCGCTCTAGAGTGCTAGTAAGGGCAAGACCGTGACGATAACATTTTTGGCTGTTCTTAAAATAGTAGAATCTCTAGCAAATTTCCCTCAGTAAAGATACTGGGGAAAAAGAAAAAAAAAAAATTGATTATCACAAAAATGATAAAAAACTAAAGTACTTCTTTATCATAAAGTAACGTACTCCCAATAAACATAGCCTTCCAATAAACTTATGGGCGAAAAAATTATTAAAACTTCAGTTTTAAAGGAACTGAACACTCACTGTAGTTAAACTTTGAATACTGTTGATAAATGTAAAAATACTTTATTATTCATATGAACACTCAACACATTGTTTCTTATTTCCAGGTCCAATTCTTCATGGTGCTCTTCCATTCAATCAGCGCCTTGGTCTATGACTGTGGATATCCCAAGTAAGTACTTGTCAATATAATCTTTTAATTAATATTTTGTGTGTTGGTTTACTGTCACTTTTTTCATCTAGCTTGTAGATCTACAAGCTGCAATTGAGCAGGAATAATAAACAGTTAAAGGTTTTTTAGTTAAAACTTACATCAAGAAATGAAAATCTTCCAGAATGTAACACTTAAGTTAAAATTGCTAATGCTTAATCTTGCGAAATTCGAGCCGAGACAAAAGCCCAGGGGTTGCCTAAGTAAAGTCCTAATGTGTTAGTAACTAGCTACGCTACATCGAACTGTGCGCAATCAACAGGAATGGTGGACTCATGTCTGTTTCATTCCATCACCATACCTTCTGATTTAGTCATCTAAGTGCATGTCGGTAACATAGAGGCTGATATTATGTTTTTGCTAGATATGTTTCTGTTGTTTCAAATCATCATGCACGTAGTGCATTAGGAAATGTACTTGGATTTGGAAATACACTGTAATGTTTGGAAGCGATATGATTCTACCATTACAGAACAATATGTCACGAATCGAGTTTGGATCAAATGGTTTTATTTCTTCTATCCGAGCATTATAATTCACTGCCATCAATATTAACCATATCTATACTAAAAAGTCTTAAATGCTAATTTTTGTTTCAGAATTATCGCCGCTGGTTTGATCCTGCATTCAACCATCTTCATCGTCCTATTCATGAACTTCTACTTGCAAGCTTACAAAGATAAGCCAAAGAAGAGGGCTTTACCAGTACCCGCCAACAATAACAACAATGATGAAACTCATAAGACCAATGGAATGATCAAGAGTGAGACTAACGGACATATCAAGAATGGTGATCTCAATGGATACTATAAAAATGGTGATCTCAATGGACATCTGAGAAACGGTGACATGAATGGACACCTTAGAAATGGTGACTTAAATGGACATATTATCAAAAACGGAGACCTGAATGGACATATCAAAAATGGTGATTTAAACGGTCATATCAAAAATGGAAACCTTAATGGATATGCTAAAAACGGAGATCTAAACGGTTTTCTAAGACATGAAGCTAATGGTCATGTGATAACCAACGGCCATTTACAAAATGGCTACACGAACGGTCAAGTGATACATGACATAACAGATAAAGAAAAAGTGCAATAGCCTACAATGTATTGTTAGGTTAGATTGTATACTTTTTTATTAAATACCATTTGTATAGAGAGTTGGAGGTACTTGAGTTTTTGTTGGTCCCTTCTTACTTATTGAAGAAAAAAGGAATTAGATGTCTGTAGAAAGTATAATTTCTATGAGTTAGCGCGGCGTGAAGCTTTCAACCAAGTGAATCAACGTCACGTTTTACGTTATTATAATGTGGTCGACACTGTAATCTTTGCGAATTGATTGATGATAGATAATAATTACTTAAAACGGAATGACTCTTTTGAAAATTGACATTGAAATATAACTAAATCTTCTTCCTATAAAGACTCCACTACACTCCTGTGCTCTATACAAATATTGTACAGTTAAAACCAGTGTATAAACAATTATTTCATGTGAGCTATCCTTAACATGGTGCGTCTAAATTTAAAATTTTATGTAAATAATTTTTGGCAACGTTTGTCCTGATTTCTAATATTACAATTTTCTTTTTCTCCTTCCTATTAACAGTTTAACGTTAAAACTACCTCATGAGTGGACTTATTCATATTTACTTATAAGATTTTAGCCTTGAATTTGCTAAAATATAATCCGCATAATGAGGCCAGTGCTGCTCAAATAATGTAAAATTTTATACTTTTTATCTTTTTTACGAAATTTTTGCTCACTAAAATACTTTATACTAAAAGACTTGCCTTTACAAGGCATTAGTTCCAGTACTTCCGTCCATACTAAGCTTTATTTAGTTATAAGTAACAATAGCTGTAAATAAAGTTTTAAATTATTTTTTGTTTATGAAAGTACAAGTAAACTTTTAAGTACGAGTACTTTTCAAAAGTTCATAAAATATAAAGTCATTTTTTTTTATTTGTTCGATGTTTGTTTTGTTTTTATTGCGAAAAATTATAAAATCAAGTACAGTGATTGCTAAAATAAGTATTATAAAAAAATGTAAATATAATTAAATTGATTGAGATTAATTACAATAACAATTTATGCGTGATGGGAGTGATTTTTGAATATTTTTACAAAATAATAACTAATGTTTATTATATTTTTGTATATTATGATTCTCGGTGGGTGAATGGGAGGAAACTCCCCTAAAAATGTACTTTATATAATTGCTAAATAAACTAAGAAAACCAGTCAGTTTTAGCGAAATTTTAATGATTATATAAATAGGTGTTTTATACATACATAGACTTAATTATTATAAGTGATATGTGGTAAAATTGTATACCCTTTTACACGATAAGTTTCAAAAATAAAATCTTTGAAATTACGTATTTTTACTCATTCCATTAAAAAGACAAAAGATATTTATTTCAACTGGGCCACCAAGCGGCACTTTTGAATGTCACAATTTAAATTTAAATGGAATACAAGTTGATTCTACCGTGCATTCGGAAAGTAGCTAGTTATGGAGAAGAATGCACAAGAAACTCCATACTTACTCTTTTAAAAAAATAAAAAAAAGATTTTTACAATATTTAGGTACATGAGTACATACATTAATAAATTCACATATGTGAGGACAATGCACCTAGAATAGCACTACACACTATACTATGTAAAGGTATAAAGTATTAAAAGTACTCACACATGTCTGTGCAGTTATACAATAGGTACTAGAAAAACATCAACATCCGAAGCAGTTGAGTTATGACCAATCCCAACTGACGGCGCCCGTTCACGAACATGACGCATGAATCGGCACCACCCAGCTCAACCATCATGAAGGGAACCGAATGATCCAACACACGCGCCACCATCAGAGAGACATTTGAGAGAGCATGACACACTCAACTGCCAGGGCACACACAAGTCAACGAACGACACATAGGTATAGCAAATGGTAGATTTACAGTTGGGTACATAGTACCCACACACGTGCTGTGCAGCTATACAATACTAAAAGAAATCGAGTCTATACAACACAAACATAAACATATCATTTGTTTTTGCGCCCTAGTGGTTGTGGAGCAGGACTAGCATTGAGCGAAGCATTTTTATCAGTGATATAATCCCCCAACTTATAATATGCCTGCCTGCATAGTGTGCGTTTTATACAATTTTTAAATTTCGTCTCATTCAGTTCTAGAATATGGGGAGGAATTTTATTGTAACATTTTGTACAGTACCCCATGAAAGATGAGGCCACTTTTGCCAGTCTGAAACCTGGTTGAACTAATTGGTCCCTATTTCTAGTAATGTAATTATGTCTGTCTCCGTTTTTACTAAAAAGATGTAAATTCTTTCTCGCGTACATGATGTTTTCATAAATATATTGACAAGGAACCGTCATGATGTTAATGTCCTTAAACAGTTCCCTTAGAGAATCACGGCGGCGAAGATTGTAAATCGCTTTGATGGCTCGTTTTTGCAGAATAAAAATAGACTCAATGTCTGCAGCCCTTCCCCATAGTAAGATACCGTAAGACATTATACTATGAAAGTAACTAAAATAGACTAGCCTAGCGGTATCCACATCAGTAAATTGACGAATCTTTCTGACAGCATAAGCTGCCGAACTCAGCCGCCCCGCAAGTGATACTAAATGAGGACCCCATTGTAACCTTGAGTCTAGCGTGATCCCTATAAAATAAACATGTGCTTCTGCCCTGTTATCGATATTCAGGACAGAAGTTATATAATTACCAAAATCAACCATATTCTTAAGGCGTATACATTCGCAGATGACCTTGACCATCCGAGCCGAGCGGCCGAGCTAAACGCACGATTCTGACCGATTTTGGCAAACTGCCGTTCTTAGGATCAAAAACGTAGTGCGCCATTACTAAGACCAAACAATATGCTATAATGCAAAGACGCGCGTAACTTGGCAGCTTTTTTGCCCCCGATTCTAAAAGATAACGACGGATGTAAGGCTGACTTTTACCCAGCTACGGTGGAACGAAAAGGAATGTTATGTTTTTAACCGATTTGTATGAATGTTAATCTGTCTCCTCATAACTTCTAAACTATGTATCATAATTTGATAAATGAGGAATCGTTAGAAGTGTAATAATGTACATATGTAACTTAACACTAAATTAAAATATTCATCCTCTAAGAATATAATAATTATATTTTGTTTCATACTTTTCGGAGTTCGATTTTACTATAGTTGGGTTTTAGTTTTGTATACTTATATTTGTATATATAGATCCCTATATAACTGACTTTCCAAAAAGGAGGAGGTTTTATGTTTAACTTGTTTTTTTTTTGTATGTTTCACCGATTTCTCCGTCAATTATGGACCGATTTTGAAAATTCTTTTTTTGGTCCCATTATAATTTGGTGAAGATCTAATGAAGAACTTCGGCGATATACAACAGAACTTTTCAATAAATGACGGCAAATCTCTCGGGACTGCTGCAATCGCATGTCTGTTTATTGTTTATACCAGACCGGTGAGTACGGCCTACTGTGACAGGCTTGAGTCACACATTTTTATCACAGTTTGGTAGCAAAAGCCGACACATAAAAAAATGCGTGACACACGCCTATCACGGAGGCCATACTCGCCCCGCAGGAAAAATGTGCGTGGCGACAATTCTGGGCGTTGCAGTGCTCTCTATCAATATATGTGATACGAGCCTGAACCTGCCACATACTACTCAATAAATACTAAGAGAAACTATTCAATAAATACAATTTAATTAAATTTTACAATAATGTATCCCTCTTTACAAATTTTACAAATATGTAACTCTGAGTACTGAAGATTCTAATACCGTTTGATACGTAGGCGTCGTACTTTATATTAATGAAAGAAACTGGCTATTCTGCAGTTGCAGTAATTAGGTCGTAGTACATCATCATAAGCCTTTTTAATGTTCCTACTGGTGAGACACTGGCGTTCTCTCTGTGAGAGAGAACGCCAGTGAGAGTAGTACAGTTAAAAATAAATTGAGAATATAGGAGAGTAACTATTTCAAAATCTTGGCTCCGATTTGAAAAGTTATGCTCAAAAAAGCGAGCCTATTTTTTATAGGGTTCCATACCCGAAGGGTCCAAACCAACCCTATTGCAGTCACTCACGTGTCCTTCTGACTGACTGTCGTCTGTCACACGGGGTTTACGGCCAAACGGTAGGAGCTACCGTCTTCAAAATTTACAAAAAATATGTTTTTATTTTTTTAAGGCCCCCCACCCTAACTTCATAATGCGACATAATCTGAATAGGCGACCAAATAAAATACTACGAATAAAAGTGTGGCGTTCATACAGTTAAACAACTCTTTTTTTTTTGGATACTTAATTTATTTTTGTTTGTTTACTTATCCGTCGAAATGTGACATTTGTGATAAAATAGGTGCACCCGTATTCAAATATGACCGAAATAAACGTCAAGAAGTTATGTCACAAGTCAAGCAATTATCTCACGCCGCTATGCTAGCACTTAGGACAAAATGGCTTTATCTCCCAAACTGTGATAAAAAGTGTGACTCAAGTCATGTCACAGTAGGCCGTGCTCGCCGGGCTGATAATTTAATTCCAAGGGGCATAAAGTTCTATCCGAAACTACGTATTATTTTTACCAACAATCCTTGTAGAATAAAGTCGAATGACAAAATAGTCCCTGCCTTGCGCGTTTTGGTGACACCGTCAACTTGCAGGCGGTCTTCGGTTAATAGAGTATAAAGGACAGGTCCTAACACAGAACCCTGTGGGACTCCAGCCAAGACGTCATAAAACTTTAAAGTTTCTTCAGCCTCCTTCACTTGGAAAAGCCTGTCTGATAGTTAGGATTTCAGTAGACAGTAATATGATTGAGGGAGATATGTTTTACAAAGCGAGCCATTATGCCAAACTCTGTCAAAAGCCTGCTGGAAATCTAGAAAGAAAGAAGAGCAATATTTTTTGTGTTCAAGTGTTTTCCTTATCTTGTTGCAGGCTCTGTGCACTTGTTCCACTGTAGAGTGCTGTCGACAAAAAACCCAAACTGTTAGTGAGGTATTTTTGGTTTCTATTATGGGTAGAATCCTGCGTAAGTGGACCTTCTCAAATACTTTAGATGCAATTGGTAGCAAACTGATTGGTCTGTAGGATGTACTGTCATTGGTATGTTTCCTGCTTTATGCACCATCAGTACTTGTGATACCGTCCATAACTGGGGAATGTTTTGCACTCGTAAAATTGCATTAAATACAGTTGTTAATAGCTCTATCGCCTTCTTGAGTAGTTGTATCAGAATCTCCTTGGTTTATTATATATGACTCTCAGCTTTTTCGGCGAAATTCATTTACTATTTTATTAATTTTTGCGAGAAAGTACTTAAGAATAAATTAAAATGTATAATATTTGTTATGTTGCTGTCTTTAATTTAAATTACTATAAGTCAATAAATTTAATGAACGTAAACGAAGCGAAAGGCATGTGCCTCGTAGCAGATGGCGTTCAGTGAAGTTTCAGCCAACTCTCATGGGAAAAAGGTATGATTTTACATATGTATGCATCTAGTAAATAAATCAAACGGTAAAGTAAGTAAATACTGACGGTTAAGGCAAACATCGTGGGGAAACCGGCATGGCCAAGAAACAAAAATTCGAAGACATGTAACATCCACCAAACCGCACTGGGCCCGCGTGGTAGATTGAGGCCCATTAGCTCTCTCACAGAGAGGCTTGTGTCCCAGACCAGTGGAAACATTTAAAAGCTAATGATGATAATGATTACTGAACAGCTTTTAAGAGTCTACTCTACACTCTCTAGTTACGCTTACTTTTTTTTTGTATACGGGGGGATTCCTTCAAAAGGCACCTGGAATTTTGAGGGAAAAACCAGGATATGTGAGATTTTTACCTCAATAAAACCACCCTGGTGATCACCATCAGCACGTAGAAGGGACCCCATGACCTCTCAAAGGACCGCCCCGGAATCCCTAGGCCATATCTTGTGGAAAGACAGATACATACTACAAATGTACTGCTAACAGAGGCATCTGGCGACTTATCTTAGAAACAGCTAAGTGCAAAGTTAACCCACTGAATGCTGCAGTAATCTGAGTCTTATGCTACGCTACGCTTTCGAACAAGTTTTACGCTCACTTTCGCTGCGTTTTGTGAGTAGTTTGGTGTTAAATACAGATGTCGCTACTGGTACGTTAACTTTTTTCTTTCTCTTGATTTAATAACGGTTCGGCTTATTTTTGTGTTGTAATTATTATTGTTAGGGTTTCAAGTAGAATTGTGAATCGCATGATAAGAGTTTCTGCTCTAAATATAAGTAGTAATTTGTGGCGAGTTTTAAGTTTACTAGTTCTGTATTATTTTTGTAGGTACCTTTCCTATGTCAGCCTGAATTACCGGTACATTGGAAAATAAAAAGGATTAATATTTGCCGGCTTTAAGTAAAGGGAGCATTTTTCGGTTGCAGTCTGTAAGAAATAACTTTATATGTAATTGGATACTTAAATTATTTACAAGAACATTTTTAATCGCCCGAAAAAAGGATAATTTCCCTAAAAATAACAAAACACACATTACCTTTAATAGCCAATTGATAGAATTAATTGCAAAGAAAATCGGGCATTTAAAATTTAACGATGTGTCGATAACAACTTGGACCCTCGCTAAACCTTAATTATAGCCCTGCAAAATGTCAATAAACCTGACATTGGAACATTTTTTCTTCCCCTTTCTAATTTGTTAGCCCTAAAATCGTAACCCTACTCAACCAGTATAACCCGACCTTTAAAATCCAACAAACTTTTACGCTAAATAGATCTTTATACGCTGGTAATGTAACGTGTATTGAGAAGGGTAGATACGGGGTTGAGACACGCACAACTCTGTCACCTTTTGTAAATGATGTAGGGAGAGAGACAGAAATAGCTCTTTCCTTGTTTTTTAACGTTACGTTTCACGGTGCTAGAGGGTTGTTTTGACGTTTGAGTTCTAAAAATAAATGTAAAGTTCTAAAAATAATTTTAAGTATTTAAACACATTAAATGCATTTTATAGATTTTATTAAAGTAACAGTGAGGTTCACTAACGATTAATAGCCCTTAGTCTCATAATTAATTCAATTCAATGCAGCTTTATTGCTATTGCTGAAAAAAATATTTTACTTATAAAATATACATAGAGATTAACTAACATTAGGTTTAATTCTAACAAAAAATACACACTAGTGACAATTTCACTGTTGCAATGTTCAATAGGTAATTACTAAAAGCGATCACAAAAATAGGTGAGTAAATAAATAAAATATAAATAAATAAAACTGACATAAACTAAGTGATAGATATATTAACAATTGGAAGTCTGTTATTTGTGACGTTTTTAATTAATATTTATCACACGATAGTTGTACATTAACCAATACACGTTTGGCCAAACATAATAATAGCTACGCTAACGTTAGCAAAAATATGAGGACCTAGGAATACTGAAACATTTTGTCATAAGCGCTCTACTAGAGCGAACCTTTCTACCAAGCAATCAATATATCCCGTAAAACGGAACGTCAGTTCGCCGGCCGGGACGAAAACCCTAGCCAGGGGTAGGATAGGTACCTTAACTTAGTCGAGTGCGCGTTGTTGCCGCGCACGCACGCGCGCCGCGTTCCCTCTCCCCTCATACACACAACAAAAAACCACAAAACCTTAACAATCAACCTAACGTGAATAACAATAGTGCTATAGTGTAACAATAAGTGTTATTAGTTAACAATCAAAGTGATAACAAACAGTGACTAGGTGGAAATCGCAACAGAACATCGCTCAGCGTCCAACCATAATGATATAAAACATTTTCTACGATAAATTGCTTGTTACTGTGTTTTAATCGGTAATGTGCCTTCTTTGAGGATTGCTTGCGTTATGTATTAATGTATTATATTCGCCGACCGCAGTGTAGGGGTGGAAATCTATGGAATATGCTAATAAGTTGGTTTCTTTTAACCCGCGCACAAAAAGCTCTGCACTAGACACTGCAGTGCGATTTGTGTTGCAAATTTACCAGAATTTATATCTTTTCCGTCTGTACATACTATTTTATCTATTTTCACTAACAAACTCGGCGTTTTGTACTGCATCTGTGACTTATTTACGGAGGCTACTAATCCAATTTTGGATTTTTTGTATCGAACTCTGTTATAATCAAACCTAAATTGTTACAACTGTGTTCCAATTAATTGCTACTTCGAATTTTGAAACAAATTCTAGAGAGTAGACGAATTCGCAGTGACAAATTCGATTAGAAACAATTTTCACTTCATAATAGGAACGGGTAGTGTCATTTCCTTTGTGCCAATAGACTATTTGCTCTAATTTCCTGTTTTAGTTATTAACGTGTCTACAATCTCCATCAGCCCTAGGTTTAGATTTGTTGAGCTCTACCGGTCTATTAGATTCGATTGATTCGTACTTCCATTTGAAATTCAAATCAATCGGTTATTTGTTTTGAATCCATAAATTGATTGTCTTTTAGTAAACACGCCGTGATTTTCTAAAAGGCGGTGAATAACTTTTTTGTTTTAATGGAATTGATCAATAGAGCAGTAACATCAATAGCAGACAGAATTAAATGCGAGGTTACTTGAATTTTTTGTCGTAAGGGTAGCAATTTTATTCAGATGACGTCACACAAAAGGCTATGAAGCAAAAAGCCGGTACCGTTGCGTTGGTTAAATATTTGACTAGCATGGACATTATGTAGATTTGAGACGTAAGTCTTTGTATAATAAAGAAGACACATTACTGCTAACAATATACATTACTGTTGTAGTGGAAATAAAAGCTACAGTCCTAAACAATGGCTACTTGTCTACTTTAGATAACGGACTAAGAATATAGAATACATACATCCTGCTTACTATACTCCTTATAGTTATAACTTTGTTCGTACTAAAAACCTCAACATGTTTGTGGCATAAAATAGATTGAATAGATTGCATTTGATATAAAGCAATCTTCCAATGTTCCGGTACACGAGCATGGACTTTGAAAGCCTGGATTCAATTACAAGGAGTTACTAATAAAAAGGGCTTTGGGCTTTCATTATGCCTCATAGTAAATGATTAGGTCTAGCAGAAAGAAAGAAAATGTATTAATTGCAACATAAACTGAAATACCTATAAATTAGCTATATATAAACTAAAATCCTTAACGATAACATAAGTAATAGAAAAGTAGTGTTAGTAAAGACAAGGCTGTAGACATCTTACGACAAAAATGACGATGAAAAGTACCTATATCGATGTAAGTATAGTAGTAGATACTTTTAAATTATTATGCCAAGAAAACAATTACTGTTATAAAAAGATAAATAAAACTAACTACATGAAAATAAAGAAAGAAGATCAAAATTCCGTTGAAGCCATTACGTACTCCGTGACCTAGACCTCAGCAGTAAAACCAAATCGATATGAAATTGATAACCAAGTGGAATCCGAGCGGTCATTTAAATTGGAGTTCAGAAATATTTCAATATAACATACAGAATTTAACGATGTTTTACGTTTTTAGAAGAGTTATAGTCGTAATATATTGGATAAAGAATACTTTTCCTAAAATTGTTAGAGTTTTTTATTGGGAACAGCCAAATGATTTTAATGTATAAGCTAGCACCGTAATAGACTGGATATCATCGCGTTTGACATGTTGTAATATAATAATTTATAAAGGTAGATTCAAAAAAGATGAGAATAAATAAGAAGAGCAAAGTAGAATCTAGAAAAAAGGACAATAATTCTTTCTTCTTCATATAACTTACTTTTCATCTACTTTAGGACTAACTATCCAAAAATCACAATAAAATCTTCCAATACGATCATAAAAAATAGCAAACCATCTCAGTACAGCACTTTGCATTTCTAAAGGTTTTTATTCGCAAAAGATATACAAATCGGTTTCTTTTCTTCTTAACGTAAGGCCAGTCTATTGTTGTCATGGTATGGTCTCTGTGAAATAATTTTTTGCAAGCTTTATAGACAACTCGATATTTTGTATATATTTGTGAGTGCTTTCACAAGGACTCTTGCTAAATCTACAAACACCCGTTTTCTAAGTTATATTTTACATTGTTTCTGTACACAAAATTTTGTAAATTCTTACTGCGCGGTTATCGACGACCTAAGAAACCACGTATTAGTCTACGACCGACATAGGTGTGTTAGCAGCCTAGCTTATGTAGCCCTAACAATAACTACTATCCTCCTTCCTATTATTATACAGCTATTACTGTAACCTTTGTGTGGAACGGCTTTGTTATTGTCATGTATGGCTTTAAAGGTTCTCACGAAACTCACATTGACACCGTTTGAGTGCCATTTATGTTGTTAAAGCAAGCTGTGAAAGAAAACTGCAACATTGAATATAAGCACTTGAAGAGTATACATAAAATAAAAAGTCTATTGATGTGTATTCTACCTTTAACAGCGATGAAACTATAATAACAAATGAATGGAGGTAGGGCACATATCACTATATCATCCATATACGCACAATAATTGGAACGTTTAAATATAGCATCGATGCTAATTTAAACGACACAATATTAACCTTATCAATCTTTGACTGATAAACAGATAACCTTTCAGGCTTCTAAAATAATAGGATCCCAGAGCTTGCAAATTCCGAATATTCTCATATTCGGAATTTCGAGCTCCAATCAAATTACTCATTTTTAGCTCAATAGAGAGGAAACAAAGGTTCCATATATACCGCACTAGAGGACAAAACTAGAATTAGATGACAAGAAGAAGCTTGAGTACGTAGAAAAAAAGAAAGACCAATACATCTTCGGTGCCAAAATAGAATAAAACACGAGAGCTTAAAAATAAAAGCACAAGAGAGCAGCTATCCCAACGACTTATTTCTCGTCCGGAAGTTATCAGAACGACCGGTTATTCTACAACAATGAGGCCGTTCTTATACGTACCAAGCAATATGAGCATGCAGAAGATACACTCCTAATAAGACTTAAAAACAAGGAGTAAGCACCATACTCTCTAACAAAGCAAAGAATTTGCCAAGGCCTATTACAATCTGATTGCCCTTGTTGTGATTGTCATTTGTTTCTTCAGCCTTTGAACTGCGTCTTTTTCTTAAGTTGGATGTTTATATTGTAGAGAGTATTGGATCTTCTGATATTATTTGTTTCATTCCCATCTTCATTTGGATCGTGTATGCGTATGCGGCGGTGTTGTGGCGTTTTTATTGGAGCAATGTTTATTTATTTATCGGTTGGTTTTGTGTTGTTTGAAATTGGAGTAAGAAGTTGTTTATAGTCTTGGATTATTGTATTTACTTCGTGATTTAGTGAGTGTGCTCTTCTATTTTGTTACCGTTATTCTTTTATGTCATCTGTTTATTTCTTCACCTCCTCCTTTTCCATTAATTTATTTATATCTTCAACAATTGTATCATACTTTTACATATTGTTACATCTATTTATCATTAACTAGCGGCCCGCCCCGGCTTCTATTGTGACAAACTATACACAAAAACCTTCCTTGTTTCTCACTCTTTTGGTGAAAACCACGTGAAAATCATTCCAGTAATTTTTGAGTTTATCGCGTACAAACGCGGCGCGGGAGTTTATTTTAACCGACTTCCCAAAAAGGAGGAGGTTTTTCAATTCGACTTTCAAAACAAAATACTACAAAGCAAAAAATAACTTTCTTTTCCGAATTCGGTATCGAAAAACTAAAAACAATAGGTACCAAAGACACCAACTTCGGAAAAGAAAGTTATTTTTCGCTTTGTAGTATTTTGTTTTGAAAGTCGGTTTGTTTATCTTGTTAAAAAGTTTTTTTATAATATATATGTAGTGATTCATTACGTACATACATAGCATGTCTTCAGCACAAATTCTTTTCAATCCGACATAAGTTCCAAGCACCAACTACCACCGTCTTCATGATATGATTTTTAATCTCCATCAACGATTTAATAATTGCCTCTACAACAATAAAACATGTTCTTTACCATCTTTACAATCAATCGTATCTCGTGTATGCGTACGAGTTGATTGAGAGCACGATGGTCGATGAGTCTGCCCGAGTCGGCTAGTGTACACGTGTACGGTGCATTTTTTTAATTCAGATTACCATTTGTTTGGGCTCGATCAACAAACTATCGAGTAAACCCCATTGAGTTGAGGTTTTGTGTAGCGGGAATATGGACATTGCTTTTATTTTTGTGTGAAAGAAAAATAACGATTGGAGTTTTATTCTTACGCAGTGTATTGCTGTCTCTATGAATGCTTAATCAAAATCAAAATCAATAATTTTTATTTAACATAGGCCTACATGGGCACTTATAAAACGTCGACAATGTGCACGGTTCGGGTTGGTCGATTCCTATGGAGAAGAACCGGCAAGAAACTCCATGGTTACTCATTTAAAAAATTGATTGGTTTTACAATATTTCCATGTTACAGCAGTACTTAGATGGGGGGACAACGCAGGCCCGATAATAAGTCGTAAGAAACTTAAACAAGAAGTGATTATATAATAAATAAACAAAAGATTTAAAAAAAGTAAAACGAGATAAAATGTTAACAATCTAGAAGGCCTACAATGTTCACACATTTACAAACCAATCGGTAAAATAATCTATACAAAGTATAACAAGACTAAATTTAACATGTGGCACAAATGTTGTTATCAGTGCTGTAACTATTCTTAGCAAAGGGCTATAAAGATTGAAAAAAAAGAAAACCATTGTAAAAAGTCTTATTAAATGAAGAAAAATTAGATTGAGAATAGTTAGAGACATCCACATAATGATACGTAAGCTACCTTTACGTTTATATAGCATAGCAGAACTTAGAAGAATCAGCCTATAAGGATCCTACTTCTGAGAGGTCATTATACACCACGGGGACCCAATGCCGGTTGGATATATAGGTATTGTGTTCTTATGTATGTATTTCGATCGAAACATGCAAACTCACTAAACAAATATTCTGCACCCTAAAATTTGGGGCCCGAAATCAATCATTCATAGCCAAATGTTTAACCCTAAAAAAACCCAATCATGCGAAAAAACGACCAACGTCTGGTAGTCATTTCCTTACTAAACGGTTAATGTATCGAACTGTTTATTTTGGTCTTTATTGCTATGATTGTAAGGGTTGTTTTAAATGTGTTAGTGGGGACACAGATGAACTAACACAGCACGTGTCACGTCAAACCCTTAAAGATAAAAAATGTTTGGGCAAACGATGCGCGTAGCGATGTATTCAATTAGTGATGTCATTATTCCTATTAGCTAGAAAGAGAGACGTCGTGTGAAATAAAAGAACATCTGGGATTTATAGTGTATTTTTAAGTTTATTAAGTTGTCCTCTGAGTGGGATCACATTTTTGCCAGAACTGTAATCTGCATCTAATCGCTTCGGTGAAAAGACAGCGGTCAAAAAAAAATAAAAAACGCGACATGATTTTCTTCTTGTTTTACTTCTTTTTAGTTCGCTTTTTAAGCAGTTAGTCGGGATTTTTGTTTTTTTTAAATATTTTTTTTTAGTTGTAACTTTAAAGTTTTTTTTTTTTTAGTTACGTACATTTGAACATATAAGTGTTATATATTTTTGAAATCACCTTGTAATTTTGATACCATACACGATGGGTTTCAAAGAATAAAAAAATGGTCCCCTACAATATGGCGCCCAAAATCCGAAAATTTTATATTTTCCAATTTTAATTGCTAAGACGAATCGATAAGAATCATCAAAATTGGCCAACGCGTTTGGTCTCTAGCACGCCATATAGGAACAAACATACATACATAGACTGATAAACACATTACCCTCCTTCGGCAGTCGGGTAAAAATGCAGCACTACTTATTTGTCGGTAACCCAATCTATGTAACTGCTGTCATACAGATCTATATCTCAATAATTGAGTAATATTAGTAAATTACCTAAATGGCTCTAATATTCTATTAGTAGTATTGCACATACAAATTATCTCTCTTTTGTAAAACAGTTTCCTCAACCACCACCTCAGTTTACATCTGTAAACATAAAAACTTCGATAAACAAAGAAATAATCTTAGTAGCTATTTGCCTTCCTTTCTATTGGTGAATTAAATAGCAATAATGGTTACTCCCATGTTTTCTCTTAGTATTTTTAACCGACTTACCAAAAAGGAGGAGGTTCTATGTTCGACTTCTTGTATGTTTTTTTTATTTTTTTTTTATGTATGTTCACCGATATCTCCGTCAATTTTGGACCGATTTTGAAAATTATTTTTTTGTTTGAAAGAGTATGTTTCGAAATTGGTCCCATTTTAATTTGTTGAAGATCTGATGAAGAACTTCGGAGTTATACAACAGAACTCTTCAATAAATAACGGCAAATCATTCGGAATAGCTGTAATCGCATGTCTATTCATTGTATATACCATTTCATAACATAACATCACGCCAGTACGCAATAAAGGGGTACGCAGATCTCTCATTTCACTGGTTATTTTCAAGTTTAATGTTATTGGGGTGATCTATTCTGGCGTTATAGAGTACCTTACTAAACAACTTGCCTATTTTAGGTAGGCACAACTAAAAAGGGAAAAAAAAAACTTTTTTGCAAATTTTTTTTCGCTTTGTAGTTTTTTATTTGGAAGTCGGTAGTATTTTTTTGCAAAAAAGTTTTTTATTTTTCCCTTTTTATTTAGAGTTGTAATCATGGGTTGTACTCGTGAAATCAATGTGGCTGGACAGAGTACTCTCTTGAACATGGGCTCTTCCTTTAGAACACGGAACCGCCGTGCCGGCAGTGACTAGACATGCCATCCTGTGAAAGTTTGTGAGTTTGATTGTTTTTACTCTCTTACGCCAAAATTACTGAAAGGATTTTGATGAATGTTTACTTTGCAGTAACTTAGCATAAACATCAGAATAACACATAGACTAATTTGTACAGATATTTTACAGGGGTTCTTTTTTTAAAGAAAGTATAATTTTGTAAAAATTCCTCAAAATGTATACCTAACATGTATTATGCAAATAAAATATACCTACCCCCGATCGGCAGGCTTATTACGTAACGTGCACGAATAAAATGATACTGATTTTTGCGCAATAATTGCTCTTCAATACAGAAGTTTTAGAGATTTTGGTGGTTCTTTTAGAAATAAGTGCATTTTACAATCAGCGAGTGATTAACAAACGATTGTGTAGATTGTAGGATCTACCATACCTATACTGTAGGTCGTAGGTAATGCCGACTTTTATGACAATTTTGACAATGCAGCAAATCCTAGCAGTAGGTAACCACCCAGACGCGTCGTTGCTCTATGGGGTTTCTCTCTGATACATTGTCACAATGAACGGGGCTGTATATTGATCCCTATGCTCTTCACTAGTTTGGGGTGTAAGAACACTTGCATAATCAATAAGCGTTGTTACTTGTTATATTGACAGAATGGATGAGAATGATTCTGGTTGCGAACCTCGAAATCATTTTAGAATGTGTTTGTACGTAAAATAGAATGTGGTTCAACGTAAATTATTTTAGTCTGTTAGATTTATAATGGTATAACTGTATATATTAATAGAAAAAACCCCTTATTCTATCACACTTATTTATGAAAATCTCGGTACTGATTGGCAGTTTCTAAGTCAAAAAAAACTTCATAGAAAATACAAATTAAGAATCTGCTAAAACTATAATACTCTTAAAATGTTCCAATACAAAACTATTTAGTGTAAACAACTTAAACAAGAAAACTGGTACAAAAAAAATAACAACAAATAATACAGATACAAACTTTATTGTATCTCACGCAATTGAGATTTACAACCACAATATAAATGTATTCCACCATCAAATCATTTGATACCAGCTTCCCATGATAATTATATGGGGTATTACAGTAACAATAAAAATTTATAACACCGCGCGCCATGGGAGATATGCAATAAATATCGGTTACTCATAGTACCGCCTCTAAAAATGTTACAGGAAATAGTGTTTTGATGACATACCGAAATATGTTACGTTTTAGGAAGGTCTCGATATTTAATGCAATTGAAGGATGAGAAAAATAAAACACTGATTTAATACAGGACGGTCAGTTATTGTAGAAATAATAAAGATATAGGAAAATATGTTCAGATACCGTAAGAAAACAGGAACTGTATAGGAAGTGGGCATGATATATTAAAAATTCTAGTCACTAGATTTCTATCGGCAAAAGCAGACTCTACAGAACACATTCTACTGTTACACGAAGAGCCATAAAATGGTAAGAAATTTAAAAGAAGCTTAATATTTACGGTTGATGTTTAAAATGGTCTGCTACCGGTACGTGGTGCGGCACTGACGCCCATCCTAATATTTGTTTTTCTTTCGAATTTTATATTTTACTTAGTTTTCTATGTCAAAAAATGGTCAAAAACCATGCTATTTCAATAGCTATATATACCTGTTTCCGATATTACCAACTGGCCTTGAAGAAATATTACTACCGACCTGCCCCCGTACCCTGACGTGTTAAAACTATCATGGTTCGACTGTTAAAAAGGGACAGATGTATACAAATCATATACATCTGTCCCTTACGCACACTCAAAATAACCTTGCTCTAAGAGCTTATGATTACATCTCTGGTATAGAATGATTACTAAGGTATTGCTAGTGTCCTAAAAACTGTTGTGTCTTTTTATCCAGAAGGAGGGTAATGATATTGATAAATAGAATAGTTCGATCATGCATGGAGTACTGTTGTCATCTCTGGGACGGATCTGCCAAATACTAGCTTGACGCACTAGAGTCGATCGAAAAGCGAGCCAAGAGGCTCATCGGCGATGAGGCGCTGGTCAAGTCAAAGCTCCAGAGTCTTGAACATCGTCGCCGAGTTGCCAGCCTGTCGGTTTTTTATCGGTTACATTTCGGGGAGTGTGCGATGGAATTGCACGATTTAATTCCACCTAGCCCGTTTCATCATCGGACTACCAGACGTACGGCGATGCGCCATCGATACATGGTAGACATCCCACCCATACGCACAAAACTTTTATTATGCGTACAGCTAAGGAGTGGAATTCCCTGCCGGAGACTGTTTCCCGATAGCTACAATCTAGGGGTCTATAAGTCAAGAGTGAATAGGTTATTTCTAGGCAAGCGTGTTTCACCGTCGACCACATCCTCGCTTACCATCAGGTGAGATTGTGGTCAAGCGCGAGCCTACAGGTTATAAAAAAAAAAAAGTTTACCGGGATAAGCCAGCTGTTGCTGTTCACAATAACCTGTACTTATAATACAAAGCCGATTTACGGAGTACCACCTGTCATAAGGACACCGATACAAAGAAGTTTCTTTTTCATGAAAAAAAACATGAAATAACCAGCCACCTTGAATGTTACCACTATCATCATAATAATGAACGGTTTTGAACCCGGCCAATGTAAAAAGTAGGTATACTTTCCAATCATTGCGCTCAGCGTGGTGTAATAACGGTAATCGCAATATCTTCAACACAAAACATTGACAAATAACATCAGATTTGAGAACTGCTAGAAGAAATTAAATAGAAAGGCACTGGTATAGTTACCGATTGACGAAAACTAAATAATGTTGACATATATAAAAGCTGTATATGAAACCTTCAACTCAAGTTCAAAATGTTACAAATCTGCTTACCTGCGAATAAAGCTCAAACAATATATCTAAGACACTGTACGCAGAGCACTGGAAATGGCATGTGCAAACGGCGATATTCTTTACAGCAATATACTTGAAATAAAAAAATAACATGGGGAACTGATGTGAGAAAAAACCACAGAGCAAGCAACGCTTACCCCATAAGTTACAAGTTCCCCTTAGCAAGGGTATTTAGTGGCAATAAAACCAAACATTCAGAAGAGATCCCTTAAACAAATAGACGACAAACAAACATAAACACTGATACTACGGCACAATAGATGTGTTTAACTATTGTTACTACACCATTAGTTTGATGGAAACCGCACTATAGCTATTGCGATTTAGCTTGGCAAAAACGGTCGTTGACCCGACTACATTTATTGACATTCTTAATTAAATCCGACAAAAATAAAGAAAAAGTTGTCTGAATCGATATTTATCGTCGATATTCAACTTTTGCCGATGATTTATTTTGTAATACAATTAATTGATCGGGTTCCTATGCAGATAGATATGGGAAAGGGCTTTGACCACTGTTACCATGCTAAAAAGAATAAAATATAAATGACTATCGCTACAGGGTTTAACAAAACAGATTACTAGCTGAGGCGTCAAATCAGATAATATTTTTAGAACCTACTTCAATTTATTATAACAAAGCAAGAAAAATAGCGTCCTGTTTCTATGTTTCTCCATCAAAAAACACTCTTGCTGTTTTTAAAAAGAGAGTGAAAGAACACTATCTTTCCTTTCCGTCATAGTTGCAAACTATGACGAAAAGGAAAGATTTATTACCTATTATTTATATATGATATTATTTAGTATTTATTAATGTAATATTTAATTTATTAATATGCATGTTTATTAATTTTTTATTAGTTATATTTTATTATATATTATAGTAAATTGTTTTATATGTTTTTCTTTTTATTGCCCTACACGCGGTATCTACATATCTTTTTTTCAACTCTCCTCTCGCAGGTATGCTGGAACAGATTTCTTTTGAAATAAGCGTACCTTTGTACCTATTTTCTGTTCCTTTTTCTTCTTGTCTCTTTATTTTGTGTGTACATTAATGGTTAAATAAAAAAAAAATCTTCTTAAGTTCTGAAGAGACACCACATGAAGCGTATGTGACACTGATTAACTATATTGGCTTTGGTTTCACCGGCTTCACAAAGGCATTTGATACTTTTGAACTTTGCAACGCATCGGGAAACTCTTGATATTGCAGGTGCTTGAACATAGTAACTGCATTTTCCATCGTCAGAGACCGTTGACTTCAAAAATTAAAAAGTCTTCCCATATCGGTTTTGCGGTCTAGATTAAGCCCTATTCAGCTCTTTCGAAAACCCCAATCACTATAAATCAAGTATGTACCTCAGTTTTTAAGCCAAAATTAAGTCCCACACAAATACCCTTATTGCGTACACATAAAGACTATATTTCCTTTTGTAATAGCTAAATAAAATATCTTTTGATACAAAGTCTATACGAAGGAGTCAATAAAGTACTCTCCTTGATAAATAGCAAAATAACTTATCTATCTTAATACTGTATTTTTTTCAACATACATTAGGAGTGGATAAATGTTCTAGGGAGACTATTAACATTTTTTTTCTGTAAAAATCTTTTCGGCTCCTGTTATTGTACTGGTAGATCGATCTGTATTTCTTTAGGAGCTTTTCTGTTGTTGCTTGTTAATCTTGTTATAGTTGGATCAGGATTGAATAGTGGTCTTATTTCTAAAGGGAGGTCCCTAAGTCTTAATTAGGTCGATACGGGGTCTATGAAAGCTTTTGGTGGAATAATTCTGACGATGGTGGAAAATTACTCGTGTTGAAATGCTATTATTACGACTACTGGGAAATGATAGTTATATTCCCTGACGGGCGATAAAAACGCCCATGTTTAGGGGCTTGCTCAAAGCCGCAACTACACCATAGCAACAAAAAAACTTTTTACAAAAAAATACAACCAACTTCCAAATAAAAAGACTAGTTAATGAAAAATTTCTTCTATTTCGGCATACGACACCGTATCCTATTTTCTTTTCTTCGTTTTTTGACACCATCTTCCAAAAACGAAGTTATTTTTCACTTTGTAGTGTTCTTATTTGGAAGTCAAATAAGAACACAATTTTTTAAATTTTCACTTTTAGTTGTGGTACCTAATTCTTTGAGTGCTAATTATCAGACACAATAGAAATACAATTGTTCCTAATTGCTCTCAAGGGGCTAATAGGCATGTTCCATATTAAGGTACCTATAATGCCAGAATAGATTACCCGAATATCATGCTACTTGAACATAACCGGTGAAATGAGAGTACCAAGGTGAATTATACACATTTGCACACCACTTAAAGCATACTGGCTTAATGTTATGTTATGAAATGATGTAAAGAAAAAAGAGACATGCTATTGCAGCAATCCCGAGAGTTTTTTTGTCATTTATTGAAGAGTTATGTTGTATCTCTCCGCAGTTCTTCATTAGATCCTCACCAAGTTGGTAACGTAATCTACAGAACAAAAAAATAATTTTCAAATTCGGTCCACAATTGACGGAGAAGTCGGTGAAAACACACAAAAAAAATATGTATATATACAAAGTCGAACATAGAACCTCCTCCTTTTTGGAAAGTTGGTTAATAAGGTGAGTGTAAAAGTGTGAATGGTTAAACTACTGTTACTGTCAGAACCTTGATTTTTGTGAAGAATTTCTAGACAAGTGGCATTCGATGTTAGCGAATGCGATAGTCAAAGTGTCATAACCGCCTCCTTTTTGGAAAGTTGGTTAAAAAGGTGAGTGGAAAAGTGTGAATGGTTAATCTACTGTTACTGTCAGAACCTTGATTTTTGTGAAGAAGTTCTAGACAAGTGGCATTCGATGTCAGCGAATAGTCAAAGTGTCAAAATCACGTGATTTTTCGATATCGCTTGTCGTTCCCATACAATTTTACCTTTTTGACAATCGCTATCGCCACGCTTTCGAAGTGTCGATGATAGAATGTCACTTGTCTATAGGCTAAAGTTGATATTGAGACACACTACGTCAATTTGCGGCCAAGCAATTTCTTAATACTAACAAAAAACGATAGTTGTGATTTAGATTTGCGGACAATCTAAGTCAGTTCATAGTGAAGCATAACAAACATATCCTCTGACTTTTCCCAACAATCTGATGTAACGATAAACACATCCCACCCACCAACTCTATAACAATAAAAATCTCCACAACCAGACACAAAAAACGTAACTCTCAAACAACCAGCAATTTTTAGGCCCAAAGCCTTTAATAATTCCGCAGAACGTCTCTTTCAATACAATTCCTCTTATTTGTCCCTCCGTCCCTCTTGATTGACGTGCGGAGTGCGGATGCGGTCCCAGTTGCGTCTAAGCTGAGCTGTCACGGCCACATGACGTCATTCCCGCCACTACAATGTGCGTTTCATTTTCTAAAATTAAACGCTACCCGACGTTTACATAGTTTTGGTTTTAATATGTTCGGAGTATTGGGTTTTTGGCTTTTCGTACCGGATATGTGTAGATGAGATCGTGTCTCTGTCGTCAAGGACTACATTGGTAGCTCAAAAGAGTTCTTCAGTCAAAGGAAGGGATGTTATCTGAAACTTAGGTTTTTGTCCGTCAGGTCGATTAATAAAAATATTTGACACGTATTTTTCTATTGAGACATAAAGTGACGACTATATAATGCGTTGAATTATCGTTTGACGTTACTTTGTAAGTACATTTTAAACTGACATAGTGACGTCACAAGCCCCCACGCCTGAACTTTGATGCGCTTTATCTTTGACAATTTTTATTGATTTGGTAAAGCAAAAAATACGTGCCCAATATTATTTGATAATGTCACTGACGGACTAAATAGAATCTATTTTTTCTGCCTAGGAAACATCCCTATATAGTAGTCAGTTTAAAGGGCTGATTTCTGTATTTACTTTCTTTCTTTATATTAATATGTAGAAAATATACCCATCAAATTAAAATCCCTGTCTTGTCATGTGTTATTGCATCTCTCCTCCTTCAGCTTGTACGGCAGTCGCTGGCTTTTTTCAAAAAATATACCTGTTGAAGAAAACCACAATCTCAAAGTTGTTGGAACTATGAATAAACAAAACGAAATCATATCCGAGACTATCATATAAGTATATAACCCATAACAGCAATCGAAAAATCCTATACCAGCCCTACCACGTTTCCAAAATATGATCTTTAACCGTTGGTATTTTTTGAAAACAACATTCGAATCGCGTGTTCCATTTAGTCATGGTTCTAGTTAAAAGAATCGAGTATTCGGAACAAATCGATTATAGGAATCACTACTTGATTCCTCGGTTATTGACTTGTTGAGCTATGGTGTGGCCAATGAAAAAATATGATATAGAAGAAATTCTGTAATGTTTTTTTTCGGTTTGAAATTGGTATAAATATAAAGGGTCTCGTAATACTTTGAACGCTATGACATGATAGTGCGGTATTAAGTATTCATGAAAGATCAAAGTGTATGCTCCCATCAATTTCACGATTGGACGTCTTGTCACATTTTCGATTTTCCTGGTAAAATTTCGAACCTTGTTTTTATGCAATGCCAACCAAACTTGATCAATACAAAAAAAGATACCTGACAATGCGGCATATTCGTCAAAAACTGACGCAATAGTCACATATTCGTGACAGGTGCAGTTTAGTAAATTATTAAAGCAGAAAATATCTGAAAAACAAATCGGTTTGTTAGTTTTTGTCTGTCACCTGTCGGTTTTATTAAATATATCCTAGATTTTTTAAAATACTCTTTTATTTCCATTAAACCAGAATTCAAAATAAAACGCCACATATGTCTTCTAAGTCTAACTGCCACAACTAAATTGAAAACGCATCCACACAAAAAGGCCAATAAAGGAATTCATTACAGTGTAAAAAAGAACATTTTATTGCACATCGGAGCGCATAGAAGGGTCTCAATCCGTTTGGAAATAAGTCGGTCAGACGACCACTGGCTGCATGGGAAATGCAAGGGACGTGTAACGCATGACTCGCTTAGGGAGATGTGGCTATAGAAGCGCTGGATACTGTGGCATTTTATTTATATAATATGGCTTTTGAATTGAAATATGGCGCTTGTGGAGATTGTAGACGAGTTATAGATTGATTCTACGGAGGATAGATGACAAAAACATCTATTTAGTCCGTCAGTTAGATAACGTTATTAAAAATTAAAAACATTTTAACAAAAAATTAAACCGACTTCCAAAGCAAAACACTACAAAGTGAAAAATAACTTTCTTTTTACGAAGTCGGTGCAGTCGACTTCAGAAAAGAAACTTGTTTTTAACCGACTTTCCAAAAAGGAGGAGTATCTATGTTGGACTTCACGTATGTTTTTTTTTTTGTTTATTTTCACCGATATCTCCGTCAATTATAGACGGATTATTTTTTTGTTTGACAGAATATGTTCCGAAATTGGTCTCATTTTAATTTGGTGAAGATATTATGAAGAACTTCGGAGATATACAACAGAACTCTTCAGTAAATAACGGCAAATCATTCGGGATTGCTGCAGTCGCATGTCTGTTAATTGTTTATACCATTTCATAACATAACATAACGCCAGTACGCTCCAAAGGGGTACGCAGATCTCTCATTTCACCGGTTATGTTCAAGGTTCATGTTATTCGGGTAATCTATTCTGGCGTTATAGGTACATACCTCACTAAACAACTTTTTTGCAAAAATATACTACCGACTTCCAAATAAAAAACTACAAAGTGAAAATAACTTTATTTTTGTAAGTCAGTGTCCATATAAAAAAAAGGGAAAAGAAACATACCGACTTCCAAAAATAAAGTTATTTTTCAGTAGTTTTTTATTTGGAAGTCGATAGTATTTTTTTGCAAAAAAGATTTTTTTATTTTTTCTTCCCAGCAAACATCCCTATTATGTTAGAATAATTACTATAAATACTACTATCACAGCCTAAACTCGTATCAAAAGCGTATCGTTGGAACATGGCGAATCTTTACCTGGTGAAGGTCACGAGAATCTGTTGTATGCGAGAAGCTCAGTACTAGTTAATATGACCACGCTTGGGCAAGCCTCCGTCCAGTATTGGGCGTCTTTAAGCAAAATAATGATGATAAGGATGTCTTCGCAGTGTTTGGTCAAAGTCAACATCGCAAATTCACTAAATATACCAAGCAAAGCGTATATCTTATAGTGCCTCTGTTCACTCTGTTTTCACTAGACGAAGGTATCGTTGACTTTATTTCGACTTTAGATTCTGAAAGTAGTCACAAATTTACTATTAGAAATTTACTACTTACGTTCATCAATGAACACTTATGACCTTCTACGGTCCACACGTGCGTCTTGAGCATCAGTCTTGTAAAAACTATTTGACTGAAACGCGACTGTGACGGGTGGGGGAGAGGATATGAAATCTGATAACTTTACGAATAAGATTTTAATTTAGTAAAAGTTGGAAATGGATTTCGTTCTAAATTGGGTTAGAATCGGTTGTATCATCAAATTCAAGGAAAAGACAATATTCAGCGGACTGTTTCACCTATAATTTTGTTAAAAGTACATTTTTAATCATTTATATGCACGACTCTGTGCCATTTTTTTACTCTTTTTCTATATTTATTTATTATTTATTATATGCTTTATTGTACACCTTAAAATACAATTATCTCTTCTCTTTTTTCTTATCTTTCTATGTTTTTTTGCCTTCATTATTAAAATAGCTCACCTCCTTTTAAATTAAGAAGCTTAGCCGAATAGCTTTCATCGAGCTTGCGTTAAACGAAGGTTTTATGTATTTATTTACAAGATAATTATTATTCTCATCACCGCTCCCCACAACAGCGTATCTTCGGGTAACGGCTACTTAAGATGAAATAGTTGGCGTCATTTGTGCATCTTCCCACGTATATTAAGTAGTCAGTTGAGGGTCACTGCTGTGGGTGATAATAATTACCTATTTTCTGTTTTTATGTGTACTAATTTATCTCATCATAATACTTACTATTGGTTAGACTGCAGTTAAGAATATATTAAATCATTTGCAATGCTCCTCGAATATCTTTGTTAGGATACCTAACTTTTTGGTTAGCGGTTCATTGGTCTACCAAATAGAATCTTATTAACTCATAAATTAAAATACTGTTTGTTAGTCCTTCAGATTTTTATAACAAACAACAACAACACTTCAGCTCGTAATCACCTTCTGCTGGGCATAATCCCCTTCTTTCTTCTGCGACACTTCTGAGTTCCGTGCGACCCTCATCCAAGTGTTTCTAGTGACTTTGACGATACCGTCAATCGGCAAATCGGTTTTGGTCAGCCCTGGTTTCTTTCACCCAAACATGGCCTTAATTTGGTTAAAGCTTTACCTATAGGTAAAGCTTTAACCAAATTAAGGCCATATGTCGGCCATCTCAACATCAGATCTTGCGCAGCTCCTCTTGGGGTATACCGCCCTATCCCCGACGTCGAAGACTTTCGTCCGACGACGGATTTAGATAGCTTATGATCTCCTGAAGCTTTAACTACTAAACTGATTGTAACATTCAACAATATAGAAATCGCTACATTTCTATACATTGTTCCATAGCTGACATTCCTATTTTTTTGTCTTTTGTCCTTTGTACTTAAAAGCATTCCACCCAGAGCCTATGCTTGCTCATTAGCTATCTGATTTGGATCCTCGCCAATACAACACACTCCATATGTTAATCATTTTAATTTATTGTCAGCTAAAAATACTGACTTGACGGCAAACTGTCGTGACGAGATTTGTATCTTGTTTGATATTCAAACGTGGGCCATGTCTTGGGAATAGTAATAGGACACAGGTAGAATGTACTATACGTAGTATGTACTACAAGTAGTACTGTCGTGCTAGCTTTTGTGGCGTATGTGTAGATAGGTGGTTCGTGTAACGAAGTATTCATATACATAGCTTATGGTACGAGTAACTTTAGCTGTCCTTTTGTTTTGAGTTGGACTCTTGTAAATGTTATATGGAAGTAGCTGCAGTAATTCGTGATAATCTCTTGTTAAGCTGCAGGAGTATGCTGCAGTTACATTACAATTTATTACATTAGAAATTCTATTCATGACGTATACCACTTTTGGACGGAAGCGGCAACCAGTTGCATCATTCTCACCATCATTCTCTTGACCATGTCTATATTCGGCGCAACATGTCTTCGTCTTTTATACCAGGGTTGTTGCGAACATCAGCATCAGCTTCCGAGAAACTTCAGCATTGTTTTTAATATCAGCATTAACTTCAGCATTTAATAATGCTGAAGTTCATCCATGATATGACTGCAGAGGGAGCGGGGTTTAAGGTTACACTAGTCGATCATTCTTCCATACAAACGTAGTCTGGCGATTACTCTACTGTTTGACGATGTACGTTCAAAATAAAAATGCTATCAATTTGTCTCATTATCTAGCCCTGTATGGAAACAAAAAGTAAAAAAGAAATATATTTGAATGTTATGACCGGCGAAAGTTCCATATTTCAACACTAATTTTAACGCATCTTTGGGCGGAAATAAATACCATAAGAAAAAGGAAAATTGCAAAACGGCCTCCATACAGGGATAGATTAGTAGTTCAGCAACGCAAATAATTTTATTTTGAAAATATAAATTTTTTCTTTGTTTTATGATATCTAGACTCCAAAAGGCGAAAATTTCGCGCGCTTGTTTTCGTCCTAAATCATCATCCATTTCGCCACAAACTTGCAAAAGTGCTAATTCGTACGCGAACTAGCTTCTAACTGCTCATCACAGCATCTATCTCCTTCGCACGTGTTGTCGGATGAGATAGCATGCATTTTAACCCCGCGCACAAAATAGATCGTGCCGTCGACTAGGGCAACCTTAAAGCACGTTTTCTTTTCAGTTGCGAGTTTTGACCAATAGTGAGGTCGACTGCGATGATTTCGATTGTACACAAACATAACCTTGTCTCATCATCACCACGTTGACTGAAAACAATATAAACGCACAATAACCTGTTAATATTCATCTATACTATCTATACTATAATAATATTATAAAGAGGAAAGGTTTGATTTTTTGTTTGTTTGTTTGTTTGTATGAATTGAATAGGCTCCGAAACTACTTGGCAGATTTGAAAAATTCTTTCACTGTTGGATAGTCCATTTATCGAGGAAGGTTATAGGCTATATAACATCACGCTACGACCAATAGGAGCGGAGCATAAATGAAAAATGTTACAAAAACGGGAAAAAATATTCCTTTTTGAGAGCTTCCATTGCGTGCGCTGCGTAAATGGTTTAAGTTACGCAAATATCATGTATGATGGAATTGTTTCTCTTTAAAAGTTCTAAAAAAAAGTCCGTGACACCATATGTCTATCTTTTAAGGTGGACTCACAATAGCAAATTTTATGTTCTAAATTTTAATTAGATCAACGCTGCCGGTAGAAACAAAAGTTGGTTGCATTCGTATAGTAGTATATATATTATTTCTTATTCAAATAAATAGTTCAACAAGTTGGTGGGTAGATAGGGTAGGGTAGGTAGGGCAGGGTAGGTAGGGTAGGGTAGGTAGGGTAGGGTAGTGTAGGGTAGGGTAGGGTAGTGTAGGGTAGGGTAGTGTAGGGTAGGGTAGTGTAGGGTAGTGTAGGGTTGGGTAGGGTAGGGTAGTGTAGGGTAGGGTAGGGTAGGGTAGGGTAGTGTAGGGTCGGGTAGGGTAGTGTAGGGTCGGGTAGGGTAGGGTAGTGTAGTGTAGGGTAGGGTAGTGTAGGGTAGTGTAGGGTAGTGTAGGATCGGGTAGGGTAGGGTAGGGTAGTGTAGGTAGTGTAAGGTACGGTAGGTAGGGTAGATAAATGTTTGGTGTTTTTATGGCAAAACAAAGTTTGCCCGGGCCAGCTAGTTAAATTATAAATACGTCATTGCAGATGAAAGTGCGGTTATTGTTTTTTCGAAAACTGTTTTGAAAATTGATAAATAAAGGCGTCCCCGTTAAAAAGTAAAAAACGTACATATTATAAATTAGTATATCAAGAAACCGCAAACTGTTACTAATATAAAAAGGATTATTCACGCAAAGGGCGTATCTACCATTACTTCACTTTAAGAGCAAACATCTTGATGAGCAAATGTTTTTAACCAGTGAAAACTAAAACCAACAAGCTCATCTCTGTTTTTTTTATTAATGATAAAACTAAGAAACTTATTTTATTCTAAAATAATTTTAATCAGCATCTGCATCCGCTGATGTCAATGACAAAATATCAGAATCAGCGAAAAAAAATGCACCAGCAACAACCATGTTTAATTCTTCTCTAATAGTTTTCATATCAGTAGCCATAATCATCTTTCACTAAATCCATCCATCGCACTCTAGCATCATCAATTTACTGTCAGTTTTATTACCATTTTATTAAAAAAATTGACCTACTCTTGGGCATGTTCTTTCCCCCTCCTTCCATTTCTTTCGGTGTTTTTAACCATATTTCCCAACACTAATATTTATTCTAATATATATTTGTTCAGCAATTGCTTGTTAGTTTTCAAATATTTACTACCAAAATACACAAAACTTTCTACCATTAACAGACGATACATTTAAACCCAAACATACCAAAAACGTCAATATAAATAATTTAACCGTAAATCAATAACAAAAAAAGCTAAATAACAGCGGTTAGACACAAACACCTGCTTAACTTTAACTAATGCTGTAACTAAAGGTGCGTTTGAACCGGTCCGACATGAATCACTCGGTTTAGTGGGCAGACGGCTTTATTGTTTATTTATATTTATTCTATTTCTTATTAACAGTTTGTATGTTAATTTGTAAGCTGATTAAGAATGAAATACGGTGGATAAGTTGATTATTGAAAAGGTGTAGGTTTAATAAGAAGGCAAATCTATCTACACGTTCAAGACAAAAATGAATGATGATGAACTTACACGAATGACAACTTACATTGTATGTAAACAAAGTTTATTTCTGGATGACAAAATATTGGGCACATCTTTAGACCCTAAAGTTTAATGTTTCTTAAGAGCTCATGTAAACTTATCTACATAGTAATCATTGTATGATTTGCTTGACAAAAAAAGAGTTTTTTTCGAAAAATTAATAGCCATTTTGATCGGCTTCCCACAAAAGTTTATTGAAGTTATATTTTAAAAAAACATTGAAAAATATAAATGTGTTGATGTAGACTGGACGACGGAGGATCAATAACATCAAAAAAACATTTATGACTTCGAAACGTTTCTACCTAACAAAGTTATACAGTACTAATAAAACTACACCCAAGTTTTTTCACATAACGCCGGAAGCTATAGATCAATAAAATTAGCCAGCAATAATCGTGACGGGAATATTTATCACCATTCGACATGACATCATAACATGAAAGTCATCGTAAACGTGGATTGGTAGCACCCTCAGATTTGATCTGATGCGATTCTTTGTGTTATTAGAGGAGTCGCTTTTTCTGACTTTGCTCTCGAAGTCACAGGAGTTAATTTTTCAGAATATACAGTAGTATATGACACTGAACGATAGTGTCAATTTTTATTAGCTTTTTTCATAATGGGATCAGTAATAAAAAAAAAAAATCATTACAAATATTTTTTACCTATTTATAATATCTGTTGGTTTAGAATTCAATAATTGTGATGAAACCAACCGACATACTGGATCCTTATCCCCGAGATTTAACGAAACAAGTAATGAATAAAAGTAATGATAAAAGTATTTTTACATAGAAAAACTACTCAGGCATTGACATAGAAAACAGAAATACTGACAATAATACTGAAGTAGATAACAATTCTGAAATAAAAATAGATGTCCCGGACCGAAATACCAAGCAATACCAAAATCAAAACATTAACTATAGAAAATAAACCAGCAGTAACGAAGCTTGATCTAAATAAAGAAATAATAGTTGATCTATAAAAATAAATAAAGAATTTCAAGCTTCAAAAAATCTTTTAGAAGATAAGTTTGTACTTATACTCCCACATAAATTCCAAGTAACAAAGCCTACTAAACAATCTCAAAAGGAAAGCATTACTTCGAATCATCGCCACTCGAATATTTTGACGTTTCAATAGCCATGGGAAGATATGCAACCTCTTTGGATGAACCATTGTAAAGTAGGGCCAACTACCTGCCTGCAACTTCAATGGGTGGAATCCCATCACCAATGTTGGTATATTTGTGATCTACATTGATGGTTTTGTGAGTAGTACTGAAGAAGACTTGTTTGTTAATGCAGCAATGGATGTTTGGCCAGTGTTGGCATGATCTATGCACTTGATTTTTTTGGTGTGTGATTGCACCTTTTATTAAGAGGTACAAGCATGTTTTTAAAAACCAATTATATTGTAAAGGTGTTTCGAAGTGTGTAGAAATGTGGTCTGATTTTTTGTTTGGTTTTTTTTTGGTTATCGATTTTAAACAATCATGCTTGGTTCGGTGGTTAAAGGTGGCAAAAACGCAATGATCTTTTGGTTCAAATTGAAGAACCCATTAATGGTAGCAACAACGTTTTAAACCTTATTGTATCTCTATAAAACAAAAAAGTTTACCTTAAAAATCCTAATACCGTATCGAAGTAAATATCATTTTACGAGGCAATAACAATTTTAAGTACTTTGATACCTTAAAAATCTGTTAAGTTGAAACGAAAATCGTAAAGTACTTGGTAACGAGCTACTAATCCATCAACTTACGCATTAAAATTTATAAGATCGTATTAAATAAATATTTTACGACATTTTATTTTCCTCCCGTACCTGTAAAATGAGAATAAAAATTTCTTTGAGCAATATTATTCATCCATTAATGCCGCCCACTGCAGCTTATAGAACTTATCGTTCCTCTTCCCACTCGTGGTCATTATTTGCTCTTTGAAGAGTTCACTTGGATTATAAATCCAAAAAATAAGAGTTGATCTTAAACATCACCTTAAGAAGAAATGCGGTCGCAGACATCCGATTGAATATCCTATGTAACAAGTAAAATTTCAAAATTTTAAAAAACCCCGACTCATTTATCTTGCGAAAACACCCCAATTCAAACAGTAAAACGCCCATAACTTTTGAACGGCTGAACCGATTTTATTCAAACATAGCTAAGAACACTCTCGACAAAATCACCTTTCAAACAAAAAAATAATTAAATCGGTTCATCCGTTTAGGCGCTATGAAGCCACAGACAGACACAGATACACTGTATATACAGCAACACACGTGAAACTTATAACACCCCTCTTTTTCCGGCGGGGGTTAAAAAGACATAATTCGATATTTGGCTCTCGCCTATATCCTCCTCCAATATTAGACCAATTTAAAAGATATTTCATAAACTGAAAAGATATATACTATACTGTTTAGAATCACTAGAACTTTCGAAAAATCTTAAAAGACGCTTAAAATTGCGATGTCAACATAGGCCTAATAGGTACAAATTTGACAAATATAAATGATAAAAGAAAAACATTGGGGCACAGTATAGTGTCTTAGCCTTTATTTTTCAGTTTATGGAATTTCTTATAAATTGGTCCAATATAGGGGGAGGAAATAGGCGAGAACCAAATCTCGAAGTATGAAATTTTACCACAGGGTTCAGACAGGTGCGACGCAGCAACGCTTTCTTGGAAATAGCTTTAGCTACAGATAAAAGGTGTATTTCCAAAGAAAACAATTCACACTTTACTGGACCAAAGTAACATAGATACATATTTCTTAGCCAGTCCTCTTTCGCAATTAATGACGAGATAGAATGAAGCGTTTGTTGAATGATGACATACAGCGACGAAAGAATGAGAAACCGTTGGACCCTAACAGCTAGGAGTAGCCCGACCAACATTATTTAGCTCTAGAGGTATAGAGTCTATAGTTCTATAGTACCGACGCGAAAAAAAGTAGTTCTTTATTAGGTATAGACGATAACATCCGCAAAACTAAAAAGGCTACAATAAAACAAAAACAAAGATATTTTAAGTTTAAATGCATCCTCAACTTATGCAAAACTGCAACTGAAACAAACTGCATCACGTTTTTGTTGCTCCCACTACGACCAGCTAAACGACATCTATTTCGATCCACTAAAATTCCAGTAAAGAATAAAACACTCGATCAGTGCGACATTTCGAGACAATGGCAACACGATAACTCACTATACTACCAAGTTTTGTGATAAAAAAACAAATTTCTATACCCACGAATCATTTGAGTTACGCCCTTGTTGGAACGAGATAAGGTGTATAGCAACCGTAAACTGAAAGTGGTGAGGATTATTCCCCTGGCACGCGATCACCTGATTGGTGGAACAAAAATAACATTATTAGACATGGAACCACGCTCGAAATTACGATCACGATGTGTTCAATCATATTACTATTAGGATAATAAATTGTAGGGTGTGCGTGAGCGTTTTTAGGTCATTCTGGAGGCTCTGGCGAATTATGGGTCCCGTAGTTATTTTTTAAATCCTGATTGGGATGGGTTGATGTGAGGATATGACGTTACAAAAGGGTAAGGCAGAGACATTGCCTGTTTCACCATTCATGTTAAAGTTCCATGCAATAATCCAGACTCTGAGCTGCGACTGTAAAATTCCTTTGCCTAAACCGGGCATCAAACCAATGACTTCTTGCTCAGCAGTGGCCCTGCGGTACTATAATATAGGTTTTAAATTACTATTTTTAAATGTCTCAATTATTAAATTTAAAAACTTTTAAGAACAGTTTAAAAAGTTCATTATTAAAATAATTTATAATAAGAAGCAGCTATTAAGGTGTTCGGTTTATCACTAATTGCGAAGTTCTTCGAGCTCAGACCTTTAATAATAATATTTCTTTATGCGTGTTATGTAATTAAAGATTTTCTTTATACTTCCCGTTATTGATATTTCTTTATGCTGCCCGTATTGAAAACAATGTAACTAAGGCCCACTTAGACTGGCAAAAACTTAACTCGGTCACAGATAATATAAGACTAGAACACAGATGCCTCAACCCATACAAAGAAACAGTGCCGGCATAACTAGCGTTTTTCATCTGATTATACCGATTATTTTTGTAAATAGATCGCGTTCTGTTCCGTTCCATGGCGATATATAGATCACCATCTAATAATCAATAGATAAATCAAATAATCAGTACAGTACGTCGGGACAGGTTCCTTTGTATGGGATGAGACTCGGTGTTAGTTGCTAATCGAGGTTAAATTGGCAATATGTCATAAAGAAATGGGTCCGGTTAGGTACTAACTCAGACTTAGTAAGATAACCCGCAAGCGCGCCTAAGTTTATATTGCCTCATGAAAACATTGCCCAACACTTCATTACCCCATTTCCGTTTAAAATACACACTGGACTGGATTAATATCTGTCGTACCGTTCTATTTCCATTGAAACATACACTTTCATAACACTGAAAACTATTATTATGGACAAAACATTATCAGTTTCATTATCGCGATAAAGTCCGACATATTCTTGCCTCAGAACACAAACATATGTCCCATTTAATACATAAATATTTTAGTCCATAATTACATCGAAAACGGCATAATTATTAAGGACGTAAACACAGCGACACAAACACTTTTCATGTTGTAAGTCCTTTCAAGTAAATTATGGGTTGTAGGTCTTACAATACACAGAAATATAGGCCACTTATCATTGTAACATCCTTTTTAAATAATAGCACAGTAGTTTGAAAAACGAATGTATATGACAGCTGATACCCAATAAGCCAGTCAATCGAGGTTGAACTACTAGGGCCATGGTATAATAAGACAAGATAGTCTCCTCCCGTGACGGCTGGGTCACGTGATTGGTCTAAGACTACGTCATCGATTGCGTTGCGGTTCTCAAACTTTTTTAGTGGGGAAAAGTTGCAAATATTACAATAGGTACAACATATTTATAATTTTTAATAAATCGACATATTTTATACTTTTTGTATTTATTTACGTTGCTTTTTTTGAATTGTTTGCGTATTAGTATTTTTATTTAGTTCGGGACGAAAACCCACAAAACTTGACTAAAATAAGTCAAAAACTAATTATGTTAGGTTAATAAGTTCAGGCGTAAAGACGTTAGTTATTTATTTTATTTCCATTAAGTACATGAGAAAGTACCTAAATTTTCTAAAAAGGACCATCACTGGTAACACTTATCGTGACGTAGTCTTAGGCCATCCTGGGAAGAGAATACCAGGCGAATTATACGGGTATGTTATTATACCATGACTAGGTCTATGCCCATGGGGTCGGAGTCCTTATCAAGTTTTTAGGGACATCGGCAAGCAGTTAGTCGACTCTTCACGTGACACTAGGGCTGGCCTAGCCTAAGAATCAGATATTTGGTTTTTGAATACTTTTCTCATTGACAGTAATGCGGACGAATTTTTCGATGGCCAATGAGTTCTTGAGTTCATGTCTCGACAGGCCTGTAAAGATACGACAGGAAGAGAATAACGAGGAGATCCGACCCCAAGTAATGACATAAGGCTAGCCAAAGCTAGAGTGATTCATGTGTCAGTGAGTGAGATATATTAAACTTAACCAGCCATTACGAATGAACCATATACGAATGTGAACACAAAAATCAGTATCAATGTTAATGATCCCTGACTTGATAAGCTCAGTGACAATTAGTCACAGAGAGATAATTGCATAAATGTGTCAGTAAATCCGATAAAAAGCTCACATTTGCCGCGAAAGCTGTTACAATGGGAAGTGCTGCAAAATGCGAGCTCAGTCATCAATTGGATTTGTAATGTCTACCTAATGATTTCTGTGCATAATATGTCAAACAAAATTAGTGTGAAAGGCTATGCATAACAAATTAAGCCTGTGAAAAGTTATATCTAATAAAAACATAAAAATATTTTATTTAGAATTTTAAATTCCATAACTTCTGTCAGCGGAAATTATCCTACGGGATACATGCTACCGAGATACGAGATACCGTCTGTAAGGTTATGGTCTGCCTAATTTCCGTGTGCCTAATTTCGTCCACCTAACTTATAGATTTTCCCTCATTAATATTATGTACTAGCTGGCCCGGGCAAACTTTGTTTTGCCATAAAAACACCAAACATTTATCTACCCTACCTACCGTACCTTACACTACCTACACTACCCTACCCTACCCTACCCTACCCTACCCGACCCTACACTACCCTACACTACCCTACACTACCCTACCCTACACTACACTACCCTACCCTTCCCGACCCTACAGTACCCTACCCGACCCTACACTACCCTACCCTACCCTACCCTACCCTACACTACCCTACCCTACCCAACCCTACACTACCCTACACTACCCTACCCTACACTACCCTACCCTACACTACCCTACCCTACACTACCCTACCCTACACTACCCTACCCTACACTACCCTACCCTACCCTACACTACCCTACCCTACCTACCCTACCCTACCTACCCTACCCTATCTACCTACCAACTTGTTGAACTATTTATTTGAATAAGAAATAATATATATACTACTATACGAATGCAACCAACTTTTGTTTCTACCGGCAGCGTTGATCTAATTAAAATTTAGAACATAAAATTTGCTATTGTGAGTCCACCTTAAAAGATAGACATATAGTGTCACGGACTTTTTTTTAGAACTTTTAAAGAGAAACAATTCCATCATACATGATATTTGCGTAACTTAAACCATTTACGCAGCGCACGCAATGGAAGCTCTCAAAAAGGAATATTTTTTCCCGTTTTTGTAACATTTTTCATTTATGCTCCGCTCCTATTGGTCGTAGCGTGATGTTATATAGCCTATAACCTTCCTCGATAAATGGACTATCCAACAGTGAAAGAATTTTTCAAATCTGCCAAGTAGTTTCGGAGCCTATTCAATTCATACAAACAAACAAACAAACAAAAAATCAAACCTTTCCTCTTTATAATATTAGTATAGATTAGTAGAAGATAATATAAAATCAGATGTTCATACAGAGCACCACCTCATCCTGGAAAACACAGAATAAATCATTATCAAGATACTACAAAACATTCTTCTACCTGAATAAAGAAACACAGAACGGTGCGGCAACAAAATCTGCAGCTCGATTTCCGCACAGAAAACTGTTGTTCCGTTGCTATTGCGAAACAAACTAAACGTTTGTATAGTTGCCATGGTTACAAAACACAGAGGAGGAAAAGCTCGCGGCTCATACCAGGTGGACTGCATTTCTACTGCACTCTGAATGCAAAGGAGATGTTTGATTTTGGGCCATCACTATGTACACCACACAGATTAATAGGAAAAAAAAATTGGAGAATGACATAAAAATACGAACAAATTAATTTGAGGAAGGGTGTCATTTGAACAGTTTTTAATAAGATAACCCTATTTTTAGGGCAGCCATGACAGTTGTGTTTGACATGACGTTCGACGACTTTGACAGTTTCAAGAAGTGACGTCTTTTAGTCTTTTTCGTCGGAGTTTTTATTGAATGGTTTAGTTTTGCAACCCACTTTACTACTACGAACATTAATTGATTGCTTCTCTGTTGCCATTGAATTCGTGTTGTTTTTTATTATCGCAGATTTTACGATGACACGTCAATCAAATGTCATTTGTCAAAATAACATTTTTGGCATATTGCTGATCTGATCCACCATGTCTAAGTAGATGTTGTGTTGCTATAATTGACAAAGTTAATTTGAGTTTACTTTGAAATGAAATTAAATTAAAGAAAACTAACAATTAAAAACGGTTACTATATTATATAGCGATTTTTACATATAGTGTACATAGAGCTGGCCCAGGCTCCATAAATTTCTGGAACGACAACTGTACACGAACTGCAATCGGACTGCATGGTTGGTTTGCAGTTTTATTGCACTCATACTAACTGCATTTAAACTACAAATTTGCAGTCAGAGTGCAGTTGAATTGAAATGCAGTCCGTCTGTCTAGAGCCTAGTGATACCAACGCTTTCAAAGGTCACCTGCAATGCAAGCTCGTTAATAGTAATTTCTTAGTAGATCTTTGACAACGGTAGAATCAGTTATTATTAACTTTAAAATTATAATGTTTACGTTCAAAAGTTCCGCTTAGTGGCCTAGTTAAAATAAAGAATTTTTGTCTTTGTCTTTGAACGTTACGGACAGTCAGCAATCCAAAAACCTGATACAAATGTTGTCAAGGAATATCGTGTTGCCCAGCCCAGTTACATGATTGGATGTCAGGGGGGTAACCACAAGCTCTTAGAGTAAGGTTATTTTGAGATCGAGTAAGTGACAGATGTATACAAGTCAGATACATCTGTCCCTTACTCGATATCAAAATAACCTTACTCTAAGAGCTTGTGGTTACCCCCCAGATGGGCAGGCACTTCAAGTGAAACAGCAGTATCCAGTTAGACTGGACACCAAACATGACATTGTTGGGGCAAGCCTAAGCAGATGATTGGTTACGAAACACAGAGCATTTAATAAAGACAGAGATGATTAAACTCTCTATTTGGTTCCGAAACTGATTTGACATCATTATCTGCTGCGTAATTAGCAATTTGCAGATTTGCATTTGGTCGTTACTTCGTAGGTTTATTAGTCGCTATTGATGAACATAAAGACCTGGGTTCGATCTCCGGGGTGTTATTAGGTTTTCTGGCAATTCTATGTTGCAGCTTGGAGTCTGACTTTGTATACTATTGATTGCAATAGGCTCGCCCAGTAATTAGTAACAAACATAAATGGCTATATAGGGGTAAATTATGTTCACCTCTAACTTACCCTTCGGAAAATATAGACATGATGTTATTTATATGTTTATGTAATTTGAAATTGTCTGATAATTTGCATACCGCAAACTATTTCGTGTATCAGATATTTACTCCCATATTCCAAGTCATGTCTTCCAACTCAACTCTTCTTCGAAACAAATTCACTTTGTAGGAAGATTAGTTTTTATGATGAGTATGCGTACCCAAGCGCCCGCACCACTCGCGTACCCCGTCGTGCGGTCGTCTGCACCCTGCTCCGAGCAGGTAGTCTGGCTCGCATCACGCTCGCAAGCGTCACGATTTTGCACTGTCTCCTCGTCATATTTGAATTAAGTTAACTTTTAAGTATTTTCTGTGTTTTGTATTGGACTGAGTGATTATATTGTGTAAATTTTCTCTACAACATTTTATTTCGCCTCATTCACCCTACAAACTGGCGCTCCAACGCGGCACGCGTACATAACCGACGCGACGCGAACTCAAGTGCATACTTACAAAGTAACGGTTTTCTCAGTGGACGCTACAAACTCTAGTGCACATCGTACCTAACAAAATCCTCGTGTTTAGTTGACTGCAGCAGTAATGCCTCGCCGCAAAAGTAGAGGTAACGATGACGACACCACGAGTGGTGCGCCGGCGTCCCTGACGCCCGTGCCGCTTTCGGAAGGGACACTTACGTCGTTCCTGGAGGCGTTCGCCAAGGCTCAAGCGGAATCGAACCGTCAACTGGTTCAGAGCCTGCTGGCAACGTCGGCCGACAACGTCGCAGTCTCACCGTCTCCATCGCCTGCACCAACGAATCAGGGAAACTTCGCGCGCTGTACGGCGAGATTTAATGGATCATGCCACGACTCAGAGGCCTTCGAAGCATTCGTCGATTCTATCGAGATATACAAGGAGTGTACATCGATCAGCGACGAACATGCACTTCGCGGCCTACCCATGCTTCTAGAAGGGGAAGCAGCTGTGTGGTTTCGGGGTGTTAAATCATCAGTGTCGTCATGGAAAGACGCGCTGCAAAGATTACGCGCCATGTACGGTGTATCCCGACCACCGCACAAGCTATTCCGCGATATATTTGCCGCGGAACAAACAGAAGAACGCACAGAGGTCTTTGTTGCTCGCCTCCGCGCGCTTATCGCTAAGCTGCCATACATCGTGGCAAATGATATGGAAGTCGACATGATTTACGGGTTACTACATAGACGTATAAGGAAACGTTTAACCCGTGAATCCGTTAACAACCTAGACATGTTGGTTGAGAAGGCGCGAAACATAGAAGAGTCGCTGTCCGAAGTGTCAAACGAAGCGCGTGGCCGCGCCGCTAGCGCGCATGCGCCACACACGCCGTCGCCGCAGCCCCGGCCGGCGCCGCAGGCGCGCGCCCCTTCGGTCTCCGCGACGTGTGCGCCGAGCGCGCCGTTGGACATACCTACTGGGTTGTCGAGCGCTACGAGTAGTGCTCCGCCCCCGTCAACTGTGGTAAACAATAACAATCCGTTTGATAAAGGTAAACGATTATTTTGTGTTTATTGCCGTAAAGTTGGACACATTCGCGACTCTTGCAAAAATATTAAACAAAAGACCGATAAAAGTTCAGTGAAGTGTTATGGATGTGGTGCTAACGGTGTAATAAGATCCAATTGCCCTAAATGTTCTGTAAATAGTACTAAGGAATCATTTTCTGTTCTTGATATTAACATGTTAAACTCTGATAGCTGTAATGTTGTGCATGTAAACAATTTATGTAACGTGTCTCAATCGGGTAATTTATGTAAGTGTAAGTGTGTTTGCGAATGTGATGCATTGCCGAGTCGAGTCAGTAACTTGCCCGCGTCGAACTTATGTACCAACGGTCGTCCAATACTCGATATTGAGATAGGTGGTTTTCGTGGTACGGGGTTAGTTGATACGGCTGCCAAGCGTAGTGTAGCCGGTTCGAGACTTTATACACTGCTTCGTAAAGAGAACTATTCGTTTCGTAGTTGTTTCATGTCGGTAAAATTAGCCGACGGTATAGTGCGAGACCTTAAAGTTTTACTCGCGGATGTTGACGTAGTATTTAGGGGGTCGGCAGTACCCATCACTTTTGTAATTTTTCCAGATTCGGTAAATAATGACACGTTGCTCGGTATTGATTTTTTGCGAAAAGTCGGTATCGTTATCAACATGTCGAATAATACTTGGTTCACAGCCGATCGACCTCAGGACATTCACTCCTTGCGGTGTGAGACCTCACGTGACGTCGTAGTATGCGCTTCCGCGGATGTCTTACGTAGTAATGAGGGTTCGATACTGTCATCTTCAGAGAAGAATTGTGTCTCTCAGGTGCTCCAGGAGCATGGAGATATCTTCCCAGAAGGGGGAGAACCTACATCGTTCGCTGAGCATCGCATCGATTGCAGTGATCATCCGCCGACTGCAGAGCCACCGTATCGACTCAAGCCCGCTAAGAAAACTGTCATAGAGGCTGGAAACTATGTCCCACAGATTACACCGTATCTGTTTAAGCTTGCGGAGACACTCAACAACAGCAAGGAGTGCATCGAACATCAGCAGGATCTTCGTGAGGCTGCAAAAGTCAAGACTCGTAAGGCTGACGAACTGGCTGTCGGTGATCTTGTCCTGATGAAGTCGCACGTCCTCAGTAATGCGTCTAAAGGTGTCAGCTCGAAGCTCATGCCTAAGAGGGATAGCCCTTACTTGGTGCAGAAGAAAGTTAGTCCGACTACTTACCTCTTAACGTTCCCTGGTTCACCGCACGAAGTCATCGGCAAATACCACATTTGCGACTTAAGGAGGTATCATTCTCGAGATGCTGAATGCCCTGAGGTTCCGCAGCCGGTTGCTCCTAAACGTTCTCGTGGTAGGCCGCGTAAAAAACGTGTTATAGTTGACGTTTGACCACCTGTGGGGGCACCCGGTTGGTCAAAAGGGGGAGTATGTAGGAAGATTAGTTTTATGATGAGTATGCGTACCCAAGCGCCCGCACCACTCGCGTACCCCGTCGTGCGGTCGTCTGCACCCTGCTCCGAGCAGGTAGTCTGGCTCGCATCACGCTCGCAAGCGTCACGATTTTGCACTGTCTCCTCGTCATATTTGAATTAAGCTAACTTTTAAGTATTTTCTGTGTTTTGTATTGGACTGAGTGATTATATTGTGTAAATTTTCTCTACAACATTTTATTTCGCCTCATTCACCCTACAACTTGTAATTTATTCTTATAATTTATTATAGACAAAAACATAAAGAGACAAATACAAGAGGACAGGTTATGTACAATTTACTGAAAATAATTGAGGGTTTTCTCGTTGTCGGCCACTGAATCGTTTGGAATGCAGTTAGTTGCCTTTAAAAAGACTTAGTTAGTCTTTTATATTCCATGATTTTCGGAGCAGATTTCCTTCGAGTTTTTTCCATCTTTCTTATGTATGTTAACAATTCTTATCCTTTTAAGTTCGTTGTTGCCGGCTATTTGCAAGTACTGTAATAGTTTGTTAAATTCTTCTTTGTCTCATCATTGTTCGTTTGGCGTAATACCAGTGTTCGCGGAGTGCTTCACGGTTCGCTTGTTCTTGTGCGACAGTGGTAAGATAGTTCGCTAATGTAATATAAGTTAATTATTATCAACTAATTTTAAGATTAATGTTTGGCTTAAGAAAACTGGAGGTGGGATTTTAAATGAGTTACTAAGTAGATAATCTGTAGTCAAAGTTTTATTTGTATTACAGACAGGTTTAACTTAAGATTTCTTAAAATAACCTCAGGCAAAGGCAAAAAAATATTTTGTAAATAGTTGCCAAATATCAATATACCAAAAGAATTACAGAGTATTGACAACAACTTCAAATAAAACAATCCAGTCGACAAATTCATGGAAATGATATAGCGTCTCTTTTTACCGAGTAAGCGGAACCAAAAACTGCAATACACAAGTATTTGGCAAGTTGCCCAGCTACAGCCGGTAAGCCTACGAGAGAGATTCTTATCTCACAAGATAAGATCGGCGTGAAAACATCAATAATGAAAGTGTGTCGCTATAAACTATATCAAGATGGAGCAGAAATTCTGCTGGATTTTTTGACTAGATTCTTTGGACTTATACTTTACAAATTGATGGCACAGATAATAATGATGGTAAAGATAGCTGTAGTCTGTATGCTAGACTAGAATCCTTGGTTTAATCGATTTTACGAACAAGAACATGCAATTCTCGTCCTTATCTTAACCTTGTTAGGGTCGGCTGCCAGTATCATCGGATGAAAATCAATAGGAACCAATATTTTACGTAAACAGCAACATATATTAAAAAAGTTTAGTGAAAATTGATACATTATAGGTTATTGCGTATTTTCATTTCTCAGTATTCGCCAGGTTCTCTGATTTTTTCTGATGGCCTTGCTGCCCTCAAAACGTTAGCCATTCCATTTACATCAGTTTCGTTTACTTCTTGTAGTTTCGTTATATCATCGTAGTTTTCCTTGTCTACAAAACAGCCCATTCTTCCCACACTACACCTACCAATCTTCCCACTAACTTGACTACCAATCGAAGGCTCTCCAATGATGACTTAAAAGCTCCCTTATCCTACATCTCTTGTAGCTTTGTGATTTATGAAGGCCAGAGGCCCGATAGCGCACGTTTAGGTCGACTCAGCCATTTGTTTAAGGTCAGATAATTTCGCTATTAAACGCTAATGCGTAGCCACACTTATTAGTTTTAGGGTGACGGGAAATTATAGCTGTCCAATAAAAAATACGGATTGGCCTTTTAAGTTTGACCTTGGAGAAATGTAGTGGTTTAATAGGTGAAGCTGAAATGGTTATGAACTTTTATTTGCTGAGCTTATTTTTAGGGTTGCCATGTTGTAACAATTTGAAGCGTCAATAACTCATTAAGTTTGTGATGACCGGCGATAGTCAAGTTACATCACCATAGCCAGAAGTCATCATCAGTCTGGTGGACAAGAACACAGGCCTCCCCTAAGCGTATCCACATCGACCGATCCTGTGTTTCTCGCATCCTGTGGATTCCTGCGGCCTTCACAAGGTCATCTGTCTACCTTACGGAAGGCCTTCCAACGCTATATAGAGCACGAACAATTTGCAAACTTAAGTGGCAGTGGGTACTTGGACAAGGCTGTGTGCTGGTCCAAAAACCTGTTGAAACCAATTTACATAGATTTGGAAAGTTGTATATGCCGAATTACCAAAAATTTTCACTTCCACATGCGGTCATATTATTCTTTATGATCTACCTGTCAACTTCTTTTTCGATGACATTGAAATTATTCAAATCCTCTTTTCTAGATTCTTTATTTCTGTTATTTTCTCTCTCACTGTCTTTTCAACTCCAATATTAATTTATTTCTATCTCCCCCAGGTCCCCAAACAATGTGACTCCCCTTCACCAATGGTCCCTCGTTTGATGCGACCATGGCAGGGCAGGCTAGGCCGACGGCGCGTCACTTCCACAATCAGCCGGAACTGCAGAGGAGCAGGGTGGGGCTCATGCTGCGGTGGATACTGCTCGTGTGGGTCGCAAGCTGCGGTCCTCTGGGGAACACTGTGAAGCAGGATGGTGAGTTTTGATGTTCTCTTCTCTGTTTTAAAAATGAAAAATATTTGGTTTTGTACTGCATTGAAAAATAGGGACAACCGAACAGTTATGTAAATTTATAAAGTTTAGTTATTGGAAAATAAACTTTAATAAAATAATACAAATATAATTAGCAAATAGCAAAACTCTGTTTGTTGCTAGTAAGACAAAGTTCGCAATTTTGTAGCCAGTAACGAAATTTATTTTTCAATGTTTTGGTGTCTCTAGACAATTAGGGGATAATATAGTATTAAGGTGTTAATAATATATCATTTATAGAAAGGGACGGACAAGTAATTACGATTGACAATGCCACATTATCTGCCGCATACTATACCCAGGTTAGCTGGCAACAAAATTGACCTGTGTTGTAATTACCACGCTTATAAAATATATATGGTGCAAAACGTATATTATCTTTTCAAAATAGCTTTTTTTTATATACAAGAGAGTTTAGAAGTGTTTCATATTGTGACACGAAAAACTTTTTACCACTAATTAATCCGATGAGATATCGCTGGGAAAGTTGTAAATTGTATGCAGCAGAATATAATAAAATGCACAAACATCAACACAGCTTAAACATTTTGTGATAAAACACAGGATAAACCATCCGTCCAATATTTCCATCATTTGCCTCGCTGACAATCTGCAAAACAAACAATTGACACACTTTCGCTCCGGCCCAAAATAGTGGGGCACACGAAAATGCATTTAAACCCGGAATCCCGTTCACGATCCATATTTGCAGTTGCTACAATCAAAAAGCTTTTACGTGATGGCGATGACAATCACAACCACAAATAGGAGTGTTACAATGGGTACACAAACAGACATTTAAGCATTTTATCATGTAAATGACTAATACAGAACATAAGCTTCTTAGAAGACTATCATTATAAACTGATGATAAGACGAGGATTATTTCAAAGAATCTTTAGTTTCTTAATCGTTTGAGAGCGAAACCTTCAATGAAACGGTCCATATTGCATTCTAGGACAATGAGCTGGTATTGCTTCGTATTCTAATGAATTAAACCTTCCTGGAACTATTTTCAGCCGGTGTATCCCTACGGTTACTTACGACCTCCACAAAAAGAAAGAAAATGTATTGTTACAGAAACTGCCATGCTTATGTAACTTGAAAACCTATTCTATAACTGCTAAGTCAAAACAGCCTTAAACCTTCGGCCAAATTGATAGCACCGTGTTTATCCAAATTTGTTTTTTCCAACCTGCCGATTTATACCGCATCTACATTTATCAACCCAGGTTTTGTCCCCAATCTCACCACAGTCCCACCCTCAGTCCCACAGATCCGACGGATCCGAAAACAAGTAACGACATTACAGATACGTCCACTTTCAGTACAAACCAACCATTAGTTGCGGTCTTGTTAGGCACACGTGCGGCCACGATTAGGTGGACGTGTGACCTGCGCCTTATAGCCGATGTTGGTGGGTAGTGCTGGTTTATCTGTTGAATAGAAGTGATGGAGGAATTGAATTGGAGAATGTTGGAAAAGACTTTTGTGACCGATTTGGTGCTTTTGAGGTGAAAACCCTTCATTGGAAATTTCAACCTTTGGATCTGGGCATTAGGCTATAGAGACATTCAGCAATAACGATTGTATTAGATTGATATAAGTAACATGACATGTCACGTGGTCATCAAGACTTTTGTGAAAAGAGCCCCTGACCCCGTACCCTGACGTGTCAAAACTATCATAGTTCGACTGTAAAAAAAGAACAGCCTGCTGTATACAAGTCATATACATATGTCCCTTACACACACTCCAAATAACCTTAATCTAAGAGTTTATGGTCACACACCTGATCTTGGTTGCGAACGCACTAGAAAAGATACAAAGCCTGTTTTTGGTAAGTCAAAAAGAGACTATAGATGTAAAGAGAACCGTAGAATTTAAAATAACGTTCAGTAGTAATTTAATGGAGTGCTTTTCAAATTATTCAAAGAATGAGGACGCCAATTCATCCCAAAAGAATTAACAAAATAATAAAACAACTAAAAGAAACAGCCATCTGTAAGCTGTCTCAATCACATAATCGCCAACATAAAAAACTAAAATACCAACTCAACATAAATTAACGAAAACATTCAGACTATTCTACACACATCACGAAACAAAACGACTTCCCATAATAAAAAGCTAATCAAAATATTTAAAAGCACGTATCTGGATGACTTGCCAAAGCCATCATTATTCCGTTGTGTAACAGAGACAGAGCTATGCAGGACAAATAGCACTATCACTTTTCCACATCGAGGTGGCAGGGCTTTCGCAAGAGACATAATCGGGCCGTAAAATGGCGTTTAGCGTTTATGTCCGCCGCTGTAAAAATGTCGAGAATCATTCGGCATTTATTTGACAGCCCTGCAGCGATGTTCGGCAGTTAACCGCTGCTATCCTAATTCCAGGAAGCTTGCAGTATTATGCGACCATTTGTGAATTGAGAGGATGGTTTTCTATTCGACTGTATCGTTGATCGAGTGGTGACAAACACGGCTGCTGAGTGACCGGTCCTAGGTTTGGTCCCCGGTTCAGAAATGTCGTTTGATATTTCTCAGTGGTGTTTGGCTCTATAGAGTCGCTCAAGACATATCTTTTGGTACTGTAATATTATGATTATGATCTGTGCTTATGGCACACTCACTAGACCAATAGGACGAAGTCGGTAGAAGACCGACTCTAAATAAGCCATTGAGTCGTTTTTGTAACTTGAAGGCTTTTCGCCTTTTTTTTTTCTTTTTGGAATCAGACAAAAATCTTGAAGGATTTTTGTCTGATTCCAAATTTTCCAGATTTTTCACCCAAACTGTGGGGTGCAAAAACCGTGATAATATGCGTGCCTCATGCCTATCACAGAGGCCGTGCTCGTCCGGCTGGGAGTCTTTTGAAATTTCGGGTGCTCAGTTATTTACGAGCTGGACATTAAGATAAGAGAAGCTGTTGCTTATTAATAGGAACCTAATTATAATAATAACCCTTTTGCAATTTACTTTACTTTCTGCATAATATTTTTTTATTTATATAACAATTTATGTACACACACATAATACAAAGACAAGAAGAAGCAATACTAAATAATATAATAAAAGCTTTTTTTCATATACTTTCTCGTCTTTATTGGCAGTGCACAAAAAATAACTAGTTCGCCGGATTTAGAATGACGTCACTTAGCTTACCATGCATTGTCATTCAAACTAAACGTGTATGCAAAATTTCATCTTAATCGGTGGAGAATAACTGCTTTAAAATTCAGTTACAAGATTTGACCCGACCACACATACATACAGACATACATTGCAAAATAGGTACAATAATAAAAGCTTGTAAAATAGGTACAGAGGTGAAGCTGATTTCTAATGATATCTCTTCCAGCATACCACTGCGAAAGGAGAAGAGATTTTTATCAACCTTGCCTTACTTATTTTATCTCAGAAGTCAAAGTAATGACTTTGCAAGCTGTTTAATTGAGATTGCTTCTGTTATAACTTTTATTGTTTATTACTTATTGCACTTACTATAACTATTTCATACAAATAATAGCACTCGTCTTAATTATTCTTTTAAAGTTATTGCTGAGTAAAATTTGCTATTTTTGTACCGCAAAAATAACGGTTACTTTGAGTCAGATCCCGTGAGTGAATTTGCGAGCAAAATTAAACTATATATTTGGAGAAAAGAGTGAGCTTCCATATTTCCATTTACTACAATCCCAAAATATTACGCCGGGTTGAAAGGAAGCCATATTTCACGCATTATACTTACCAAATACATAAAACCATAAGTAAATAGAAATACTTATAGTATATAGTATCGGACGGCCAATCTGACAGTCACAAAAAGGTTGTAAATTCACTAGCAGTCGTAAACACGTCAAGAACAACGCTAGCGCTGCCGCTGTCAAAGTTCTAGTGATGGGATTTAACGTATTAGTTCGAGTATTTTTACTAGAGCGTTCTGGAATTCCGTGGGAGTATACGTTACGTTATTTTTGATGTCTCATTTGTGAGTAAGAATACCGATAGAGGTTTACTTTATCTACGCGTGGGCCTATTTCCTAGAAAAGTTGAACTTATTGATATGCTCTCGCTTCTATTACAATATAATAATAAATAGCCTTTATTAACAATCTTACATTTACATTTGATCTTATTTCTACTTAATACTTTTGCATTCTAATATACTTTTTCTTATTCGACAATGGTTACTCGATTGTCTTGCTTTTCAACAAGTGCTCTCCACAAGCATCGATCTCTTGCTTTCCTAGTCCAAGTTGTCTATACCACCCTTTTGATGTCATCGTCCTATCTACAATACTGTCTGCCTTTCCTTCTTGTTTTATATTTAGAACACCATTCTGTCACATCTTTGGCCCATTTCTCTGTCTTACTTCTTACTAAATGGCCCAATTCAAGATAAAACAAAAATACAAAGTAAGATTAGGTAACAACAATATGGAAACATACCAAAATTATAGACGTAACATACCAAATTAAACAATTGAAGTAGAAACTGGAATGAGCAGGCCAATGAAATATAAATACGGATTGTCAGAAGCAAACAAGACAAGAACCTTGCCAAGGGATACCATGTTATTACCCAATTACTGGGCTGTGGAGAAAGTTGGGCAGTCACTCCTCGTAAAATGCTGGTACTCAGCATAGTTGAGAAAACGCTAGGCAGTTAGATTTTTTATTAATACAAATATCAGAAAATCTTGATACATCATGTATTCATGATGCTTGTTGCTTGTCGATGATATATTGTGAACCCTTTAGAAAGTCTGGTGATTAAAGCTCTTTCTTCTCTCTACAAGAAGAGGCCTTAGCCCTGCAGTGAGACATAAGCTGTCTGGCATATCACCTCCGCTACCTGACCTCAATCCACATAGATATGTAGGTAAAACTGGAAGGATTAAAAGATTACATACGAACAGAGTTCGTTGTTAGCAACATGTTACTAGTTCAGTAGCTCGAACATAACAATAACAAGCACACTAGTTCTGTGTGATTACTTTTATCTCCCTTTAACATAACAAACACATCGCGCTAGTATATTATTGCCTTTCATCTTATTAATAGCTTCTTCTGAAAGTCGAAAATTATCCCGAGGGAATATATTAAAAACCGCGATAAAAAGTATTCTATATGCTATGCCTGACTATAAACTATCTCTGTGCAAAATTTAATCCAGATCCGTCCAGCCGTTTGAGCGTGAACACATACAAACACACACACACTCACATCGCACTAATATTATAAAGGCGAAAGTTTGTGAGTGTGTGTTTGTATGTTTGTTACTTCTTCTCGCTCAAACGGCTGGAAGGATCTGGATGAAATTTGGCACAGAGAAAGATTATAGTCAGGAATAGCACATTTGATACTTTTTAATATTAGAGTGATGATATGCTATCATTTAGTGAGTACTGAACGACTTTACCCATTTTATCAATCTTTAATTCTGTTTGATTCTCTTTTTCTCTTAAGACAAACACATCTACGTATTTATTTTATTACATTATAAATATTCATTAATGAATTATGTACTTAATATTCTGTCAGTCAATGAATATCGTTACCGTTTTCTAAAATTATAAGTTGCTTGGGCCCGGCCGACAACGTCCTGCCCGCCGTTTAGGAGAAGATCAGTGACATACCTACAGCAGCGCCATCTACCGGATCCAATTGTGTTTTTAAACCATCCAGGAACCCATTGACATATACACACAAAAATTCATCCAAATCGGTCCAGCCGTTAAGGAGAAGTTAGATGACAAACACACGTAAAAAGATTTATATATTTTAAGATACTTGGACTGGACTTGGCTGATGGCTAACCTATTATAGCATGAGCTATTCTCATTACATTTTGTATTAATAAGAAAGAATTAACATTAACAATAACACAGTAACATTGTGTCATTATTTACATAAGCAACCTTTGGTTTCTTGCAACATCGAGAACAGGAAACCGACTGAAAACAGGATGACCCATTTCCGTCAGAGCACATTGAAGTCAGTTTGGTGTCAGTGTGCCATGAATGCAAACTAATACGTACTGTAAACTAAAACGCAAACTTCAAACACTCATCTTGGTTCAAATCACTCAACTTTCTCATTGTATTCACATCACTAGAACAAGGTACCCCGCTATGTACACTGTATAGTACTTTTACTGGGCCTCAATAAAAAACGGTTTAAAAAACTTTAATTGGTTTTTGAGATAGCAACATTTACATTTTATGATTCTCACTAATTAAACAGCACTTACTGATATAAAACCGTATATAAATATTATGTTTTATATCATAAATATTTGTGTCGGCTGACTTTATGAACTCTCGTGATTATGTCGATAACTTATTCTTAATGAAGAAAGAAAAGATTCATAATTGTAATAGAAGTCAATTAATAAAGATACTAACGAATATGATGCATGGATTCTAACTAATTTACGTCAGTTTGCTTGTGTTTTGTATTTCCTTCCTTTGTAAGCGTTGAGATGACTTCAAAGAAATTGAAAAATTGGTTGTCTGCTTGACCTATATTTACCACTAGCTGTCCCACGCGGCTTCGCTCCCGTCAACTGGAACACTACCCTACCTACCCTACATACATGAATGTTGCGTAACTTTAACCGCTTACGCAGAGCACGCAACGGAAGCTCACAATTTTTTTTTTTTCCCGTTTTTGCAACTTTTTTCATGTATGCTCCGCTCCTATTGGTTGTAGCGTGATGTTATATAGCCTGTAACCTTCCTCGATAAATGGGCCATCCAACACAAAATCAATTTTTCAATTCCAACTAGTAGTTTCTGAGATTTGCGCGTTCAAACAAACAAACATACTCTACAGCTTTATAATATTAGTATAGATGTATACATATCTCCTTAGTTTTAAATAGAGTGGTTTCGTACTGTTTTTCTCCAGCATTAAAGTCTCGTTTACACTATTAAAATAGCTAAGCTTTTAAGCCATTATACCAGCTTACGTGCATGCTGTTTTATGTAAAGCCAACATGCATACGACCTTTAGCGTGTAACCTGGGTTTTACATTTGTATGAAGGCAATGCGGTTATTACGCTCAACATCTAGCTTAAATTAAGTTTGTACTAAAGAAATTTCATAACACGATAAAAACACCACAATTTTTCAGTGCCGCAAAACCGTAGAAAAAGGAAAAATATCGATCAACATTGCTTTTTCATTGCGACGAAACAGGGTTGCTTTCCAACCGTAACGGCGGGTCCCGTACGTACAATAGTTACGAAAAAACGAATCTTTTGTCTCGCCCCTCGCCGTCTGACAGCAATTAATGTTTTATTTCACCTTTGTACACTGTCGAGCAACGGAATATACGAAACAGCGCGGTTTAATGGAACCGCGACGTGTGGTGTTGCCGACAATCAATTAAATTCAATAAAGAATTTATTAGGAAGGTCACTCTTTGTAGTGCAAATTGGGGGTGAAATGTCGAAGTAGTTAACGGGCTAAGAATTTGTAGTCAAATAATTTATAATAATATATGTAAAGAAAAAAACACTACATGAACTGCCGCACTAACTGCCTGGTTTCTCTAGTGATCGCAACCGCTACTGCTAAGTATGTACTGCTGGGATTGATTCCCGGGTCAGTCCAAATGCTATTGGATTTTTTCATCTAGAATTTCCTAATAGCAGCCTTTTTTGCGTGGAGAATTTAATTGCTCATGCATACTGCATTACCATGGGGAGATAGTGCAGATACGTAGGACTCCTACTCACTAAAACCACGGTGTCCTCTTGTGCCACTTATGGCGGGAACACGGGCACGCCTTAGCACACATCGTGAACCCGCTACGGCAGTCCGTCATCGAACCTACCTCTGGGGAGTACCTCCCATCACCGGCGCACCATAACACATTGTAGGCCGTGACCACCCCATGGACCAAACCAGCACATGGCACTGACGACCCCGTGTATGGCACCTGTGGTCCCCCTGTGACATGTCAGTGGCCCCACCACCTACCATTTTTCTGCCACAGGAGATAGGGAGAGCGCCCAACGCTACACCGACTCTCCTCCTCCCCTGCAGCTCCACCACATCCGCCATCAGATTGTGGAGACCCCGTCCAGGCCGTGGAATGTAGGGAGAGCGGCACACCGCAATACCGGCACTCCTCTCCCGCCACGGCCTCCCATATGACATCGCGGCCCGCCTCAGTTGCGGTGTCGCTACGTCGTCGGCTTATCGACAAAAGCCCTGACAGTGGCTCCTCTTCGCTTCACCGTGGGTCCAAGCCACGGCCATTCAGTAGCAGTCTGGAGTCTCGCCTCCTCATTACATGGGGCTTAGAATAATCAGCGAGCACTTTAATGACGGTAGTGTCCCCAACAAGTCAAGCAAAGAAAGGTACAACCGTATTAGGCCGTATATATTTAACAAAATAAAGACCACAAGAATACCAAAGACTTCAAGCATACTGCCTCCATGATAACATTATTTAATGCTTTGGTGCGTAGTGTGCTTGAATTCGGCAGTGTTGTCTGGTACCCACACTATGCTGTACACTCTGATCGTATCGAGTCGCTCCAAAGGTCTTTCACAAGGCATCTTGCATTTGTTACCACTGGTGTCAGCATGCGATGTTCATACGAAGAAAGACTGTCTCGTTTCGGGCTACGCACCCTTCAGCATCGCAGACGCATGTTGGACTTGCTGTTCCTCCAGAAAATTGTGCGGAGTCCCACATCATGTGATGGGCTTTTGGAGCGTATCGGGATATGCGTTCCTAAATTAAATGCCCGGCGAAAATGTAGGAACTTGTTTGATACCCCCCAACAAAAATCGAATCTTGGGATGAATTCCCCTATGACAAGGCTTCCTTCAACGTACAATGCTTGGTGTGAGCTACTTGATCTAGACATATTTCATGACCGCCCCACTCAGCTCAGACGAAAGATCTTGGGAAAGGAAAGGAAAGATGTGATCTGTGTGACATGATAATTTGATTTTAATACAATTATTTTTATTCTCATTGTTTTAATTGAATTGATTTGTAATTATTAACTCACGATTCTTATTTTTTATTTATAATTTGTATTGTAATTTTGCTTATTTTATAATAATTTTTTTTTTCTTTGTAAAATTTGATTTTTGGCATGTGATTTATTTTTGAAAGTGCTGTGCACATCTGTTATTGACATAGACACTAGAATAAGACCCCAGAAAATGTAATATGTCCATGTTTGTGTTATAATAATATTAAATAAATAAATAAAGAATACACCAATAGTCTCCGTCTCTCACATTATGATGACGTCAGCTCTTGTCCGATATTAGAGGGAACCTTTATAAATTTTAACTTTGTTTTCTTCCGAATAGAGCTTCACTGTACGTTCCAGATACTTGCATTATTATGCACTCAGCATAACAAACAATGACTTCTAAGTTTGTATGAACCGTTACGGTATGCATGTCTATTTACCTTGCAGTTGAGTTCAATTGACATATAAACCAAAACGTACCTATGAGTTTAACGATATGCGTATGATACTTGAAATGTTATTGTTATATAGGCGAAGACTGTGGGAGTCCGCTGGATACGAGATGCACAGGACTGATCGATGAAGCGACGCTTGGGCGAACCTTATGTTCAGCAGTGGACGTATTTTCAGCTGGTACTATTATGTTGATCAAGATATCCAATACAAATATTTTTGGATGATAACAGCATTCTGCAGCATGAGTCATTCATACAATCTTCTACTCTAGTAGTAAGCCAAATTATTATTCAATCTACAATTATTCTACAATACAATTATTATTCATGATCTCTCAGTTTACGTTTGTATTTTATCAGGAGATATATCAATTGATGTAACATATTTCTCTTGGTCGTCGTTTCTGCACTATGGATCGCAACCACATACGTCGCGTCCCCAAGTTTTGCGGCCTGCTGCAGTACGGACTGCTCGGTACATCCTACAGCCTCCTTGATTAAGACCTTCTTGCCGGTGATCTGTCTTGAGCGCGTTATCCTTCCACCCCGCCCAGAATCAAGAGCCTCTTCAGTGTTTGCTAAGGACTGCGCATAATACTAGTACATATGTCCAAAAGAAATGATCTTAAAAAACTTACAAGAGAACTCTGCAAAATCCTTTATCACACACATCTTCATTAAGTAAAGAAAAAGTGTGAGCTATTAATACCATTTAAGCCGCATTTAAGATACCGTACGAGTTACTTCATAAATCTTGTGTTTAATACAGAGGATAATTAGTGGAAGAAACTAAGGGTTAATTTAATAGTGAGATTTTCTTACCAGAAGTGAGCTTTTACATTTACACCCTTATTTATAAAAGTCTCTGTGGAATAATTGAATGGATAATATGCTAAGTAATTACTAAACACCTTACAGATTTTATATAATACTAGCTGACCCGGCAAACTTTGTTTTGCCATAAAAAGACCAAACATTTATCTACCCTACCCTACCTTACCCTACACTACCCTACCCTACCCTACCCTACGTACCCTACCCTACCTACCCTACCCTACCCTACCCTACCTACCCTACCCTACCTACCATACCCTACCCTACCCTACCCTACCCTACCCTACATGCCTAACCTACCCATTAAAAAAAAATATCCTATCTCTCAAGTTGGATCGAACTGCACATGGTGTGCAAATTTAATATAATCGGTTAAGTGGTTTAGGAGTCCATTGAGGACAAACATTGTGACACGAGATTTATATATATTAAGATATTAGACCATTAGTGAACACATGGATAAGTATGGTATTTAAACAAAAAGTTCGAAAGCTACCTCTCCGTTTCTAATTTATTTTTGTTCGTTTTCCACTTCACATCGTCTGTGGCTGGTTCTGTAATCATATTTTGTCAACTTCATTAGCTCTTAATTACGTATGAACTCTGCCAAGTCACTAATCTTAATTTTCCCTTCAACCTCATTTAGCTCATTGGTTCTTCAATAAATTTGCATCAAATTCACCTTTAATTTTGCATTTATCGTTTTTTCCCGCCATTGTACTAGCTGATAGAGACGTAACGAGTATGGTGTCCACCTGCCACCAAGCGGAACCCTAAAATGGGATAGTTCGAATATTGTTGTTAAAAACAGAGGAAATTTATTTTTAATTGTGTTGCACGCCCCGTTTCATTATCATTTCCGTTGGCTCGTGCTTGTAATTGTGAACTAATGAAGTTTTTATGTTTTTTTTTTACTTTTTTTGTGGTGCATCTGCTTTGATGACTCTGTTAATATTTGTGGCTTGTGATGTATGAATGAGTTTGCTTTTTTCGTGGCATGGTCTGTAATAGGGATGTTATAATTAAAACTTTTGGTTTAGTTAGTTAACTTCCAGTGCTTGTTGTTAATTTTGCCTTATCCAAAAAAGAAAAGAATGAAAGAAACTCCATTAATGACCTTTTCTAAAAGTACAGCTAGAACAAGATTCATTAAAAATTGCTCAGGGAATAATAAGCCTTTGCAGTTCAAACTTCAGTTGCAAACAATATACTTTACGAGACATGATACTTATAGCATTTCTTGATGTAAATAAGCCAATCACCAACATCATATTAGGCGAAAACATCCGCTGCTGGACGTAGGCCTCCCCTAAGCGTCGCCTTATTTATCGGTCCCGTGCGTCTCGCATCCATCAGATCTCCGTAACCTTCACCAGGTCATCGGTCCACCTGGTGGGAGGCCTTCCAACGCAACGTCTTCCGGGTCGCGGTCGCCACTCCAGAACCTTTAATCTTATTTACATATCTCATACAAAACAAAAGTTTACAACTCGAGTATTTTTATTCAAATCCAAATAAACTTCAGTATTTTGCACTTAGTTAAGATTTAGGCGGTTTTATTGCGTAGATGTCTACAATTATGTTTCTTTATTATATGTTGCCTCCCTCAAGAATATTCTTTATGTAGATTTTATGTCATATACTGAAAGGCTATGAATATTATTATGAAAGATTGTGAACTTTAGGAAGTAAGTTGTACATAGACTGAAGATTTAATACCAGATGATAATGATACTAGACACTTGCTTACTGAGTAAAGATTTTGTGCAGAAAAGTTTATTATTTCTTGAAAAAGACAAGTATATTACAATAATTTGTGAACTTATTTGTTTACAAATTAGGGAAATCTACTACATTAAGGAATATGCAGAAAACACACTAAGTTCACAAATTAGATAGATGTCGAGACATAGGGCCGGTCGATGTGGTGACACTTGGGCTAAGGAAATGTTTAGATATGGACGGACTTTAGGCTGAAATGACGAGGATGGCGATGCACAAAGTTATGCAATAAAATGTGGCAATAGTTCTATGTGTAGTCGTAGTATTTAGGTGCCTATATTATGTTTTGCATTTAGGAGCTAGTGGCTAAATAATAACAGCCGCACTGGTCGATCATCAAGGTTAAGCAACGCTTGACGAGGTCGGTCCGTGGATGGGTAACCATTTCAACATACCTCCGTGCCTCGGCAAGCACGTTAAACCGTTGGTCCCGGCTGTCAATTGAAGACCTTTGACAGTCGTTATGGGTAATCAGAAACTTGAGATCTGACACCAGTCTTGCCAAGGGGTACCGTGTTACCCAGTTACTGGGTTGTGGAGGTCAGATAGGCAGTCGCTCCATGTAAAACACAGGGACTCCAGTTAGACTGGAAGCCGACCCCAATATAGCTGGGAAAAGGCTAGGCAAATTGATTATTTTTAGCATATATACTTATTCTTTTTTTTTCTATTTCACACAACTAAATCCTGCCAAAAGAAAACCTGCCAGTCTCATCTTTAATTTCCGTGCCAACATGTTTTCTACACGGAAAATCACTCACGTATATTCAAATATATTCAGACACTGTAAAAAATAAAAGCTAGAAGCGCGTATCACAGTTAAAGCAAAAGGAACAGAGTAGGTATCTAAGTAAACTTTATTCTTTGTTCTTCTAACTTGTGTTCTGTACAATCGCTAACATTTGAGTTATTGCCGAAACAACTTACAATTTTCTTTGCCGAAGTAACGCAGATGTGACTCGGGTTTGTTTAGATTTTAAACCTTGAATAAGAAAATAATATCATAGAAACACAGGATGATAGTAACAAGCTAATTAAAAAGGTGCAGAAAAACTATACACAAAACATCACACCCGTATTTTCCGTAAGGCTAGGCAGTGGTGCTGCGGTAAACCAATTATAGTACACTCACATTCGCCAGTTGAAAACTATACATAAATACGCATCTGGCATCCCAAAAATCTGCAATGAACTCCCAAAGCATTTGTCAGTCAATATCTCTGAACGACCACATCTGTATTTGGCCACAAAGGACTTAACCTCGGCAGGTATTTCGGTCCAAATGATTGAACAACACCAGTACTTGCCTTTGCAAGTCTTTGTAGCTCAACTGTCGCAATCAATGTCCCAGTTGTTTGCAAATTCTAAAAGAACAAATATTCTGCCGGTTGGTGGAACAAATTTCTGAAAAGATATCGGTATCACAGCTTTCAAACACTCGACTGAATGTATGGAATCCACCAAAGCTTCCGAGTCATTCAACCATCAATGATTATATTGACACATATTTATCTACATTTTTACTATTCTTTTTTGTCTGTGTCGAATAAATGTATTCTATTTTTTATTTATATATCATATTATTGACGCTACAATCTGTAAAAAAATCGAGCTGGTCAAGTCAACAAGCATCACAAATTTACATTTCAGAATAAATTGAACTAATTTAGGGCTGCTTTAAAAAAATGGCATTTAATTATAATACAAGCTTAAAATAAAATGATCTCGCTGCACCATAACGCAAGATAAGTTCTAATATAAGTCGTTTACTTAGGCAGGCCTGTTTACCTCACAAGTAAGTAGGGTTAACGATACACGCTGAGAATCTTCTGGAGGACAATGTGTAGTAACTTTAGCAGTAATCTTAACAAGCCCAGAGGAAGGGTCAAATATCAAACGAAGACCATCTTCTAATTACTAACCACAATTACGGGCAGGCACATTTAAACTATGACCCCAAATTGTTAATATGTATCATTCATGCTTTCCTCTCTATGTGGGTTAGCAGAATTGGTAATAAGGAACTTTAAGCCGTAGCTACTGATGGTTTTAAGTTGCAGAAAACGTTGTGGATAAGAAGACATTAAGCTGGCCAAATTATCGTTGTGTCATTTATTGCCGCAAATTAATTTGAATTGTTTCATTGGTTTATCAGCTGGGGTATCAGCTTGTATCTATTATAGTCAAAGTCAAATAAATTGAACATAATTGCATTCATTTCCTTTGCCAACTTCACTGTGTTAATTGAATTCATCAAAGCGTATTTTATGCATAGCTTCAAAGATAGCAACATATTCAAACCATTTATCCTTAATTCCTATTTCAACATAAAAAATGTATCCCAGCTGCCTATTTACCAGAACAGATTTATTTACCTCCATCAAATTCCTCTACATCTATACTAAATACATCAGGGATTTCGGTATGCCTATCCCAACTCTAACTTCAATGATATTTCTAAGTGAGCTCGCCTCCCTGGGGCACCATTCATTGATATTAGCAGTCGAAACTCACTATATCATAACTGTATTATGTTGTTCAAGTTCGAGTTGATATTTGTTATGAGAATACGCAGTTTCTATGGAAAGAAATCTATGGTTGGTTTCTGTATTGAGACTAAGATTGTTGTTAGGTTTGCTTTGAATTTTTGTGGTAGCTACATTATAAAAAAATACGGGCAGAAAATTTCAAGACTTTCTAAAAATCATTTGTGTTTTTGGTCTTCCAAAAATGACATTTACGTTAGATTATAAAGAAGGAAAAACAATAATACTAAATGTACAGAATACGAGGCAAATCAAAGGGAGCTTAGACCCTTTCGTAACCTTTGCGGTATAAACCTTTACCCATTTCTGGTAGGGAGTATCAAAAATGTCACGTGAACGAAACCACGGACGATACATTTATATTATTAAAACCTTGATACGGAGAAAATGGCGTAGGTAGGTTGACTTGGACTCTGAATTATTGAATAATATTTTTGATTCAGATTTAAGAAGGAACCACTTAAAGGAAGCAGTGATTACATTATATTTATGTCTGTTGATTGGTTTGAACAAACACTTGTACGTAAAGAACATAATACTTGTATTTAAAAACTAGAATATATCGATGTTTCCTATCCGACTACCCTGAGCAAAAAACACCGAAACAAACTTGTCCTCACATTTTCTGGGTCAGATTGATCATAATTGAGGACAACGACCATGAGGACTAAAATTGTGAAAATCTAAGAAGTCTGATGACGTTTCTCATTTTACATGCCGCGATAACTTTGTACGTTATTATTTATTATATTACCCATACACTATAATAACGAGTATCATTCGTAAGCATCAAGTATAATTATTATTAAGTATTTTTATAGCTATCAAATCCGAATTCTTAAATTGTCACGTCTACAGGTATAAATGAAGATTAGTGTCTAAGAAGGTCTTTTGAAGAAAGAAAAATATAGATCTGAGTGGACCTATCTTGTTAGTCGAAGATTAGATAAAAGTATTGACATAATTTCTAAAACCACGCCAACATTGTACAAAATTACCATCCTAAACCACCGTTGAAGCTACAAAACAGCCACATAAAGTTTATACAGCAAAATACAAAGTGATTAATGGTATCGTATATCAATTACCAATGTCAGGTGCAACTTGGTTTTTGTCGGGAAGTTTTCAGAGGGGCCCTTAATGGTGCTCGACAATGTACGGGGAACTATTGCATGTTTTATCTAAGAAATGTGCACGAAGATAGATCGGCAAGAAAGCAACGCCATTGTTGTGAAAGTAAATACTTGTATTAATGTAGTCGTAGATATAAATGAAGCAGAGAATTCCGAATAAAAGATAAATGAAATGAGAGACACAAACAAAATGAATTTTGTAATAGAAGTGTATGAAACAAAATCTGAATTGGGAGAATGAGGAAGATTAATTTAAATAAGAGGCTACTTTTGCGTCGATATGGGGTTCCTAAGCTATAAATATAAAAGATTTCCTCCTAATGACGGTGATGCTAATCTGATTAAAATGTGAAATGGCATTAAATATTGTAGACAATTTTTGTATGTTCCCGGCAAAACCATTATGAGATTATAGGTAAGGTATTCAGCTTTATCATGAAGTCTCTAACTTCTTACCTTACAGAGTCTTTGTACCTTGCCACGTTCTGGCATTAACACCATATTGTTATAAAAAGGATTCCGTACCACAAAAAAAAAACAGATTTTTCAATATATTGGTATTTCTTACTAAAATATACGTTATAATAAACATTGTCACCAAATTTCAAGTTTATATGTCAATGGGAAGTTAAACATTCTTTGGAACCAAATTGTGTGGCAGACGACGGACAAACAGACCGACACGTGAGTGACAGCAATAGGGCTCCATTTTGACCCTTCGGGTACGGAACCCTAAAAATGGAAAAGATCAACCCTATTGTCTAAAATATGTTCCTAAACTGCTCAAAGATAAAATATTGACGTATGATAGAAAACATTGATTGAATCATGTCAAAGGCTATACATCAATCTCGTAATACCCACGCTAAACTAGTTTTATATCTTCGTAAAGATAAAGAACAAGAGTGTTAAGTCACCGAGCATGCTCCTAAACGGCTTCACAAATCGTTAACCAAAGCAAATCTAGAATTTACCGAGAGCCTAAAGTAAGCAAAGTTAACCCAAGTGCGAAACCGCCTGCAGAACCTAGGCTACCGACTAAAAGTTCGATAAATTAAGTTAGCACACTCCTGGGGTACAGCCGTACAATCGAAGTCAGAAGATTTTTGAAAACACCTTATTCTTGCTTTGGAAAAGGTTTCTGCACTTCTTTTGTTAAAGGAAAATTACGTTCATATATAATTGGCATTTCGAGAATTGGTAAACGGATGAAAAGTTTTGCTGACCGGTAAAATGTTGAACTTTAAATGGTTGTTATGTTGATTACAATTTCAATCAATTGCAATTTAATTCAAGCAACACAGACTCATAACATAATAACAATAATAACAGCACACGCAGTCACATCAATTAAACTCACATACTTCTCAAAAATCGGTGAATAGAAAACGGTTTTCTGGCCCTAACAATTATGGTAGACTACCAATTATGCTCCTTTCTTAGACCAATTTATTTGGATTCGGCGCAAGATGTCCTCTTTTTCCATACAACTCTATTTGTTGTCGTCTCAATATTCACCTCTCTTCTAGCAATATCACCTTTCAAACAATCCTTTTATCGTATCTTTGAACTTTTACTACCCTCTACTACTTAACTTTCATAGCATTTGACACTATTCTCGCAAACTGATGTCAAACTTGACCGTGAAATGGTAATTATAGCTTCGTAATTTTCACAAACAGTATGTAGGTCAAGTGAAATGACACAGGATAGAAAGAGTACCCAAAGAATCATATTATTCGCATCAGAAGCCTCTGTAAAATCAAAATACACATCCTACGGACAGACTGATGGTTCGTGTATTCTTCTGTTTTAAAAACTGCGTTAACGTAATTGAATTGGTGTGCTCGGGTTTGAATTCCAAACAAGGTATAGCTGTTGCATTTTTACATGGTATAAGAGCGGTCATTTCTCTTTCCCTGAAATCTCTTCGAAAAACCCGAACTGGAGGAGAAAAAAATATTATGTATCGCTTTTTGAAAAGTGTTGACGATTACGATAAATGACGGAATGTTAAAAAAATTAGGTGGACCAATGACCACTATGCCAAGCTTAAATTAAAATGATAATTATATTATGAAGTATTCCTGGTTTTTAACACGCTTTTTTTCAACATATTTTCAAATACTTGAGCAAAAATTTTGCAAAGACGTTATGGTGTACCTTAATAAAATAAAATAAAACAGCCTTTTATTTCATGCATTACAATTTTAAATCTTTGAAGTGAAGTTTGATAATGAAAAAACATACAAGAAAACATCAAATAATAAAGATTTAATAATTGCAAATATTACTAAGATTGTTTAAATTAAGTCTAACACGTTTTTAAATAAGGTAAGTTATAATCAGAATAGGAAAAACATATCAAAAATTGTTAAAATAAAAAGTGTTTTAAAGTGATAACAAAATTGAATGATCATAGCAAATATGAATTGATTTTATTAATTAATTAAATTAATTTATAAATAAGTATAAGTATATTATTCAATAAGATAAATGAATTGAATAATCAACTAGTATTTATTTATAAATGAACTGATTAATAAAATATTATTGATAAATAAATTAAAATGTTTGATTGCGTAGTATAAAAATAAAATAACGAAGATTGTGCAATTAAAACTATTAAAAACCTATTATGAAGGCATGAAGCACTTCTTCTCGTGAGAGAGCCTCCTCCAGGAATGACCAGTAGTAGCGATCGGTGGCTTCTGACTTCACATTTTCTCCTCGACTTCATTCGACTCGTGTGAGCAGTCGTGCGTGTGTTAATAATGTGTTACATTGTTTATAGATATATAGACCGGTTATTATTCTTGAATTGAAGTTGAAACGATGACCACTATGCCATGCTAAAATGAGAATGGTATATGAAGTACTCCTGGTTTTTCAACACATTTCTAAATAAGTGAGCCAAAAATTTTGCTTAGGCATTATGGAAATGTATCTAAATTAACTAAATTGGTAACTAAACACCCCGCTAAGAATAATAATGGGCCAGTTTACCGCAAAGTGCTTTGCTGTGTCACCATTCATCATCCGACCTAACAACTACATTAATATTAAGATGGATCGCGTTTTGTTTGCTCGCTCGCACATAGCTCCCTCCCTTTCTGTTATTATCAGTTTGACAGCTTCTTGAGGATGAGATATCGCTACATTTTAATGGACTATATTTTTTGGAGGATTATTAATAGAGAATAAAAGAATTCTTTTAAAATCGTTGTGTAATCCTGAATGAGGTATGTGGGGGAATTATTTAGGGAGATAATGAAGAGAAGGGAAAATTAATCGCTCCTCTTAATATGAAATATTGGAGGTCTAAAATAGCTTTAATAAAAAAAAACACAGCACAAATGAATAGTAAACAAAAACAGTAATATCTCATGGGAAAGCATTTGTTGGCCCTAATATGCACCCTTGTTGAAACAAGCCCGATCAAAGCTCTCACGTTGACCTACTTAAAAAAACAATACCGCACTCTGCACTGAACGAACAAGAGAATCGTTTCAAACATACGCTTAAACAACTGCAGAGCCAATTACACTGTGACAAGAACTTGCTGATCGTGTTACTTTATCAAAAGCATATGTATGAATTTGCTCAAACTCCAGCTACAGACAATTCCCTGTTTAACTTAAACCAATTGCCACTCATTAACTCAACGTACCTTGTTGAACATCTACGGAGTACGTAACAAAAGTATTGCCTTGTTAATTTCGCTCTCCAAATAAGTCTACTTCGAACTAAGAACTTCTCCCATTATGAAACTCTGGAAGTGTTTACGTCACACATTATGAATCCTTATATTACTTGAAAATTATTTTGTCGCTGAAGTAAACGAATCTTGAATAAAGTTGGTTGTATAACGAGTGCTGTTGTATGGAGTGTTCGCATTAGTATTCGAGCCCCGGGTCGAATGTGGTGCGGATTGTTATCGCTTTGCTGTGCTCCGTTTTGGTACTTGGAATAGCACCGAATAGATGGTGTGTGCTGATTGGATCGCGTTTGCCGGTGGTGCGAATTGGTGATTTGTCTGATAGCTGAACATGGTGGGGTGGAACAACAGTGTGGTAGGGATATAGTGAATGGATGTTAGTTAAATTTAGTAAGGGTTGTAGCTGAACTATTGGTTTACCTAATTGTACGTTTTTTTTTCACGTGCCTAAACGATGGCGTATCTAACATTAGGTAAACATAAATCTTAGGAAGAGAATGGTCGAAAAAATATCATTTCGTGAGATTTTGTCAACAAATTACAATTTATCAACACTCATTAATTGTTTCTACTTTTATTTAACGAAGCAATCAATCTTAGCCCAAGTTTCATTGAGACAAATCCCACGATCAATTTCTATTAAAGCCTAAAGAAGGCGTACACAAAAGTTGTAAGCGGAAAACACATTGTTTCCCTCCCTCGTTAGCAAACTCCACGGCACTTTTTTGACGTCTGCTCTAGGGCGTCTCTTGCGGTTCGAGTGTTTACCCACACCACCGCCACATCTGCACACCCAAAACAACAGCTCTATATCTTATCACCAACAACATAAGATCCAAATCTGAACAGAAATCCAACATCTCAACTCCAACACAAATTTTGACAATGCAAGGTTATATTTGCAGATTGGTTACGAGTGTTTGCTTTTAAAATGTTCGCGGTAAAGCTCAGAATCGGCTGATTTTTTGTCTCCCAATTGTTGTCCCACTGATTTGTGTGTTACGTTTTGTTCGTGCGTTCTGTCTTGCCTAACTCTTGAAACGAGTATCTGAAACCTTCTTGAGTTTAGGGTCCTTTTCAAATATTTTTATGAGTTCATTGTAACGAAACTCAATATATTGAAAAGGTTTTTAATAAAAATGAAAATGTTATGCGATGCTTTGATGCCACCCTTAAAAATGTTCGTCAAAATGTAGCGGACTTTCGTACCGGTGATAATTGCGCTCAAAATACACTGTTCGAGCATTTTCATTCTACATTCATGACGTCACTCCGGAACTTCCTACTAGACAGAACAATGTATCGTTTCTTCCAGACGATCTTACCACGATCCTTTGGCACGACGCACAAACCATCCCAAAAATAACGGAAATGAACGAGATCAAACTGGTGCCAAATTCACAAAGGGCAAATATGATTCACTTGATTTGGGAATCTGTCCAAAGATGATTTCATCACAAGTTTCAATATTCCTTAAGTGCCCGCTGAATCATAGGATTTTGGTTAGTTGAGCTTTTTTTTTGATAAATGGCCCATATTTTATATATCTCCTATTGATATCGTTATAAGCTGAGCTATTGTTTTGTTTGACAGTCTGATTTACAACTTATTCTAAGTTTTATACTACCAGAACTAAAGGCCAAATCCACGATATTTTACTACACTCCTCCAACATTCGTTCACAAAACGACGTCGCTATTCTGAAATTCCCTCACTCTCCAACTGAGCAGGATCGATAACACATCGAAAGCAAAATTATTAGCAGAAACAAAGGTATAACCTCTGCCCCCACTAAGTCCTATATCACATGTCATACAAGATTCCAATCTCACCCTTTTCCAAAAAACCAAAGAGACCGTTTTATAATATTTCAGTGAACACAATGAGCCTCAGAGGGTTTAAAACTGAGGGCGAAGTAACACCTGCTTATATCCGGATCGCCCCCGGGGCAGGCCCCTTATTTTTGCAATAAATTAGAAACCGCATCACCCGTACACATTCGTACCTGTCCAGCTAAGACCTTTCCAATTATTGGGGTTTGCTTTCAGCAACAATTTGTAGTTGACCAAACCGTGGTATGATTTATTCCCGCTCTTAATAGTTTTATTGTGATCGTAAATATTGTTAGTCTTCTGTAGGGGATCAATTTCATTGAAATAAATTTTATGATTGTCAAGCATAGATTATGTTTCGTATGTAATGAAGCTGTCCATTCAACTAACGTTACTTTTTGTTGAAATTATTTTGCTGTCACGTTCATCTGATATAGCAACTGACGCAGCATATTTTGAAATACTGACTATTTTTTTGAATTTATGATTTCCTGGTATAATAAATATCGATTCAGTCATTACCTGATACCTAACTATAGCTTTTGTGTGGTCAAAATATCTCGCAACGCAAATATTTTTGTGGTTTTTAAACCAACGAGAAAATCGTAATAAAACAGCTAATAGAAGGAGTAAGTCTGACTGTTCATCTACTTATATACCGTGGCGTGAATCACTTGACGGAGCTTAATTCTTAACTCCACAGAAATATTTCTGAGAAGATAGATTAAAGAGTTCAAATGAAAACCCATTCAAGAGAACACTGCGGGTTACGCTATGTGCTAAAAATTTCACCAACAATTATGATGAAAATTAGCTTAACAAATACTCGTAAACTGATTCACAAACCAAAAATTCGAAGACATGTGACATTCATCAACCTGCACTGAGCCCGCGTGGTGAATTATGACACATTTCCTCTCACACAGAGGAGACCTATGTCCCAGTAGTGGGAACATTTAAAGGCTGATGATGATGATGATTCAAAATGATAACACAAACAAACTCTAAAATTGGCATCGCGTCGAATCCGAATCGTGAAGCTAAATGTCCCAAATTATCAGTCGAAAGTGCCGTGACAAATTGATTGGTTTAATCGCGTTCACTAGTGACTAACGGACGGAACCCGGTGATAATTAAACGAGAAACCTGTATCGGACATGTCCCGACTCACACTACACTCCTATAAACAGGAGAGTTGACCGTCTGTGAAATTGTATTTGACTTTCCTTAAGACTAAGGAAAGTAGTGCAAAATAGGTAAATTGAAAACGTAGTTGCTTCTATTTGGTTGTAAAGCTTTCTTTTTATGTCTAAAGCTTTTGGGGTAATGCTCGCTGTTTCTACTGGGAGTGGAAACTGGACTCTCGAATGCCTTAAAATTCTTTTATGTTCACAAAGTTTTGTAATATTTAAACTTAGGACTTTTGGATAAGGGTTCCTTAGACGGAAACAAATGGTCTGTATCTCAGTGGCTTGTTCATTCCTTTCGCTTTTATTACTCTTTCTATACTTCTTTACTATACTTTATATATACTTGGAAAAATATGAAATGATCTCAAGGGAGAAGTAGCCTGTAAAGGCTATTTAAATAAAGTTTATTGAGTAATTCAAGACCTTTACCCAAAGTAGACTGTTTTTTTCATACAACAGAAGATAGAGAGACATTAGAAGTACTTACGGATTCCTATCAAAAGAAATCTCATACCAATTTGTTACAAAAGTTGTACAGATATTTGCTTTTTATTATACCAATTTTTGGCCCAATCAATTTGAAATCTGGAATGCTTCTTTCCTGCTTTGCTTTATTTTTCCTCCTACGATATGGGTCACTCCGGAATATTTTCTCATTTTTTTCCTTTTCATCCCCACGACGAAGGAGTGTTGTCATGATACGCTTTTCATGTCCGCTCCAATGATCTATACTTACATCATAATAATAATTGTAGTACATTTTCCTCTGTACTAGCTGAGCACTTTCAAGAGAAATTATTTTAAACCTTTGACGATATCATCATATCCTCCAAGTATTAAATATTTAAAACTTTGATAAAAGACGTTTACGCTATTACTAATTCTAAAATTCTTTAAATTGGTATAGCCGTTTTTAAGATATCGCTCATCGAATAAGGTAAATAATGTTAAGAAAGAAAAATACACTTTTTCTTCTGCACGGGTAATTGGAGATATTCCATTGCCAACTCCATGACTGGATTACCAACAAATGCTTTGTTTTCCTTATTCCGGCCATCAATCGAATGATGTCTTTTTTTGTTTATCTTAATCCGAAATTACATGATTTACTTTAACTCATTTACTTTAAAGGCATTGCAATTTCTCATAAATTGCCAACCTACTAATATTACAAATGTGAGAATTATTTTTTTTCTGTTTCAATGACGCAAAAACGACTGACTGGATTTGAATGAATTTTTGCTCACAAATAGTTTATAACCGGGATCTGGATTCACACATAGGATTATTTTTATCTAGGTAGATACTTAGTAGGATTTTTTGGGATAGTTTCTTACTTTCACGCGCGTGGATCCGCGGGTGGCAGTTATTATAATTATTTCAGCTTATTCTGTCCCACTGCAGGGCAAAGGCCTCCCCTTCTTCCTTCCAACCCTCTCGGTTTAGTGCAATTGTGGACCAACCCTGTCGATAGGGATCAAGTTCATCCAGCCATCTTCGCCTGGGTCTGCCGACACCTTTTCTGGGTGGGAGTTAGTTTCTCATAAATGTCAAGTTTGCACCAAAACATGATTCAAATTTAGGTCTGTAACCGATTTAAATACTGATCCAGAAATAGATGAAAATAACACATCAGTTGCTTACCTCGCTACGGGAAGCTTCGTATTTCATTAGAGTTAACTAAGAGAAATGAATTACTGCGACATTCGTGGGCGTTGGATTGGTAAATTAAAGCCAAAGTGTTTATCCTGTGTGTGGCTTTAACCATCTAACCTTGTAACACAGAAACCTGTTTAAACGAAATTGGTTCTTGTAAAGTGAAATAAGGGTTGTATGACAGACAATGCAAGTAGGTATAAGCAATATTTACATTCATAATACCCTCTCCGTACAACCCTCTTAACTCTTCCAACACAATGGCGCAGAAATTCTAATCAATGCATTACAAACAGGCACATCGAAGCCAAGTAACCCTACTAGGGACACCACTGCCAAGATAAAAAGCCCGGGATTAAGTTATCGTTCCGAAGCAGCCCGAGGCGGCCACCATATCCCAATACTGTTTGATGACGGCCCTACGAGTTATTTGCGAGGAGATTCTGGGAGATTTTGAATTTTACTACACTTCTACATAGAGATTATGTAGTTGAGTTCCGATATGAGGCGTAAACGAGACGATAAAATTGGTATTAAAAGGTATAGCGTTTTCTCTGTTCTTTGTTTGGTCAATATTAAAAAACAAAGAATGCATAGCTGTAGTGTCTTTTCTTTTGTGTTTACCGCTTGCTTTCCGATCGATCAATTTCAATCCCCGGGACATACGTGAGAATCATCGAATCATTACGTTTTTCATTCGTTCTCAGATCATTACTGTAATTAAATTCATTAGCCAGACCGTACAAGAGCAATTTAATTACAAATTACTACCACATTATTTTCTCAAAGCTGAAATTGTTTATCAAAGCTTAACAGACTTCAGTTTTGATGTAGTCGTTAATCGAACAAATAAACTCACATACTAACAAGGTCAAAAGATAAATAATATCTTACTAAATTAATTTTCTGTTTATATTTGAAATTTTCATATAATAATTTGTTAGAAAAACAATAACATTGTATACGAGGCGGCGAACGCAAGAAAACATTTGACGAGAGCGATACTGGGGCTTACGAGTAAATGGCGTGTTTCCATTCTTCCTGCTGACGACGACGATGAAATTAGATTTTTATAACGATATTTTTATTGTTGTGCTTCCTTTCATTGTTTTAGTTTTAAATGGACTTAATTTGAACCGTTAGCTATACAAAAATTGACTGGAACCAAGTGCAATGATCGCTGCATGACTATTATAACATCTAGTAAAACCACTCCTACCACAACCACATTTACTTCGATACCACCATTCCTCAACATCTTATCTTCCAAAAAAACATAACAAAAAAGGAGATTGTATATCTTGCATTGTATCCCAACAAAACTTATATCCAATCATCCATGAGAAACTCCCATAGTAATAAAGATATCGTATATCAACGGAACCGCGACGCTGTCTGTGCGCGTAGGTGTCTGACTGAACTAATATCGGAGCGGGACGAGACCGACCGGTTCCTTGGCTATCGAGTCCCGATCTCCATGGTCATAGAATAGGGAAGTACAGATGAGAAATAACCAAATAGGCACACTGTTGTGACACCCAAATAATAGGCACGCTGTCGATACCAATTTTGTTATTATGTTTACAGTTTGACCAAGAAATCTGTTTTCGCCCAACAATTTCGAAATGCATAAAATGTCGAGCCGTTACTGTTTCTAAAATACTTGTTACTCTTAAATTCCTATTGCGTCATATGTGTTCAACCCAGTCAGAATTGTATCTTCAATCATATTACATGTTCCACCATTATCATCATCATCTCAAGATCGACTACACTTATTTGCTGGGCACACCTCAGTCACCTCACTGTGTTTTTTTCTTAATCTTTGTCATTATTAAGAATCAGATGAATTTGTGGACCAGCTAAGAGAGACCAAGTTTTTTTGCTACTTTTATTAGATACTGTGAAATTAGAATGGAATTTCATTTCAAATGATTCAACGGCGCGTTATAAAAAGATTTATGTTTTTTCTGTCATTGCGTAGGAATTCAGAATTGCTGAACAGTTAAGATATAACTGTATTGTTTGATAAGCATTATTGAATTTTACTGTAAAATTTCACACTTATTAGGTTTGGAAATCGAGCATTCATATTGCTTTACTAAAATAATAGTTAATAAGTCATCCTTCACTTAGTTTTGTTATCATTCACCATGACGGAAATAAATAATAGTAAATAATACTAGTTAATAGTACTTAGAATAATATACAAAAAAATATCGAATGGTATACCTGTTAGTTTAATTAATAAATACTTGTAACCAAGCGTAGTTTTAGTTCAATTAATTTTCGGGCATAATTAATCCAACAAAAATCCAAATTAAATTACTAATATTTTACGTAGAAGATTCCAAAGTTTTCAAAAATACTAGAACACGTTTTACTCTCAGAATTTTCACTTGAACTCCAAAAAGCCAAGATATTTCTTCTATTTGGACTAACAACTTGAACTTTATAGGTCGGTACTTACTTTTAAGCAATTTTTCTCCAACGCGGTCTAGCTGAAGCCTTGTTAGTAAAAGTTCTGGTGCTAACACTTCTTACGTACTCAAGTCAAGTAAAGGAGCGATCGGAACTCTATGTGGTTCAAACTATTTCTTATTAACGATGAAAGGCTTACCGCTATAAGCTTTGGACCAATTACTCTTGTGATGTAAGGGAGGTATACCTTGCCCTACTTTTTGGCGAGATCGTCTGCGGCTTACAGACGTGACATTTGTATTACACTTGTAACCTTTCGTAGCTTCGTTCGCTTGTTCGTAATCTTCGTTTTGCAATCTTGTCACTTTACCTACATTATATATGAATAAAGCTTATGAAAACACAATCTGTTAAGAACGATAACCAGACTTGATAAAATCATTTTTAACAAAACTGTTAAAATAATAACGATATAATGTAATAAAAAATAATTGATGCATAAATGATTTAACATTCGATCAATCGAACTATATCTACAACAATATCCGCTACCAGTACAGATTGATATATATATTCCATTACACAAACTTCGCTCAGCCCTCCCAACCAATCGAGAACAGGTAATCAACTCTTAAAGGCCTCACCCGGACAATTTTGCTTTCTAGCGCCCACACCAATGTCTTATATACGAGGGAACAAGTCCTAACGGGGTGAACGTGACTCAACCGGTGCTCTTGCCCGTGAAGAGGGATTTCAGGTTGTTGATTATTTTATATTTATTCTCCGTATACTTCTTGAGCATTTTGCGGTTCAAGAGGGTAGGGATAAATGCTTTGTTAAATATTGGATGTACAACGGCTTTTGGTAATTTTTCATCTGTATAATTTGTTGTTACTTATTATCGAGTACTTTGTTACGGAATAAAGCCTAGGGTAGGTTCTATAATTTTGATCAGCATGTTTTCTTCTCCCATACCTATATCTCTTAAGCCATCCACCCAGCATTAATGGCCTTATTATTTTCAGCATTGCCCAAATAATGAATTTTTTCGTTTGGCTTTTTCTATTCTTGTAACCTCCACGTTTATAATTAAAATATTTACAGCACAATTTTTCATACTCTTTTTAAACCCACTCATCGACACAAATATAAACTTTGAACTAAGGTTTTCTTTTTCCTGCTCAAAGTAAGCTATTTCAGTATCTAGATTTAAAACTGACAGATAAGACTGGCGACCCAAAACCAAAAGTAGAACAGAGTCGACCACACTTTGCTTTAGCCCTTAATCTTCTCCCAAAGTAAACTTTTGCAGGCTAAGACAACGTAGGTCAACAAACTCAGGATGGCGAAGTTTATATAATCGAGAGCATAGGTGATTAGTAATATTTAAGCATCATATACAATGGCGGCATTAATGCAGCAAGGCATTCTCTACCAGTCAAGCTTTGGGTTAAAAAAGACACAACAGTGGTAGTTGTGCAAAATAAAAAATATGAACAATAATTAAAGTTAATATTCATAAACTAACTAATAAAATACAAAAATAATTTCTAAATCAACAGACTAATAAATATTATAATAAATACCAAATTCTAAATAAGACAGTTTAGAATATAATAACTATTACGAAAACCGAGCTATGTATGAAAGGGCAAAAATTGTCTCGTATTCTATGCTTAAATGAAAATTTACTCCCAGCTTTTAACAGCTCAGCTATAGTAATATAATGACTATAAATAACTTAAAAACGAAAGGGAGGCAGTGGGGCACAACAGGCTTATAATGATGATATTAATTATGATATTATTATGATATTTTATAACGTTTTCATAACCAACAATAGCTGGTTATGAAAACATTATAAAATATACTGAACCAACTTAGTGTTGTCCTTGGGTCTATTGTTGTCTACTTTAGTGTATATTTTCTGCGATATGGCTTTGACCCCAGGCAAGCCTTTCAAAAATCTGGCACCCCAAACAAAGTATTACAATTTATAGTCTTGCGTGATACCGATTACCAAGAGTTAATAATTGAGCATTTTTAGATGAAGTATGAAAACATAATCATTAGAAATAGATTTTTGCGCACTTTATAATTGTATAATACGGTTTGAGTTGCTCATGACCTGACATGAAACCTCAGGGACAATTTTTTTGACCTGATTATTACCTATAGTCATATTATGATCGTTCCCAATTACAATATACTCAGTTAGCGGGCATATAATATTTTGTACCCAAGTTATATTTTGTTTACTTACGTTCATAAGTATACCAGCAGCACTTTTACGAAATATATCCAGTTCATGTCCTCTTGAATTTTTAAACGCTCTACTAGAATACGTGCTAGAAACTTAAGCCCCACATAGCCAGCTAAGTAAATTTCCCTGCACTAAAACAATGCTAACAGCTTAGGATCTGGTGTCAGAATCCACATAGCTTTAGGAACATGGCAGCATTCGGTGTAATCCTTTTGACTGGAGTTTGTGACGCGTTTACGATGTGGGAACAACGGTTGAGGTATTTGATGTAGAAGATTGGTTGGTAGACGGGTGACTGCAGTTTTTTTGTGTCAATGTGTTAATCGGATTACATATGAGTGAAGTTAGAAATAAAACAAACGATATAGACACAAACATTAAAATAGTCAAACGTATAGCTAAAGCGAAGCTAGAAGTTAAAATTAACAATATAGACACAGCCATTACAATTGTCTTACATACAGATATAGATATGAGCAAAAGCAATATCGACCCAGTCGAAAATGGTGATGATAGATGATAAAAATATGACTTAGAATATTAAATAGACAACATTGAAATATTTTGTTATCCATTCTCAAGGTGATACTAGGAATAACCAATAAAAACATAAAAAGTACTGACTTAAATAAATAATCTTTTTCATGTAGTGAAATACACCGAAATATGTCATCAATTCTAAACAATACCATTCACAGCCGTGAACTATACAGAGATGGACTTTATGTGCGAGTAAAATGTCATTGGGCAAATGTCTAGCGTATTAAATGATATTTTTGACATTTGCGTAACACGGTCACAAAGTCACCAACTCATTAGTTTATTTTTGGTCTATTTTCAACACCCTTATTTTTATGAAATTACTCTTGACAATTGGATTAAACATGGCAAACAAGAATAAACTAAGTGACCCATTACTGCACATATCAGTAATGGATGTGATAAATAAAACAATATCTACAATACTTCCATTATTATATTTATCAATAACATTATTGAGTTCAATTCCGTGTTCTCTTTTAAAACCTCCTTTATTATAAGCACGATTATTATTATTTTTGCTTGAAACTATATTTTACCTATATTATTTTCCATATTCCCTCGGCATGCCCTCTTTTCGTCAGTATTTGGGCCGAAACTCTCGAACAGCCTCTAGACATTACTTTTGACGGCACTACTGCGACTCGTCTGAAGTTTGTTTCGACGGCTATTAGGATTTAACACAATAACAAATGGCAGTAAGTTGGCTTCCACTGCACATTTCGAATATAGAGCTTGCAAGTTGCAGTTTGAGTACATCTGAATGTTTGAGTCTTATGTATAGCAACTTGAAGTAAAGATTAAAACTCGTCATTTTAGTTTACATACATTTTATAGCTACAATTTGTCATTATCAAATTCTGACTATACACTGTCACAAATAATATAATACTAAAGTAATTAATTATATATATGATACAATACAAATATAGTTAATAATGTTCGTTTCTAAACTTTGAAATACTCTTCGACTCTTAGAAATTCGACATGATTTCATGCACAATGATCCTTTCTATTCATATTATACAGCTTTAGTCATCATTACCCCTTTATACCAATAACACCCAGCCACATCTTTATTCATTACCACCACCACTACCAGTTTAACAATCCTAGCACCCGACAATCCGATACTCCTCGAAAATACCAACAATATCATTTACATCGTTACACATGGCAACAATGGCTTCAATTGGCGTCGTCCGGCGATCGCTGTCGATATCTGCGACCATCTGCATAACAAAATCTCGTTCAATCCCTGTTGGTCTGGGGATACAGTAATGGTAACATTTCGATATACAAAGACTGACCTCTAGGATGCATTTGCATTTTATACGGTTAGTGGATTTATCGGGATTGATGCTTCAGAGGGATTTAGGATATGGTAATGATACTATTCGTATCATGTTTTAAAATGTGTCGTTTATTTCTAACTTGAATCGAGCTTGCTAAGAATATTTTCTATAGAAAACCGAAGCTTTTGTAACTCTTTCCTGTAAGCGCAAATCTCGTGGCTAAATTAGAAGCCTAGAAGCCAGGAAATCTGACACCAGTCTTGCCGAGGGGTGTAGTGTTACCCAGTTACTGGGTTGTCAAGGTAAGATAGGCAGTCGCTCCCGTTCGTATCCGGTTAGACTAGAAACCGAACTCAATATAGTCGGCAAATGGCTAGACTTAAACTTAACAACCTTTTTATGCTGACCAACAAAGTTACACTTCAAACATAAAAATACCAATTCAAATTCCAAGCGGCACCTAGAAACAAAGTTATCGCCTCCCCGATCCTTCATAAGTCCGCCCACAACCATCCGAAAAAAATCTATATTAAAAAAATTAAAGCCGAGTAAACAAAAGAGGAAACTAATAAGAAATCGATGGAAGTCGACTCGGCACCGAACTGTGGACCACTGAAGTTTAGTTAATCCCCGCGAGATGAAAAAGTACAAAGGATCGGAATAAAAGCCGGTGGCGGGTAGAATCGATCCCCGGATGGAGCTCGAATACCAACTGTGACGTTTGTGGTTCAAGTGATCAGTTGGAGCGATCAATTACGTCCTGCTACTACAGAAAGCTGTGGAGCTGTTGTCACTTTATTATTTGGGGTGACAGGTACGGCCCATGGCAAAAGCGATGGAGAAGAAAGGCAATTAAACTTGTCTGGTAAAATTGCGATCACGAAGCATAGTTAAAAGGTAGATAGATATTACTTACATGAGTTTTCGGTAAAAAATTACCTTTAAATAGATTGGTAATGAGTAAATAAACCAAAGAGAGAAAGAGTCAAATTCTAGACTAACCAAACAATTATTTTATCTCCTAACTATTACCAAAACTATTGCCATTACCAGAAGCCATTCAAAGTATCAACCTTGATAATGTTACAGATCAACCAAGCCCAGAATACAAAATCACATAATAATATCCCTAATTGTCAACCTCTACGTGTCCTATTTAGAAATAGTAAAACTTTCAGAAGCTATCGGGGACATATTAATTAAAAAGCATCGGGTCAAAACGTGTCTAGAATACACAGAAAAGGCAGAAGTAATAGTCGAACTTTATTTAATTGCTGTACCAACACTTGAATAAACAATTCGAGCTAGTAGACCAACCTATCTCTGTTTAATCTAATGTGTTAGAAAGAGATGGAGTGTTGGTCGTTAAAACGAATGTTTTACGATCATTCGGAAGATATAGATAGACTATATTTTTTTTGTGTGAAAGTAAATAGTCATTTATCCATCGTTTGTTTTCTATATTTGCATCTTGTCTTGCTACTGCTCGAAGTCTTGACAATGGTTTTTCTTCTAAGCGTGTCGATGGCAAGTATAAAAAATTAAATATTGTGTTTCGCCCGGAATACGGCCACGGCAACACCATTCGGTGACGCAGTCATAAGGTCTTCGCAAGTACAGGTGACAGGGCATGCTGCGCACTCCGAGAGATGGTCTGAGGAGAGATGCTGCACAAGCTCTGAAGACTACTGCCATCAGTGAACCCCTATCTGTGGAGGTTGTCCTTGCTGCGGCCAACCCGAGTACGGAGTCCATTTAGGGCTTTCCAGGTCACCCACGGCAAAGTGTGCCCATATTTAGTTAATAAATAAATAATAAGCTTAGTAATATTTTTTTAAACGAACCTTACTAACAAAAAAAAACACTATCTACTGGGCAAATGTGATGTAGTAAAACTTTTATTTATTAAAAACACCGATTATAAACAGATTACACTCACAATTTTAGAGAATGTTACTTAAGTCAGTTTTGTATTGTACAGATTTCCATATGTAAAATGCAATTTAGCATTACTGTCACTAGACAAACGAGCAGTTTCATATCGCGAAAGTCAACCATCAGTGACTAGATGATTTTATATAATTTTTTACTGTTAACACCCATAGAGTTTCACAAATCGCTAAAGCCTATCCTCTCAGACCACAGTCTTAGTGTAGCCTGACTTGGAACTGTGAAGTTAGCGCCGCGAACACTCCAGGGACACAGGGACTATTTTTTTGAATTTATGATTTCCTGGTATAATAAATATCGATTCAGTCATTACCTGATACCTAACTATAGCTTTTGTGTGGTCAAAATATCTCGCAACGCAAATATTTTTGTGGTTTTTAAACCAACGAGAAAATCGTAATAAAACAGCTAATAGAAGGAGTAAGTCTGACTGTTCATCTACTTATATACCGTGGCGTGAATCACTTGACGGAGCTTAATTCTTAACTCCACAGAAATATTTCTGAGAAGATAGATTAAAGAGTTCAAATGAAAACCCATTCAAGAGAACACTGCGGGTTACGCTATGTGCTAAAAATTTCACCAACAATTATGATGAAAATTAGCTTAACAAATACTCGTAAACTGATTCACAAACCAAAAATTCGAAGACATGTGACATTCATCAACCTGCACTGAGCCCGCGTGGTGAATTATGACACATTTCCTCTCACACAGAGGAGACCTATGTCCCAGTAGTGGGAACATTTAAAGGCTGATGATGATGATGATTCAAAATGATAACACAAACTCTAAAATTGGCATCGCGTCGAATCCGAATCGTGAAGCTAAATGTCCCAAATTATCAGTCGAAAGTGCCGTGACAAATTGATTGGTTTAATCGCGTTCACTAGTGACTAACGGACGGAACCCGGTGATAATTAAACGAGAAACCTGTATCGGACATGTCCCGACTCACACTACACTCCTATAAACAGGAGAGTTGACCGTCTGTGAAATTGTATTTGACTTTCCTTAAGACTAAGGAAAGTAGTGCAAAATAGGTAAATTGAAAACGTAGTTGCTTCTATTTGGTTGTAAAGCTTTCTTTTTATGTCTAAAGCTTTTGGGGTAATGCTCGCTGTTTCTACTGGGAGTGGAAACTGGACTCTCGAATGCCTTAAAATTCTTTTATGTTCACAAAGTTTTGTAATATTTAAACTTAGGACTTTTGGATAAGGGTTCCTTAGACGGAAACAAATGGTCTGTATCTCAGTGGCTTGTTCATTCCTTTCGCTTTTATTACTCTTTCTATACTTCTTTACTATACTTTATATATACTTGGAAAAATATGAAATGATCTCAAGGGAGAAGTAGCCTGTAAAGGCTATTTAAATAAAGTTTATTGAGTAATTCAAGACCTTTACCCAAAGTAGACTGTTTTTTTCATACAACAGAAGATAGAGAGACATTAGAAGTACTTACGGATTCCTATCAAAAGAAATCTCATACCAATTTGTTACAAAAGTTGTACAGATATTTGCTTTTTATTATACCAATTTTTGGCCCAATCAATTTGAAATCTGGAATGCTTCTTTCCTGCTTTGCTTTATTTTTCCTCCTACGATATGGGTCACTCCGGAATATTTTCTCATTTTTTTCCTTTTCATCCCCACGACGAAGGAGTGTTGTCATGATACGCTTTTCATGTCCGCTCCAATGATCTATACTTACATCATAATAATAATTGTAGTACATTTTCCTCTGTACTAGCTGAGCACTTTCAAGAGAAATTATTTTAAACCTTTGACGATATCATCATATCCTCCAAGTATTAAATATTTAAAACTTTGATAAAAGACGTTTACGCTATTACTAATTCTAAAATTCTTTAAATTGGTATAGCCGTTTTTAAGATATCGCTCATCGAATAAGGTAAATAATGTTAAGAAAGAAAAATACACTTTTTCTTCTGCACGGGTAATTGGAGATATTCCATTGCCAACTCCATGACTGGATTACCAACAAATGCTTTGTTTTCCTTATTCCGGCCATCAATCGAATGATGTCTTTTTTTGTTTATCTTAATCCGAAATTACATGATTTACTTTAACTCATTTACTTTAAAGGCATTGCAATTTCTCATAAATTGCCAACCTACTAATATTACAAATGTGAGAATTATTTTTTTTCTGTTTCAATGACGCAAAAACGACTGACTGGATTTGAATGAATTTTTGCTCACAAATAGTTTATAACCGGGATCTGGATTCACACATAGGATTATTTTTATCTAGGTAGATACTTAGTAGGATTTTTTGGGATAGTTTCTTACTTTCACGCGCGTGGATCCGCGGGTGGCAGTTATTATAATTATTTCAGCTTATTCTGTCCCACTGCAGGGCAAAGGCCTCCCCTTCTTCCTTCCAACCCTCTCGGTTTAGTGCAATTGTGGACCAACCCTGTCGATAGGGATCAAGTTCATCCAGCCATCTTCGCCTGGGTCTGCCGACACCTTTTCTGGGTGGGAGTTAGTTTCTCATAAATGTCAAGTTTGCACCAAAACATGATTCAAATTTAGGTCTGTAACCGATTTAAATACTGATCCAGAAATAGATGAAAATAACACATCAGTTGCTTACCTCGCTACGGGAAGCTTCGTATTTCATTAGAGTTAACTAAGAGAAATGAATTACTGCGACATTCGTGGGCGTTGGATTGGTAAATTAAAGCCAAAGTGTTTATCCTGTGTGTGGCTTTAACCATCTAACCTTGTAACACAGAAACCTGTTTAAACGAAATTGGTTCTTGTAAAGTGAAATAAGGGTTGTATGACAGACAATGCAAGTAGGTATAAGCAATATTTACATTCATAATACCCTCTCCGTACAACCCTCTTAACTCTTCCAACACAATGGCGCAGAAATTCTAATCAATGCATTACAAACAGGCACATCGAAGCCAAGTAACCCTACTAGGGACACCACTGCCAAGATAAAAAGCCCGGGATTAAGTTATCGTTCCGAAGCAGCCCGAGGCGGCCACCATATCCCAATACTGTTTGATGACGGCCCTACGAGTTATTTGCGAGGAGATTCTGGGAGATTTTGAATTTTACTACACTTCTACATAGAGATTATGTAGTTGAGTTCCGATATGAGGCGTAAACGAGACGATAAAATTGGTATTAAAAGGTATAGCGTTTTCTCTGTTCTTTGTTTGGTCAATATTAAAAAACAAAGAATGCATAGCTGTAGTGTCTTTTCTTTTGTGTTTACCGCTTGCTTTCCGATCGATCAATTTCAATCCCCGGGACATACGTGAGAATCATCGAATCATTACGTTTTTCATTCGTTCTCAGATCATTACTGTAATTAAATTCATTAGCCAGACCGTACAAGAGCAATTTAATTACAAATTACTACCACATTATTTTCTCAAAGCTGAAATTGTTTATCAAAGCTTAACAGACTTCAGTTTTGATGTAGTCGTTAATCGAACAAATAAACTCACATACTAACAAGGTCAAAAGATAAATAATATCTTACTAAATTAATTTTCTGTTTATATTTGAAATTTTCATATAATAATTTGTTAGAAAAACAATAACATTGTATACGAGGCGGCGAACGCAAGAAAACATTTGACGAGAGCGATACTGGGGCTTACGAGTAAATGGCGTGTTTCCATTCTTCCTGCTGACGACGACGATGAAATTAGATTTTTATAACGATATTTTTATTGTTGTGCTTCCTTTCATTGTTTTAGTTTTAAATGGACTTAATTTGAACCGTTAGCTATACAAAAATTGACTGGAACCAAGTGCAATGATCGCTGCATGACTATTATAACATCTAGTAAAACCACTCCTACCACAACCACATTTACTTCGATACCACCATTCCTCAACATCTTATCTTCCAAAAAAACATAACAAAAAAGGAGATTGTATATCTTGCATTGTATCCCAACAAAACTTATATCCAATCATCCATGAGAAACTCCCATAGTAATAAAGATATCGTATATCAACGGAACCGCGACGCTGTCTGTGCGCGTAGGTGTCTGACTGAACTAATATCGGAGCGGGACGAGACCGACCGGTTCCTTGGCTATCGAGTCCCGATCTCCATGGTCATAGAATAGGGAAGTACAGATGAGAAATAACCAAATAGGCACACTGTTGTGACACCCAAATAATAGGCACGCTGTCGATACCAATTTTGTTATTATGTTTACAGTTTGACCAAGAAATCTGTTTTCGCCCAACAATTTCGAAATGCATAAAATGTCGAGCCGTTACTGTTTCTAAAATACTTGTTACTCTTAAATTCCTATTGCGTCATATGTGTTCAACCCAGTCAGAATTGTATCTTCAATCATATTACATGTTCCACCATTATCATCATCATCTCAAGATCGACTACACTTATTTGCTGGGCACACCTCAGTCACCTCACTGTGTTTTTTTCTTAATCTTTGTCATTATTAAGAATCAGATGAATTTGTGGACCAGCTAAGAGAGACCAAGTTTTTTTGCTACTTTTATTAGATACTGTGAAATTAGAATGGAATTTCATTTCAAATGATTCAACGGCGCGTTATAAAAAGATTTATGTTTTTTCTGTCATTGCGTAGGAATTCAGAATTGCTGAACAGTTAAGATATAACTGTATTGTTTGATAAGCATTATTGAATTTTACTGTAAAATTTCACACTTATTAGGTTTGGAAATCGAGCATTCATATTGCTTTACTAAAATAATAGTTAATAAGTCATCCTTCACTTAGTTTTGTTATCATTCACCATGACGGAAATAAATAATAGTAAATAATACTAGTTAATAGTACTTAGAATAATATACAAAAAAATATCGAATGGTATACCTGTTAGTTTAATTAATAAATACTTGTAACCAAGCGTAGTTTTAGTTCAATTAATTTTCGGGCATAATTAATCCAACAAAAATCCAAATTAAATTACTAATATTTTACGTAGAAGATTCCAAAGTTTTCAAAAATACTAGAACACGTTTTACTCTCAGAATTTTCACTTGAACTCCAAAAAGCCAAGATATTTCTTCTATTTGGACTAACAACTTGAACTTTATAGGTCGGTACTTACTTTTAAGCAATTTTTCTCCAACGCGGTCTAGCTGAAGCCTTGTTAGTAAAAGTTCTGGTGCTAACACTTCTTACGTACTCAAGTCAAGTAAAGGAGCGATCGGAACTCTATGTGGTTCAAACTATTTCTTATTAACGATGAAAGGCTTACCGCTATAAGCTTTGGACCAATTACTCTTGTGATGTAAGGGAGGTATACCTTGCCCTACTTTTTGGCGAGATCGTCTGCGGCTTACAGACGTGACATTTGTATTACACTTGTAACCTTTCGTAGCTTCGTTCGCTTGTTCGTAATCTTCGTTTTGCAATCTTGTCACTTTACCTACATTATATATGAATAAAGCTTATGAAAACACAATCTGTTAAGAACGATAACCAGACTTGATAAAATCATTTTTAACAAAACTGTTAAAATAATAACGATATAATGTAATAAAAAATAATTGATGCATAAATGATTTAACATTCGATCAATCGAACTATATCTACAACAATATCCGCTACCAGTACAGATTGATATATATATTCCATTACACAAACTTCGCTCAGCCCTCCCAACCAATCGAGAACAGGTAATCAACTCTTAAAGGCCTCACCCGGACAATTTTGCTTTCTAGCGCCCACACCAATGTCTTATATACGAGGGAACAAGTCCTAACGGGGTGAACGTGACTCAACCGGTGCTCTTGCCCGTGAAGAGGGATTTCAGGTTGTTGATTATTTTATATTTATTCTCCGTATACTTCTTGAGCATTTTGCGGTTCAAGAGGGTAGGGATAAATGCTTTGTTAAATATTGGATGTACAACGGCTTTTGGTAATTTTTCATCTGTATAATTTGTTGTTACTTATTATCGAGTACTTTGTTACGGAATAAAGCCTAGGGTAGGTTCTATAATTTTGATCAGCATGTTTTCTTCTCCCATACCTATATCTCTTAAGCCATCCACCCAGCATTAATGGCCTTATTATTTTCAGCATTGCCCAAATAATGAATTTTTTCGTTTGGCTTTTTCTATTCTTGTAACCTCCACGTTTATAATTAAAATATTTACAGCACAATTTTTCATACTCTTTTTAAACCCACTCATCGACACAAATATAAACTTTGAACTAAGGTTTTCTTTTTCCTGCTCAAAGTAAGCTATTTCAGTATCTAGATTTAAAACTGACAGATAAGACTGGCGACCCAAAACCAAAAGTAGAACAGAGTCGACCACACTTTGCTTTAGCCCTTAATCTTCTCCCAAAGTAAACTTTTGCAGGCTAAGACAACGTAGGTCAACAAACTCAGGATGGCGAAGTTTATATAATCGAGAGCATAGGTGATTAGTAATATTTAAGCATCATATACAATGGCGGCATTAATGCAGCAAGGCATTCTCTACCAGTCAAGCTTTGGGTTAAAAAAGACACAACAGTGGTAGTTGTGCAAAATAAAAAATATGAACAATAATTAAAGTTAATATTCATAAACTAACTAATAAAATACAAAAATAATTTCTAAATCAACAGACTAATAAATATTATAATAAATACCAAATTCTAAATAAGACAGTTTAGAATATAATAACTATTACGAAAACCGAGCTATGTATGAAAGGGCAAAAATTGTCTCGTATTCTATGCTTAAATGAAAATTTACTCCCAGCTTTTAACAGCTCAGCTATAGTAATATAATGACTATAAATAACTTAAAAACGAAAGGGAGGCAGTGGGGCACAACAGGCTTATAATGATGATATTAATTATGATATTATTATGATATTTTATAACGTTTTCATAACCAACAATAGCTGGTTATGAAAACATTATAAAATATACTGAACCAACTTAGTGTTGTCCTTGGGTCTATTGTTGTCTACTTTAGTGTATATTTTCTGCGATATGGCTTTGACCCCAGGCAAGCCTTTCAAAAATCTGGCACCCCAAACAAAGTATTACAATTTATAGTCTTGCGTGATACCGATTACCAAGAGTTAATAATTGAGCATTTTTAGATGAAGTATGAAAACATAATCATTAGAAATAGATTTTTGCGCACTTTATAATTGTATAATACGGTTTGAGTTGCTCATGACCTGACATGAAACCTCAGGGACAATTTTTTTGACCTGATTATTACCTATAGTCATATTATGATCGTTCCCAATTACAATATACTCAGTTAGCGGGCATATAATATTTTGTACCCAAGTTATATTTTGTTTACTTACGTTCATAAGTATACCAGCAGCACTTTTACGAAATATATCCAGTTCATGTCCTCTTGAATTTTTAAACGCTCTACTAGAATACGTGCTAGAAACTTAAGCCCCACATAGCCAGCTAAGTAAATTTCCCTGCACTAAAACAATGCTAACAGCTTAGGATCTGGTGTCAGAATCCACATAGCTTTAGGAACAATGGCAGCATTCGGTGTAATCCTTTTGACTGGAGTTTGTGACGCGTTTACGATGTGGGAACAACGGTTGAGGTATTTGATGTAGAAGATTGGTTGGTAGACGGGTGACTGCAGTTTTTTTGTGTCAATGTGTTAATCGGATTACATATGAGTGAAGTTAGAAATAAAACAAACGATATAGACACAAACATTAAAATAGTCAAACGTATAGCTAAAGCGAAGCTAGAAGTTAAAATTAACAATATAGACACAGCCATTACAATTGTCTTACATACAGATATAGATATGAGCAAAAGCAATATCGACCCAGTCGAAAATGGTGATGATAGATGATAAAAATATGACTTAGAATATTAAATAGACAACATTGAAATATTTTGTTATCCATTCTCAAGGTGATACTAGGAATAACCAATAAAAACATAAAAAGTACTGACTTAAATAAATAATCTTTTTCATGTAGTGAAATACACCGAAATATGTCATCAATTCTAAACAATACCATTCACAGCCGTGAACTATACAGAGATGGACTTTATGTGCGAGTAAAATGTCATTGGGCAAATGTCTAGCGTATTAAATGATATTTTTGACATTTGCGTAACACGGTCACAAAGTCACCAACTCATTAGTTTATTTTTGGTCTATTTTCAACACCCTTATTTTTATGAAATTACTCTTGACAATTGGATTAAACATGGCAAACAAGAATAAACTAAGTGACCCATTACTGCACATATCAGTAATGGATGTGATAAATAAAACAATATCTACAATACTTCCATTATTATATTTATCAATAACATTATTGAGTTCAATTCCGTGTTCTCTTTTAAAACCTCCTTTATTATAAGCACGATTATTATTATTTTTGCTTGAAACTATATTTTACCTATATTATTTTCCATATTCCCTCGGCATGCCCTCTTTTCGTCAGTATTTGGGCCGAAACTCTCGAACAGCCTCTAGACATTACTTTTGACGGCACTACTGCGACTCGTCTGAAGTTTGTTTCGACGGCTATTAGGATTTAACACAATAACAAATGGCAGTAAGTTGGCTTCCACTGCACATTTCGAATATAGAGCTTGCAAGTTGCAGTTTGAGTACATCTGAATGTTTGAGTCTTATGTATAGCAACTTGAAGTAAAGATTAAAACTCGTCATTTTAGTTTACATACATTTTATAGCTACAATTTGTCATTATCAAATTCTGACTATACACTGTCACAAATAATATAATACTAAAGTAATTAATTATATATATGATACAATACAAATATAGTTAATAATGTTCGTTTCTAAACTTTGAAATACTCTTCGACTCTTAGAAATTCGACATGATTTCATGCACAATGATCCTTTCTATTCATATTATACAGCTTTAGTCATCATTACCCCTTTATACCAATAACACCCAGCCACATCTTTATTCATTACCACCACCACTACCAGTTTAACAATCCTAGCACCCGACAATCCGATACTCCTCGAAAATACCAACAATATCATTTACATCGTTACACATGGCAACAATGGCTTCAATTGGCGTCGTCCGGCGATCGCTGTCGATATCTGCGACCATCTGCATAACAAAATCTCGTTCAATCCCTGTTGGTCTGGGGATACAGTAATGGTAACATTTCGATATACAAAGACTGACCTCTAGGATGCATTTGCATTTTATACGGTTAGTGGATTTATCGGGATTGATGCTTCAGAGGGATTTAGGATATGGTAATGATACTATTCGTATCATGTTTTAAAATGTGTCGTTTATTTCTAACTTGAATCGAGCTTGCTAAGAATATTTTCTATAGAAAACCGAAGCTTTTGTAACTCTTTCCTGTAAGCGCAAATCTCGTGGCTAAATTAGAAGCCTAGAAGCCAGGAAATCTGACACCAGTCTTGCCGAGGGGTGTAGTGTTACCCAGTTACTGGGTTGTCAAGGTAAGATAGGCAGTCGCTCCCGTTCGTATCCGGTTAGACTAGAAACCGAACTCAATATAGTCGGCAAATGGCTAGACTTAAACTTAACAACCTTTTTATGCTGACCAACAAAGTTACACTTCAAACATAAAAATACCAATTCAAATTCCAAGCGGCACCTAGAAACAAAGTTATCGCCTCCCCGATCCTTCATAAGTCCGCCCACAACCATCCGAAAAAAATCTATATTAAAAAAATTAAAGCCGAGTAAACAAAAGAGGAAACTAATAAGAAATCGATGGAAGTCGACTCGGCACCGAACTGTGGACCACTGAAGTTTAGTTAATCCCCGCGAGATGAAAAAGTACAAAGGATCGGAATAAAAGCCGGTGGCGGGTAGAATCGATCCCCGGATGGAGCTCGAATACCAACTGTGACGTTTGTGGTTCAAGTGATCAGTTGGAGCGATCAATTACGTCCTGCTACTACAGAAAGCTGTGGAGCTGTTGTCACTTTATTATTTGGGGTGACAGGTACGGCCCATGGCAAAAGCGATGGAGAAGAAAGGCAATTAAACTTGTCTGGTAAAATTGCGATCACGAAGCATAGTTAAAAGGTAGATAGATATTACTTACATGAGTTTTCGGTAAAAAATTACCTTTAAATAGATTGGTAATGAGTAAATAAACCAAAGAGAGAAAGAGTCAAATTCTAGACTAACCAAACAATTATTTTATCTCCTAACTATTACCAAAACTATTGCCATTACCAGAAGCCATTCAAAGTATCAACCTTGATAATGTTACAGATCAACCAAGCCCAGAATACAAAATCACATAATAATATCCCTAATTGTCAACCTCTACGTGTCCTATTTAGAAATAGTAAAACTTTCAGAAGCTATCGGGGACATATTAATTAAAAAGCATCGGGTCAAAACGTGTCTAGAATACACAGAAAAGGCAGAAGTAATAGTCGAACTTTATTTAATTGCTGTACCAACACTTGAATAAACAATTCGAGCTAGTAGACCAACCTATCTCTGTTTAATCTAATGTGTTAGAAAGAGATGGAGTGTTGGTCGTTAAAACGAATGTTTTACGATCATTCGGAAGATATAGATAGACTATATTTTTTTTGTGTGAAAGTAAATAGTCATTTATCCATCGTTTGTTTTCTATATTTGCATCTTGTCTTGCTACTGCTCGAAGTCTTGACAATGGTTTTTCTTCTAAGCGTGTCGATGGCAAGTATAAAAAATTAAATATTGTGTTTCGGCCGGAATACGGCCACGGCAACACCATTCGGTGACGCAGTCATAAGGTCTTCGCAAGTACAGGTGACAGGGCATGCTGCGCACTCCGAGAGATGGTCTGAGGAGAGATGCTGCACAAGCTCTGAAGACTACTGCCATCAGTGAACCCCTATCTGTGGAGGTTGTCCTTGCTGCGGCCAACCCGAGTACGGAGTCCATTTAGGGCTTTCCAGGTCACCCACGGCAAAGTGTGCCCATATTTAGTTAATAAATAAATAATAAGCTTAGTAATATTTTTTTAAACGAACCTTACTAACAAAAAAAAACACTATCTACTGGGCAAATGTGATGTAGTAAAACTTTTATTTATTAAAAACACCGATTATAAACAGATTACACTCACAATTTTAGAGAATGTTACTTAAGTCAGTTTTGTATTGTACAGATTTCCATATGTAAAATGCAATTTAGCATTACTGTCACTAGACAAACGAGCAGTTTCATATCGCGAAAGTCAACCATCAGTGACTAGATGATTTTATATAATTTTTTACTGTTAACACCCATAGAGTTTCACAAATCGCTAAAGCCTATCCTCTCAGACCACAGTCTTAGTGTAGCCTGACTTGGAACTGTGAAGTTAGCGCCGCGAACACTCCAGGGACCAAAGCAGATGGATCGAACAAATTATACAATTAATTTTAACATTTATCAACTTACACCTTGACTTGGAGACTATTTTAATCAATATATTAAGGAGTAAAGTAATGGTGGAGTAATACGAAAAGATGTCGAAGAGAACAAACATACAGGTACCACATCAACTAGTAATAGACACTTATTAGATGAAATGACACGAAAACATGACAAAGTTAACGATGATGACAACACTGGGCATTAAAGGGATTACCTTAGAATTAAAGTATTATATTAAAAACTATAAATTATATATTAAATTAAGTTCACCTTCTTCCAGAATGACCTGAACAATAAGAGAAAGAAAAAATATTCGTTTGTTGTGTACAACCTAAAACATTTTTGGAAACGATGAATGATTTTTATAATTTATTCTAAGATATGTATTTGCTCATATCCTAAAGTGCATGTGACGTCAATCAGTCCATTCTGCATGAATTACTTTAACAATGTCTTTTGAGCATGATCGACATTCGATTAAACATAATTTGCTTAGTCACCTAACTAACTATACAGTCCAATCGATTGACCACATAACATACTATAATATCACACTGATCTAGACTGAAGGGTTAGGCAGACGTGCACGTGTAGTACTGCCGCATTTCAGCTAAATAATAACAGCGGCACGGGTCGATCTTCAAGGTTAAGTAAAGCATGACGAGGTCGGTCCGTGGATGTGCTATACCATTTCAACATACCGAGATTTCTCCGTGACTCGGAAAGCACGTTAATCCGTTAGTCCCGGCTGTCATTTGAAGATCTTTGACAGTCGTTACGGGTAGTCAGAAGCTTAAGATCTGACACCAGTCTTGCCAAGGGGTATCGTGTTACCCAGTTACTGGGTTGTGGAGGTTAGCTAGGCAGTCGCTCCATGTAAAACACTGGTACTTAGCTGAATCCGGGAAAAATGGAAGCCGACCCCAATATATTTGGGAAAAGGCTCGGCAGATTGATTTCTTCAGCTTACATGAAATATGGGGTGAGCCTATTACAATCAAGCGGGCACAAGTCCGGACTTCGGGCTACTACTGAAAAATATCTGATTGAAAAACCCAATAACACTTTACTCAAACCAGGAATCGAATCCAGGACTATAGCCCGCGCGGAACTAGTTGGCCGTGCCTTAGGTGGCGCGTCATCTCGCTATTGCAATCTCATGTGCGTTTTGCCTATACTAGTGCGGCGCCGTACTTCGCGACGGCAACACGCGTTGAAAGTTCCGGCTAGTTTAGACAAAACGCACATGAGATTGCAATAGCGAGATGAAGCGCCAGCTAAGGCGCGGCCAACTAGTTCCGCGCGCACTATAGTCCTGGATTCGATTCCTGCGATCACTAAACCAACAGTTCCATCGGCAGTTCGATCGATTTACCTTAAACCTGCTTATACATAAACCTAAAACCAATCTTGAAAATGCTTTAGGTTTCAAAGCCTCAAGCCTCCTAAATGTAGGTCCTGTGGAAGACGACAAAGGATTTAATCAAGTTGGCCCACTTTGAAAAGTGAATAATAGTAAGGTTACCAGTTTTGGTAACCAAGCATTGTTAAGGAGGTATTAACCTGTATGGATGTTGTTGTTTGATCTTGGAAAATAGAAGGCACATCCTTAGCTTTATGATGCTCAAGAGATTTGTTATAGGTCTTGTGATCGTCTCAAGATTTAACATGTAGTTATGAATTCATTCTAAGCTAAGTTTATTTATTTCATTTTATTTGGGCAACATAATACCTGATTGAAAATTTAAGGTATTTTACTAGTTTCCACTGATTAATACTAAACTGAAAACTAAGAAGGTTGGTAAAAATATTAGTTTTATATTAAATACCTAAAACACGATATATTTAATTAAACGATATTAATAAGATAAAAGGCCAACAGTTCTCCGTTTAGAAGCTTTTCTTCAACAAAGGCTGAAGCCGAAAAACAATAATAATATTAAAGTAAAGGAATTCTGGCCGTAGTTATTTTACAATTTCAGATCTACAAACCAATCCGCTCGCTGAACCAATTTTAATGATTTTAAAAATCAAAGGATATTTTTTTATACAAAGTACTCCCGCGTTGTCTTGGAATAATTGCCGATATTCTTGCGAGTGAAGTCGCTGGTAGAAACTAGTATTAACTTTACCCAAATTTGTAGATAATATCCTCATTATTCTTTACTGGGAAACATCTTAATTGGTCTACCGTACCTTTCAATACTTATCCTATACATTAAATAATCATTTTCTGATAAAGCCTCAGTGAGAGCTTTACACAATGCTTATGAGGAAGGAGAACCATCTCATCCGATATAAGACATATTTCCTAGAATATGTGATATTTTGTTCGTAGTATGAAAATAAGGCATTTCAGAGTTAATTCATAATAATGTCTGTTACTCGTACCGTACTAAGATAGTTCCTTCCTTGTATTTGTCCTAGAAAATGTGAAGGAAATAATTTCCTTTAAATTTGATTTAGTGACATACTGTTTTAACGGTGACAGTTTCTTAGATCTGTATTTGTGATGTTTCACATGTTAAATTTAGTCTTGTTATACTTTGTATAGATTCTTTTACCGATTGTTTTGTAAATGTGTGAACACTGTAGGCCTTCTAGATTTCTAGATTGTTAACATTTGATAACATTTTGTGTAGTTTTACTTTACTTTTTTTTTTTTAATCTTTTGTTTATATATTATATAATCATTTTTTGTTTTAGTTTCTTACGACTTATTGTCGGGCCTGCGTTGTCCCCCCATCTAAGTACTGCTCTAACATGGAAATATTGTAAAACCAATCAATTTTTTTAAAAGAGTAACCATGGCGTTTCTTGCCGGTTCTTCTCCATAGGAATCGACCAACCCGAACCGTGCACATTTTGTCGACGTTTTATAAGTGCCCATGTAGGCCTATGTGAAATAAAAATTATTGATTTTGATGATTTAGATTTTTTGATTTAGAAGATCATTTATCATCATCATTACCATCTTCCTGCCTCATGATACTTAAGGTCCATGTTGCACGTTTTCTTCTTTCACTTCGTATGTAGGTATTTTCTGATTCAATATATTTATTTTTATAAAGAAATTTACATTTCACAAACATGAAAAAAAATATCAGATACTGGGGTAAATTAATCACAAATCAACAACATTCGAACTTATAAAATATTTGGGGTATTCCTAAAAATATTGTTGTAAATCATGCAAAAGCATTCGCTTGGAGTAAAACAAATAAAATTATAATTTAATATAAAATTTTATATAATATTTTTTTTTATATAATATTATAAATTAATTTAATATTATAATATTTAAATATAATTTTTAATCATCATCACTATCATCTTTCTGCCCCTGTCACAAGTTACTTGGGGTCGGCGCAACACATTTTCTTTGCTATTTCGTATGTATAAGAATTTTTAAAGCTATTTAATCCTACCTGCAAAAGAACACTTCACATTAAAGTAACCAGTCGCTTTTGCCGCAAGGCACCAAAAAGTTTACGTATTTTATTTCCTGAGTGCTACAAACCACGGCATTATGAAGAGAAAAATGTTTCGGAAGTAGATGAAAGTACATTATAGCGGTTTTATATAAGCGTTTTCTAGTAATAACACAATGGAAATAAGAAATATACGTGGGTATAATTGAAAGTAATAAGCTTGCAATTACTAGGTAGATCAAGAGTTCTGCGCTGATCGTGATCACCGGAGTGGTTTTAGTGAGGTAAACGGCCCACAATCCCTGGTCTTTTTCCCAAAATTCCAGGAGCCTTCAAAAGGCACCACCCACGAAACAAAAAAAAAAGTATAAGCTCCCTTTCCTTTCTGCACTACTTCTCGGATCCATGTATTCCTCATTCAAGTGTTGCCAGTGACTTTGTTAAAATCGTTTCTATAGCTCAAACTTCGTCACCATTCGGTCAATCCACTCCAGGAGTCCAGGGACCATTACCACATCTAGTCAGGTGGTTTGCCTAAATCCACTTGATCTCACTGTCACCGATGGAGTAGACTGTCATCTGTCGACGGATAAGGATCCCATCAAAACTAAAATAATCCAAATCAAAGGCATACGCGTTTCAATTTATACTGTTATTATATCGAACTCTTAACCCCGTTTAAATGAAGCTACAGTAGGCCAGCTCCCAACTGACGACTAAGCCATAAATTATACATAAAAGCAATATGAGGAACCTTTCGCGAACATGTAGCCTGTATAGACATATATGTTGGTAGGCATACGTATAGTTATGATTATGTCACACCCTTGCAATAGAAAGACATAAATTTAAGCGGAGTTACTTCAAAATCGTTTTAATTATTTATTGAAACTTTATGCACAAGTACAAAGGTGGACTTAATGCCTTAGGCAACTTCTACCAGTCGACCTTAGGGTGGTGCAGAGCTAAAACACACTACATGTACAACTAAATTAAAGACCAAATAGAGAAAATGTATATACATATATATAAATATACATATGTATACTTAGAAAAAAACATACAAATAACGTTTTGAGAAAACAAATCCATCAAATCAACTGTGTGAAGATTCTGCTAACTTCTCGCGAATATATTCACATGCCTTGAATTTAAAAGAGAACCGGCTCGTTGTCATCCTGATGTTTTGACGAGGTGCATTGTAAAGCAAGATCGCCTGAACAAAAGACGAGTGGATAAACCCAGAGCGGCACGGAAGGAAGGAGAGGACATTGTTGAAGACGATTATTGGTGGAGCGAAGATTTTGACTGTGGACAGAGCAAAGGAATTGAATATGTTACGTCAGGTAAAAAGGAGAAGTTGGTTTATCAATAAAAGAAAACAAAAAATATAACAAATAAATAGAAATATAATTTTAGAAAAAAACTAACAGACAATATTACCTGTATTGTCTGTTTGATTGTGGATAATCTATGAAAACAGGCACCCTATTTAAACAAAAATTTCTTCAAAGCCATACGTGTAAGGTATTTATGGATAGGTCTTCAAAAATGATATTGAGGTATCTTAATATTTTTTTTCTAAACTGAATAGTTTGCGCAAGACACACTCGCGAAGTGGTAAAATGTGTGTCCCTGTAACTTCTAAAATAAGAGAATAATAAAACTAAAAAAATATATGATGTACATTAACCATGTATACTTACACCGAATATTGGTTTGAACGAGATCTAGTAAGTAGTTTTTTTTTTAATACGTCATAAATCGTCAACCGCAATTTACCAAATACGGAACCCTTCATGCAAGAGTCCGACTCGCACTTGGCCGGTTTTTGAAGTATCGATTGAAATTACGAATGCCATATATGCCACTTGGTAATTGACAGCCAGCTCAGATTACAGATAATTATATATGTAGACTTAAGAAATGTGAACCTTCCAAATGGACTTAGAAATGTCACATACATTCTTCGTTCTTCTTGTACTTGGGTCTCTTTCTTTAATAAATGCTATTTCTAGGTTTACCATTACATGTTTTTGTAAGTAACAAAATACTTATTAAATCAAAAATTACAGGCAATGCGATGCAATTCGACGGATATACACTTAAAAATTTCTTAGATAATACTTATACGACAGTTACAGTTACTATAGACGCCATTTAAATTGTGTCTTGCAAATAGGAAGGTCCATTACACGCAATTACGCGCAACCGGCCAAGTGCGAGTCGGACTCGCGCACGAAGGCTACCGTACCATTATCGCCAAACACGGCACAGAATCATGTTTGTTGTATGGGAGCTCCACTTAAATATTTATTTCAATCTGTTTTTAGTATTTGTTGTTATAGCAGCAACAAAAATACATCATCTGCGAAAATTTCAACTGTCTAGCTATCACGGTTCATGAGATACAACCTGGTGACAGACAGACAGACAGACAGACAGACAGATGGACCGCGGCGTCTCAGTAATAGGGTCCCGTTTTTACCCTTTGGGTACGGAAACCTAAAAAATTTACAATACCGTATCTAGCAGAGACTACCGAGTCGTTTTGGGGCTCTGTGGCTTAATTTTACACATTTCTTACCACTACCCTATCATTATAACTCGAGCTGAGAATCAAACAAATTCAGTAAAAAAAACAAAGTAACAAACGTATTTTATTACAAATGGGGGCAATTTTTACTACATTAGTTGATCGATCGGTAATAACGGAGCGCAAGGTGAAAGCAATCATAAGTGCGTTGACGTATTGATAAATGAGTTAAGTTGACAAGTTATAATGGTCGGTACAATCATTGAGTTGGAGGGATATTGTGGTCATATCGTGATTGCTGATAATGTCGTGTCTAATACGATGTGGCTTTATTAAGAGAGTACGAGAATTGGTGGTTTTAGAGAAACAGCGGACCTAAGAAGGCCCCTACAAACTCAATCTCGCATTATAGGGAAACACAGATTCGAGTAAATCTCGGTACGAATGCGATGCTCCTGTTCAAATGGTGTCCTCATCTATTGGACGGTGCGAATTGTACATCAATTCTACATCCACATGTACTACAGAAGAATTAAAACTTCACTGATGCCTCGACCAAAATGATCAGTCAGTGGTTTTGAAACCAGTAAAAGCCGGCCTCATATTCTATTGAAACTATTGAGCGACGTACGATAGACTAAAAGTAGGTACATCAATAATCAATATATATATGCAGAACAGTTATTTAGTTCTTCTTCAGAAGTGTTATGTGGATGTTTGTATTTATCATCGAGTTATTTTGTGGATTCAAAACCTCAAAAAAATCTATGGCATATTCAGCATTCATGTAGGTTTTTACTTTTTTCATATTTTTTTACAACAAAACGAACTTTATTTAAACAATCTTTTTATTTACCGTGGATTGTCATTGCCAATTGCCAAACCAAAAATGTATCCAAAATTGCATCAAGCTTGTAAAAAAATATTGCTGGTTTCAGCTGTAGCTACTTCAACTAAATAAGTAAAAGCCGGAGCTTCTCAAATTCCAACCAAAAAACCTTCGCTACCATCTTCATCCGAATATTCAAATCACGTCGGCGTCAACCTGGAATCTATTTAATCCTTCAGATCTCCTATCTGGGGCGACCTAGATGATCTAAGTCTCTAAGACATTGTTACTTAAATGGTAGCCAAGACGTGCTAGCGATGCGGTCAACTACAAGTTCCGTGAATAATCTAACTTGTAGACAACAGTACTCTTCGTCATAAAAGGAACAGTGTGTCTTTGCAGTGGGTAGAGGACTGAGGTAACTCTAATTAAACCTGGTTCCAGGAATGTGAAGATGTTTTACGGTTTACCTTTATGAGGCTCATCAGAGCATCAATATGACTAGGACTTGACTATTAATAGACTGCTATAGAGGTAAGGCAGATTCAGTGGAAATGCCTTTTGAATATTGTTCATCATAATTCAAATGTTGAAATATATAAATATGTAGAGACGGATTTCAAATGAACTTAACGAAACAAACTCAAACCGTTTCATTAGGATCGCAATCCACTAATATTATAAAAGCGAAAGTTTGTGAGTGTGTGAGTGTTTGTATGTTTGTTACTTCTTGACGCTCAAACGGTTGGACGGATCTGGATGAGATTTGGCACATAGAGAGATTATAGTCTGGAATTATCCTATAGATAAATTTATCCTGGGAATATGTTTCCTCGGGCTAATTTTCGACATTCACGCGGGTGAAGCCGCTGGCAGAAGCTAGACAATAATAAAAATTTAGATAATAAAAAAGTAACTCTGTCTGTCTGTTACCTTTTTACCCCTAAACCACTAAACGGATTTCAATGAAACTTGGCAAGGAGATAGATGGCATCCTGGAAAAGGACATAGGAAACATATTGGCAAAAAATAAATAAATTGGTAGGTTAGGCTAGGTAAGGCAGCGTAGGTAGGTAGACCCGTAGGTAGGCCGCTCTCCCTATCCCCTGCGGCCGAAAAGTGGTAGGTGGCGGGGCCACTGTCCTGACCCGTCACAGGCGGACCAAGGGTGCCATACACGGGGTCGTCTGGCGCCCATGTGCTGGTTTGGTTCCTGGGGTGGTCACGGCGTACAGTGTGTTCTGGTGCGCCGGTGATGGGGGGTTTACCCCAGAGGAGGGTCTGGAGACGGACAGCCGCGGCGGGTTCGCGGAGTTTTAGTGGGTTAAAGTCCCACTGCAATGCGTTACTCAACTACTCAACTGCGTTATCTCCCCGTGGTAGCGCAGTATGCATGAGCATTTCGCCACGCTAAAATAAAAAAATAAAAGTCGGGTAGGGTAGGTAAGTCAGCGTAGGTAGGTAGATCCCTTGGTAGGATAGGGTAGACAGATAGCCAGTTGATGGGAACGATGCCGTGGGAGAAAGCTAGTTACCCATAATGTAGATCCTCATAAGCCACATCACATCATCATCAGCTTATTAATGTTCCCACTGCTGGGACACAGGCCTCCTCTCTGTGAGAGGGAATGGGCCGTAATCCACCACGCGGGCCCAGTGCGGGTTGGTAGATGTCACATAACTTCGAATTTTTGGTTCTAGGACATGCCGGTTTCCTCACGATGTTTTCCTTCACCGTTTTTGAGAGCAGTGGTGAAGAAATAATTTACACAAAGTAAAGCGCCTGCTTGGGCTCGAACCCACGACCTACAATTTGTAAGTCGCGGCCGATACCACTGGGCCACCACTGCTCATAAGCCAACCACATCTTTATTGGATTATCCAATATTTATTGAACAAGGAAATCCGACAGCATGTTACTTTCAACTTACACAAATCATTGATCGCCCATTCATTAACTACACATAATTATCTTAGACACCTACCTGGTTCTTCAACTTTAAAACATACAAGCTTTAAATTTTATTTCAATAAGACTTTCGCATCCCCTTCAGAAAATATCCCCGGTAATTAATCAGCTTGACTCCCATACATAACGTAAAGATCCCCCTCTTTCAGAAACACCTTCATTTAGCAGACGCGTCGGGAACTATTTAGCACAAATTACACGGTCCCGGGGGAGTAGACTCAATAATTTGGAGTAGCACATCTATCAATTAGAGGCTCCTCTCGTTGAGCTATTAAAATGAGTTGTCGAGTTAGATGTGGGAATGTAAGATGCTGCTTGAGTCTTTGTAAGTATTGGTAGTTTTTGGGGAAGAATTTTTGATGAACTTGAGGTGGAGTGGAGTTAGCGTTTTTGGAAATATTTACATCTACTCATCATGTAAAGTTGAATCGTTAAACTTCTCGAATATTATTAACTTAGATAATTTTGATATTACTTATTCTACTTAATTCAATATCAGGTGAGATATTGGTCAAGCGCAAGCCTATAGAGGATTAAAAAAAAGAAGAGCTTATTTCTTTTGTCGTGAGAAAAGAGTATGAGTAGCGTAAAGGGTAAATACATTCACCCTGATAGCAAGGTTGTAATGAGCTGCGCAGGCTTCGCAAGCGGCACATCGTCATTGAAAATGAGCCAATAACTTTTACCCCCAAACATGTCCAAAATTTTCTTTCAAATATCATTCGATCCTCAGACATGCTCTTACAACAACCAAAGCAATAAAACCGTTTACTTTATTTCGATTGCTGTTAGCTTGCATCATTTTAGTCCCTCACAGTAAAACGACGGCACTTATTCGCGAGCAGTTTGGCAGACAATGAAAACGTATGCTGACGCTACCTCCTACGAAACAACGTTACATGACTTTGTACGATTTGTTTAAAACTAATTTACGTACAAGGCTGTGAGAGCTAAAAGCATTTGATGCGCGTCCCTCAGAGAAGATTCCCTATTTATTATGCACGTCTAGGGCTTGTAATCTGATCTTACATTAAAAATAGACGGCAGGATCTAAAGAGGATGTTTTAAACTTAGAAAACATGTGCAAGAACTTCTATTTTTAGAGGTCTTATAAGTTTTCTGGGTTACCTTTTAACCATAATTTTAATAAAGTGTATTATCTAAAATAACCTAAATAGTAATAGCAATAATCATAACCAGAGATGAAACCATCACACTGGAAATTTGCTAGCTGGTTAATCTTTTCACCACACCACGAGTTGTAAAGAAAGGAAAAGCCGTGTTAAAAGAAATTGGCCATACACCTTCGAATATACGATCCCGGTACCAAAAGTCAATCGGAAACCGTAGCCTTTTAAAACCCAGACAAATAAATTCAAATCCAAACAACCCATTCACGGCGACATCCACTATGATAGAAATTAAATAATATAAAACCCATTTTCGAAAATTACATATTTTTTTGCAAAAAAATAATAATCATCAAAACCAGGGCCGGGAATGAGCAGAAAAGCCGGGATTGTCACGGGAAATGTATTATGATGTAGGCTTAGACAGATAACATTACTAAAAAATTGCCAGCTGCGTAATCAATATTCACCACACCGTGATCACAAAAGAAAGGAATGTGGCATAAAGAAATTGGCTATACACCCTCGGATATACGGTCCCGGTACCAAAAGTCAATCGGTAACCGTAGCCTCTTAAATCCCAGACAAATAAATTCAAATCCAGACAACCCATTCACTGCGACCTCCTTTATGATAGAAGCAAATACCCACTTTCGAAAATTACATAAAAATTGAGCAAGAAAATTAAAGCAGCAAGCTAAGAGGCATCAAATCCCGGGCCGGGAATGAGCAGAAATCCCGGGATTGTCGTGGAAATATATTTTTATTAAATAACTTCCCACCCGCGTATGGTTAAGGTGGCGATAACTTTTTAAATCGATTCGACATTGCCACTGTTAACAAACAGCCTTGTTTGACGTTCTTTATTTTCATACCACCTTCTTTAATTGTTAGTTTTATAATTGGGAGTCTATCTTTGGATCAGTTTATTTAAATAGTGTATTTTTGGTGTTATTTTTATGGTATGCGTCGTGCCTGGCGCAAATATTTTTTTTTTCTTTCTTTCTTTTTATTTTCCAGGATGAGAAGATAAGGGTTATTTTATTTCAGTGGCCACCTCTGCCTTTCATATTATTCAAATAATAATAATAAATAATAATAATAATATAAATAGACCAATAACATGTTTGTCGACGGTTTATAAACTTCTTACATCCATCCTGAGAGGAAAGATTAATGTACACATTGAAAGTAACTTAATAATGTCTGCCTCTCAGAATGGATGTAGGAATGGGTCCCGCGGCACTAAGGAGCTACTCCTCATTGACATGGCCATAAGCCAGCAGGTTCGTCGATCCCGCAAGGATCTGTCGACATGCTGGATAGACTACAAGAAGGCCTACGACTCTGTGCCGCATACATGGCTCATGAGGGTGCTGGAGTTGTACAAAATAGATGCAACTCTACGCGCCTTCCTTGAGTCATGTATGGGGCAATGGAAGACGGTCCTCCGATATCCAGGATGTCGACTGATTCAGGGGGATGATGAACCTGTATGGATTAAGCGGGGGATATTTCAGGGCGACAGTTTGAGTCCACTTTGGTTCTGCTTAGCCCTGAATCCTCTAAGTACACTGCTGGAGGATTCAGGTCTAGGCTATCGGCTGAGAAGAGGTGGTCAGGTTATATCTCACCTCCTTTACATGGATGATCTGAAACTCTTTACCCCCAACAAATTGCAACTGACGGAGCTACTGAAGGTAACTGAAACCTTCAGTGACTCCATCAGGATGGAATTTGGTGTGGACAAATGTGCAGTCATGCATGTAAAGCAAGGGGAGATTATGGAATCCGAGGGAATTCAACTCTCTGATTCCATACACCTCAGACACCTCTCCTCGACCGAAACTTACAAGTATTTGGGTATGTCGGAAGCGTTGGGCATTAACAGTACTGACATGAAGCAACTGCTGAAGGAGCGTTTCTTTGGCCGCCTGAAAAAGGTATTAAATAGCCTTTTGTCAGGTGGAAATAAGGTGCGCGCCTTCAACAGTTGGGTCATGCCGGTTTTGATGTACTCTTTCGGCATACTCAAATGGACTCAGACTGAGCTCGACGCC